>OY720174.1:20406250-21630000 GCA_963082885.1 Parascotia fuliginaria | reverse complement strand
AAACAGCACTTATCAGGAAAATAGAAGAACACGGCAGGCTGTTAGAAGAAAATAGGAAGGAAGTGGCAGGCCTTCGGGAGGAACTGCGCAAGGCACCGGTGTCTTACGCGAGTGCAGTGGCCGGACCCCCGAAGCCTCAAGCTTGGGGAGCGTCGGCCATGCACTCGATTATTATAAAATCCAATGACGAGATGGACACCGGTGACCAAGTCGTACAAAAAAAAATTAGATGCGCAGCGGAGGCCATCAAGGAGGGCGTGCAGGTGGATAGGATCAGGAAGGTGAAAGACCAGAGAGTGATCCTGGGTTGTGCATCGGCGGAAGAACTTGAGCGTGTCAAGTCCAAGCTCCGGGCAAATAGTAAGGACCTACACATTGAGAGCATTGCAGGCAGGGACCCGCTGATTGTCCTTAAAGACGTAATGTCTTATAACACCGACGAGGAGGTGCTGAGGGCGCTTAGGGCGCAGAACAAGCACCTCCTCAAGGACATCAGCGGCGACGATGACCGGATGGAGGTCCGGTATCGTAAAAAGACGAGGAACCCGCTGGTGGCCCACATCGTGGTGAAGGTGTCACCCCGATTGTGGGGCTGCCTGACGGGGGCCGGGGCCGTCCATATCGACCTCCAACGGGTCAGAGTCGAGGACCAGTCCCCCCTGGTGCAATGCTCTCGATGCTTGGGCTACGGGCACACAAGGCGGCTGTGTCAGGACGCCGAGGACGTGTGCAGCCATTGTGGGGGGCCGCACCGCAAAGACGCATGTAAGGAGAAACTTGCGGAGCGGCCCTCCTGCTGCAACTGCGCGAAGGCTGGGTGTCCTGACACAGCGCATAACGCCTTCGACACGCAGTGCCCAGTCCGGAGAAAGTGGGACACCTTGGCAAGGTCGGCAGTGGCCTATTGCTAAGGTGCCCCACTGGAGCGAGGCTGCCGGTGCACAGCCCAGACGCACAAGCTTGCCGTGCGATGTCCATTTGTGCATACTGTACAGACCGCACTCTACATTCACCAGCACCGCACCACGGCGCAGTCCAGGACCTGCACGGCCCTTTCTCTTGGACTACATTGTGATAAATGCAAGCCAGAGAAAGGTGCCGTTAGCAGTCTCCCTCCGTTTCGAGGGAGAAGTTGGCAAAGCGCTGTGGTCGGCTTCCAGTGTCGGCCTGTGCAGTGTGCACAGTGGAGGGGTACTCGTTGTTCTTGTTATGCTACGTTTTGTGTCGGCTTTCTGCTGTGTTGTCGTTTTGTTGCGTTCTATGGTTTCTTTGTGTCGAGTAGTTATTTACCATGCAGACAGAACAATGGTCGAACTCTGCACTACAGTGCAGCGGCGGCTTCCAAACATGCAAACTGGGATTGCACTCTTGCAAACACGCCCTGCACTGTGGTGCAGACACATGACGGGACGGTAGTATCTGCTGGACTTTTGCGAACTTGTGTTTTGTGTGTTTTGTTTTTAAATAATTACGTAAATGAGCAAACTATTGCAAATTAAAAAAATAAAGTTAAAATTAAATCGTAAGTTAAAGTAAATTTAGAGTATTAAAATGTAAAGTAAAATAATAAAATAAGAAAATGTCAGAAAACTGTGCAAAATATTACGTAATATTATTAGTATTTTCCTATATCCTACTTAACAAAAACAATTCAGTGCGCAATAACATTTCTCAAGAAGACAAGGTCTCTGATTTAAGTTAGAGGATCCTTTGGCCGGCCGCACTATAAGTGCGGTCATTAAAAAAAAAAAAAAAAAAAAAAAAAAAAAAAAAAAAAAAAAAAACCTAACCTAACCTAACCTAACCTAACCTAACCTAACCTAACCTAACCTAACCTAACCGCATACTGTACAGACCGCACTCTACATCCACCAGCACCGCACCACAGCGCAGTCCAGGACCTGCACGGCTCTGTCTCTTGGACAGCATTGTAAGAAATGCATGCCAGAGAAGAGTACCGGTAGCAGTCTCCCTCCGTTTTGAGGGAGAAGTTGGCAAAGCGCTGTGGTCGGCTCTTAGTGTCGGCCTGTGCAGTGTGCACAGTGGAGGGGTACTTGTTGTTTTTGTTTCGTTTCGTTTGTTGCCCTCCTTGTTGTGTCGTATTCATGTTGGTTGTTTTCTTTTCCTTGTGTTGAGTAAGTATGTGTTTACCATCATAGGCAGTTATTTTTTATGTCAAAACTGGCTGAGCTCTGCACTACAGTGCAGTGGTGATTTTAAAAGTTTGCAAACTAAGCTTGTACCTTTGAAAACACGCCCTGCACTGTGGTGCAGACTTATAGTGAGACGATTTGTGCAGTAATTTCTTAGTTATTTCGTTGTGTATGTTTGTCCATAAAATATAGCAAATTAAATAGGTAAATTCTGTAAACTTAAAGTTAAAAATTAAAAAGTAAAAATATTGTAAATTAGAACTAAGTTAAAACTAGAAATAAAGCAAACTGCAGTAATTAAACAAATAAATAATGTAAGAAACTTCCCAACTCCAACTAAATAAAACATAAACAGAGTATTTGAATTCAACTGGCAAATCAGGTCTCTGATAATGTCAGAGGATCCTTTGGCCGGCCGCACTTTTAAAGTGCGGTCATTTATAAAAAAAAAAAAAAAAAAAAAAAAAAAAAAAAAAAAAAAAAAAAAAAACCTAACCTAACCTAACCTAACCTAACCTAACCTTTTTTTTTTTTTTTTTTTTTTTTTTTTTTCGTGGGAAACTCATTACGAGTACGCACCCGCCTGGGCGAGGCGGGGGTTATGTCGGACTCTCCGGCCACAATGAGACAGCGACCGGCATACCGACTAAAACCCACGGTGTTCCTCCAGACGGCCAGAGTGCCGGGGTCACGGGAGACGCTCGCGCATTCATCCGCGACCCCGACGGGCCACGGCCCGCTCAACGTGAGCGGGCCCCGTCTGATTTGGGGGGCCTAGCCCCCCTTCCTCCATCGAGAGGCGTTCGTGGAACACGTACGCCGCCTTCTCGGGCCTGTGCTGTTCGAGCGGCGATTGCCCAATCGCCGCCCGCAGGCATCCTCCTACGGTGGCTGGAGATCCCGGAGCGCCCCACGGCGACGTCCGGGGCGGACGCGACGGGCGGGGAGCAAGGTGGTCAGCTCCCTCTCCCGCTCGGCCGCCTCCTTGGCGAGCATTACCTGCTCGCAAAAGGAGGCGACCCCCTCCCAAGCCCTCTCGCTGCGGACCATGGACAGAACCACAGCCGGCAGCGAGAGTTGGGCCGTCGCGAGCGCCGCAACAAGGTCGCGGCGCTGGTCCGCCCACGCTGGACACTCCACGAGCGTGTGGAGTGCCGTGTCGCGCGGGCAACCTAACCTAACCTTTTTTTTTTTTTTTTTTTTTCGTGGGAAACTCATTACGAGTACGCACCCGCCTGGGCGAGGCGGGGGTTATGTCGGACTCTCCGGCCACAATGAGACAGCGGCCGGCATACCGACTAAAACCCACGGTGTTCCTCCAGACGGCCAGAGTGCCGGGGTCACGGGAGACGCTCGCGCATTCATCCGCGACCCCGACGGGCCACGGCCCGCTCAACGTGAGCGGGCCCCGTCTGATTTGGGGGGCCTAGCCCCCCTTCCTCCATCGAGAGGCGTTCGTGGAACACGTACGCCGCCTTCTCGGGCCTGTGCTGTTCGAGCGGCGATTGCCCATTCGCCGCCCGCAGGCATCCTCCTACGGTGGCTGGAGATCCCGGAGCGCCCCACGGCGACGTCCGGGGCGGACGCGACGGGCGGGGAGCAAGGTGGTCAGCTCCCTCTCCCGCTCGGCCGCCTCCTTGGCGAGCATTACCTGCTCGCAAAAGGAGGCGACCCCCTCCCAAGCCCTCTCGCTGCGGACCATGGACAGAACCACAGCCGGCAGCGAGAGTTGGGCCGTCGCGAGCGCCGCAACAAGGTCGCGGCGCTGGTCCGCCCACGCTGGACACTCCACGAGCGTGTGGAGTGCCGTGTCGCGCGGGCAACCTAACCTAACCTTTTTTTTTTTTTTTTTTTTCGTGGGAAACTCATTACGAGTACGCACCCGCCTGGGCGAGGCGGGGGTTATGTCGGACTCTCCGGCCACAATGAGACAGCGACCGGCATACCGACTAAAACCCACGGTGTTCCTCCAGACGGCCAGAGTGCCGGGGTCACGGGAGACGCTCGCGCATTCATCCGCGACCCCGACGGGCCACGGCCCGCTCAACGTGAGCGGGCCTCGTCTGATTTGGGGGGCCTAGCCCCCCTTCCTCCATCGAGAGGCGTTCGTGGAACACGTACGCCGCCTTCTCGGGCCTGTGCTGTTCGAGCGGCGATTGCCCAATCGCCGCCCGCAGGCATCCTCCTACGGTGGCTGGAGATCCCGGAGCGCCCCACGGCGACGTCCGGGGCGGACGCGACGGGCGGGGAGCAAGGTGGTCAGCTCCCTCTCCCGCTCGGCCGCCTCCTTGGCGAGCATTACCTGCTCGCAAAAGGAGGCGACCCCCTCCCAAGCCCTCTCGCTGCGGACCATGGACAGAACCACGGCCGGCAGCGAGAGTTGGGCCGTCGCGAGCGCCGCAACTAGGTCGCGGCGCTGGTCCGCCCACGCTGGACACTCCACGAGCGTGTGGAGCGCCGTGTCGCGCGGGCAGACCCCGCAATGGTGGCAGACGGACGTCTGCTCCCGGCCTATGAGACACAGGTACGTGCCGAAGCACCCGTGACCGGTGAGTACCTGTGTCAGCCGGAACGTGAGGACGCCGTGCCTCCTCTCCAGCCACTCCTCTAGGACGGGACTTACCGCCACTACCGTGGCGTGCCCTGCACTTGGTCGCGCAAGTCGCGCCTTCCACTCCGCCACTAGGACTGTGCGGAGCTGGGACCGTTGCGCCTCGATCTCTCGAGGCAGAGGTCGCAGGTCCCGCTCCGCTGCCTCCTCGCGCCATCGGAATAACGACGCGAGGACTCCGGCTTCCAGGTCCCAGGGCGGGGATCCGGCCAAAAGGGTCGCAGCCTCAAAGGAGATCGTGCGGTAGCCGCGCACCATGCGCACGGCCATGGCCCGTTGCGTCCTCCGTAAGACGGAAACGTTCCGGGCCGCCAAGTTGGCAGCCCATACGGGCGCTCCGTACAGGGCCATGGACCGCACGATCCCTCCGTACAATTTCCGGCAGGTTGGGCTGGGCCCCCCGAGGTTGGGGAGCAGCCTTGCCAAGGCAGCGGCGGCGCCCAATAATTTGGGCGCCAGCCGGCGGAAATGCTCGACAAAGTTCCACCGGCTGTCGAGGACGACGCCGAGATACTTCAGCGTCGACTCGACGCCGATCCGGACGCCCCCAACAATGATGTGGGAGCCCTGAGGTGGCCCCTTTCGGGGACCGTGAAAACAAACGGCCTCCGATTTGGCCAGGGCCACCTCGAGACCCAACCGCCGGATGCGACCCACGACTTGCGCGACCCCAGCCGTAGCTGAGATGGCAGCGCGCCTATAGTCCTTCCCCCGAGCCGTGACAAGGGTGTCGTCGGCATAACACGTCACGACGACACCAGGGAGAAGGACGCCTCGTATGACCCAGTCATAGCCGATGTTCCACAGGAGCGGACCGAGAACCGATCCCTGTGGAACACCGCAGGTCATCTCTCGCCGACCGAGGCCATTGCGACCCGGGTAAACTACCGCTCTATCACTAAGATAGGCCCCGACAATGCGGCGGAGGTAGGTCGGCACTCGATGGTACATGAGTGCCTCCCTGACGCAGCTCCAGGGCAAGGAGTTGAACGCGTTGGCGATGTCGAGCGACACCGCCAACACCACCTCGCCCCGGGACAACGCGTCCTCCGCCAGACTCCTCACGCGCATGATGGCATGCACGGTGGAGCGCCCGCGGCGAAAACCAAACTGGTTTTCCGCCAAATCCGGCCCGACTTCACTAAGGTGCTCGACGAGGCGGCTCGCGATGATACGCTCGAAGAGCTTCGCCACCTCGTCGAGAAGCACTATGGGCCGGTAGGCGGACGGAGAGTCCGCCGGGCGCCCCTCCTTCTTGAGGAGGACCAGCTTGCCGGTTTTCCACAGCAGCGGAAATCGGCCCTCCTCAAGGCACGCACTGAGGAGCCCTAACAGTCGGGGCTCGAGCTCCCGAAGGGCCAGGACCCACGCACGGCCTGGAATGCCGTCCGGTCCTGGCGCGGTGTTTTTGGCTTGAAGCCTCTTCACCGCAGCTCGAAGCTCTACCCGGGTCACTTCGGGTACGTCGTCGTCGTCCGCGTTGGGAGCCATGGGAGGCAGAACCATCAGCGGAGGAGGGTGCTCCGCCCTCTGAGGGAACAGAGCAGCCACCACCTCCTCTAGCAGCTGTGGCTGGAGACTCTGGGACAGTGGAGGCGCCCACGGGCGAAGTTTGCCCCGTACCAAAAGGTATGGACGCCCCCAGGGATCACGGTCCAGAGTCTCCAAGAACTGCTCGCGGGCCTGATCTTTAGCCCGCGAGATGGCCACTTGCAGCCGTTTTTTGGCTGCTCTGTACGCCTCGTACAGTTCTGCCTCCCTGGCCTCGGCATCGGGAGGGCGGCGACGCCTCCTGCGGTGTCTGGTGTACTGGCGGCGCGCCGCGACACAGTCGCGACGCAGTTGCGCGATCTCCTGCGACCACCAGTACACCTGACGCTTCGCGGGTCTGCGTCGGACCCGCGGCATCGCCGCGTCGCAAATTTGCGACATCGCTTCCTGGAACCACTCGGCCTCCATCTCGATGTTCTCAGGCCTGTCCGGTGCTCTCACCCAGGCCTGAACGATGGAAGCCTCCAGGAGCGCCTCCCGATCCAGTTGTCTCAAAGACCAACGCGGACTGTTCTCTCCCGGGGCCGCTCTGGCCGGCGCGCCATGGTTTTCGGTGGAGACGTCGAATCGGATGTATAAATGATCCGACAGAGTCTCCACCTCCTCGATGACGCGCCAGTCCACGACACGGCGGGCTAGTGCGGGGCTGGCGAAGGCGAGATCGACAATCGACCCGCCCCGCTGACGCACGCACGTGTTAACGGCTCCCCGGTTGAGAACGAGTAGGCCGTGTGCCACGGCCCACTCCTCGAGCACCTCACCCCTGACGTCCGTGGCCGGGGAACCCCAAGCCAAGGATTTGGCATTGAAGTCCCCGAGGACGAGAACGGGGTGAGGGTGGCTTCGAGCGACGACGGTACCCACTAGGGCTAAAAAAGCCTCAAAGTCGGCGAGAGGGCGGTTGGGGGAGAAATACACCCCAACCACCACGAGACTATCCAGGCGCGCTGCCACAAAGCCCTGGCCCCTCGAACAGCAAACGAGGGGCACTGTGGGCGACGACATGATGGCCACCGAGCCATCCCCGTCCGACACCCAGTCATCCCGGGGTGGAACGTAGTACGGCTCGGCGACCACCGTCACATTTATGTTCCACTGCGCCATGGTCTGCAGGAGGAGGTCCTGAGCCCTGGCGCAGTGGTTGAGGTTTCCCTGGAGGAAGCGGAGTGGGGCCATCACTGGCAGTCCATCTCCGCTCCCTCCTCGGGACTATCTGGTTTTTTGCCGCCAGCCGGTTTGCTGGCTGGCGGTTTGGCCACGGCTTTTGGCCCTTTTTGGCCCCTCTTTTTGGCCGGCCTGTTGCAGGCCCTGCCGACCCGGTGCTCCGCCGGCCTGCTTGCCGCCGCACACACAACGCAGTGCGGCGCGGCCCCGCAGGTGGCGGCCTTATGCCCGGTTTGACCGCAGCGGAAACAACAACCACTGCGGTCTTCCGCCTTGCAGCCAGCACCTACGTGGCCAATCTGCAGGCACCGGTAACACCGGGTCGGCCTAGCCTCCAACAGCCTGACCTGGGCGGAGACCCAGCCCACCAGCAGGCGTTTGGCGTCGGCCAGCTTCTTGGCCGCCGCCACGGGACAACTCACTAGGGCTGTGCCCAGCCCGCTGCGGTCCGGCTTTACTTCGCCGGACTTCACGAGCTCCTGAGCACAGCCCCCAGCCCTTGCGACGGCGGCGACCAATTCGCCCGCCGCGACGGAGTCATCCAGGCCCGACACGCGAAGGTCCGCGGTCTTAATCGGCCTGGAGACTCGAACGTCCTCCGCCGGGAACAGCACCCTCAACTTCCCGGCAAGAGCGTCCGCCTTGTCGCCACTGGTGGTGCCGGGTATTTCCAGCAGACGGGCTCCAGTGCGGGTGGTCTTGCACCGGAGCCCCTCTGCTATACCCAGGTCGGCAGGGTTGATTTGGGCCTTAGCCGTGGCCAGAACCTGTGCGTACGTGGCCCCCCTCTCGACGGCCGCCGGCTGCAGTGTGAGAACTACTGCAGCCGAGCGGGGAGCACGCAGCGCCGCCCGCTTCTTGGCAGCCTTCTTGGCGGCCTTTTTTTGGGCCTTCTTTTTTTTGGCTTTGGCTCCCACCGTCTCCCATCCGCCCGCTTTGGGCTTGGGAGCGGGAGCCGCCACCGGCGCTGGCAAAGGTCCACCTTTTTTCTTTGAGGTAGGGCCCGGCCGCGCGGCAGCAGGCAGAACTGCTGCCGTCTGCGCTTGTGACGCCGCAGATGGTGGGGCCTTTGAGGCAGGCTTGGGTGATGGGCCCGCTGCCACAGCCGCAAAAGTTCTGCGGTCCGCCGCGAGAGGGGGACGCAAAACTTTTCCTTCCAGGACGGAGAAGCGAGCGCTCAACTGTTTTATGAGCTGGAGTAAATCCGGCTCGCTTCTCCGTGCCGCCGTGTCGTCCGTCGCCGGTTGCTCGCGGCGGATCGCATTGAGGTCCGCCCGCAGCGCCTGATGTTCTTCCCTCAACAACCGCATCCGGGCAGCCATGCGGGCGTTCTCGGCCCGCAACCGCCTTACTTCTTCGTTGGAGGTCCTGTTGAACAGGACCTCAGCCACCTCGGCAATGGATGCCGCCGCATCCTTTAACCCTTTTTGGCTGGTGCCTTTTAGGTGCTTGGATAGTTTGGCGATGGTGCGGATAGCACCTACCGCGACCTCCATGCGCTCCTTCAAGGCACCAGCCGAGAGCTCCTCCACGTCTGAGGCGTCAGTCAGCACCTCCGAGAGCTGGGATGCCCTATCGGCCGAGACCCGCTGGGTAACCTCCGCGATACGGCGGTCCGAATCGGCCTCCTCAGCCTCACGGGCCGCCGCACGCCTGGCCTCCGCCGCCTCTTTGCGGGCCTGGCCTACACCGACATATTTTCCATGTTTAAGGGCACCCTGGCCCCGTCCGCGCTTAGCAGCTCGGGTGCGCGAGCCGACTGGCGCCTCCTCCGACCCCGAGGCCGAATCCGACCCCGGGTTGGTTTCGTCAGTGTGGGAGCGCTTTCGCCAGAACTCCCTGGACGAAGCGCCACCCTCCGTGACAATCAGGGGCTCGCTGTCAGAGGACAGCATGCCTCCCTCCTCCATAGCACACGAGTGTGTGCTGCCCGGGCGCGCAGGACTGGGCGTGCGCAGCATCTCCGGGTCTTTTTCGCTGTCACTTGCTGTGACAGCGGGACGATTAGTTGCCCCCCCCAGAATACGATGGGGGCTGACCGGCGGGACTCCGCCGGTGTGGGATTCCCCATCTGCGGTGCAGACGGGACCCACCTGGGTAGTTTTCTTACTATTCGTCTTATTCATTTTTATTATTACTTTGATTAACGAGGGTGGGTTCCCTCAAGGGTTTTGAGTACCCGAAGGAACTCAGGGCGGAATTCACCCTGAGTTCCCTCGGTGACGCCTTGGGACCGAGTTCCCCTCGGCCATGCAGCCCCTGGCCGGCGCCAAGCTTGAGCTTCGGGTAATTTTTTATAGTGGTTTTCTTCCACGCGGTCCGAAGACCCCCATCCCTGTCCGTTCAGGATTACGGGTCGGGCCGAACGGATGTCTGCATCAGAACATTCCGTCGCCCCTGACACGATGCCCGGCAGCAAGGATGCATGCCAGGCCCGCCTGAAGGTAATTTTTTATAGAGGTTTTCTTCCTCGCAGCCCCCACCCCGAAGGGTGGCGGCCCTCGCCCCCAACACCGCTGGGTCAGGATTACGAGATGAAGTGCCTGGCAGCGAAATGCATGCCAGGCCCTTCCTAGGGTAATTTTTTATAGAGGTTTTCTTCCTCGCAGCCCCCACCCCGGAAGGAGGCGGCCCTCGCTCCCGATTCCCGCGAGAGAGCCGAGTTTACGAGTTGGCAGAGCAGTGCCGGAGAATCCGACACCGCCCCACCCTGGACTCTCCACAATGCTCTCTGCTTAACAGAGAGACATGTGGAAAGCGGGGGTAATTTTTTATAGAGGTTTTCTTCCTCGCAGCCTATACCTCTAGAGGCTTCGGCCCTCGCTCCCGGCTCTCGCGAGAGAGCCAGGTCTACGAGTTGGAGGTCTCCGAGGAGACCCCTCTGTAGGACTATTCGCCATCTGCCAATGATTTCCAGGCCTGAAATCAAACCTGGGAACGATTGACAGACGCCCAGGGCACACCGGCCTGGACACATGCACTTCCCACCGGACGTATCCGGATAGGAACCACGGCATCCAGGCACACGGGGAGGTTGTCCTAATAGTGCCCCAACCTAACCTAACCTTTTTTTTTTTTTTTTTTTTTTTTTTTTTTCGTGGGAAACTCATTACGAGTACGCACCCGCCTGGGCGAGGCGGGGGTTATGTCGGACTCTCCGGCCACAATGAGACAGCGGCCGGCATACCGACTAAAACCCACGGTGTTCCTCCAGACGGCCAGAGTGCCGGGGTCACGGGAGACGCTCGCGCATTCATCCGCGACCCCGACGGGCCACGGCCCGCTCAACGTGAGCGGGCCCCGTCTGATTTGGGGGGCCTAGCCCCCCTTCCTCCATCGAGAGGCGTTCGTGGAACACGTACGCCGCCTTCTCGGGCCTGTGCTGTTCGAGCGACGATTGCCCAATCGCCGCCCGCAGGCATCCTCCTACGGTGGCTGGAGATCCCGGAGCGCCCCACGGCGACGTCGGGGGCGGACGCGACGGGCGGGGAGCATGGTGTTCAGCTCCCTCTCCCGCTCAGCCGCCTCCTTGGCGAGCATCACCTCCTCGCAAAAGGAGGCGACTCCTTCCCAAGCCCTCTCGCTGCGGACCATGGCCAGAACCACGGCCGGCAGCGAGAGTTGGTCCGCCCACGCTGGACACTCCACGAGCGTGTGGAGCGCCGTGTCGCGTGGGCAGACCCCGCAGTGGTGGCAGACGGACGTCTGCTCCCGGCCTATGAGACACAGGTACGTGCCGAAGCACCCGTGACCGGTGAGTACCTGTGTCAGCCGGAACGTGAGGACGCCGTGCCTCCTCTCCAGCCACTCCTCTAGGACGGGACTTACCGCCACCACCGTGGCGTGCCCTGCACTTGGTCGCGCAAGTCGCGCCTTCCACTCCGCCACTAGGACTGTGCGGAGCTGGGACCGCTGCGCCTCGATCTCTCGAGGCAGAGGTCGCAGGTCCCGCTCCGCCGCCTCCTCGCGCCATCGGAATAATGACGCGAGGACTTCGGCTTCCAGGTCCCAGGGCGGGGATCCGGCCAATAGGGTCGCAGCCTCGAATGAGATCGTGCGGTAGCCGCGCACCATGCGCACGGCCATGGCCCTTTGCGGCCTCCGTAGGACGGCAACGTTCCGGGCCGCCAGGTTGGCAGCCCATACGGGCGCTCCGTACAGGGCCATGGACCGCACGATCCCTCCGTACAATTTCCGGCAGGTTGAGTTGGGCCCCCCGAGGTTGGGGAGCAGCCTCGCCAAGGCGGCGGCGGCGCCCAATAACTTGGGCGCCAGCCGGCGGAAATGCTCAATGAAATTCCACCGGCTGTCGAGGACGACGCCGAGATATCTCAGCGTCGACTCGACGCCGATCCGTACGCCCCCAACAATGATGTGGGAGCCCTGAGGTGGCCCCTTTCGGGGACCGTGAAAACAAACGGCCTCCGATTTGGCCAGGGCCACCTCGAGACCCAACCGCCGGATGCGACCCACGACTTGCGCGACCCCAGCCGTAGCTGCGATGGCAGCGCGCCTGTAGTCCCTCCCCCGAGCCGTGACGAGGGTGTCGTCGGCATAGCACGTCACGACGACACCAGGGAGAAGGACGCCTCGTATGACCCAGTCATAGCCGATGTTCCACAGGAGCGGACCGAGAACCGATCCCTGTGGAACACCGCAGGTCATCTCTCGCCGACCGAGAGCATTGCGACCCGGGTAAACTACCGCTCTATCACTAAGATAGGCCCCGACAATTCGGCGGAGGTAGGTCGGCACTCGATGGTAGACGAGTGCCTCCCTAACGCAGCTCCAGGGCAAGGAGTTGAACGCGTTGGCGATGTCGAGCGACACCGCCAACACCACCTCGCCCCGGGACAACGCGTCCTCCGCCAGACTCCTCACGCGCATGATGGCATGCACGGTGGAGCGCCCGCGGCGGAAACCAAACTGGTTGTCCGCCAAATCCGGCCCTACTTCCCTGAGATGCTCGACGAGGCGGCTAGCGACGATACGCTCGAAGAGCTTCGCCACCTCGTCGAGAAGCACTATGGGCCGGTAGGCGGACGGAGAGTCCGCCGGGCGCCCCTCCTTCTTGAGGAGGACCAGCTTGCCGGTTTTCCACAGCAGCGGAAATCGGCCCTCCTCAAGGCACGCACTGAGGAGCCCTAACAGTCGGGGCTCGAGCTCCCGAAGGGCCAGGACCCACGCACGGCCTGGAATGCCGTCCGGTCCTGGCGCGGTGTTTTTGGCTTGAAGCCTCTTCACCGCAGCTCGAAGCTCTACCCGGGTCACTTCGGGTACGTCGTCGTCGTCCGCGTTGGGAGCCATGGGAGGCAGAACCATCAGCGGAGGAGGGTGCTCCGCCCTCTGAGGGAACAGAGCAGCCACCACCTCCTCCAGCAGCTGTGGCTGGAGACTCTGGGACAGTGGAGGCGCCCACGGGCGAAGTTTGCCCCGTACCAAAAGGTATGGACGCCCCCAGGGATCACGGTCCAGAGTCTCCAAGAACTGCTCGCGGGCCTGATCTTTAGCCCGCGAGATGGCCACTTGCAGCCGTTTTTTGGCTGCTCTGTACGCCTCGTACAGCTCTGCCTCCCTGGCCTCGGCATCGGGAGGGCGGCGACGCCTCCTGCGGTGTCTGGTGTACTGGCGGCGCGCCGCGACACAGTCGCGACGCAGTTGCGCAATCTCCTGCGACCACCAGTACACCTGACGCTTCGCGGGTCTGCGTCGGACCCGCGGCATCGCCGCGTCGCAAATTTGCGACATCGCTTCCTGGAACCACTCGGCCTCCATCTCGATGTTCTCAGGCCTGTCCGGTGCTCTCACCCAGGCCTGAACGCTGGAAGCCTCCAGGAGCGCCTCCCGATCCAGTTGTCTCAAAGACCAACGCGGACTGTTCTCTCCCGGGGCCGCTCTGGCCGGCGCGCCATGGTTTTCGGTGGAGACGTCGAATCGGATGTATAAATGATCCGACAGAGTCTCCACCTCCTCGATGACGCGCCAGTCCACGACACGGCGGGCTAGTGCGGGGCTGGCGAAGGCGAGATCGACAATCGACCCGCCCCGCTGACGCACGCACGTGTTTACGGCTCCCCGGTTGAGAACGAGTAGACCGTGTGCCACGGCCCACTCCTCGAGCACCTCACCCCTGACGTCCGTGGCCGGGGAACCCCAAGCCAAGGATTTGGCATTGAAGTCCCCGAGGACGAGAACGGGGTGAGGGTGGCTTCGAGCGACGACGGTACCCACTAGGGCTAAAAAAGCCTCAAAGTCGGCGAGAGGGCGGTTGGGGGAGAAATACACCCCAACCACCACGAGACTATCTAGGCGCGCTGCCACAAAGCCCTGGCCCCTCGAACAGCACACGAGGGGCACTGTGGGCGAAGACATGATGGCCACCGAGCCACCCTGGTCCGACACCCAGTCGTCCCGGGGCGGGACGAAATATGGCTCGGCGACCACTGCCACACTAATGTTCCACTGCGCCATGGTCTGCAGGAGGAGGTCCTGAGCCCTGGCGCAGTGGTTGAGGTTTCCCTGGAGGAAGCGGAGTGGGGCCATCACTGGCAGTCCATCTCCGCTCCCTCCTCGGGACCTCGTACCCTACGTTCCACAGGAGCGGCCCCAACACCGAACCCTGCGGAACGCCACACGACGTCTCTCGCCGACCCCATCCTTCTCGACCCGGGTACACCACCGATCTTTCTGACAAATAGGCCCCGACAATGCGTTGGAGGTAGCGCGGCACCCCGTGGTACCGGAGTGCCTCTCGGATGGTACTCCAGGGCAAGGTGTTGAAAGCGTTGGCGATGTCGAGCGACACCGCCAAGACCACCTCGCCCCGGGCGACTGCCTCCTCCGCAAGGACCCTCACGCGCATGATCGCATCTACTGTGGAGCGCCCCTGGCGGAAACCAAATTGGTTTTCCGCCAAATCCGGGCCCACCCTGGTCATGTGCTGGACGAGGCGACTGGCGATGATTCGCTCAAAGATCTTACACACCTCGTCCAGCAATACGATTGGCCTGTACGCAGATGGTGAGTCTGCGGGGCGCCCCTCTTTCTTGAGCAGGACCAGCTTTCCGGTCTTCCACCGGCTTGGAAACTGGCCCCGCTCCAAACATGCGCTTAAGAGCCCCGCTAGTCGGGGCCCGAGAGCCCTCATGGCCAGGACCCATGCACGGCCTGGAATGCCATCGGGCCCTGGGGCGGTGTTCCTAATGCGAGCCACCGCCACTCTCAACTCTACCCGGGTCACTTCGGGCACGTCGTCGTCAAAGTCTTCTTCCGCGTCGGGCACATTGCGAGGCGGAACCATAGCCGGTGGTGCGTGCTCCGGTCTGAACGGAAACAACGCACACACCACCTCCTCCAGCAGCTGTGGCTGGAGACTCCGGGACAATGGGGGAGCCCATTGGCGCAATTTGCCCCGTACCATAAGGTAGGGGCGTCCCCACGGGTCTCGGTCCAGAGTCTCCAGCAGCTCTTCGTTGGCCTGGGCCTTTGCCCGGACAATGGCCAGCTGGAGGGCGCTCTTCGCCTCTCTATAGCGGATAGATAGTTGTATAGTTCCGCCTCTTCCTGTTCGGCCGCCGCTGTAAAGGGGCGGCGGCGTCTTCTTCGGCACCTTGCGTACCGGCGTCGCATCCGCACACAAGCGATGCGCAACTGCGCAATCAACTGCGACCACCAGTACACTTGGCGCCTGGATGGTAACGGCCGGACTCGGGGCATGCCAGCGTCGCAGATGTGCGACATGCTCTCACGGAACCACTGCGCCTCCTCGTCGATGTTGGTTGGCCTGCCTGGAGAGTCCAGCCAGGCCTTGACGATAGAGGCCTCCAGGAGAGCCTCCCTGTCCAGCCGCTTCAGCGCCCAACGCGGGCCGTCTTCAACGCCCGCCGGGGCCGCTTGGACCGGCCCAACCGAGGTCTGGGCGGAGACGCTAAATCGAATGTATCGATGATCGGACAGCGTCTCCACCTCCTCCAGAACGTGCCAGTCCTGGACAGTACGCGCGAGGGTGGGGCTGGCGAACGACAGGTCCACTATAGACCCACCCAACTGCCGCACGCACGTCTGCACGGAACCCCGGTTCAGGAGAAGTAGGCCCTGCTCGATCGCCCACTCCTCCACTAACTCGCCCCGCGCATCCGTAGCCGGGGAACCCCAAGCCGTAGATTTGGCATTGAAGTCCCCCAGAACGACCACGGGACGAGGACGACTAAGACTGACGAACGTGCCCAACTCCAAAATGATGTCCTCCATGTCGGCGAGAGAAAGGCTGGGGGCGAAATACACCCCCACGACCATGACATTTCCCCAATTTGCCGCGACATAGCCCCGCCCTCGGGTGACTGTCTCGAAAGGAAGGGTGTCGGCGGCAGACCTCATAATTAGTGCCACCGAGCGGTTCACGTCGCACACCCAGTCATCCCTGGGTGGCACAAAATACGGCTCGGCGACAACTGCCACATCGATCGACCACTGCGCCATGCTCTGGAGCAAGAGATCCTGAGCCCTGGCACAGTGGTTTATGTTGGCTTGGAGGAGAAGGCGTAGGGCCATTATTGTGTGTCCATAGCCGTTATCTCCACCCCAGCCCTCAGCGGATGTTCTGCCGCAACCGGCGGGTGAACCGGCTGCGAGGAGCTGGTTGCCTTCTTTGTCATATCCGAGACACTAGCCGGTGGATGAGCCGGTTGCGTCCTGGCATTGTACTTCTTTGGCCTGGGGCAGTTCTTTGACCCGGTCTGATGGTCGGCTGGTCTGCCAGATGCCGCACAGATGACGCAGTGCGGCGCGGCAGTGCAAGTGCCAGCTTTGTGACCGAGTTGACCGCAGCGGAAGCACATTTGGCTACGGTCTACCCCAGCGGTGCACCGTGCTCCCGCATGTCCTCCTTCTAAACAGCGGTAGCACCGATAGGGCTTGGGCGCTAGGAGCGCGACCTGCGCCGAGACCCATCCGACTAGTAGCCGCTTGTCTTTAATCTTTTTGGCCGCCATTACGGGACAGCTGACAAGAATTGTCCCGAGACCGGCGACACCCCGGCGTATCGTGCCCGCCTTGACTTGATCCGGCGGGCATCCTCCAGCCTTGGAGATGGCAGCGGCGACCTCTTCCTGCGTGACGGAATCGTCCAAGCCCGAAATGCGCAGATCTGCGCACTTGGTTGGCCTGGACACTCTTACGTCATCCGGGCCTAGAGACGCTCTGAGTCTATCGGCGAGGGCGTCTGCTTTGGGACCACTAGTGGTTCCCGATATTTCTAGAAGGCGGCCGCCGGTAGCAGTTGTTTTGCACCGGAGGCCCGTTATGCCGAGATCACTCAGAGAAATCTCGGCTTTCGCCTTTGCCAGGATCCCGGCATATGTGAGGCCTCACTCCTCCGCCCCTGGCTGCAGGGTGAGAACCACCGCTGTAGAGCGGGGGGTACTGAGCCTCGCCGTCTGGCGCTTGGCCACTGCTTGTTCCTTCTGGGCCTGCTTTTTGACCTGCTGGCGTGCCTTTTTTGATTTTTTGGCGGCGCCCGCAACCGTCCACTCCGCCTCGGGTCTAGTGGCGGGTTCGTGCGTTACTGGCGTAACAGATTGTGCAGGCGGAGCAGCCGTAGCACCAGACTTTTTGGCCAGTTTGATCTCTTTTTTTAACTGCCTATTAGATTTAGGCCCCGCAGTTTTCTTTTGCGAGGCGGCAGTTGAATCAGTCCTCTTTTCGGCAGCAGCCGCTTGTGCCGGTTGGGCGGCACGGGGTGCTGCGGCTTGGGCCGCATATGTCGGCGCTGGTGTACTGCGTTTGTCTGCAGCTAGGGGGGGACGTAGAATCCTCCCCTCAAGCACCGAGAAGCGCGCGTTGAAACTCGCCATCTCCTGACGGATCAGGCGAGCCAACTCCGTCTCCTGTAACGACTGCGATTGCGGTTGCGGCGTTGCGTGCGGAAGGTCTACCTCCCGCCTGAGGTGTTCGCGGCGGAAGTTGGTCATCTCCGCCTTGAGCTCTTCGTGTTCCTTGCGGAGCTCCGCCATTTGCGCTGCGAGCTTTGCGTTCTGGGCCCGCAGCAGCGCCGTCTCTTCTGTTGTGGTGCGGGTCAAAAGCACCTGAGCACTTTCCAGAATGGAGGCCGTGGCCTCTTTAAGTGCTTTCTGGCTGCAGCCGCTAAGGCCCTTCGAGACCTTGCTTACCCTTTTTATGGCTGCAACCGCGTCGGCCATTCTTTGGTTTAGGTCGGAGGCAGGTAGCTCTTCTGCCTCGACTCCTATATCAGAGACGGCAGATGACGACTCCGACAGGCGAGTGACTCTCCCTTCCGTCACCCTTTTCGTCAGAGCCGCAATCTGACGCTCGTCCTCGTCCAGTTTTTCGGCGACTGCTGCAGCCTTCATTGCAGCCGCAGCCTCACGCCTGGATAGACCGATACCGGCATATTTGCCGGTAGTAGCGGGCCTACCTCTCCCTCCTTTTTTGGCACCGACCTTGGGGGCCGGCACCGTTGTGTCGCTCAGGGCCGAGTCCGACCCTGAGTCTGCACCCTCTCTCGGGCGTTTGCGTAAGCGTTTTGAATTTACGCTTACCGCGCTCGCCACACTCATATGGCTCGCCGCGCTGTCAGAATCCGACAGCACACCAATTCTCTCAATTAGTACCAGAGGTACTTTTTCATCCACTACGTCATTGTTAGTTTTTGTTTTAATTTTAAGGTTTTCCATTTTAGTCCCACGAGTATAAAGCAAAAACAGGTCAACCCCGGGCAGAGGCTTAAGTACCCGGGTAAGCCTACATACTGCTGGGGGCGGCAGGTACCAGCAGGTGGGAGCGCTAACGACCGTACACCCAACGGCCATTCATCCCCTGGCCGCGCTCTCAAAACTTGGGATTGGGTGGTTTTTTATCTTAGAGGTGTCCTTCCTCTGGGGCCGGGCGATTAAGCCAAGCCCCCCGACGGCGGCATTGAAGCATGCCTCCGTCCGCTGTCCGAACAACCCGACTCAGCAGACCCGCCGAAAAATTTGCTCCTCAATGAATGAGAAGACAAAACTAACCCCGCTTAGATGCGCCTGCACCCAAGCGGGTGTGGTCGCGTCTTCACCTAATCGACTACGTCGATGGGGCAAGAGCGACCCCTCCAGGGTAATTTTTTATAGAGGTTTTCTTCCTCGCAGCCCCCACCCCGAAGGGTGGCGGCCCTCGCTCCCGACACCGTTGGGTCAGGATTACGAGATGAAATGCCTGGCAGCAGAATGCATGCCAGGCCCTTCCTAGGGTAATTTTTTATAGAGGTTTTCTTCCTCGCAGCCCCCACCCCGAAGGGTGGCGGCCCTCGCTCCCGACACCGTTGGGTCAGGATTACGAGATGAAATGCCTGGCAGCAGAGTGCATGCCAGGCCCTTCCTTGGGTAATTTTTTATAGAGGTTTTCTTCCTCGCAGCCCCCACCCCTAGAGGTGGCGGCCCTCGGTCCTGGTTCTCGCATGAAAACCAGGCTTACGAGTTGGAGGTCTCCAAGGAGACCCCTCTGCAGGGGCGGCACAGTGTCTGGAGAAACTCCGACATAGCACCACCCCGTAGGACTATCCGCCATCTGCCAATCATTTCCAGGCCTGAGATCAAGCCTGGGAATGATTGACAGACGCCCAGGGCACACCGGCCTGGACACATGCACTTCCCACCGGACGTATCCAGATAGGAACCACGGCATCCAGGCACACGGGGAGGTTGTCCATATTAGTGCCCCAACCTAACCTAACCCTTTTTTTTTTTTTTTTTTTTCGTGGGAAACTCATTACGAGTACGCACCCGCCTGGGCGAGGCGGGGGTTATGTCGGACTCTCCGGCCACAATGAGACAGCGACCGGCATACCGACTAAAACCCACGGTTTTCCTCCAGACGGCCAGAGTGCCGGGGTCACGGGAGACGCTCGCGCATTCATCCGCGACCCCGACGGGCCACGGCCCGCTCAACGTGAGCGGGCCCCGTCTGATTTGGGGGGCCTAGCCCCCCTAACTCTCCATCGAGAGGCGTTCGTGGAACACGTACGCCGCCTTCTCGGGCCTGTGCTGTTCGAGCGGCGATTGCCCAATCGCCGCCCGCAGGCATCCTCCTACGGTGGCTGGAGATCCCGGAGCGCCCCACGGCGACGTCCGGGGCGGACGCGACGGGCGGGGAGCAAGGTGGTCAGCTCCCTCTCCCGCTCGGCCGCCTCCTTGGCGAGCATTACCTGCTCGCAAAAGGAGGCGACCCCCTCCCAAGCCCTCTCGCTGCGGACCATGGACAGAACCACGGCCGGCAGCGAGAGTTGGGCCGTCGCGAGCGCCGCAACTAGGTCGCGGCGCTGGTCCGCCCACGCTGGACACTCCACGAGCGTGTGGAGCGCCGTGTCGCGCGGGAAGACCCCGCAATGGTGGCAGACGGACGTCTGCTCCCGGCCTATGAGACACAGGTACGTGCCGAAGCACCCGTGACCGGTGAGTACCTGTGTCAGCCGGAACGTGAGGACGCCGTGCCTCCTCTCCAGCCACTCCTCGAGGACGGGACTTACCGCCACCACCGTGGCGTGCCCTGCAGTTGGTCGCGCAAGTCGCGCCTTCCACTCCGCCACTAGGACTGTGCGGAGCTGGGACCGCTGCGCCTCGATTTCTCGAGGCAGAGGTCGCAGGTCCCGCTCCGCCGCCTCCTCGCGCCATCGGAATAACGACGCGAGGACTTCGGCTTCCAGGTCCCAGGGCGGGGATCCGGCCAATAGGGTCGCAGCCTCGAAGGAGATCGTGCGGTAGCCGCGCACCATGCGCACGGCCATGGCCCGTTGCGGCCTCCGTAATACGGAAACGTTCCGGGCTGCCAAGTTGGCAGCCCATACGGGCGCTCCGTATAGGGCCATGGACCGCACGATCCCTCCATACAGTCTCCGGCAGGTTGAGCTGGGCCCCCCGAGGTTCGGTCGGCGGCCAAAGGTGGCGGTGGCGAGGTCGTCCGTCCAGTGGACGACGATGGCGTCCCTCGCCTCCCGCCTCACGGCCTCCCGCTCCTCCGCAACGGGGCGCTCTCCAAGCGCCTTTCGGCGCACCACCCACTCGTACACTCTGGCGAGGACCCACGCCTCGAGCTCCCAAGGAGGGGTGCCCGCCAGAGCGCACGCCGCCGAAAAACCCACTGAGCGGTAGGCCCTCGCCACCCGCTGTGCAATGGCCCTCTGTGGCCTGCGGAGAGCGGTGGCATTCTCCCTCCTGTGGAGGGAGTCCGCCCAGATGGGGGCCCCATACAGGGCCATGCTCGTCGTCGTCCGCGTTGGGAGCCATGGGAGGCAGAACCATCAACGGAGGAGGGTGCTCCGCCCTCTGAGGGAACAGAGCAGCCACCACCTCCTCCAGCAGCTGTGGCTGGAGACTCTGGGACAGTGGAGGCGCCCACGGGCGAAGTTTGCCCCGTACCAAAAGGTATGGACGCCCCCACGGATCACGGTCCAGAGTCCAGAGCTTAAAGGATGCTGCCGCATCCTTTAAGCCCTTCTGGCTGGTGCCTTTCAGGTGCTTGGAGATCTTGGCAATGGTGCGAATTGCACCTACCGCGACCTCCAAACGCTCCTTCAAGGCACCAGCCGAGAGCTCCTCCACATCGGAGGCGTCTGTCAGCACCTCCGAGAGCCGGGATGCCCTATCGGCCGAGACCCGCTGGGAGACCTCAGCGATACGGCGGTCCGAGTCGGCCTCCTCAGCCTCACGAGCCGCCGCGCGCCTGGCCTCCGCCGCCTCCTTACGGGCCTGGCCAACACCGACATACTTGCCGTGTGTTAGGGCACCCTGGCCCCGTCCGCGCTTTGAGGCTCTGGTGCGCGAACCTTCCGGCGCCTCCTCCGAACCCGAGGCCGAATCCGACCCCGGGTTGCTCTCGTCGGTATGGGAGCGCTTCCTCCAGAACTCCCTGGATGAAGCGCGACGATCATAGGCTCGCTGTCAGAAGACAGCGCGCCTCCTTCCTCCATAGTACATGATTGTGTACTGCCCGGGCGCGCAGGACTGGGCGTGCGCAGCATCTCCGGGTCTTTTATGTGACGGTTAGTTGCCCCTCCCAGAATACGATGGGGGCTGACCGGCGGGACTCCGCCGGTGTGGGATTCCCCGTCTGCGGTGCAGACGGGACCCACCTGGGTAATACTATTACTACTCGTCTTTTGCATGGTTTTTTAATACTTTTATTAGCGAGGGTGGGTTCCCTCGAGGGTTTTGAGTACCCGAAGGAACTCAGGGCGGAACTCACCCTGAGTTCCCTCGGTGACGCCTTGGGACCGAGTTCCCCTCGGCCATGCAGCCCCTGGCCGGCGCCAAGCTTGAGCTTCGGGTAATTTTTTATAGTAGTTTTCTTCCACGCGGTCCGAAGACCCCCATCCCTGTCCGTTCAGGATTACGGGTCGGGCCGAACGGTTGTCTGCATCAGAACAAGTCCGTCGCCCCTGACACGATGCCCGGCAGCAAGGATGCATGCCAGGCCCGCCTGAGGGTAATTTTTTATAGAGGTTTTCTTCCTCGCAGCCCCCACCCCGAAGGGTGGCGGCCCTCGCCCCCAACACCGCTGGGTCAGGATTACGAGATGAAGTGCCTGGCAGCAAAATGCATGCCAGGCCCTTCCTAGGGTAATTTTTTATAGAGGTTTTCTTCCTCGCAGCCCCCACCCCGGAGGGAGACGGCCCTCGCTCCCGACTCCCGCGAGAGAGTCGGGTTTACGAGTTGGCAGAGCAGTGCCGGAGAATCCGACACTGCTCCACCCTGGACTCTCCACAATGCTCTCTGCTTAACAGAGAGACATGTGGAAAGCGGGGGTAACTTTTTTATAGAGGTTTTCTTCCTCGCAGCCTATACCCCTAGAGGCTTCGGCCCTCGTTCCCGGCTCTCGCGAGAGAGCCAGGTCTACGAGTTGGAGGTCTCCGAGGAGACCCCTCTGTAGGACTATTCGCCATCTGCCAATGAATTCCAGGCATGAAATCAAACCTGGAATTGATTGACAGACGCCCAGGGCACACCGGCCTGGACACATGCACTTCCCACCGGACGTATCCAGATGGGAACCACGGCATCCAGGCACACGGGGAGGTTGTCCTAATAGTGCCCCACCTAACCTTTTTTTTTTTTTTTTTTCGTGGGAAACTCATTACGAGTACGCACCCGCCTGGGCGAGGCGGGGGTTATGTCGGACTCTCCGGCCACAATGAGACAGCGACCGGCATACCGACTAAAACCCACGGTGTTCCTCCAGACGGCCAGAGTGCCGGGGTCACGGGAGACGCTCGCGCATTCATCCGCGACCCCGACGGGCCACGGCCAGCACGGCAGCAAGGATGCATGCCAGGCCCGCCTAAAGGTAATTTTTTATAGAGGTTTTCTTCCTCGCAGCCCCCACCCCGAAGGGTGGCGGCCCTCGCCCCCAACACCGCTGGGTCGGGATTACGAGATGAAGTGCCTGGCAGCCTTCACGGCGGGCCCCTCACGTCCTCCCCATGGGGGGAGGGTCGGGAATGTCCGGCGCAGGTGGTGTGGAGTGCAATGCGAGCGCAGGCGCCCCCGCGCCTATCGCCCGCCCATCACCACCGCAAGGAGGGCGAAGGTGGCGCCTTCTCCGACCTCTTCTTCGCCTTCGGAGCGGCGCAGCGAGAGGGTCGTCCTCCCGCGCGCGATCCGCCGCCTCCTTTTGCGAAACGACGTCCTCGCAAAAGGAGGCGACCACAGCCCAAGCCCCCTCGCTCCCCAGCATGGAACGAACTACGCCGGAAAGCAAGAGGTCCTGGCCGATCTCCGCAATCAGACTGCGGCGCGGCTCAGACCAAGCCGGGCAGACCTCGAGGGTGTGCTGCGCTGTGTCCTCCGCCGCGCCGCAGTCGTGGCACGCCGGGGTTTCCTCCCTCCCGATCCTGTGCAGGTGCGAGCCAAAGCAGCCGTGCCCTAACAGCACCTGCACCAGACGGAAAGAGAGGAAACCGTGCGGCCGCTCGAGCCATTCCCGCAGAACTGGCCCGAGCGCGTCCAGGGTCCGGCGGCCAAAGGTGGCGGTGGCGAGGTCGTCCGTCCAGTGGACGACGATGGCGTTCCTCGCCTCCCGCCTCACGGCCTCCCGCTCCTCCGCAACGGGGCACTCTCCGAGCGCCTTTCGGCGCGCCGCCCACTCGTACACTCTGGCGAGGACCCACGCCTCGAGCTCCCAAGGAGGGGTGCCCGCCAGAGCGCACGCCGCCGAAAAGCCCACTGAGCGGTAGGCCCTCGCCACCCGCTGGAACCCTTTTTTTTTTTTTTTTTTTTACGTGGAAAATGCATTACGCATACGCACCCGCCCGGGCAAGGCGGGGGTTATGTCGGACTCTCCGACCGCACTCATAGCGCGGCCAGCATACCGACTAAAACCCACGGTGTTCCTCCAGACGGCCAGAGTGTCGGGGTCACGGGAGTCGCTTGCGCATTCATCCGCGACCCCGACGGGCCATGGCCCGCTCACCGCGAGCGGGCCCCGTCCGATTTAGGGGCCTAGCCCCCCCTCCTTCGAGAGGCGCGTGCGGAACACGCGCACTGCCGTCTCGGGCCCGTGCTGTTCGGGCGGCGACTGCCCGATCGCCGCCCGCAGGCCAACTCGGCCGCAGAGGATAGGGAGAACGGCGCATCGCAATACCGACACTCCTCTTCCCCTGCGGCCCCACCGCGTCCGCAATCTGGCGGTTGCGGCCCCGCCGAGGCCGCGGAAGGTAGGGAGAGCGGCGCACCGTTATACCGGCACTCCTCTCCCGCCGCGGCCCCGCCACTCCTCAGCCGCAGTGTCGCCGAAGCAACACTGCAGCCCAGCCCAGTTGCGGTGCCGCCCAAACAGCACCGCAACCCACCAGAGCCGCTCCATCGTGGGCTTACAGGCAAAGCCCAGAGGAGCAGCGCCTCCTTGGGGTTCCTCTTGGTTCACCGTGGTCCTTGGTAACCACGGCTACTAAGCCCCCCCGCCGCGACAAGGCGAGAACCCCGTTGGGGGGGACCCGCTGGAACCTAACCTAACCTAACCTTTTTTTTTTTTTTTTTGTTTGCGCTGGCTTTTTTTGTTTTTCCTTCACCTGGTCCCTGAGTAGGGCCAGCGCGTCGATGGTGGACCGGCCCTGTCGGAAACCAAACTGGGCGTCCGACAGGTCCGGCCCCACTCCGCGCAGATGGCTGTTGAGCCGGCAGGCGATGATCCCCTCGAACAATTTACCGACCTCATCGAGAAGAACGATGGGCCGGTATGCCGAGGGGGAATCGACCGGGCGTCCCTCTTTACGGAGGAGGCACAGCTGCCCCTCCTTCCAAGGCTTCGGGAACCTTCCAACCGCAAAGCACGCGCTGAAAAGGTCCCGAAACCTGTCCTCCATTTGAGTGGCAGCTATGGCCAGCACCCGAGCAGGGACGCCGTCCGGTCCAGGGGCCGTCTTCTTGGCGCGGAGGCTGAGGACCCCCGCGTGGAATTCCTCCGCAGTCACCGGAGGGACCCCTTCCTCCGGTGGGGCCGCACGCGGCGGGGGGTCCATCGTTGGTGAGGTGAAGTCGGTCCTGCGCGGGAACAGGGACCGTACCACCCCATCCAACAGCACCGGCTCGAGGGTCTCGGTCAGAGGGGGACCATGGGGGCGCAGTTTGTTCCGCGCCGCCTTGTATGGTCTCCCGTAGGGATCCCTGTCCAGATCCTCCAGCATCTCGGCCCTCGCCGAGTCCTTGGCAGCGCACATAGCCGTCTTGAGGGCCGTCTTCGCCTCTCGGTACGAGGCGTAGAGGCGGACCTCGTCCGCCTGACTACGGGCGCTGCGTCGGCGGCTCCGCGTGTAGGCCCGCCTGGCCGCCACACAGGCGGCACGGAGCCCCGCCAGTTCCTCCGTCCACCAATACACGGCGCGACGGGGAGGCGGACGGCGAGAGCGAGTTAGTATTGTTAAAATTATACATTGTGATTTGTGAAATAGAGGTACATTGTGAACTCCTGTGGTAAATTAAGTTCATCCCCTCCACCTCCATCAGCATACCTTGACCCCTTCTTTACTTTCCCCACCCCCACGTTTCCCCCCTTCCTTCCCATCGCCTTCCCCTCCCTTCCTCTCACTTCCCCCTCACTTCCCGCTCATTTCTCCCTCATATCCTCCTAATAAAAAAAAATATTTTTTTATTTTAATAGAAGTTACTATTCCACAACAAAATTTCAAAACAACTCTTAGTTTCTCACCTTGGGCTTTATTATTTGTCATCGCGAAACATAAGCTCACTGGAAACTGGACTCGTTTAAAACTAAACGGAAAATTGTTTGGCATGAATGGAATCCGAGGAATAAAAACACTATCAGCTATTCCGCACCCTGTTAAAATCTTTGCTTCTATGTTCGACGTGATTCTTTAAATTGGCATAATTTTTTTATTTATGAACCCATTGAGATGAAACAAACACTAAATGTTAAGTGAAGCTTACCACAATGTATCAGTGTAAACCATATCTAAATCGGATAAGCTTTTTCTGAGATTAGCGTGAACATACGCACAGACAAACAGACAAAATTTTTAACAATTATTGTTTTGGGAGCTATTTGCGTTGATAAAGGTCCCAATAATATTTTTTCTTATATATCTTACATGTACAGACGACTACAGACAGCGACCGGTTACATTTTTATTATATGTATAGATATATTCAAATACCAACCCACCAACCTGAATAGATACGTCAGAGATGTTGTCTTAATGTTGACACGAATGACATTAAGTGAAAATCAGTTTGTTCTTTAAATATTGTAAGAACTTACTGCTAGTGCGTTATAATTAGCGTTACAACATAGCTATAATACCTAAGTAAAGAATGGCGTCGTCTCCGCAGTACGCGTCCAACGTGCCCAACTGCGCGGTGCAGAGGGACGTGGAAATGGCTCAGCCGCAACTCGGTAACATTACTGATTCCTGAGAAGTTATTATAATATGTGTTATTTTATTACCTACCCATTTGCAATAGCGCGCCTTACATATAATAATATGTTGTAGGCTAATCATGTATTGTAGGTTATACATAAGTTTACTACGTAAATCAACGGCCTGTCAACCAGAACAAATCAATATTTCATACCTATTTAATTATTTGTGATAACTGTGTGTAGTTAACTCTTTCATGGACACTACTGTAGACACAATAGGTATTTTATTGTCATTACGGCCATAAGTTGACTGTCCCGGAAAGTGTTAATATACCAAAAGTAGTTAAGAGAGCAGTAAAAAGAATTGAGGCAGCGCAGGACAGATGTGACCACGTCCAACTGGAGCCAGGCCCGCGCAGAGACCAGCGGCAGCGCCGAGGCGGAGCGCGAACTGTCCAGCGACGCACCGCCGCCGCCGCCGCGCCGGCCCACCGGCCGCGGCGACCGCTTCGAGCGCGAGCTCGACGACGCCGCCTCCTACCTTCAGGTATCTACGCACCGCGCTATCGTAAGTCTCTAGCGTATCGGTACTGAGGCAGCCATATGCAACAAATCTCGTATCAGCTTTAGCCCCGGAGACTTGCAATGATCTTCTAAGAGTGGACCTACTTATACAGGGGAACTTAACCTTCTCTATCTATGTATATAATATAATACTAGCTGTTGCCCGCGACTTCGTTCGCGTGAAAATTCAGATGGGTGCCTCTATGAGAATATTGCCTGCCTGATTTTACGGCAACGGTACATTGTATCAGTAATAAATATCAGTATTATCCGTCTCTATGGCGAATCCCATTTAAACCCGCTACCGCTAAAACTAACATACCACTTACACACAAACTTGCGACTCTTATTTGCCCACTTAATAAGGGTAGTTTCTGAATATTAAAAAAAGAGTAAGTATTTTCTAGTAATTTGGTAATCCTACTATAAAAACTATAGAAGTTTCATACAAACATTGTCACTCCTTTATACCCCCTTAGGGGATGGATTTCGCAAAATCCCGTCTAAGTGAGCACCTATATCCTAATAGGAACGCCCATGCAAAGTTTAAGATTCCTAGCACTTGTTGTTTCTGAGATTTCGTGAGGAGTGAGTGAGTGACCTTGTGCTTTTATGTATATGGACAGCTTTTGCCTGCGGCTTCGCTCGCATGAATATTGTTTTTTCCAATAGATATTTTTATATTGTTGAAATACTGTTTTCCATACTATTTTTAATCTCACATTCATACAAACCCTCTTTCACCTACCTAAAGATATCCCTCGTAAAAACAAAATACACAAAGGCAAATATTCACTACAATAACTTTCCCCTTTCCCTCCTTCCCTATAGCCCTTTTTCTCCACTCTCCACAGTTTCCACTTCTCTCCTCACCTCCCCTACTCCTCTTCACCTTCTTCAGCATCCCTTGCCCCTCCTCCAGCATCTCTTGCCCTTTCCTCCACTTCTCTCTACCGTGCCTCCTCGCTTTCTCCTCTCTTCCCTAGCCCTTCCCCCTTCCTTCTCCTTCCTTTCCCTCCTTTTCTTCTCCCTTCCTATCACTTACTATCCCTACCCCTCCCTTCCTCTCCCGTCTCCCTCCCTTCCTCTCCCGTCTCCCTCACTTCCCTCTCATTTACCCCTCACTTTACCCTCACTCCTCCTCACTTCCTACTCACTTCCTCTCACTTCCTACTCACTTCCTCTCACTTCCCTCACTTCTAACTTCCCCCTAACTTCTCCCCCACTTCCCTTAACTTCCCTTTCACTTCTCCGTCACTTTCCTCTCAGATTCCCCTCACTTCTCCCTGGCTTTCCCTTGACTTCTCTCTGACTTTCCGCTCACTTCTCCCGCACTGCCTCCTCATTTCCCCCTCACTTCCCTTACACTTCCCTCTCACTTTTCCCTCCCTTCCTTCTTTCCCTCCCTCCTCCCCTTCCCTTTCCCTCCCTGCAAATTTTAAATTGCTAACTTCAAAAGCAAAGATCTTTCCATAGATATTTTATCCCTAATTTCACCTCTCTAAATCCACCCCTGTTAAAATGAAATTATGAGGCTATTTTTTATTTAAATAGAAGTATGTATTCCAAAACAAAATTTCAAAACTGTAAGTTAAAAAAAAACATACGACACGAATTGATAACCTCCTCCTTTTAGAAGTCGGTTAAAAATGAAGAAGTTTCATACAATCGTTTTCGCTCCTTTTCACACACTTAGGGGTTAAATTTTAAAAACCTTTTCTTACACCTCTAGATATTAAGACCTCCAAATTTTAAGTCACTACGACCAGCGCTTTAGGCTGTCTCTGTTTCTATCAGGTTTCGTAGTAAATTAACAAATGTTCGACGTGATTCTTTAAATTGGCATAACTTTTTTATTTATGAACCGATTGACATAAAACAAACACTAAATGTTAAGTGAAGCTTGCCACAATGTATTAATAAAAACCATATCTAAATCGGATAAGCCGTTTCTGAGATTAGCGTGAACAAACGCACAGACAAACAGACAAACACAAAAATTGTAACAATCATTGTTTTGGGTTCTATTTGCGTTGATAAAGGTCCCAATATAATTTTTCTGATATATTTTCCATGTACAGACAGCGATCGGTTACATTTTTATTATATGTATAGATAGTGACAACTAAGCTCTCATAGAATATCGACGTAAAGAAATATTAGTTAGCTTAGCATACTAAAGTTTACCCCTTCCCCTAACAGCAACGGCTTGGTTATTTAATTGTGTTTTCTAAGCATTACTTATTTTAGCCATGTCCATAGTTTACTCACATAGGTCACTCACCATCACCGCAATCGCTTGCCACCAGGTGTATAAAAAATACAAAGAACTGAACAATATTAAGAGTAAGGTACCTACCGTACCTACTCATAGCAGTGTTCTCAAATCACTTTAGATTAAATTAATAAACAACTTCACAGACAGACAAACAGACCAACGGCAAGACATGCAAGACCGTTTGGAATTGCCATAACCATCCAGATGTGCCTGAAGTGTTCTGGTGCTGGTACCAGATCACTTCAGACACATTGAGTTAAATGCGGGGGCAGTATAGCACTACAAAGTCCAAAAAGTGGTTGGGTCTCGCTAGGCTAGCCAGCCTTACGACAAGACACTGCACCGTAGCTATTAGCGAAGTAAGTAGGTACCTACCGCTACTATAGTGTAGCAGTGAGGTGATGCGCAGGTGGTGGTGGAGAAGCACCGACGGCGGCGCGCGGTGGCGGCCGCGCAGACGTCGCCGCGCCTGCCCAGCGCCTCCAGCCCGCTCGCCTACGCGCAGGTACCTACCTACATACGTGCGACCGTGGACCTGCGTGTTGTGTGTAATATAGACATTATGTATATCATCGGCATCGGCAGTTGAACCGCGAGACCGGCGGCGGCGGGGATCGCGGAGTGTACGTGCTGCCGCACCCGGTGCTGCTGGCGTGTCCGACCGGCTCGCCGCTATGCAAGGCGCTACAGACGCACAACTTCTACACGTAAGCTGTTATTGCGTTTTAAAGATACGATTAATAGATTTAAGGTTGTGACTTTTTTGTGAATAAAATGGAATGTACCCGACAAAAATGTTTTGAGAATAAATGTGTAAGAAAGTGTGGGTCCTACGGGGCCCCTCTAATGATGGAGGCCTCGGGCAAGTGCCCCGTGTGTCCTTATGGTAAAGACGGTAATGAATGTGAGAGCTTTGATATCGCGATTCAGAATTTCATAGCGCCATCTACGAGTATGTTGCTTATGTTGTACCTACTTACTTCGTTGTCATCGCTCATGTTGAATTTTCTATGTGGGTCATTAGTGGCCAGATTGGTGACGCCACAAAAGAAGGTACCTGCCTACTCAACAATAATGTGTACCTAATAATTTAATATAAGCATGGTCGCATGTTGTCAGACGCGGCGCGACAGTGAGGGGGTCGGACCCGCTCAGCGCCGCCGCCGGCACCACGACGCCCGCCGCGCCGCCGCAGCACCAGGTAAGTGTAGTGCACGCGCCTTCTCTGTACCAACCCGCGCGCCGCCTCCATCATATAACTAATGTCTACTTATTTATTGCGCTTACAGAAAAAAGACAAGTCGTGGAAAATATTTCGTGATAGCAGCACTGACAATCTATACGACGACGGTAACAACAACGGTAACATAACACTACTACTAAGTACTTACCTAGTAAATAAACATACTATCTACACGGTAATAGTACCTATATAATATATAGATAATCATAACGGTGCTATGTATCTACTCAATTATGTATGCGAGCCTGGTTCTTAGAGCAGCATTAGCCGCGTCCACGCCAACCGAGCGCGGCTCGCGCGGCAGTCTCGCGAGCTACTGACTGCCTCGGTTTGTGTAGACGTGCCTCGTGCTCGAGCCGTCGGCTGTCGGTAAACGGGAGGCGCTCAAAGGTGCCTCGGTGAGCGCTGTGCGTTTGATGTGAACTGCACTGGATTTTACCATTTTTCCAACCCGGGGCAGGACCCTAATAGTGGCACCCACCAAGGCCTACACGTGAATAGAGTAGCGATGATGAGCGGAGGACGCATGGTCGTCATTTGGCTGACATGATAAGCAGGGGGGGAAGAGAGAAATATATTAAGATTTTGGCGCCCGGGACAGGTTCGGCTCGTTTTCAATCCTAGAGCCGGACCTGAATGTAAATTTTGGCTCGTGAGCGCTTTTTCCACAAGTGGATTTATTAAGTTTATATAATACATATAAACATTTATCCACAGTTCACATGCCTTTACCTTTTTGTAGCAATATGCAAATTGAGGCAGCCTGTAAAGCACTCATTTTACTTTTTATTTTTTTTTTACAACATAGCTGTAATTAATTACCTGTTAGTGCATAGCATGAGTCACTTTGCATGCTACTTGAAATTGTAACTTACAAAAATTTTTCTTTTCATGGCTCTATCTCGTCAGCGAACTGGCTGTAGGTTAATTGGCTGACATTTTGTAATTTTTAACGTTCTTATGTGTTAATTTAATATTAACCTATATGAATGATTTTGACTTTTACTTTTATTTTAATAAAAAAGGCCACCCTAACTACATCGAGTGCGTTATTAAAAACAGCATTTTTATTTTTGTAAATCGCTGCACGTAGGTAGGTATTACTCGTTCATGTTGGGTGAAGATAGCGCGGTGTTGTGTGCGCAGAGCCGGAGCGCGTGGAGGTGTACTACTTCGAGCAGAGCGCGGGCGCGTGGCTGGCGACGAGCGGCGGCGCGCGCCCGCCGTGGCTGGAGCGCGCGGCGCGGCGGCCGGCGCGGGCGGCGCGCGCGCTGCTGGGCGAGGCGCTGGCGCTGCCCGCGCTGGCGGCGGCGGGCCCGCTGGCGCTGGCGCTGGGCGTGCAGCGCGCGCTGCTGGTGCTGGCGCGCGGCGCGGTGACGGGCGCGCTGCAGACGAGCTCGGACTACGCGCTCAAGCCGGCGCTGGCGCTCACGTACAACGCGCTGCTGCAGCCGCTGCTGGTGTTTGCGCTGAATGTGTCGCGCGGCGTGCGCGCGGCGCTGCGGCCGCTGGCGGCGGCGCTGGGCGACGCGCTGGAGCCGCTGGCGCGCGTGCTGGCCGCGGTGAGGCTGGTGGACGTGCGCGTAGCCTGCGACTGCGAGCGACGCGTCAGACTATGACACCTGTATGCTTTGTAAATGTTGCTCATAAAACAGTTTGGAAATATAATAATTATTCATTTGCAGTAAAAATCATTTATTTCATAATGGCATGAACTAAAGACGTTTCTTCCCCGTGACACGCAAATGAAACCTCCAGTGACAGTGTCAGGGGGCAATCGTCTGATCCTCATGACACCCCCAGCAGTTTTTTTTTGTTTTCATAGTTACTAGTAGCGCTTATATAAGCCGTCCGTATCATCAGAAGCCCAGAGCCCACTAAGACCCTTGAGCCTTTACAGCTGCGTAGAGACGTCGCTTCTATGCCAGTCTTATGTCTCGTGCTCGTACCGCTAATTCCACGGAGTGTCCTGAAGAGCTCTTTGACACCCTCCCTTTTATTTAGAACGACACACGCGGGACTGTAGTGCCACCTTTTCACAGTGGAAAAGCATCCCGAATCAAACGGTTCAGCACTTCATATTTTTGTCGCTCAATTAAAACCTAGAACTTTTATCAGCGCATGTTCCCATCTGACTTTGATCCTCACAAAGCCGTTACAAAATAGTTCTCTTTTTATTTTCTGTATTCATCCAAATAAATTAAAGGCATTGACTGGTGGTACTGTTTTAATTAACCATCTGTATTACGGGTGTTAGTCACGACATGACTATGATGTACCGCGCCGCACCTCTTGTAAGTACTTACCTATACCACAAAGTAGATACGTACGGCTTATCTACTCTGTGTCTATACCTAGGTAGGTAAGGTATAAAACAAGATGCGCAAGATAATATTTGTAGGTAGGTATGTACGAGTAGGTATACATAGATATATTCAACATAACTAAAAAATAAGAAGTAGGTACAATACGTACATAGCGTGATGTTACATAGCCTACCCTTTCTTAAGAACGGCTATCATACCTTCCTGAGATTAGCGCGTTCAAACAAACAAACTCTTCCGCTTTATACAATAGTATAGTATAGTATAGATAACATGTATTGGTGTGCCGCATGCCGTCGCCGTCGCAGCCGATCCGCGACCGCATTGCCGTCAAGTGTGGTAAAGGCCATAGACATCATATTAAATGACAATTACTTCCCCCAAAACAAAAATGTGCCAATAGTAGAGAGTGCAGTGTATTTTCGAAGCTTCCAGAGTTCGGACTGGCAATCTGTATCAAATATGACGCGGCAGCTGTTTACGTTTTTCAGCATAATCCCGCCGCGCTGGCCGCAGAGCACAAACTACCAAAGCCGCCCCTGCTGGCGCAAAGCGAACGTACTCTAATATTATACATAACTACATAAAATATAAATTCATTTTGTAACAGAACGAATGGTCAGACTAGTTTTACGTGTACCTACGTAATGTACGTCGTGGTCAATTAATTAGGGCCAATCTCTAGTTAAGCCAAATTGAGACTTTATTTTTTTATTTTCCAACGAGTCTTAACAATATTCCATATCTTTTACATGTAAGTATAATTAGTCATTGATGTGCCCGATTATACAAACAATAACAACTTCTTAAACATTAAACCTCTTTACAGTATAGCCACAGTATTAATATGCACTTAAAGCTGATAGATTATCATAGTACTATTTGTTCAAAGAACGCTGGCTGGCCATTTAATTAAGGACACTGAGATATTGCGTTCTATTTTCAAAATTTGAATCTCGATACTTTTTTATTTCTTCTATTTTATTGTTTCGTGGTAGTTTTGGCGGCAATCCAGATTAATAATTTTAAGTCTTGAGAATTATTCTAAAGAAAAATGCATTATTCTAAGCAAAAATATAAGTTGCGACCCCACACTACGAAATATTATCATAAAGTTTGTCGAGCGTAGTTGGTTATACCGAAGAATAACAGAAATTTTAAATTGTTCAAAAACTATGGTATGCAATGCAGTGCAACATTTTCAGGCCCAATAACACAGCTTTAAAAGTGCCCAGAACAAAAAGATCGAGAAAAACAACTCCGCAAGAAGATAGATAAGCAAAGTGTTCATATCACAGAAGAAGTGTATTAGAGCAATCTGTGGTGCTGACCCACTCGACTCTTGTAGGCCTCTGTTAAGAAGGTTAAATATATGTACCCTAACTCCTTTGTATGTCCTGAAAATTGGTATATTTGTTAAAAGACACCCTGACCTTTTTGAAAAAGTAACTGACAACAGTGCATATTATCACAGTAGAGACCAAACCAAATTAGTAGTCACAAAAACAAGTACTGCTTTATATAAAAGGAACAGTTATAATATGTGTATCCAAATTTTTAACTAAATTCCTAAACATAAATATAAGAGAATTCCCTTATACGATTATCAAGTGAATTAAAAAAATGGCTAACTGACCAGTGTTTTTATACAATAAATGAATACATGACATGGAAAATAAATTGTAAATTTAAATAATAATTATTATTTATTAATATGCGTTATCAAATTGTACCTTTTATTTAATCCTCTAATTGAATTGTTTGTAATTAATTGTATTTTGTTATTAATAATTAATGATTTATAATTATCTTATGGACTAAGTTTTACTTACTGACTTTTAAGCTGTATTTTAATCTCATCTTCAATCTTGTAATGAAATTTTATTATTATTATGACATAATATTATATTGACATCTGTAATTTGCACACCAGCCACGGTGGAACATGCTGAACCTATACATACACTTCTGTAACAACTTGTAACCATGTTTCCCGCAAATAAATATATTCTATATTCTATTTCTATTTAGAATGATAACCAGGTTAGCTAAGAAAGATCTGTTTCTAGGCTCTATTTTAATTAAACAAGTGTTTGGGCAGACGAAAGAGCCGGTGTATCAGCGAGGACCGTTCGACGACGTCAGGTAGAAGCAGGGTTGTTCGGAAGAGTGACTCGCAAAGTACCGTTGTTGAAGAACAAACATAGAAATGCTCGTTTGGCGTTTGCACGTAAATATGGACATTGGAGATACTGGATTGGAGATATTATTCTCTGACGAGACCAAGGTTAATTTGATTTCTTCAGATGGAAGGCAATACGTACGGCGTCCTGTAAAAGCGGAAATGAATCCAAAATTCACAAAAAAGCAGGTGAAACATGACGGTGGAAATATTAAAATGTGGGGTTCATTTTCTGGACGTGGAATCGGACCTGTGAGTAAAGTTCAGAGTAACTTAGACCAACATCAATACAAGGCAATGTTGGAGGAAACTATGCTGCCGTAAGCTGAGGAGCATCTCCCTATTATATGGACGTTTCAGCATGATAACGACCCGAAACATACCGCCCGTTCAGTCAAGTCGTTTTGTACCAGTCAGTCAGTATCGGTGCTAGATTGGCCAGCAAATAGCCCGGACCTCAACCCAATCGAGCACCTTTGGCACGAAATCAAGAAAAAAGTTGTCTTACTTCACTTCACTTACGTACAACTTTAGATGAACTTAATGAAGCTTTTTGTGAGGCATAGGCAAACATTCCTGTCGAGTCGAAACATTTCAGAAACTGATAATGTCTATGCCACATCGGTGTCAGGCGGTAATTACCAACTAAGGTTTTTCTACTGGATACTGATTTTACGCTTCGTAGATCGCTTTTCTTAAACTTCCTTATCACTTAAGTGTTCGTTCGAGATCGCTGTATTCAAAATTGAATGTCCTTGTCGACGTTCGAATCCTTTTTATAGTCATTCAATAGATTTCTAGAACCCCTGTTATTACTACAAAGTTGCTGATAAATCTTGATAACAAAACAATAAATGTAGGTACTGTGAATGCGACGCGTATCATAGCTAATGATGGTGTCGCATGCCTTGCCTTCGATGTGAGCCATGGCCGAGTTGAAAGATGCTGGTCACTAAGAGTACGTAACGACAATAACACCACGAACACAAAGAACACACATATATTTTCGTAAGTACCTATTTAATATATTTCTTGAGACTGATGATAACTTTTATTGAGCTGTTAGAGCTTTTATTGTTTCGGCTCTCACGCCTTTCATGTTATCAATTATCATATAATACACTTGTAACAATTAACATTTAACAATTTCTGGTCAAGGCGAATACAATTATATAATAAAACCTTTGTCGTAGACGTATACAAGATTATTGACATAATAGGGGCGTTTCGCACCGGAATGGCTAAGGCCGGCAGCGAGCAGAGCCTCGTATAGTACCGCTGCCATTCCGGTGTGGAACGACCCTTATTGTAAACGAAAAATGGATTTTACTATTTGTTTTATTGAGTAAATAGCTGTCCTTCCACTCCGACCAACTGAACCGACGAACTGGTTGTGCAGAATGGAACCCAAAAAAGAGTTTTATTCCAATCTTATCAACTAGTTGATCAGTTATTTTATTTTGAGAAGTATTATTACAATGGGATCAACTGAACCAACCAATTGAAACGGACCAACTATTTTCTTTCTCAACTAAACAACTTTTTAGTTGGTCTGATGGGAATATTTTGTTAATGCAAATTTGTCCCCATCCACACAACTTTGATATTAAACATTTATTCAATTAAAATTTTATTTTAAACTAATATAATTATATCATTCGCGATGATGACATTAGACAAACCATGATACAATGTTTATCTGATGAGATCTCAATAGGACACGCCCTAGAAAATTTGAGATAAAAAAATAGTTAAATGTATCTACCATAGGATTAAAATAAAAATAGACAACTAACACAGTCGTTTTATTCAATCAAGCATACTTCGTTTCTGTCCATAAACCAATAGGTTATTGAGTACATATGGATTTATTCCCCTGAGATACACTTTCCTGGTACCTTTCTTTAGGTTTTATACTAAGTTGTTTAGATGGGAACAAATTTGAATGAATAAAATATTCCTATCGGACCAATAAAAAAGTTGTACCGATAAGAAAAACAAATAGGTGATCCATTTTAAGTTGTGTGGATGGGGATAAACTTGAATTAAAAAAATATTCCTATCAGAACAACTACAAAGTTGTGTCGTTGAGAAAGAAAAATAGTTGATCGGTTTCAGTTGGTCAGTTTAGTTGGTCAGAGTGGAAAGACAGGTAAATAGTTGTGGGTGACGATGATGAATGCTGATATCTATAGGCAGGCATCCGAGTGTTGTGCACCTATCGTAACTTCAACACTGATTTTATATTATATATTTATCACAATAAAGTTATAGAGTAAGTACCTATAATATAAGAACAGAGTTTATAGAACACGGCCCAACACAGTGACGCACAGCGACAACTCGCGCCGGGACAGTAGTCACAGTTCGTAATAGTATTAGTAGTGAACGTGTCAACATGATAACAGTTCGGTGACCGAGCACTGAATGAAATACGAGCGAGTCTGAAGCAGTTTATTGTGTCTAAGGCGGAGGGTCGCGGGGCGGCGCGCCGTCCGCCGAGGGCTCGTAGCGCGGCGGGTTGGCCCAGGGGTCGTAGCCCAGCACCGACAGCATGGGCGCCAGCTCGGCCATGTCGGCGCGCACGTCCGCCGGGATCTGTCCCACCCACTTGTCCAGCGCGTCCAGGTTCACGGGCCGCACCACCTGGTCCGACGACCTCTCCACGCTGCGGACACACGCACACGTACAGTCATACATACACGCACACACGCGCACACACACAGCTGCACTCACTTGGACAGCGCCACGCCGTTGGGCTGGTTGATGTAGCGCTCGTGGTGCAGCACGGCGTCGTCCCAGCGCAGCTCGAGGAAGGCGAGCACGCGGCGCAGCGTGGCGCGCGGCCGCAGCACCAGCGCCTCGTAGCGCACCAGCAGGCACTTGTCCGCGCCCATGGACTTGCACTGCTGGTACATCATCTCCACCGAGTGGTTCCACTTGATGAGGCACTGCCGGTAGCTCGTCAGGTCGAACCCGGTGATGGTCACCTGCACCAGACCGGCACCGCCGTTACTGCACCGCGCGACTCGCACATACCCTCACCCGCTCCGGTCAACGAATGGCTACTGATAAGGGGGTGTCGAGTGCGCGAGCGGTTAACTTTGCAATTCCTTCAGAAATACGTTTAGTGTGCTAAGGGAGTGAACATACATAGTCCTCTCCCCTAGGAGGTGAGTTTTTCGGTAATATCTCCAAAGCGGTGCATCCGAAAGAATAATGTTCTTCTATCAAAATAATGTTTATAAAATTATCTACAGTTCTAATTCTATGCACATTTTATAATTTCCCAATAGCTTTCGAGCTACGCGCTCTAGAGAAATATAAACAAATAAAACAACCGCGCCTATGGCGTAAGATTATACGAAGGTACTAAAAAAAGTAAGAAATCATTGCGTTTACAAGAAAAAGAAAATTAGAAAAATAATACATTTGAAACTTAAGTTGCGTTATTTTCATAGTAAAATAACTGTAAGCATTTTGGTTATTTACTTTTTATACAGCTTTCACCTAATTCTAGCAGACAGAACATATTTTTAAATTATAGCCCCGATAAAATGATAAAAAATTAAAACCACGAAATATTATACTAAATTGCGACGTAATGCCACTGACGCGTAAACCCTCATATGTTCGCGTAATGAGAGGGAAGGACTGAAAATAGTAACCCACATTTATTTTTATATTTTAATAATCCACCTACAACACTAATACATTCATTAGAAAAAAGTAATTATTTTGTGTACATTTTCATACAAAAATATTTATTTTTGTCTAAAAATACGCTCAAACGGTGTTCTTCACTTCTTCGTAAGTATAAAATATCTTTTTCCAACCTTTTTTCTAAGATTTGGTAGACCGTAACAGATAAAAGTCGCTTGGAACGCGGTCTAAACTATACTTAGGGTATAACATTTAAAATATCCATATACCTAGCTAGTACGTATGTTTGTGTGTACATGTGGGCTTGCAACATTCAGTGTTAGCAACAAAGTTATCGGCTGCCGTACGAGGCCAATAATATGCTATTTAATTTACTGATAACGAGCGAGTCAAATCAAAGTAAATCACGTTGTGATTATACACTATACAAGTGTACACTAATATGAATCGGATTCAAATTTTTGCTTGCAGCTAAATGTGCAACCGCTGCAGTCCGCACCGCGCCAGCTGTAGTAGCGCGTATAAGTAGTGATGGACGTTTTTATTTTTAGCCATAAGTCGTGCAAAGGGTATATGTATACCTACGTGGTAGGTTGACACCCGTTTGACCCGTGCTATGAGTAGGTACATTAGGTATGTGCCGATTGATTGAGTCAATTGCTAGCGTTGTATTCGATAAAAAAAAATGGCAATGCACAAACAAACAACTGAAACTATTTTCAGAATTACTATTTGCAGAACAAAGAGGAAGGGAAATCGGTATTGCATAATTCTTTCCTCGTCGCAAAATGTAACATTACTTGTAGTACCTGTATAGTAGTAACATAGCACAAATTTTACATAGAAACCTGGGTACAGGGGTGGACTGAGGTAAGGGCGGCAGGAGCAGCCTCTGATTCAAGGAGGCCTCTAAATATTGATAAGGTCTTTCGATCAAAATTTACACAAGGGTAAAAATATATGATCTGTATAATAATATATTGAGTGTATAGTAAGGGCCCTACAGATACTGAACAAAATTTGTAGTCCTAGCAGTTCAATCAAGCGCTCTTTATTGAACCGATGGGAATAAATGTTAATTGATTGAACCTCTGGGAAGGAAGGCAAGTAGACATAACACATATCATTAAATTATTCTTTTCAATATAAAATTTCTCCTGGTGAGATGGTGAGGCAGCTTCCCTAAGTCAGCAGATAGGTTTAGCACAAGGGCAGTTAACGAGCAAGGCACTGGAGTTTCACCGCCCACGAGGGTGTTGGGTTTCATGTATAATGCAGACTATAGCTGCGTCGGTACGTTTGTCTGAAATGTCTGAATGAACTCTCATGTGGTTACAATGTTCAACACAATGTATCAACTAGTGCACTCGCACAACTAGTACCCATATTCACAAACACCACTAGTATGCAGCTCTATTTATAAACAAAGTTTCGGTACCTATTATTCAGATAAGTAGGCATTGTTACTAGTCCATGAGACCTACATTACCTGTCAGCAAGCATTAGCAAACTGTTATTGAATGTTATGTTATTGAAACAGATCTGATATAGCTGAGCAGGTCAGTCTCACCACCACTATACATACATTCAGCACTGTGGGTGTCCCTGTGATACTCTCTATCCCTGTGAGACTTGTACGAGTGACAACAATGTGTCACTACCATTGAGAACACAGGACATATTTAACTATTGCAAAGTATAAATAGTAGTTTCCAGAGTGTGCATGATAAATGGCCAACCACTCCTCTCATTGCAATAACATCAGAAACAATGTAATGCGGTTTACCTTCCGAGTGATGATGGAGTGCACGGTGGCGCGGCCGTCGCGCACCATGAACAGGAACTTGGCGTTGGGGAAGAGCTCGAGCACGTACGTGCCCATCTTGAGCACGAGCGGGTCCTTGTTGCACAGGCGCGGCGCCGCGTCCCCGTGGCGCACGATGACCTCGAGGCAGAAGGCGGCGATGGCGTTGTCCAGCACGGCGCCCGACACGCCCGCCTGCTCCAGGCGCACGCTCTCCTTGGGCGAGCGCATCCAGTGCTGGCGCATCTGCAGGATGCGCGGGATGACGCGCGTCTCCTGGCCGCAGCGCACGTCGGGGTGCGCGTCCAGCATCGCGCGCATGAGCGTGGTGCCCGAGCGCGGCACGCCGCCGATGAAGATGAGCGGCAGCTCGCGGCCCTCCACCGGCGCGTCTGCCTCGCGCCGCCGCTGGGCGCCCGCGGGCCGCGCGCCGCCGCGCCACGTCCACAGCAGCAGCGCGCCCGCCGCCAGCGCGCCCGCCAGCCGCCAGCGCGCGCCGCGGCCCACCATCGCACCCGCGCGCCCGCCGCCTCTACTCTAGACCTACAGACGGCAATATTCGCTTACTGATATTGAAGAGCTCCTGCAACAATGTACACTGAGATGAGACGACTCAATATTGAAAGTGATACATGAAACACTTGAGGTAGGTTTTTATATATGGCTAAAGTGACAAACAGGCATACGGTCCGTCTGATGGCAAGCAGTTACAATAGCTTATACAAGCTTGCAACACCAGGAGCATAACTAGCGCGTTGTCGACCCTTTTAAAAACCTCTGTACTGAGCGAGGACCGAGAGTCGCGAGTGCCACGAGTGACAAAGAGTAGTCTGACATGCCACTGGAGGTACAAGTGAAACCAACCTAATAAGTAATTTAGGTAGGTACACATAAGGCACATGTTATTTTGGAAATTGTTAATCTTGGTGTCGTCGCACGCCGCTGCTGCTATGTAAAATTCTCATCATGCTGTCAATCATAAATGTATGCAATTATAAAATAGCCTTATCAAAATGTTACCTACGCGTTACGCGCCTAATGTTACCTATTATTACCTACGCGATATTTATATTATAGCTTACCAACAACAAGCGAGTAATATATCAAGTGTCAAGTAGGTATACTGGCTTAGGCACCCACAGCACAGTGCAATGTGTGCTATGTAGCTGAATGGCGGGAACTAGGTACACTATTATGACTATTGGGGATTGTATCAACATAAAAAACAATATGAAGACGATTACGTACATAAAATTAAAGAGAAAAGCATGAATTTCAATAGCAAAACAATATATTTTGATATACTCACCTGTTGGTACTAGCAAAGGGGCACGGTCATTTTAACTCACCTACATCAATACAATGACGTATTGAAATTACTATTTATCGTGTTTCGTGACAACACATAAAACTGTTTACACAAAATATATATAATTCCTAAATTGCGACAGTGAACACTGTGAAACACCGATCCTCTGTGTTGTCAAATATTCCAACTCGAATTACAATTTTATTTACAACAGTTACTACTTGTGACAAAACGAACGTCTAAGTCAGTTTTACTAAGCACAGAAAAGAGGCATATTATAAATAAAAAAATTGACTAGTTTGTAATTTATTTTCAATAAAACTAAAGGTTTTACGAATTTCAAGAGATGAATTCAAATGACGTTTTACGTCAACATCCAACGTGACATATTCAATTGACAGCAAAATCTTTTAAATTAAAATTTGGAGCACAGGTTTTTGAGATATTGACCTTCAAAACACAAATAGTAGGAGACGAAAAATAAGATTACCTGCTACCTTAGAGCATTAAACCAACAGGAGTGGACACGCGCTCTATTTCCCTTGCGCAAAAGTCTGCCACTTTCGGCGGGGGACGGGGTAACGCGAGCAACGCACACTAATTACAATGTTAACTACTAATGCATTTTTAAATCGCGTCGTTATACACGCACACAATAAAATTATTACACACTAGCTTAAACTAAACACACACAATCACATTCACACACAGGGACATCTATCAGTTTACGCTTCCTTAGCGTAAAACAGTTAGAGCTTGACTCTGTCGATATTTAGTATCGATGTTTAGAATTTCATATAAGTACGCGAAAGATTTAATTATTTTCATGATTATTATGTTTGCTTATTAAAATGAGCATTATCTTATATTATATAGAACAGTTTTTTTTTTAGGTAATAATAATCTATTATAATTTTAAGGTTTTTTTTTTATTTAAGCACTTTGAAATAGATGAAAGTAAAGTAAATAGTTCATAAACATGAATTAACTAGAAGTAATTCTGTTAGTTCATGTTTATGTCAATATTACAGGAAGAATAAAACAGTGTTTCTAACTAGCACACTTTTTTGTAATTATTATCAAAAAAGCCCGTCCCGTCATACGGTCGGGCTAAATTTATTTGTTAAACATTGTTCGACAAACAAATCTGGTTATGCGGTCGGGCTCTCCTACTATGTTTACTAATGTTTATTCAATACTTCCGATCCCTGATAGTACGGAACCCTCGGCGCGCGAGTCCTACTGGCATTTAGCCGGTTTTTTTTGAAGTTATACTTTTTTGGCGCGATTGGGAAAAATGATGAGAGTGAATTTTTACGATGCGCGCGCACACCGACAGAAAAAAGCAACACCCTGAAGTTAGTTGCGAACCTTTTACACACTGAAGTTAGTTGCGGATCTTTGTGTGTCGTATCAGTACAAATAATCTGTGTGAATAAATAAGAAATATATTGGCGTTTATATCAATTCAAATATTTATGTATGTATGCGTTGTATTATTATTTGGTATTTTCGGATTGTTATGCCAAAGAAGTATAACTTCTTACGTGCGTACATGGGTACCCACTCTTTTTTTTTATTTTACTACTGTGCACAAGGATGTATGTTCAATAACCACCACCTGTTGAAATTTGTTCTAGTGTGGATTAAAGATTGTAATTAATTATTACGTGTCAATTTTACGTGTATTATTCCTAAGTATGTATGTATATTCAAACCAAATAATACTTTGAATTAATTGTCTGTTGCTATTAAATTTCGTTCCAACTAAGCAGAGCTTGTAATTGGAGTATTTTGTTCTGATTACATAGTAACAAGACACTGACATGAGAATGTATGAGTAGATTTTTATTAGAGAGATATTTTATCTGTTCAGATAACAAAAAAACAACAGAATAAATTTCAGAAAGTCTTTATTTAAGTAGGTATAATAAAATACTGAAAAACTGTGCAATTTAAATTAACCTTATAAATCTAGTTTAACTAATTCTAGGTAATGCAATAAGAGGAGGTAGCGCACAGCGAGTTTACTTGCTAAAAACTGAGCTCTCCGCCGCTTGGGGGGTACGGAGGAGGTAGCAGTGCTGGCAGCACAGAAGGCTTTGTCTTTTAAGCTGTTAGTCAGATACTTGTACGCTTAGGAACCCACTTATATGGTTCCTACAATATTGGACCCAAGCGACTCGAGGCGCTGCTTCTTTTGAAAATCTAAAACAAACAAAAAAAAATTAATTTAATACTGAAAAACCAATATCGATATTTGTGATTAAACTGTCTCATCTCTAATTATGCTAAAGTGTGACCAGTTTCTTAAAAATAAATACGCTTATTTTTGTAAGAAATGAGCAATTATCTTTCGGAATAAAGTGCACTAATCTTGTATATTTGGATTTATAATCTCATTTTACTTGTTCATTTAATATTATTTTGTGCATTACTTGGTAAAAAAACATTGGTTTTAATTAAAAATAAATAAATATGGGAACGGTGACACAATAATGTACATCCAAAATGAAACTTATTAGATATGTCAACAAGGCGAGATATGAAAAAGGAAAGGTTAGTTTTTATGTTAATTCAACTTAAAATATTACCCCAGATTGGAGTATTGATGATAAGCCTGGCAACACTTGTTGATTAGCATTTTATTTGGTTAAATTGCTAATTTAATGCCTTATTTAATAATATTAGAGCAAAATAATACTTACAGGTGGAATGTAATATTATCCTTTTGTAGACTTGATGTCGCTGAACGCTTTTTACACCAAAATACACTGCAATTCGGCATTTCTATTGAGACGCTATTACGCATGCACTGATAGGTGACTTATGATGCGGAACGCGCGTCAACTAGTTTTATATAACGGGTATGACCGGTGGGCTGGTACCTTTGGCAGAGGGGTACGCCTGTCAGTGGCCTCTCCGGTTGGTTTAATGCTCTAAGCCTGCTACTTTGCACTAGTGTCTATTACAAAATAAAAGAGACATTTATTTATTTATTAAAAACTTCATATAGGCCTCAAGTACTTTGGAAAGGAATGGGAGTATGGATATGAGACGGAAGTGATTAGCAAGAGTGGGATTAGAGATTTTTGGTAAAGGGATGACATAGGCCTTACGCCATAAAGATGGGAAACTGGAGAGAGAAATTTATGATGTGGGAAATGGCTGGAAGAAGGTGGTCAAGGATAGGTATAATCATACTGCGACTGATGTTATCGCAGCCCACAGCTTTAGACCTAATGGACATGATTATCTTTTTGATCTCTGCCGAAGAAACTGGAGAAAAGGAAAATGGATTTATGTTAGGACGGGGAAGGCTAGCTAAGTACTCCAGAGTATGACACTTGGTTTGGTTATCAATCGGAGTTGTAGAGGAGAAATGACGGTTGATGTCGTCCAAACCAATTGTCTGAAACAACTCTGCAGATCGCTGTTTACCAATACCTAGAGTATCGAGGAACTTCCAGATATTGGCAGGAGAAGAGGAAGAAATATTATCAAGAATATGGCGGCGTTTTGCATTGCGTATCATCTGATTACACCGATTTCTTGCAACTCTAAATTGTTGCCAATTGTCATCGGTGCGTTCTTTTTTAAATTTTCGAAAAATACGATCCCTACGCGCGCCGCATCGCCATCCGAACACCCCTGGTCATCCAAGGCGCTGGTGGTCGCTTAAGTCTTATCCTCTTCACAGGGGCATGTACATCGTAAAGTTCTATAAGCGATTTGTTGAAAATTTCGACTTTGTCCTCAAGTGTGGAGGCCGCCGTTTATTATAATTATACTTCTAAAAATTTCAACTTATGATACCGAAGCGAAGCGAGGGCGGGCCGCTAGTATTTTTATAAAGATAATATAGAGTATAGAACTATCCCACAGATTATTTTTAAAAAGAGTGGCCTACATTTCTTACCAGTTCTTCTCATGGTGTTCTGGCATAATTTGCTAAAATTTTGTAAACTTTGACGTTCTTAAGTGTTAATTTAATTAACATAAACCAATGAGTATATAACCACTTGAGTTACGATGATATGATTTCTAGTAAACACGCGGACTCACCACTGCGGGTCGGGGGACGAAGAAATTATCGCGACAGTGATTGGTTAATGCACAAATGTCAATCATATTGCACCGCCCCATAGTTCACTAAGTGTTGTACCACATAATTGTGACAAAATAAATCGTTATCGATAAAGTAATTTTTATTCTATGTCCGAATACATGGATGTCAGAATTATTTTAACAATATGAAAACAATATAGAAAGAGGTTATTGTGTCTTACTAATCAATTTACATTATAGGTATTTTTTGTATGTAAATAGTTTATTGTAGAATTTATAAAAGTTATTCATAATTGATGAGTATAATAAATAAATAAATATTTTATTTGCATTTATCTTTACAATTGATTTAATGTCTTCAATAAATGAAAGGTAAAACTATAAAATAATTTTACTTACTAGTAGTAGGTACATAATGTGTGTCTTTTTAATGGATAAATATTTCCTTTTACCTCTAGAAAAAAAAGATGTCTGGATTAATAAATAAAGTGAATAGAGTAAAGGAAAGTGATTGACACGAGTGAAATAGGTAGTTATAGGCGGTTTATGAATCATGATACGACAGGTACGCTTGTGTTAAAACCTCGGGGCATGTGTATTTTTTTTTCTTAGTTTGTATAATACCAAGTAAATACGTGGTATTTCATTATTAGTAATAGTTGTTGATTGTACTGTGTGTATAAATAATACTAGAAAAATTAATTTTGTAATTCCAGTCAAAAAACAACACGCATTTTTATTGAACACTTTCTATTCAATTCACAGAGTGTTTTGTTTGTTTATATAAAATAGTATATTTACAATCACAAGACTAAATGGAAAAACAAAGTAGGCAAATGTAATTAAAGTGCTGGAGGCTTCTATCGCATGTTTACGTACCGCGCGGATGTAGGCCTTGATTGTTACTATACTGTATAGATAGTATTACCGTGGTTATAGCCTCTTATTACAGTATTTAAGAGTGCTATTAATAATAAGAGTTTCAAAAATTACGTATTACGACAAAAATAAAATTATTATTTTCACATTAATTTTAAATATTTTATAATCAAGTTAATTATCAGCGTACTAAAACAGGTAAAAACATTGTCGGCGTTGCTGAACTAATTAAACGCCGTCGGTTTTTTAAATTTTCAAAAGAATCAAATGTGTCAAATGTGAAATTCCTTGAACAAATAACGCTGTATTTGTTAGGGTACCAATTTTGTCTGTTAACAGCATTTATCCATTTTTATTTTATTTCTGGGCTCTTCGAAAAACTAAGATGTTAGAATAATTAATTAATTTTAAAATATCTTTAATTAATATTGTTAACCGAATCATGAATAGTAATTATCGATATCAACTTTATTTCCGATTTGTCTCAGCGCTACTGTGACAGAAAAAAACAAAAAGAGACGGAACTATTGACAATCGTCTCGCGCGAGAAAGAGAGACAAACTGTGATGGTGACGTATTTACGTCAAACAACCAATATCACTTGAGCCCTGCAATCACAATAAATATTTATCATAACTCAACTAAAATCGTACTTTACCGGTGAAAAGTTATACCATCCTTGTTATAACTTGATATTTTAGTGGATTTTCCACACCATTTACCAGAGCAGGAAGACATTTTCGTAAAAAAATTAAGAATGTAGCGTATTGACATGTGCGCACAGATCTGACACTTGGTCGGAACTAAATGAGTAAACTCTGTCGCGGTTTGCTATAAGCGCTAAATGCCTTATGTTTGGCGAGCGTTTGTACGCTGTATTAACAGTCAAGTGGATCTATCGTCTTTGACATAAACGAATGAATATATTTTCTTACAAAAATAAGCGTATTTATTTTTAAGAAACTGGTCACACTTTAACATAATTAGAGATGAGACAGTTTAATCACAAATATCGATATTGGTTTCCAGTATTAAATATTTTTATGTTTGTTTTAGATTTCCTAAAGAAGCAGCGCCTCGAGTCGCTTGGATCCAATATTGTAGGAACAATATAAGTGGGTTCCTAAGCGTACAAGTATCTGACTAGTAGCTTAAAAGACAAAGTTTTCTGTGCTGCCAGCACAGCTACCTCCTCCCTAGCCCCGAAGCGGTGGGCAGCTGTTTTTAGCAAGTAAACTCGCTGTGCGCTACCTCCTCTTATTGCATTACCTAGGATTAGTTAAACTAGATTTTTTAGGCTAATTTAAATTGCACAGTTCTTTTTAGTATTTTATTATACCTACTTAATAAAGACTTTCTGAAATATATTCTGTTGTTTTTTCTTATCTGTACAGATAAAATATCTCTCTAATAAAAAACTACTCATACATTCTCATGTAACCGTCTTGTTACCAGTGGCGTGCATTCCATAAAGGCAGAAAAGCACTGCCTACCTTAATAATTGCCTAAAATCATAATTGTATCAACAAATACTTAATGCCTATCCTGTCAAAAATGTCTGTGCACGCCACTGCTTGTTACTATGTAATCAGAACAAAATCCTCCAAATACAAGCTCTGCTTAGTTGGAACGAAATTTAATAGCAATAGACAATTCATTCAAAGTATTATTTGGTTTGAATTTAAATACCTTAGGAATAATACACGTAAAATTGACACGTAATAATTAATTACTATCTTTAATCCACACTGTAACAAATTTCAACAGGTGGTGGTTATTGAACCTACATCCTTGTGCGCAGTAGTAAAATAAAATAAAAATACGGCTGAATGCCAGTAGGACTCGCGCGCCGAGGGTTCTGACTATTAGGGATCGGAAGTATTGAATAAACATTAGTAAACATAGTAGGAGAGCCCGACCGCATAACCAGATTTGTTTGATGAACAATGTTTAACAAATAAATTTAGCCCGACCGTATGACGGACTTTTTTTAATAATAACAAAAAAGTGTGCTAGTTAGAAACACTTATTTTATTCTTCCCGTAATATTGATATACACATGAATTAACAGAATTACTTCTAGTTAATTCATGTTTATAAACTATTATTTAACTTTTATCTATTTCAAAGTGCTTAAATAAAAAAAAACCTCAAAAATTATTACCTAAAAGTGTTCTTTATAATATAAGATAATGCTCATTTTAATAAGCAAACATAATAATAATGAAAATAATTAAATCTTTCGCGTACTTATATGAAATCCTAAACATCGATACTAAATATCGACAGAGTCAAGCTCTAACTGTTTTACGCTAAGGAAGCGTAAACTGATAGATGTCCCTGTGTGTGAATGTGATTGTGTGTGTTTAGTTTAAACTAGTGTGTAATAATTTTATTGTGTGCGTGTATAACGACGCGATTTAAAAATGCATTAGTAGTTAACATTGTAATTAGTGTGCGTTGCTCGCGTTACCCCGTCCCCCGCCGAAAGTGGCAGACTTTTGCGCAAGGGAAATAGAGCGCGTGTCCACTCCTGTTGGTTTAATGCTTTAAGAGGTTTCAGTATTCCATTTCACTTCGTGGTCAAATAGAGGTCAACGCCTAATTTAAATGAGTTATTTGATTTCATTGTTTGTGTTATTGTTTTATAAGAATTTGGAGTTGTGAGGGTGTATCAAATATCAGTAAATAAATTTAAAACTCACCGAGTCGAGGTTTATTGTGACTAATAAAAATTTTATTACCTAAGGCACCTACCTATTTTTATTCGTTATTAATTTTATATTGTAATATGTTAGGCTAGTAAACACTTATACAGGTAGAGGTTTACGGTAGTAGTCTCGCTGATTTCAGTACTACCCTCTCATAGAAGATCGACGAAAAGTAGAAGTAGGTATCCACACTTTTTTATAACTTAAATTATTTAGCTGCAGTCATATTAACTTGAGCAAACAGGGTTCAGTTTTAGGTTCGTTTCTGCACTACGTCATCGTATCTTAGACGAGGCAGGCGTATCAATAAAAGACCGTCATCGGAGTCAACTATTTATTGTCTAGCGTCGGGCGCGCGCGGGCGCTCAGCGTGCGGCGCCAGGTGCGCCACCACCACGTGCGAGGGAGGCCGCGGCGCCGCGCCCACCGGCCGCGTTGCCGCCGCGCCCGGCGCCGCACTCACCAGCCGCGGGGTCACCCCGGCCGGCGCCGCGCTCACCAGGCGAGGCGCGCCGGGGGCGGGCGGCGCCGCGCGGCGCAGTGCCAGCTGCTGCAGGTGCAGCTTGCGCAGCGCGGGCGCCGCGTCGCCGGCCGCGCTGCTCGCGCCGGCGCCACTCTGTGAACACCATAAAGCTCAGCGCAGATCGAGGGGAATAATCCTAGCGCGTTCTCGTTCACACTGTTCACAAGATTGAGACAGAGTGGTGTCTTCCTCCACGCCGAGAACACTCTTTGTCGACTGGCCGCACTTTGGCTAAAAGAATATGGGTAATAATGAGCTTACCTAATTAAAACCCATAAACATTCATATACTTACACCAAATTAATATTTATTTTATTACATTCGTACATCGGAACTACAATCTACATACGCGAACACGCACGACTAGTTCGCATTGAGTGTGCGAGTCACCGTAGCTACGCTTAGCTGAATGGAGATATATCGTTCTTGCGTTTTTGCACGAGTAGAATTGGAACAAAAATGCGGCCGGTTTTTTTTCGTGGTTCTATAATTCAGATTTTTTTTTAGAAATGTAATAGAATATACCTGAGTGTGATTTGCCACCGTCTGGTGTAGTATTTTTAAGTGGCGCGCCGGAAAAGCTTGTTGTCGGTAGAGCAGCTGCGCGGGCGGCTGCGGCGCGGCGGGCGCGGCAGCGCGCGGCGGGTCCCCCGGCGCCGGCGGGCGCGCGCGGCGCGGCGGCTCCGGCTTGCTGGCCGGCGCCGGCGCCGCCACCACGATGCGCTGTGGGGCCGGCGCCGGCGCGGCGGGCGGCGGGGCGGGCGCGGGCGCGGCGGCGCCGGCCTTCATCTTCTCCTTGGCGATGCGCTCGGCGCGGCGCGTGGCCACCTCCATGGGCGTGGGCGGCGCGTCGTAGTCGAGGCCGTGGTCGGCAAGCAGCGCGGCGTGCTTGGGGTTGTGCTTGGGCTCGTCGAGGCGGCGCTTGGGCGCGGCGCGGCGCCGCTCGGCCGCGTCGCGCATGGCGTCGAGGCGCGCGAGCGGCGGGCGCGGCGCGTCGTCGTCGAGGCGGCGGCGCTGCGGCGGGCGGCGGTGGCGCCGGCGCGCGCGCTCGGGGTCGGCCAGCGCGTCGTGGCGGTCCCGCGCGGCGCGGGGCGAGCGGTAGGCGCGCGCCGCGTCGCCCACCAGCTCGGCGACCCACTCCCAGTTGGGCGCGAGCGCGGCGGGCGGCTCGGCGGGCAGACGCTGCAGGCGCAGGGCGCGGCGCAGCGCGGCGTCCTCGCTGGCGGCCCAGTCGGGCGCGGGCGCATGCGGGTGCGCGTGAGCGGGCGGCGGGCGCGCGCGCGCGCGGGGCCGCGGGCCGGCGCGCTCGAACAGCGAGGGCGGCGCGTGGGAAGCGCGCGAGGCGGCGCGGCGGCGCGGCTCGCGGACGCGCGGCTCGCGACGCACGACGGCGGGCAGCAGCGCGTCGCAGGCGGCGCCGGCGCGGTACAGCGCGCGCGCCCACGTGTCGCAGTACACGTCGCCGTCGCCGGAGGGCGGGGTGGGCGGGCACCACATCTGCGGAGGGAGCGTGTCAGAGCGGGCGGGAGGCTCGTGTAGGAGCTAGGGGCGGTACTCACCGGCATGCGCTCGAGGGTCCCGGCGGTGCTCACCCACACCTGTGAACGATCGAACGCGTGTACTTGGAGACTTTAGTGGATTAGACTCGAACGCTCATAATTGTCATGTTGCTCGCGACCCGCGGAGAGTATTTTCTGATTTCAGTAACAACTTTGAAGAGACTTTAATTCTCTTACATTGTTTGATTTCATGAGTTGTTAAAATTACAACGACCGGTCTTGATCCAGCCTCTAATTACTTTTCAATAAACATCATGATAGCAAATGATAAAAAAAAATTTTACTAGTCTTAACATGTCATTGTTACGAACTATGATAGTTATATATATCGTTTTAGAGATGCAGTGATCTGAAAGCACTGTGGCAGTGCGCACACCGCATGTGTCGAGTGGTACCCAACGCTTACCTCACTGGGCTACACTTATCAACTGAGTAGAGGACTAAGTCACAGTTCACCAACGCGCGGACGTTAGTACACCCTGTACGTAATGTTTAGGACCACCACCTGTGATAAGTCTGTCGTTGGATCTAGAACTTAGCCACGCGGAACAGATGACGAGTAACCCATGTTTGAAGCTGTAGTCTAGCAGTACACGTCTGTCAGCTGACATGTTTTATTTATGAGGTAACACTTTTGCCGACGAAGTTAATCAATTTCTATTATTTATACAGGGCTCCATTGACATTGACGTAAAGAGCAAGTGAAACATCGCGACGTTCCTTTACACTTAACTACGTTGTTCAAATTTGTGTGAATCAAAACTATAATGATTTGAAGACGTCAATACTTTACTGTCACTACGTGCCGATGTGTATGGAGCACTATATAATGTATAATAAGCGGCCGCCTGCAGCTCAGTCAGCCCGAGGAGAGAGGAGGGGGGCGGGGAGGGGGCGCCGCGCGGGTTCGCTCGTAAATGCTTGCGCGGCCTACATCCCTGACGTTCGGATCGGTGCCGCAATATCGCAATATCGCAGGGCTCGCGGGAACACCGCCGGTTCGGGGACGAGTCAAGCATTTACGGACGAACACCGAGCGGCACCGAAACGTCGAACGTCAGAAATATAAACAGCACGAGCGGTAGTCAAATCATTTATTATCGTCATCGCACGAGCGAGCGTCCGCGGCGTTCGAGAGCCACGCGTCCAGCGTGCCGTTGCGCAGAGGGCGCCGGCGCGCCGCCCCCGCGCCCCCCGCCGGCGCCGCGCCGCGCTCGTCCAGCGTCCACAGGTTGATGTGCACGGTGCCGCGCGAGCGCGTGCGCACCGCGGCCGCGCCCTCCGGCGACGGCGGCGGCGAGGGCGGCGGCGGCGCCGGCGCGCGCCGTCTGCCACGCACCTTGGCGCGCGCGTCCTCGCGCCCGTACGTCAGCTCGGGCTCGGGCTCGGGCGCGCGCGGCGGCGGCGACGCCTGGCGCAGCTGGCGCCGCGCCTCCTCCCACTCGCGCAGCTGGCGCCGCATCTCGCCCAGCGCGGCGCGCTCGGCCGCCGAGGCCGCCTCGCTGCTCTCCACCAGCCGCATGGCGTACTTCTCGATGGGCGTGAGCTGCGGATGGACAGAGCGGTGAGTGTGAGCGGCGCCGCGTCACGTACCCCACACGTAGACGCGCGTGCACGCACCTGGCTCATGAGCGCGGCGAGGTCGTCGGGGTCGGCGACAGCGCGCGGCTCGTCGTCCAGCGGCAGCGTCTCGTCGAACTCGGCGAGGTCGCCCTGCGCCTCTGCGCGCGCGGCCTGCGCGGCGGCGGCGTCGGCCTCGTCCTCGGCGGCGGCGAGCGCCGACTCCAGCTCGGCGCCGGCGCCGGCGCCCTCCGCGTCCGCACCCTCCGCGGCGCCGCCCGCCTCCGCTCCGAACAGTTCCTTGATGTTGGACTGCGGACAGAGGTCGACGTCAACATAGCTGGGCGATCGCCTCAAGTCAATAATAGCTAATTTATATTGTTACTTAGGTATTTTTTATTAACTTCACAAATTATATTACCTATTAGTTCATCTTTGAGATACATAATACAAACATGACATATTATTTAGTTTAAGAATTTGTTTATTGAATAAAAAAAATAAAATCCAAAAATTAAAGACTAGTCCTGACTGACTGACATACAACGTACCGCCTAAACGGCTGGTGTGCTGGTGTTTGTCTTAATGTCTAAAGGTGTACAATAAAAGGATTTTTAGAACTTCAACCCCTAAATGAGTGAAAAGGGATGAAAACGATTGTATTCAACTTCTTAGTTTTTTAATTTAGGGTATTGACAATTTGTTTTTATTTTTAGACTTTTAGTGGGAATTAATTGTGTATTAATATATATGGGTAGGCCTACTAAACGTGCTGCGCAAATGAGACAGCGCCGCGACGGTTAAAAGAAAGTAATTACGAGAGAGAAGATTATAAATAAAAAATAAAAAGTGTTGATAAGGACTTTATATCTCATAAAGTCCTTATCAACACTTTTGCTGATCGCTGAACCCTGAATCCCGGAAACCACAAACCAAAACAAAAAAGTGATCATCAACAATAAAGAATCATAAAAAATCATAATTTAACTGATGGAGCAGTCGCGTAACTCTCTCACTCTCTCTCTTCCCGACTATTTATCCCAACTGGTGGTGGGGTCAGCCTTCAATTAAAAAAAAAATATGAAGTTTTTTTATTTTAATAGAAGTATTTCAAAACAAAATTTCTCAAAACAAAATTTCAAAACTATGAAGAAGTTTCATACAATCGTTTTAATCCCTTGTCAGACCACCCTTAACATTTAGGGGGATGAAAAATAGATGTTGTCCGATTCTCAACCCTAGCCGATATGCATACAAAATTTCACGAAAATCGGTCGAGCCGTTTCGGAGGAGTTGAATAACGTACACCGTGACACGAGAATTTTATATATTAGATAAAATATCTATGGAAAAACTATACCCACGCGAGCGAAGGCGTGGGCAAAATATAACCTAACCGAACCTAATAAAATCATACTTCTAGTAAGCAAATGCCAATACAAAATTTATAAAGTAAAACCAAAATACAGCGAGCGTGTTCAGTTGTGTTGCATACTGACCGAGCGCAGGTAGGAGGTGGTGAAGTGGCCGCCCTCGATGGCGAGGTGTCCGAGCGCGCGCTTCTGCTCGGCCTTGCGCAGGATGTTCTCCTCCACGGTGGCGGCCGTGACCAGGCGGTACACGTGCACGTCGCGCGTCTGGCCGATGCGGTGGCAGCGGTCCTGCGCCTGCGCGTCCATGGTGGGGTTCCAGTCCGAGTCGTAGAACACCACCGCGTCGGCGCCCGTCAGGTTCAGCCCCACGCCGCCGCTGCGCGTCGACAGGATGAAGGCGAACACGCGCGCGTCCGCGTTGAACCGGTCCACGAGCGGCTGGCGCCGGTCCACGCGCGTGGCGCCGTCCAGCCGCAGGTACGCGTGCCCGTGCATGGACAGGAACGCCTCCAGCACGTCCAGCACGCGCGTCATCTGCGTGAAGATGAGCACGCGGTGCCCGCCCGCCTTCAGCCGCCGCAGCAGCCCGTCCAGCGTCTGCAGCTTGCCTGCGGAGCACACGGAGGTCACGGTGGCGCCGGGCTCGCGCGCGAGCTCAGCGGCGCAGGTACGTACCGCAGTCGTACTGCAGCAGCGAGGGGTGCGGGAAGGCGACGGCGTGGCGGCTGGCGGGCGCGTGCAGCAGCGCCAGCAGCGCGCGCGCGGGCGGCAGCGCGGCGCCGTGCAGCGCGGCCACGCGGCGGCGCCAGTCGCGCGCGCCGGCGCCGGCGCCCGCCTCCAGCACCGGCGCCGGCGCGCGCGCCGCCGACCAGCACACGCAGAACCTGCGCACGCAACGAAATCACTACTACGGCATGCACTCAATAAAATATAACATTCAAAGTGTCCTCTATATATTATATTAATGAAGGAAAAACTTCTTATCCCCTTTTACGAAAATTGCGCGGACGGAGTATAAAATTTCGCACACGTATAATTTATATAACGAAAAAGTGCAGAATGCTAATTTTATTTTTACAATTTTATTAAGCATAATAAATAATTAAATAAATTAAAAAACATTACACACACTGCCATTTATTTGACACCCAAGGTTATATTTGACATTCAATAAGACTATTACAGGGACTCCGTCAAGTGGTAGGTGAAGGGATTGAGGGAAGTGAGGAAAAAGAAAGGAGGGAAATTGGACCTCCGGCGCTCTCACTCATCGAACGAAACGCAGTAGTACGCATACTACTAATAATAGTGTTGACATAAATCTAGTTTCCTAAACTATGTAGATTCAAATTTCTTTAATATGGAATGTTTGCATAATTATAGCTTTTAGCATTCTGTTCGAAAATAGATTCAATTAGATCCACCAATGAAGTTATATAAACTCGTTGATCCATTAACTAAACTATTTAGTGGAACCAACAGTCCTTAAGATGTTTCCTTACTATTATTTACGTAAATAAGAAATAATAGGGGGCCCAAGGATGGATTCCTGCGGCACCCCACTTGCGTGCTACTGTGTTACACAGTACCTGTCGATGAGATGGTGCAAGTCAGCGAGCACGTCGGCGATGTCCCGCGGCGGACGCGCGGGCGGCCCCGCGTGCACCGCGGCGCGCAGGTCGGCGCCGTACAGCGGCAGGCGCCAGCAGCGCCGCTCGTTGGTGGCCGCCAGCCGGCGCAGGCACGCGCGGCGCCGCGTCGCCAGGCGCGCGGCCGGCGCCGCGGAGGGCGGGGCACGCGGCGGCGGCGCGGAGGGCGCTCTCGGGGCCGGCGCCAGCGCCACGGACGGCGGCGGTGCGGGCGCGGCGGCGCGGGGCGGCGCGCGCGGCACCAGGCGCAGGTGCAGGCGCAGCGAGGCGGGCGGCGGGCGCGGCGGCGCGCGGCGACGCTCACCCAGCTCCTCCACGAGGCGGCGCGGCGGCGCCAGGTGACGCGCGCGGTGCGCGGCGAAGGCGCGCGCGCCGCTCGCCTCGAGCGAGGCCAGGTCGCCGCCGAGGCGCGCGGCGAGCGCCAGGCGCGCGGCGACGCCGGCCGCCAGCGCGAGCGCGGGCGCGCGGTAGCGCAGCGCGGGCAGCGCCAGCGGCGAGGCGACGGGGCGCGGCTCGAACAGGTCGGGGTGGTTGCACACCTTGCGCAGCTGCATGAGCACGTTGATGACGGCCAGCAGGTTGCCCTGCGCGAGCGCGTCGCGGGTGCGCGCGCGCGCCATGAAGTCGTCGTAGAGGAAGCGCTGGCGGCGGCTGAGGCGGCACAGCAGCACGTGCTCGTACTTGCGCGGCATCTGACGCTCCACGTCGGCCTTGAGGCGGCGCAGCAGGAAGGGCCGCAGCACCTCGTGCAGGCGCCGCACCAGCGCCTCGTTGTACCGCGACGAGCCGTCGGCGATGCCCGCCACCTCGCTGAACCACTCGCGGAACTCAGAGTGCGACGCGAACACGTCGGGCATGAGGAAGTGCATCAGCGACCACAGCTCCAGCAGACTGTTCTGCAGCGGCGTGCCCGTCAGCAGCAGCCGCCTGGGGGGGGGACCAGCGTCATATACGAGTGCGACCCACACCGACCACAGCGTTTCGTACGCATGTGATTTTGAAAATGTTATGAAAATCACACACAAATTGTACATATCTTAATTATGTTATTTTATAATATGACTAGCGACCCGCCCCGGCTTCGCACGAGTGCAATGCTGATACTATATTTAGTAACAACATTGCCCGTACAAGTTGTATTTACACATTCTGTAGTATATTTAATTTTACTACAGAATGCCGGCCCCCTGCCGCTATATCTCTCCCTGCATTTTTAATGTCTAATATCTTTAAAAATATTTATTTAAAATACATGCTCCAAAGGTCATTATTAATTTATATTAAATGCACAATGTATTTAAGGTACTTAATTTAAAAAGGATAAATGCTGTATTGTTTAAAAGCGCTTCGAAAATAAGCCATTATTTCTCATAAAATGTAAAGGATAAAAATGGTTATTGTGGGTTATCCCTTAGAGATAGACATATACTATCGCGGACTCTTTTGTAGACCTTTTTAAGGTGTACAATACTGTAGTACATTATTTTGACCTATCTTGTAGGGTTTAGCCAGCGTTGCAACGGTTGCAATGTAAGCGCAAAAAATGTGTTTATTTACGACATCACATTAAAAACATTGAAAATTTATCAATGTTTCTCTACTATATTATGCATGTTATATACATATAAACCTTCCTCTTGAATCACTCTATCTATTAAAAAACCCGCATCAAAATCCGTTGCGTAGTTTTAAAGATCTAAGCATACATAGGGATAGACAGCGGGAACCGATTTTGTTTTATACTATGTAGTGATGGTATGATGGTTAAGTATCTAAATCACCGCGCAATTTTCTTAGTTTTTCTTGCATAAGAACCTTCTCCTGACAATAACAAACACAACAAAAAAAGAATTAACGAAATTGATCTAGCCGTTCACGTGTGATGCCATGACCAAGGGAAATAGGGATTCATTTTTATATATATAGATAAAACTGAACATAATATTTTTGCAATAATTATTAAACATTTACTTGATACATGTCGAGATGATGTCGATTACATAATAACTTTACACCATACAAAATAATATAATAGTACAACAGTAACTAGTAAGGGTGTTTGGCCTCAGGCAAATTGCCTGACATTTCTTTGATCACATATCTTGTATTGTACATGATCTAAATTTATAATTATGAGTATGAGTTTGACTTTAAATCTAACGACGTAACGTTATATTATATTTTTTAAAAGTACTCACCTTTCAGTTTGAAAGTTTAATAACAACTGCCACCGTTGAGATTTGAAATTTTTAATGTTCTGAGCTTCGTCTAATATGAGATATTTCCACCGTTTTCTGCGAAAACTTTGATGGTCCTGCACTACGAGTTTGTACGACGTGATACACACATGAAACGAGTTCGCTTTAGTCCACCCGACGCGCTTCATCTTGCGCTCCTTGATGGTGCCGTAGTACGTGAGGATCTTGAAGGCGGGGCACCACTTCTTGAACTCCATCTCCCAGTTGAGCACCACCGAGGTGGGCGCCACCACCAGGTGCGGGCCCCAGTCGCCGCGCTCCAGCGCCAGGTGCGCCAGCAGCGCGATGCTCTGCACCGTCTTGCCCAGCCCCATCTCGTCCGCCAGGATGCCGTTGAGGCCCCGCGCGTACATGGTGGCGAGCCAGTGCAGCCCCACGTGCTGGTACTCGCGCAGCGCGTGCCGCAGCAGGCGCGGCACCGGCGTGGCCACGGCCGTCTCCGACAGCGTGGTGCCCGTGGGCTGCAGCGACGCCGCCAGCACGGCCGCCGCCTCCACGCGCCGCTCCGAGCCCTCCGCGTCCCCGGCCGGCGCCACCAGCGCCTGCAGCGCGGCGCCGCTCGCCGCCGACGAGTCCGACGAGTCCGACGCGTCCGACGACTCCGAGTCGCTGGAGACGGACTCGGGCTCGGGCGGCGGCTGCGCGTAGCGGCGCCGCAGCTCGTCGAGCCCGAGCGCGGCGTCGTGCCGCAGCGCCGCCAGCTCGGCCGCGGGGTCGCGCTCGCGCTCGCGGCTCTCCTGCGCGGCGATGGTGGTCTCGTCGTCGCCGGAGTCCTCGTCGGGCCCGTAGTCGGAGGGCGGCGGCGAGGCGGCCAGGTAGCCGGGCGGCAGCAGGTCCCCCAGGTCGAGGCGCGACTCGCGGCGCAGCGCCTCCAGCTCGCCGGGCTCGGCCGCCGCCTCGCGCTCGGCGGCCGCGATGGTCTCCTCGTCGTCCTCGGAGGCGCCGCGCGGCGTGAACTCGTCGTCGGAGGGCGCGCGCGCGGGCGCGTGCAGGTTGGCGGCCAGCTGGCGCGAGTACCGCTCGGTCTTGTCCACGATGTAGCTGAGCTGCTCGTCCAGCGCCTCCTTGCGCGCGCGCTCCACCCGCCGCACGCGCTTCCACTCCACCAACTGTTCAACGATCGGTCGCGTTACATGAGTAGGTGCCATTTAGGACGAGAACGAGTCTCGATCGCTATACAAGGACGACCCAAAGGAAGACTTGAATAACTATACTGGCTGAATTTGTAGTGGTTTTACAAACTTCGTACTTTTCTTATAACAGGGTATAAGTATATATCAATATCCTCAACCTACAAAACCTTGTTAGGCACACACAGTCGATATTTATGTCGCACGTCACATCATAGATGTATTGATGTGAGCGTATGCAGGTTCATACTACGAATTCTCACTGCTTGTAGTTTTATTGCGAGTATTGGGTCAATTTCAATTTTTCTTTATTTTATTTTACTATGGACATATGTGTAGTTTAACTCATTACTATTACCCAGAAAAAGTTTGTAATACCACTAAAAATTTGTCGTTTGTTAGATAGGTCACTGGTTAATGTATCTAATGACGCGTACAGACTAAGGAAATGCAACTTGCAATGTAACATGCAACGAGCATTTCATAAGTGTGGGCACAGGGCGCGCACGAACCGAGCGTGTACGTACTCGCAGCTGTTAGCGGCGTGCGCGCGAACATGAAACCAGCATCAAGAGTAGCCTCTACCGCAGCTATAGCTGGTGATTTATCATAGCCAAAGCTTTATGAAATCATATTGACATAATATTATTATAATTATTTGATTTGTAAATGATAGAAATAGAATATTGCGATATTATAAATGCAAGTTAAATCAAATGCACTAAACAATACATCGAACTAATTTAGTTAGTAATCATAAAAATAAACCTGATTACCTTTTCTACATTGGACCAGAATGTCCTTATTTCCTTCGCGGCAAATGCAGCTATTTTCTTTAGTTGTAGCTCCTGTGCCTTTTCAGCCTTTTGTGCTGCAGCAGCCTTGTCTTGAAAATATTTTTGTACTGCTCGGGCACACTGTAATTTAAATAATAACAATAGAGAGGTACTGTTTACTTCAAACGTTGTTGTACTAAAAACTAGCGGAGCGGTACCATACGGTCCAAATGCTGTTATCTGTTGAGTAAAATTTGAAGACTACTTCATCAGGGAACAGACTTACACTTTCCAAACTATAATAATTTTGTCGTCTGTATTTCGGCATTGTTATTTTCGAGTTTCGCCTCCAGATAGAAACTTTTATTTGATAACAAAATTGTAATGATGATTGCAATACCTTCTTGGCGGCCTGTTTCTTCCACTTGCGCTCGTGCGCGAAGTCCTGCGCGAGCCAGGCCATCTCCTCGAGCAAGTAGTCCCAGTGCGACTTGGTGCGCGGCGGCTCCATGACGCGCGGCAGGCGGCGCTCGGCCCACAGCCCCGCGCGCGCCAGCTCCGCCACGCGCGCCGCCACGTACGCCTCCTGCTTGGCCTTCTCCACCATCTCGTCGGCGGGCGACGCGGCGACGGCCGGCGCCGGCGCGGGCGCGGGCGGCGGCGACGGCGCCGCGGCCACGGGCGGCGGCCGGCGCGCCTCCAGGAACGCCACCAGCTGCGGCGCCGGCGGCCGCTTGCGCCACACCGCGTAGTCCATCATGTTGCCGCCCGCCTGCAGGAAGTACAGCTCGCTCAGCTGCTCCGTGAACCTGTGACGGGACGACACGTCAGCGGGCGCCGCGCAGTTGTGCACGACCGTGCGAGGCGGGACGGCGCACTCACCTCTCGCGCAGGTTCCTCAGCCGCAGCAGCTCGCACTCGAGTATGCGGCGGCGCAGCGCGGCGACGTCGTCGGCGGGCGGCAGCTTGGGGCGCTTGCGCGGCGGCTCATCGGGGCGCTCGGCGCGCTCGGGCGGCGGCACGCAGGCCGCGGGCGGCGTGCCTCCATTGAGCGCCGCTCCGCCGCCGCCCGGGGGGCCAACGCGCTCCACACCCTGGATCAAAACACTCTAATTCAAGCGCGGCCTATTTCTATAAAAAATTACACGTAGTTTGCTACATCATTTCAATCCAATGTTTCCAACCGGATATACGGTGCTTTACTTAGATGCACTTGATACTATTACTAGCTGATAGGAAACTATTGACAGTAAATAATAAACTAACAGAATGAGGTATCCTTAAAACATGAGCCAAACCAAATGCCAATTTAACTATGAAACTAGTAATTTTTCATACTTCCATTTTCAGTGGTCAGAGTGGTGTCAGATGTCATAAAACAGTTTTTATGTTGATAATTTTTTTTTTGTCTAGTTAACTTAGTTATTCGAAGTGTTTACATAAAAGTAAATTCCTCTGCCATTGTATCAAGTAAAGATTAGTGCAAATAGTATCTTTTTCCCTCAATCTTCCATCTGACCTGTTCAGATCAGCATTGTTCCTAAATGGTAGCTTCACCTGCAGGGTACAACTGACATGGCACTCTTGCTAAACTCCAATTGCCAGATGAAATTCTATTCAGGACTATGCAATGAAGGCATAAGGGAAGTTCAGTTCGAATCTAGTCTTTTTTCGTTTCCTCTTATTTTAAAACTAGGATTTTCAAAAAATGTGGAATGTATTTTATAAATAAACAGGGTTAACAACAAGGTACCTATCAAGGTAGCCATATTCTAACTAGCAAGACACAGAATGTAACTTTAACACCCAATCAATCCCTCCTTTCTAACTGTGTACAAGTTGGATGACTCTGTCATCATTCCCCATGTGTCTACCAGTTGGTGTTTTGTACTAGCAGCACTTCAAGTTGAGTCATCTCTCCTTTCCTTATAAAAGTGAATGTAAATTGTATGGTTATGTAGAAAACTCCATAATAAAAAACTGCATAATGAGTGTGCAATAAAATTGTAAACAATTATATTCAACATTCTGTGTAAAACAAGGTATCTAGCAAACTTTAAAAAGTATTAATCCAGACCCAAGGAAATAAGTCAGCAAAAGATTATCTCTATACTATTATATAAAGCAGAAGGTTTTGTTTGTTTGAATGCACAAATCTCTGGAACTACCAATCGGATTAGAAAAATTCTTTTTGCGTATGATAGTCCAGTTTAAGAGGAAGGTTAAAGGATATGTACGATCACGCTACTGGCGACGGGCGCAGAGCAGTAAGCAATAAACCGTGAACCGGTGAAAGCGCGCCACGGCAAGCTTTTTATATGACTAAGATGACAGACGTACAACTCTCCTGATAGTAAGCAAATACTGTAGCCTAAGGACACCAAAAGTGTTTGTGTTAACGAACCTATTAAAAACTCTTAACTCCTTTCTTGAATTAAGTTAACAAACCCCACAGACTGTTAAGTTTAATTTCATAATTTTCATGGGTGTAATTCCTGGAGTATTAGGGTATTAGAAATACAACGGGTAGGTCAATCTTCCATTGACTAAACTCTAACTAACTAAACTAGTAACCCCAGTACATAAATTTGTTGCCGTTACGCATATAAACAAGAGTGAATTGTGAATCGTGAACGGCTAAAATCTATAAATACCTATCTAAAGTTACTAACATATGTTACAGAAACACTTCCTGGGAAGGAAGTAGCATAAAGTATATAATACCTCCTCCAAAAATTGAGAATCAAAAATCAAGAATAAAATATTAATAATTAAAATAGCTATTCCTACATGTGTAAAAGAGATTAAACAGCATTATTTTATGTAACATAAGATATTTAGAAACAATAGAGACTGCTGCACTGCCGCTACCTGGATAATATAAACGAAATTGTACAACAAAATGTATTTAAGGCATAAGTTAAAATGTATCTGATAACCACATAAACAATTCGAACTTAGTTTTAATTTATCTATTTAAAATGTTTGAACCTGACACAATTTTACTACAGACTAGCTGACCCGGCGGACTTCGTTCCGCCTAACAGTCGATCAACATTACTTTATTCTTCTAAAATAAAAGAATTTTTCTAAAATAAACGTAGTCTAAGTTTCTCCTTATTACATCAGCTACCTGTCAATAAAAGTACTGACAAAAATCGGTCAAGCCTTTTTAAAGATTAGCCGGAACAAACAGACAGACAGACAGACAGACAAAAATTTTAAAAATTTTGTTTTGGTGTATGTACCATACATATATTCATATACATGTAGTAAAAAACGGTTATTTCAATATTACAAACAGACATTCCAATTTTATTATATGTATAGATTACTGAAATCAATCATTTGTAGCTATACTCAAAGTCCAGAGGCCTACCACATCCTCATAAAAAAAACCTAGCCTTTAAAACAGGATAATATATTCTAGTACAGGCCCTACAACTGTATTTAGTTCATAATTTATTTTGTAAGACTTACCTTTAAACTTTTTGTACAATTTTTACTGAATATTATTGTTATTCTCCTTTATTTAAATAATTTCTCAAAAATTACATTTTTAAATATAAGTACATATATAAAAACATACATTTAAAAATATAAAAATTGTAGATCCACCGGCAGCGGGTACAGGGACAAAGCCACCGGTGGTTAGGGCTCCAGAGATAGAAACCTCCTCACAATGCGGGCCGTGTCAAGCAACACCGCCTTTTGTCCCTTGGCCCTTGACCCAACCAGCCAACGCGAGCCTCTTAAGACGTTGATCGAGGCTCTTAGCAATAAGTCCATTCACTGTAACCACTATCGATCGGATCGCTCGCCGAATCCACATCGCACATCTCAACAACCTCGTGAGCTAAATCCAAATACTTGATCTGTTTGTCTTTTTCAGCTTTCACGAGATTATCATCATGAGGGATGGTGACGTCGACGATCATTACAAGGCGCTCTAATCGATCTATCACCACTATGTCAGGCTTATTGGCAACAACAGTCCTGTCAGTGATGATATTATTATTATAGTCTTTCTTTTCTATTTTCTCCCTTTTTGAGGGGATAATACTCTACTCACACGGGCCTTAGCCAAGCGTGAGTAGCAGCTAAGTGATTGTGTAAGATGATGAAATTGATGATGTAGTGAGAAACTTTCTGGTTAATCGACAAGTGTTTAGAATTATGGCTTTTTGGAGTGTATACTGTACATATTGAGGGATCTGTATGATAACAAGACCGCGTTGTAGGCTTTTTGGTATGACTGCTGTTGCGGACAATACTATGGGCACAATATGAATAGTTTCTGCTCGCCACTGGCGTTTCAGTTCTATTGCGAGGTCTTGGTATTTAGTCAGCTTTTCTGCAATAGTAGATTGAAGATTATGGGTATTTGGGACAGTATAATTTTGTCGATTTTGTCAAGTAGAACGATATCAGGTCTGTTATAGTGGATGGTTTTGTCTTATTATTATTATCATACAGCAGTATTATTTTTATTTTACTTTGTGTTTGGCTACAAGGCTAGAGACAAAGTAAGGTTATAATAAGTTTGCTTTAGGAAGTTGTGGTACCATCCCACTTCATGTTTTTATAATCCCAACTCTATGTTAGTTCCTTCCTCAAACTTTAGGTAAATAAACTTCAGTTTTCTCAAAATTTACAAAACATATGTCAGACCTCTCCTAGAGTACGCCTTCCAGGTCTGGAATCCATATTTTGTGAAAGATCAAACTGCTGGAAAGTGTTCAGAGGAGAGCAACAAAAATACCCTATGGCCTGCGTAAGAAGCCATACAAAGAACGCCTGCAAATGCTTAAGTTGCCTACACTAAAAGATCGGAGGATGAGAGGTGACCTTATTGAGACGTACAAAATCCTAAGTTATAGTTACAATTTGCCCAATATCAGAGATATGTATTTACTACAGCAAAAAGCCTATTCATGTCGTGGACACAGCCTCACTATCAATCGCACATCCTCACACACACTAGTAGCCTATCACACTCTGAACAATCGCGTTATAGATATGTGGAACAAGCTCCCAGAAAGTATAGTGTCTGCTAAATCAGTAAATAGTTTTAAGTGTCGTTTGGATAAGTGGCTTGAAACAAAACAAACTTTTGACTGTAAACTCCTATAAGTAATTTCAAAATTTTAATCGCTCAACAATAGTATTTATGATAAATAAAAATAAAACTACTCCAGTGCAGTGATATGGACATATTAGCAAACATGCTGCTCGTCCATCATTAAATAATAATAATAATAATAAATATGCTCTACCTATGCCGATCTCTGGTCATTATGCTTATTTGTTACCTGAGTATTTCCTGAATGGTGTGTATGTGCTCACAGACATTACAGTAGCAGTGCTGGTGTGGTTATAGAGGCAAGTAAAATATGCACCCACTTGTGGATATATTTCAGTGATCATTAACTATGCAATTTTACTATATTGTAATATTTTGGAACTACTATTAGTGTCTATACGAAACATGAATGTGCACAATGCAAATATGCTTGACTTCAGTCATACATACTATGCAAAATGTAAGCTGTAACCAGTACAACTGTTACTTGCTCAATTATTTTAACAAGTACTACTCGTGTTTTTGTTACTATGATGATAGGTATTCGTTATCAATATAAACAAATTTACCATTTGATTAAATTCAAAAAGAAGAGTACATTTTAAGGTAAAATTAACAAACAATTTAGTTTGTTAATGCATCAGATTTACGTTCGATACTATATTCAATATAAATAAATCTATTCGGGAATACAGACTGCAAATACTTATAGCCCGTTCCTTCAGTCTAGCTGGACAATGGGTTTGAGCCAAGTACTTATGGATTTTCACAGGCCTGACACAAAGTTACTCTGTTCGAAAGTAGCCGGCTAAATCATTATGATGGTAATGAGTTTCCGCGTCACAGCAGGGCGTTAGATTATGATGTAAATAAAAGATCTCACCATGAGTTGCAGAGCAGTGGCGAGTGCGGGTGGCGCGGCGAGCTCATCGCGGCCGCTCATATTGTGACATCGCGAGCGAGTACTTTACTGACGCAATGTCTTTATCTTAAATTAATGCACTTTAATTTCACTTCACTTCGGCACCAATAACACTTCAAATAAAGATTATATTTTTCTAAAAATGTTTTTTTATTTGACCATTCACAAAAATCACTCCGCATAACGCCACAGAAATTATCACTTTATGAATTCATAAAATTTGTGAATCCATATAAACAAGAACTAGCATCACCAATACCACAGTAAACAATTGAAATATAAAATTGAACCGCCATATTGGATTATATCGATTCGTACATAACGCGTTCAGGGCTTAGCTGAAAAATAATCCTTATTTTTCCTATCGTTGAAATGACATCATACTAAAATCTTTATAGACATAATATCACATTAACTTAAATTACTACGTAAAAATATTATTTTGTCCCTAAAACAACAAAATCCTTGACTTTTGAGTTACCGTTGAGTGTTACCAGCCTTTAAAATTACTTTTTATTATAGCATCAAAGCATAGCTTTGGGTGACAAAGGCGTTGTCAATGTTGTCATAGAGTAGGGTCATTTCGCCAGTTCGCGTCCATTTAGTGCAGTTGACAACTTTGAAGGAGAAGATAAAAATGTTCCAGCACTAGTTTTAATTAAAAAAATTATGTAATGTGTTCATTATATAGTCTAGTATAGGGTTCGCTTTCAGTTTTGTTCGAAACTACTTGTGTTTTTTTTATAAATAGACAAACTTCAAAAATACGCGTTTTACCCACTTTGCGTCCAAAAAATCTAAATTGCGTCCACCCATAGACTATTTTGCGTCCACCAGCTAAGAAAAAGAATGTAGGGGTGATATTTATAAGATAATGTAAAGAAAAATTGTATTTTAACAGATTCTTTATTCAAAAATATAGTTATTTGAAAATCAATATTATTATCATTAATAAATCACTATAAAGAAAATAAGAATACCTATTTATTCTTCTTAACATTGATAGAACTGAAAACGAAACTACTTAAAAAAAACGAAACATTATTCTGAAACAGGTAATTAATAATTTTCAACCTTTTAAAGGTTGCAGGTCAACAACAATCAGCCTTGATTGATAAGTTGTTGGCTATATTATAGCAACAAAACAACACAATAGTTTTGTCTAATCCTACTACTAAGAATACTTCTCCTCTCATCCAACCTGTCTCCGATCTGCCTAAGCACCATTCATGGGGCATACTATTCACTACAGCCTTTGGTGGTCTAATGTATGGAAACACGACACAAGGTGGGCAATTAACTCCATTCGCATTAAATGTCAATAATACAGTTAAGTTTTCTTTTTCATTACTTGGCTTTATTTGATATAAGTTCTTGAAACCTCTTGGGCCTAAAACTTTTCCTGTCTTTGGACAAAGAGCAAATCCACTTTCGTCTTCATTAAACATTCTTTTTCAAAATATCTTTTTGGTGTATACTGTCCAAATATTCCTCAAGTTCTCTAAACCACAATCTGATCGACTCTTCTGTGACTTGGGCTATAGCTTTATTAATACCTTCCGCATTTTTAAATGAGACTTCATTATTTCTGGCCAAGAATTTTACAAACCACTTTTGACCTGGGCGATCATCTTTGAAAAAAGGACGCAATTTGGTACAATACTATTTCCCTGTAGGTATAGTTTGCGTCCACATATGATGAACGATATTTGTATCTTTTTCTACAATCATAATAATGTGGACGCAAATTGCTCATTACGATTGCATGATATTAGTACATAAATAAAAAATAAAAACAAATTCCCTTTCATAATTTAATCACATAAAAATAAACACTAACTAAATCGTAAATAGACGAGTTCGCGTCCATTGTGGTCGCAAAGTGCAAGTTTTATAAATTCGACGTAGTAATTCGCGTCCACCTTATTTTGACCGTTACCTTTAAAAAAAACAAGCAAATATATAATTAATATTACTCCTTTTTTCATGCTTTATATCTAGATACAGCTGTGTATTCTAAAATACGCATAAAACAATACAATACTTACCGTCGAACGCGCCCCTGCACACTATTTTTTTGTCGACATTCCGCGCATCCGCGCTTTTTTGTTGAAGAACGGAGACTAACTATTTTTTCTACACATGATTTATTGGGCACACAGAACTTTTGTCTATGTGTGTGTGCTTCTTATACGATGAGGTATTGGCGGTAAGGACTTTAATGTGATTTAATGTGTTAATATACCTATTTTCGAGAATTTTTATAGGGAGGTCCGAAAAATGGACGCGAATAGGGTGATGGACGCGAACTGGCGAAATGACCCTACAATAAAATTTATCATAAATTATGAGGCGTTGTTATATTTTATCAACGCCTCTCAGTATGAAATTTATCTTTATGTATTATATATTATATAATACATAAAGATGAATTTCATCGATATTTTGCTATGTACAAGTGTAAGGTTATTTATCAGATTATTTTATACAACTTTTTATCTCAAGCACCAAGCGCCCGTGATTTTCCCTCGAATGTCATTCACTTAATCATTTTACCGTCAGTCAGTCACTGTATTGTAGTCCAGGGCTGTCCAGACCGGATATAATCCCGGGCCAATATCAAATTACTAAATAGATTGGAGGGCTGGACAAATAAAAAACACATTTTTTTAAAAGATTTGATAGAGTTAAATACATTAAATTATTTTATGTAGTCCTTTATTAATTTATCTTCATCAATCCTTACAATATCAACAATATTTAATATTAGTTGTTGCCAGTCGCAGTGCGTGTGTAAGTATATTAATCTGACAGTGAAGATCTATATTTAGGTATTTAGATTTTATAAAATTCATCGTGGAATACACATTAAAGGTACCTACTGCCGATCGTCGAACCACTTTTTAAGCCAAGCCAATCTTGGTTTAAAAATGGATAAGGCGCTGACACGATTGTCATCTCATTCCATTTATCAAACACGAAACGAAATGCAAATTACAGAGTCCCGGTATTCCCCTGACTCTGATATAAAACATACCCACGAAGCAATATTATAATTATTTCTTTGTAATAGGTACCATGAAATAAAATTATATCTAGGTACCAACAAAATTTGAAAAGAGTGAAGATTACCTATTCTTTTAATATAATATTGAAGACACTGCGGCCGCAAAAAGATGAACGGCGGCGACTTAATGCTCTAAGGCGGCGACGCGTTTCATAACTTTAATTATTGGTATGAGTGTGTAATAGATAATGAAATACCTGCCACGGAAAAAGGGTTTAAAACCAATCGGATACTTTACTCAAAATAGATGGACATTATGGCTGCTGGGTATTTTCCCAAGAATATTGAAATGCGAGTAATAAAAGTACAAAAATTGATCTACATAGATACTTGTTTACCGCATAACGTACCTACCTACCGGTACCTACAATATTTAGGTACTTACATAAATACCTAACTATATATCGTTGCTTTATTCAAGTCGTAGGTAGATATACTATGATCCATATTTTTTTTATCATACTATTAATATTATAAATGCGAAAGTTTGTGTGTATGTATGTATCTTTGTGTGTGTGTGTGTGTGCGTGCGTGCGTGCGTGCGTGAGAGTGAGAGAGGGGAGGGGCTAATGGGGCTCAAGCGCTCTCCAAATACATTAGCATGTTCAAAAAATGTATGTGCATATAGTATTTTCGTGAAACCTTACTTTGACGGCCGGGCTCTCGTAAACTACTTTGAATATGCCAATGATCAAGCCCGCACCCCACCCCCCCTTCCTCCAAACTTAAATTCTGGACCCGCTAGTCCGCTACTACTGTAGGTATTGTCAAAACAATGACAAAAACGATAGGTATTATCTTTCAAATAAAGTAGATAGATATACTAAGTAGGTACCTATACATTATATTATATTTACTCGTTTTATGGAAGATCAGAGCATAGATTTATCATAATATTCTGTCTGTATCGAAGAATGACTAAATACTTAAATGAATGGATTCCGAATACATTGAGTAAAACTGTACAAATAGTAGGTAGGTATACAGAGTTACAAAGAACTTCTGCTTATATAGGCAAATGGGAAACGTAAGTAGTGTCTTTCTGAATATTTATTTTTTGTTAAGTAGGTACATACTTCAAATCAAATCAAATCATTTAATCAGTTTAAATAAAAGTACAATTTTTAGTGGTCTTATATTAATACAAAACAGGTATAATAATGTTAGGTGCCTGTACTAGGAGTATTCCTGTATCACAGGCAGTTTATGTGCTAATTTTATAGTATCAGATACATGTAGGTACACTTAAATTGTTTAGCAATGAAATATATATTATATACATCACAATGAAATTACAGATATATATTAACTTAATTATCTATTGTAAATAAGTCTATGTCTGATTATTTTGGTAATAATCAGACATAGACTTTAAATTAATTAAAAACCAATTTTTCTGGTGCATTGATGATGATCGTGTTTGTACATTTTGTGTGCCAAAATGCACACATGATTTTCTTGTGTTTGGATTAGACATATTAGATCACAATAGCTTCTAAATCAGTATTAAACTACAAACGTCAACGGGAGCGTGCGGGTGGTGTTGACCTATGACGTCACAGTAGCGAGCGCCGGACGGCGGAATCTCGCTGAGCATACGTGTTTTTAAAATTCAATATCTCGAAAACTATTGAATGTATCGAAATAATTTTTTTACACATATTTTTTATTTTCAATAGAGAATATTGCTAAAAATAAAAAATAAGTAACATTCTATAATTTATTAATAAAATTAATTATTCTGGTTTTTTTTTTAATAAAATGCAATTTCTCTGTTTTATCCTAGACCGTATATGTTTCTCCAGTGAGCCTAAAACCAGTAGGTACTAGTTAGTTTAGTTTCTCTTATGCTGTACAGTAACTGTACAGATATATCATTAGGAGTGCGGAACAAACAGTTGAACTGTACAGTATACATATGATCTAAAGAAAATATGAAGATGAGATAAAACTGTAACTGCACAATTCTACTGTACAGTTAAATAGCACAGATAGAACTGAAGATGTATATCCCGCTTTAGATTATAGTTATTTTTTGACAGCTGTCAATATCAATTGCCATATACTTGCATTTTAGTCAGAGGTAAATCCGGTCGGAGAGGGATATCTACAACCGAGGCCGTGTATCTCGTTCTTTCATCATGTCATCCTCAAAAAGTGTTTTTAAAAGAAATTTAATTTTAAAAAACTAAGTTAAAATACTTGTATTTTAATCGCATTTTGTTAATACAGAGCCAGTGTGTTATAATTATTTTATTTTCTCTTTAAATTCTTAAAATACAGTGAGCTACAATGGGGTTGGCCTTAGTTGGCAATCGTCAAAGTGGCGCTAGCGTAGTTGGTATCGAAACATTGCAATTTTCTATGGAAAAATTAAATATTATTTAACAGGAATTAAAATGATGCGTTGTATCATATCAAAATGTTATGCAATCGGAGTAAATCGTATACCAAAACACATAAAAATTTGTGAGTCTGGTTCTATGCCATACCTACATAGCCAAAAAATAATTTGAACATAAAGTTTGAGGTTATGTCGTAAACATTTTGTAAAGTGACTACGAAAAAAATATCACCTAGTTTTATACATATGCTACATTTAACTTGTAAGCTTATTAAATTTATATTCACTATTGATAAAACTTGTCCTTGTTCTGAGTACTTCTGAGGTGTAGATAGTCGATTTTTTTATATTTTGATGTTGCTATTTTGCTATAATTTTGTACTAGTTTGTACTAGTTCAGTTTTTATTTTAGGTGAAAGAGTAACAAACATGATAAAGTAAGTTTATTATGTACTAGCGGCCCCCCCGGCTTCGCACGGGTGGACATTTTTTTAAACATTGTAGGATAAATAAAGATACTTTCGTATGCGGATATAGAAAAGGGTTTTTTTTTCTGAGACATTTTTTTAATTTTTCCCACCGTAAGAACCTGTAAGAACCATTCCTCGTAAATCAATAAGCATTATAAAAAAAAAATTAGCGAAATCGGTTCAGCTGCTCTCGAGATTTGCGCTTAGCAACACATTCAGCGATTCATTTTTATAATAAAGATAAATTTACCACATTTGGACCCATTTTTGCAAACAAGAACAACCCACAGCAGATTACTTTCGAGAAAATGAAACTTTTGTAAACAAAGTGTGCAAAATGCATACTTAGTATATTAATGAATGATTACTTGTTGACCATATGTGGCATACTGTAGGCTATCTAGGAATATCAGATTTATACATTTTATGAAGTTATGGTATAAAGTAGGTAAATCGTTAAAAACCCGGTTGGTTCTTTCTAGCAAAAACATATTTTGTTGCTTAGTTCCTACTTGCAAAATGGACGTAAGATTCAATTGTTGTGGTTCGCACATGGTTCTGGTTTGCATAATTAAAATGCTTAAGTTGAAAAGGTACCAAGGATCATGGGTCTGTTTAACAATTAGTCTTAATAAGTGTTTAGGGGACCATGTCGTATAGTTCTTTACAGTTTATTAAAAGGTGGCCAAAGTGGGTTGGTTCCGCAAGTGACAGTGTTGTATCTCTGTTGTTAGTCGGTGAAAAGGAACCATTTTTTTAGAGAAGCTAGAATGCGTGATTTGAGCGCCATCTATGTACTAAACTCAATTTCACTCAAACTGTGGGTTGGTTCTTGTTTGCAAAAATGGGTCCATTTCAGCAAATAAATGAATTTAAATTTGAATTCATTTCAATTCATCACTACAACTAGGCGACGCTATCTAAACCCAAATAAGTGTGGTGACATCTATCTGGCCACTGATGACACACAGAAAAAATCCAAGTGAAGACTACGACTACGAGTGTATAGCATGAATACAAAGATGGCGCTGTTAACAAATGGGCAACTACCAACTGTCGCCCGCCAGCCAGGCACGAGTCGGAGGATCCTCCCTTTGGTTGGAGGTCTATGGTGTGATACCTCCATCCACTTAAGCTTATAGCTTGTGATAATGTTTCTATAATGCGGATGTAAATTACATACATAATTATTCTAATAAACACCCAGACCAAAGCAAAATATAGCATCTCTATACTATTTTAAATTTGTCTCACATAATAAAAATCATAATGTAACCCTATTAGAAAGTGTCCTCTGTATTACCATCTTTCGCTCGGCTCGTTTTTTAGCTGCGATTACTCAGTCCTGTTTAGCAGTGGCATGCACAGAGGTTTTTGACAGGGTAGGCATTAAAGATTTATTTAATTATGTTGCCAAAATTGTGATTTTTGGCAATTATTAAGCTAGGCAGTGTCTTTTTGCCTGTGGTATGAAGTGCACGCCACTGCTGTTTATTAAATTATTATTTTATGTTCATCCGTATTGCTAAGCCTACTTTTTATTATCTTTTTGTTCGTTTGATTTAGTGGACATTAGTAGGACTCTCAGTTTAAGTGTTTAATTTATGATTAGAACCAAGGAGGACCAACCTCAGAACCTCAGAAGAAGTCCTTGTCTGTATCGTACGCCAGTAAAAATAATGACGAACGCCATAATAATTATGCATTTTAATTTTTAAAGTTAAAAAAAGTAGTTAGAGAAAATAATAATAGATGTCGCTCTTACCCAATTTTTAAAGCTAAGATACATTTTCTACTAATTTGATAAAAATATTTCAAGATATTTGATGCCCCTTCTATAAAGTTAAATAATACTATATATTAAAATAATGATATTAATGTTGATAATTTATAAGAAAAAAGATCCAGGTTTCACAGAGCACATGAGCATGGCACAGGTCTATGTAGTAGGTAAAACATAGATGGCGTTACTAGTTTAAATAAGTAAAATAAATCTGTACTTAAAATAAAATTAGAGTGTCTGTTTGTAATATTGAAATAACCTTTTTTTACTACATGTATATGAATGTATACGGTACATATACCAAAATAACATTTTTTCAATTTTTGTCTGTCTGTCTGTTTGTACCGGCTAATTTCTGAAATGGCTGCACCGATTTTAACGGGACTTTTACTGGCAGGTAGCTGATGTAATAAGGAGTAACTTAGGCTACGTTTATTTTAGAAAAAATCCTATATATTTTAGAAAAATAAAGTAATGTTGATCGACTGTTAGGCGGAACGAAGTTCGCCGGGTCAGCTAGTTATTAAATAAAATATAAAATTAATAATAAATTTATATTTGTTGATAGGCTGTAATGAAATAAAATTTACTTGGGCTGATAATCCTTTAAATCAATAGATAAGTAAGTAATCTATACATTCTATCTATATCTAATACTTATTATATAAAGTGGAAGAGTTTGTTTGTTTGTTTGAACGCGCTAATCTCTGGAACTAACACTCGGATTTGAAAAAATATTTTTGTGTATGATAGCCCAGTTCTCGAGGAATAATAATAATAATAATAGTAATAGTAATAGTAGTTCCTTAAAAATATATAATTCTTTATATTTACATGGAAGTACAAAGTTATGTATGCAGTTAGTGTACTTATCTAGAAAAGTGGACCAAATTGCAAAATATTTTAGTTTTCTTGATTTATATACTAAATACTAATTTTATTCTAAATTTGAAGTTTCTATGTTTACCAGTAGTGTCTTAGAGTTCTGATGATCGGTCAGTCAGTCAGTCAGTGAGTGAGTAACGATTTACGAAATTACGAAACTTTGGCTAGTTATAATAATACATAAACTACTAGTTCAAATTCAATGAAATTTGAAATATACCGTGTTTTATGTTTAATGCCTACTTGGGTTCTGAACGGCACTTTATCCACAACGTAGTTAAAGGGGGTCGCAAATGGCCCGAACTACTTCGAGAAAAGGATGGTAGATGAAAGTATGGTGATTTGGCGAGGGCTCTGGACGTGACCCCAGATTTCCTTCAAAAGAAAGAAAGACATGATATTTAAGAGCACTTCCTTACATTTTTTTTGTAGAAATTTGGTAGCCAACTAGCATACGGTCTACCTGATGGTAAGTGGTAACCGTAACCTACGGCCTTGACTTTGTTTTACAAGCATTGCGGTAACAATACTTCGTAAACAACTAAGCCGTTGCGGGCTATGTGGAGAGGGGGATGATGCTCTCACCTAACGAGCGAAACACAATAGGTATGTAAGTATAGAAATTAAGTTTAATTACAATATGCTATGGGTTAATCCAACCTCATTCATGCTAAAACCAGCAAGGATCTGCTACCGTAGATAATTCATATGTTAATTACATATTTAAAATATCAGAGGCCCTACACAAGTGGCATAATTTTTTTTTTAAATGTACTTGTATATGGAATTGATTGACATAAGCCAACGAAAATGTTGGCGTTAGCATAAATTTACATTCAATTATCAAATTATCATACATTTTTCATCTATTCTATGAATGGGATAGAAATCTATGCCACTTGTCTAGGCCCTCAGATACTTTTGAAAAACAGATAAAATTATTAAAAAATTTCATCATTTTGTTATTACTCCATATATATGCATGTATGTGGCTGCAAGTGCAGCGGTTTACGGTGTTACTTAGGTAGGTACCTATTGCAAATTAAGTAACGGTTCTACGCACTTGATGGCAATGGCAGGTGCATGGTTGACTGCCAAGACTCATGTCAAAGAGCAGCAAAAAAAAATCTCATAGACCGATTAAGAACAACCTACCGAACCCTAAGATAAATAATTAAAAAAATGCAGCTGGTGCTCACCACAAGTTTACTTATTGTTCAGTTGTAACTTGTGAACAGTCGCGCGACAGCTTTTACACCCGAATGACAAAAACGTGAACGATATAATAATAATATTTATGTAAATATTTTAATTAGCTAGAGCGAACCATGCCCGCGCCATCTGATGGCAACACCCCGCGCCGGTGTTTAAGTACTTTAAACTAGTATGGAGTGACTAGACACCTCCTGCTGCTCAATACCCACGTGTATTAAACACGTCAGCTAGCAGTTGCATTTTTGCCCGACTGCCGCAGTCAAGGAGGGTAATGTTTTTCAAGCGTAAGCATGTATGTTTATAATGTAAGTATGTGAGTATGTATGTCTATTTCTTTGGCACGCTCTACAGCCTAAATGTCTTAATGGATTTTAACATATGAGGTGTCATTAGATTCGTATTGATTGTGGGAGTGACATCGGGAGAGTAGGTACTAGGTACATAATATTTCACGGCAGCCTAGCCTAGCTGGCCGAGGCTGATATCGGAGGTACCTACCTAATTATTATTTAATGTTCAATGCTAAACAATAATACGTAGCTAATGACTTATTATAAGTTCACAAAATTTGTAGAATTTAGATGCATGACTTACATGGGACTCAATTAATCCGGGTTCCACACGTTAGTCTCAACACGGCACCCGTTCAACCACGTGTAGATCTACAAAATTTCTAACGTTGAGGTCAATGCTGTTTTCTAGATCCACACGTTGGACGAGTGCTGTTGGGAGCAACGTGTGGTTCCCGCCTAAGCCATGTAACAGTTTAGGAGCCAATCCGCCCTACTGCTCTATGTTCCTTCCTACCTTAATAAATACAAAGTACCTAAGTAGGTCTTAACAATAAGATTAATAAAATAGCCGGCCTCGGTGAGAAAGAATGAATCACAGTGGCCAACAAAACAAGAACAGCAGAACGACGACTAGGAAAGTAAATAATTAATAAACATCGTTCTTGATTCTTGATCAACATCACATCGATGTGAACTAGCAAGCATGGGAAGTGCAAACTACAGTATTGACAATAATGAATGAATCTTTTATCCTGATATTATTATAAATTCGAAAGTTTGTTGTTGTTACCACTCTGCGCCTAAACCTAAATGGCTGAACCGATTTCGATGAAAATTGGTATGTAGATAGAATCGATGCCGGAGACGGACATAGGCTACTCTTTATCCCAAAAATCGGTCCAATTCCCGAGGGATACAACGAAACATATTTTACGCGCGGGCGAAGCCGTGGGGCGCAACTAGTGAGTTCATAAATATTATATGTAGTATTTGTCGTAATATTTATAGATGCTTAATCCACATTGATTCTACTTAATTTCATTGATTACGATGATTGTTTGGCGTCAAATTTAAATACAATAACAAACAAGGGACAGCAGGACACTGAAAACAGATGGTTACCTATCCATCCACGCAGTCAAGTTCAGATAGAGAATGCAAAATTGCAAATCGCATGTTGGTTGGCGAGTGCGTGCGGTGCGGTGCCGCGGAGTGTAGCAGACGAGGGGGGCGAACGAACGGCCCGCGCTCGCCGGCTCAGTCAGCTGTGTGCGACCGCCAGTGTCGCGCTAGCTGCCGAGCCGAGAGGTCGCGCCGCCCGGGACTTGTACTGAGATACACGTGCTTAATCACGTATGAGTATTTGCGTTACGATAACAAACATTACCGATGAAGACATTGCCTGGGAATTCATTGATAGTGAGCTGTGTTTAATGATTAAAACCATTATCGGTCACTAGTGTGAAGTGAAACCTAAATTCGGCCTTCAGCACGGACGCGATGCCGGCCCGGAGCCCGGCGCATCGATGCGATCGGTGAGCCGAGTGCGAGATGTGGACCATTACGAGTGTCATCACATTATGCAGCGTGCTGTGGGCCGCGGCGGGCGGCGTCAAACCTTCGCCGCCGTCGGTGGCGCGCTGCTGCCCGTCCGGCCAGGAGCTGGCGCCAGACGCTCTGCGCGTGTCCGTGATAAGCAGCGCCGACGCCGCTAGTGCGTGCGCCCCTGCCGCCGAGCCGCGACCCTGGACGCCGCGTGTGTACGCGCTAGCGCTCGGCAAGTTCCTGGAGCCGGGGCGCCTGCCGCCGCACTGGCGCGTGGTAGAGGACGTGCGGCCGCACTGCGAAGCGTTGCGCGTGCTGCCCGAGCACGCCGCGTCCTACACGCTGCTGGGCAACAACGCGTCGCTGGTGCTGCGCGGCGGCGCGCGCGCGCTGCCTCCCGAGCGGTACTGCGCAGACGCTGGCGCGGCACTGGTGTGCGCCGAGGACGTGTCGTGGGCGCCCACCAAGTGCTGCGCCGAGGGCCGAGCGTTCGACGGCGCGCGCTGCGTGGAGGCGCCGGGCCCGGCGGCGGACGCGCTGGCCGCTGTGCGAGCGCTCGCCAACGGCAGCGCGGTGGGCGCGGGGTGGCCGGTGTGCGCGGAGGGCTCGCGCTACGCGGTGGCGGGTGCGCTGGCAGGCGCGCAGCTGACGTCGGGCGGCGCGCTGACGCTGGCGGCGGCGGGCGGGTCGGAGGCGCAGCTGGCGGCGGGTGCGTGGTGCGCAGAAGCGGTGCTGGGCGAGTCGGAGGGCGTGCGCGTGCTGGCGTGTGAAGCGGCGGCACGCTCGCTGCGGCCGGCGCAGGCGGCGCGACACACACTGTACGGCGTGGGGCTGGCGGTGGGCGCTGCATTCCTGGCGGCGACTCTGGCGGCCGGGTTCGCGTTGCCGGCGGCGCACCACGCGCTGCACTGGCGCTGCCAGACGCACTACGTGGCGGCGCTGATGCTGGGCGATGTGCTGCTGGCCGCCACGCAGCTGGCCGGGGACCGCGTGCCGCCGCCGCTGTGCCGAACTCTCGGTGAGCATGTCCTCCATGTGTTGTGTTGTGTCATCTCGACGGTGTGATGGACAGTGTTGTCTGACCGCGATGTGTTTGTTCCATGTGCCGCGCCGCAGCCGTGTGTATGCACTTCTTGTTCCTGTCCGCGTTTTTCTGGCTCAACACGATGTGTTTCAATATCTGGTGGACATTCCGGTGAGTTCTACTTGCATTATGTCACTCTTGTGTGTGTCTAATCTCACAAAGCCACCATAGTAGAGAGACCGTCAGATGGCGTTTGGAGTGGTGGCCACCACTTCTGGATTCCTCTGACTGCTTCGTATGAGGCAGAGTGGAGTCACTTTAGTAGGCTAATAAATCTGACTGTAACTTAACCGATTACGCTTGGAGATATTCTCCACTGTATGTAGTCGAACGTAAAACGTTAGTTTTAGGCTGATATATAAATTTTAGTTAGGTGAAGCACTTGGCGGCCATTTGAACGCCAGGTATTACATTATGCTGCTATCATAATGTTTTATTAGACGCTCACATGGTAGACCTTGGACCTGCCAAAGATAGAACCGACCGGTCGAAGTGACAATATATGAAGGAGGTTTCACACCACTGCAGCTCTGGTCCGAAACAATGAATTCAAAAAGGGATCTTGTGAGATTTACATCGTGGTCCAAACAGCTCGTGAGGTGAATCAACGAAAGACAGTGGACGTCTTTTGGCGGAAATGATAACGATGATGAAATTTTACATAATTGAGATTCAGTCGACGTATTAGTAAACATAGTCTCTCCCAATACTAGGGACTTCCGGCCGACGAGCCTGGAGCGCGGACAGGAGGCGTGGCGGCTGCGCGTGTACATGGTGTACGCGTGGGGCGGGCCGCTGGTGGTGGCGGGCGCGGCGGCTCTGCTGGACCACCTGCCGCCCGCCGCCGCCGCCGCCTTCCTACGGCCGCGCTTCGCCGTGCAGCGCTGCTGGTTCTACGGCGACATGGAGATCCTCGTGTACTTCTTCGGTCCCGTGGGCGTGCTGCTGCTCGTCAACCTGGCGCTGTTCGTGTCCACGACGCGGCAGCTGACGTGCGGCTTGTGGCGGCGCGACGAGGTGAAGTCGACGTCGGAGCGCGCGGCGCTGGGGCGCGTGTGCGCCAAGCTGGTGGTGGTGATGGGCGTGACGTGGGGCGCGGACGTGGTGTCGTGGGCGGCGGGCGGGCCCGACTACATGTGGTACGCCACGGACCTGCTCAACGCGCTGCAGGGCGTGTTCATCTTCCTGGTGGTGGGATGCCAGCCGCACGCGTGGCAGGCGCTCAAGCGCTGCGCGGCGGCGTGCTGGGCGCGCGGCCGCCTGGACCCCGGCACGCACTCGTCCACGCACCTGCCGTCGTGCGGCGAGTCGCTGACGCACACCACGCCGGCGCCGCCGCCCGCCAACAGCACCTCCACCACCGGCAACAGTACCAGCGGTACCACCGCCACGCGCATACCCATGGAGACCGTGTGCTGACCTCACTGACAGCTTTAATGTACTTAGTCATAGTGAATATTTATTCTTCAGTATTATTTTGTATTCCCATAACGATTACGATCGGTGTTGTCGTATGAGTGACCGACAGTGACGTGTGTGCCTGAAGCGAACCTAGCGCTCGAACTATACGTGTTGTGTACTTGATACGAGTTACATATTGTTATGTACCGCGGACCGACGGACCCGAGTGGACGACTCAGCTCTTAACTGAGCTGCGGTTAAATCTTGCCCTGTTAGATTGGCTGTTAAAAAAATAAAAAGTGAAAAATTATATACCTATGTTTTATTAAACTTGATAATATATTCCTTAGTCCCTTACACACACACAGGGTCCTTCGTCGATTTACATTAGCAGCTATTCGGACCACTGAATCGTTTATGGACGCTTTTTTTCGTATTTCCTCGAAGTTTTGTAGCAGTGATTTTATTTATTGACATAAAATATGTTAACGTAGTATAATTTTATTATTATGTAAGTTGATGCGTTCGTTGGTGGTAGCGCGCGTTGATGTCTTTTGTTCGCGTATTTCGTCGTCCCGCGCCGCGGTCGCCGTGTCGCTGCTGAATCGCACTGTACCCAGTGCTCGGTACAAATGACACTTGTTGTCCTTAGCAGAATCATTGGTCATATTACAAAACAATTTCTGTGGCGAGTTCGTTTATCGCACATGTGACATGCCAAACGTGAATAGTTTAAAGTAATTACAGTATGAATATAACTGGTTCGTGCAGTAGGATTGCGAGCGATGTTGTGTGATAAAACTCGATTTCGTTCATAGTAGCTAAATGAATGAATATCTTAGAAGAATTAGTGCGTGCAGCTTGTATGTGTTGAGTAATAATTGTCAGTAACACCCGTGGCTCAGCTTCGTCAGTCCCATGTCGCGGCAGTTTGTATTTATATTCTAGAAGTGATGTAAGATTGATCGCTGAGTGTTTAATATTATGTAAGTTGGACGTGCACGGCGTGTAGTGGCGAGGTAAGCGTTAGAAAGTAAAAAGAATAGAGGGTTAAGCAACAAAGTGTTTGGCTGGTCCATGGATGGGTGACCTAGTATTTGATTAGAGCGTGTCTGTGGTTTAGAGGGTTTAGTTCGTCTGAACAAATCCTGACACTGGACTGACCACTAACCACTCGATAAAAAGAGTTACAACCAACCAGTGTATCCTATGCGACCTGTTCTTAATGTTACTTGGTATTTGGACCCTTATAATTGTTAGTGATTTATTTGTTACTTGCTGAGCCGAGGGCTTGTCTGCGCCTAAAATGCGTTTGGTCTCGCTCGGAAATCAGACCGATTTTTGGCACATAAAGTAGCCTACGTCCATCTCCGGCACCGAATCTATCTATATACCAATTTTTATCGAAATTGGTTCAGCCGTTTAGGTGCTGAGTGGTAACATACACACACACATCCATACATACATACATACATACAAGCCTTCGCATTTAATTTTATAATATTATTTCTCACGGTATTATAATATTTGTAATAAATGAATTAACGTTAATTAAATCTAATCTACATACGTCTAAAATATAGTAACGCGTTGCACTAGTGTGGTAGGGAGGGGGGGGGGGGGCGCTTTCTCGTTCGCACCGAGCGGCCCTGTGCGTGTGCAGTGAGTGTAGTGAGGCGAGCGCCACATCCGTTCCGAGAATGCGCCTCGAACAATGCACCTTCGCTAATGGCCTCTCCCCCTCGGTACTACCTCGCAATGCCGTCGCACTCGCACTGCGCCACTGCGCCCGCGCATACTTCGCTTCATTGTTTTGAGAAAGTTTCGCAGAACGACGCCCTAAAATGTAGGCTGTAGCTTGGTACCTGCGCCGCGTTCGCTGTACCTACGCGGAATGTAAACAATATAAACAATATACAATAGCTCGCCCTTAGCTTCTACGAAGTGTCGCCAGCTCAACACGATCGAAGAGGAGTTCCCACGATGATTTTAGCCATTATGTATACCTAAGTTACATTAACTTTTGGAACAGATACAACAAGAATGTAACTTTCCTTTACATGTCATGTGACTGGTCAACTGAATGTTACCATCAGTTTGACACTCATACGTGTATACAACTTCTGTCATAAACGATATAAATCAATATGAATAAGTATAAAGTAAATGTTTAGTTGTACTCGCAGGTGCCAGCGAGGGATTTGTGGAATAAGCCGAGTGCAATCCTTCAATGAGCTGATTTAAGCGTGCGCGTGTGCGTCCCGTGAGTGTCGCGCGAGTGCAGGTGTACACACAGGCGCAGGCGCACTCCGCGAGGCATGCAGCTCGCCTTGTGGCGCGCATGGCTGCCGATATCGCGGACGCACACAACTACACTACATAGGTACCATTGGAATGTCCATGGCTCGCCCACGCCGGCCGCCTTGAGCTTGCTTTAAAATGTCAATAGTTTCAATGGTCTCTCTTTCTTAACGTAAGCTCGAATTACCAGAACGCCATGAACGGACGATATTTTATTGATAAGTAATGTATGTGAATGATTCAGCGCTGTGATCGTTGACCCATCACGTTGTCGCGCGAGTGACGCAACCGCACGCGCGCTCACAGCGCCAAAGGAGAAACCGAAAGTTGACACTAATTATGTTAATGTTTATATGACGTACACGTTGTACACGATTACAGATATATGTAGGTACATAAACAGAGATCGTGGGTGATGGCCGGCGCGAGGCGGGGAGCAGACCATCACGACGAGTCTATCGTATCTACATTCTAACACGAAACATTGTATTGTATTAGTTGATAACAGACAATGTATAAGTAAATAGCCCAATAATGAGCAACAAATGCCACGAATAGTTGTGTATGAATGGACTACAAGTACAAAGGATTAACATTCCTACCTTTTATACATTCCTTTTGTTTCTCCAACAAAAATTACCTGTAGTTATGATCTATTGTTCGATAATTAGCTTATTTATGCTTTTGTTTGGATAATAAATCCATTGTGACCTCACTGACAACGCACCTCACAACACATTTCCTAAATATTTCATAATGTAACTTAGGTGTATTGTAATTAGTGTTATTATTTATTATGCACGAGGTACTTAACGATTATTATGTTTAATATACTATAATACGACTGCCAACTGTACCAGGCGACTGAGGCGACACTTAGGAAGAGAGAGTTTGTTTGTTTGTTTGTTTGAACGCGCTAATCTCTAAAACTACCAGTCGGATTTGAAAAAATATTTTTATGTATTATAGCCCAGTTATTTTTTTTAATCTGAATAGCTTCTTTTTATTGTATGGCTGTTCTGTCCGGTCATTGAAAAGCCAGTCTTGATTGTAGTTATAACATGGCGACATCACGGCCCGCAACATACATTCTGAGTCCGGCTTTATTGTTGTTCTTAGTAGTACAGTCACGCTCGTTGTGTCACTCCGCGCTGGTTTGAGTTTGGTGACGGTAATGATCGCGGTATATTATGTGGTAAGGCTTGTGCGATCACCTTTGTCCGACACACAAAGCTTGTGGTACGAATTGCCTTGTGCGGACACAACTCGGTGGTTGTTGAGACTGTCTATAAATGTGGTGATGATAGCGAACATTTTGTAAATCAGATTAGCACCCGACTCGGATCAAGGTCAAGCATTACCTGAGCGAGTGAAATAGCGTAAATAGCGTGCTTCTAATCTGTTGGCTTACTGTTCAGTGGTACTGTGCGGTAATAACATAATGTTTGTACCTATATACAAAAATATAATAAGTAATAAGTAAGTACATCATAATAACAAATCGTCACATTTTAAGTTACTTACTTATTAATATATTAAATTATGGTCTTGTTTATTTGATTCTTATTAAACTAAAAAGATAACACGATAACAGTACATGTGTTATAGCTTGATAAATATGGTTAAAGATGTTTATTTTCTCAGAAAAGATACATTACATATCACTTACAGAGAAAATGTAACTTATATAATAACATGTTAATAAGCCGATTAGTGTTAGGTACTTACGATAATAAGCAAGAATGGGCAACCACATTTATTTGACTTCACGCCACTTCAGAGTTTACAACATGATTATTGTTATATAAATACTAAATTAATTAACAAATTAAATGTAAAAAATGAGAAACGAAAACATAGATATTAATTGATGTTGTCTCGATGACCAAGCATAAGAGCAGAAGAAGAGTAGAGAGAGTGGCAGGGGTTGCGCTGCCTTTTATACGCTCGGTTAGTGTCCAATAATGTAAGTATTTAGTATCATATTGATTCAATGTTTAGACGCAACAACAAAGTTTGCAGTATCTACCTGTCTCTCTGTTGTCGGTCGTAGTAGTTGTATGTGCTAAGGCAAGCTTTAATCAGCTCAAATATCTTCTTGTGTTAACAGTGGCATCACGCGATCATTATAGAATACAACTCGAGTGTTGTGTGGTGAAGTCAACACGCAGCTCAGTACTTCTCAGTAGGTATGCGCGATAACACTGAACAGGTTATTGTTAGTAAGACAGTGGTCTGCTTGTTACCGTAATGCCGAGCAGTTGACCCTTGCGCAGTTAACACTAGATAGCGTGACGACGTTCCTTTCATCCGACGTAACGCACGATGTTTGTTGGCGCCTCGTTACAACCTCCCATTATGTCACTCATCAAAAACTAATTAGTAAGTCGGGGTCAGCACACACACACGCACGCCTAGAGGTGACATGTTACTTGAACATGTTCGCTGTGGTTGTTGTAGTGACAATGTTACACAATGCGGTGTCAGCTAAATGCAACACGTGTGCGCCGCCGCCGTGTAGTGAGTAGCACAACAACTAGGTCACACATACAGCTGATCCGGCGAGTTTCAATAAAACGTTATTTGTTGTCAAAACGATGCGTATTACATTAATTAATTTTTAAAATAATTAAGACTCGGCTATTAGTTAATCTTTAATTTTATAACTTTGAGTTGTAATGTAATGATGAGCGAACAATAGCTAACGTTGAGCAGGTCCAGGAGAGGTGCCCTGTACTTGCTTGACACAATGGTAATTATGTATATATACTACATAATATAGGTAAAGCGCAAGAGTTTATTTGTTTGATTGTTTGTTTGAACCCGCTAATTTTTGGAACTACCAGACAGATTTGAATAATTCTTATTGCGTATGATAGCCCAGTTCTCGAGGAAGGTTATAGGCTATGTAACATCACGCTACTGGCGACGGAAGCAGAGCAGTAACCAAAGACGCGGGTGAAACCGCGCCGCGGGAAGCTAGTAATATACCTAAAATATCTTCTGCGCAGGTAAGTATTGTTTGATAGTAATACTGTCTCCTTGGTTGTCACCCCATTGTTATACCTCAGCCTCAGCTCAGTTCCCCGCGTGATAGTTCAAAATTACATTTCTTTTTGTAATCTCCTCTCACATGTACTATGGAAAGTATCGAACCAGCTGAATCAATACTCAATATTTTAATTGCGTTCCACAATGTAGACAATGATGATGTTACAGATATATAATACATGGCATCATTATGGACACTGGAAATGAAAATCATGACTCTTTTGCTAATATTTCGCTTAACACTGTCAAACTTTTAAGATCTATCGTATACACATATTGCACTTAGGACGTTTTTAATACTAACTTATCAACAGTGTACTCACTTAAATGTCAGTGTCTAATAAAATGATAACAAACTCGTTGCCAAGGAAATCTGTCGTCAGAAGAGTTTTGACCTACTTGCATTTAGATGAATTGCTAAAATGAGCTTATGGATGGGTCATGTTATGAGTGTCATGATTCATGATTCATTTGGTTCGATAGTACCTACTATAGCAGTTAGACGATTGTTGAAGTAGGTAATGGAGACAAAAGACACCTAATGTTGGTATTACCATTACTTACATAATTATGCATCAGAGATTAGAGCTAACTCGTATTACCATTGCGCCAAACGTGTAGTTGTTACTTTTATCATATTGGTAGATATACCTACTGTTACCTACTTGTAGGTATATTTTAACAGCTGTAGTGGATAAATGACATGTTAGGATCTCGACATTGATGATGGTTTTTGTTGTGAAAATTACTAAGTACCTATTATATGTATAGGAAAAGGCGGTGTTACATAGACTATTAAAAAAATACTTGGGTGACATGAAGTTGTAGTAGCCATGGCCTACTATAGCCATTGTCTAAAGCATACCTAGATCCCAGAATCCTCGCAAATGGTCGGCTGTGGTTGACCCACACTTTACACAAGAAGTTCTCCTTTCTTTTATATTACCCTACCAAAGTGTCCTCTCTACCTGATGGTAAGCAGTCAGTAAAATCCGAAAGTTGTGAACACTATTCCAAAAGCCATCGTCTGATACTACTGGTATGAAGGCCCGCTTTTTCACTCCCCGTTAAATGACCCAGGATCAAAGTTAGATAGTCTAGGCTTTAATTGAGCGATAAAAGTATGAAATTAATATAACAAGTGAGAGCGTAATCGGCGTATCTGTATGCACCTACAAGTACCTAGTTGGTATCAGTATGTATTAAACGAGTATAAGTAACATGTAGTATGTAGTACCTACATAGATATACTCGTGTGTTTGATGTGTGAGTGCAACAGGTCTCCGTGACGTTCGTGGTGTTGTTTACAAGCGTTATCCGAGTGTAAGTGTAAGCGAACCTGTCATAATATACCACTGAGTTGTTCAATATTTAGCATCAACAAACGTCGTGAGTGCCAAACATTATGAGTTGCCTGTACTTGTTGATGTTCCAGTGTTTTGAGTATAGGGTCTGATCGACTGGCCTGTTGGTCTAGTGGTTAGTGACCCTGACTGCTAAGCCGGAGGTCGTGGGTTCGATTCCCACCCAGGACAAATCTTTGTGTGATGAGCATGATTGTTTGTTCTGAGTCTGGGTGTAATTTATAATACGTATGTGTTTACAAATAAAATGTATTTAAGTAGTATATCAGTTGTTTAGTACGTAGTAAGCAAATATAATTGCTTGTGTTATGGGTACTAAACAACTGATATACTACATAAAACTGATATATGTACTACAAAAAAAAAAAAATAGGATTGTTCTTCGTCGTTTATCCGCTATACTCGTAGTACGTAGGAGCTATGTTTATCAATAACCGATAGGACAATACACTCGAGTCTTATCCATACTAATAGGTACTATAAATGCGAAAGTAACTGTCTGTCTGTCTGTCTGTTACGCTTTCACGCCTGAACCACTAAAACGATTTTGACGCTATTTTGTATGAGATAGAATAGACCTTGAGGAACAACATAGGCTATTTTGCGTGAAAGGTTTGAAATAGGGGATGAAAGTTTATATAAAAAATCGTCAATGTAAACACAGATATAACCGACATTTACGCGGGCGGAGCTTCGGGCAACAGCTAGTATTATATAATTTTATGTTTGCTTTATTTAAATAATGTATGTGGAGCGTATAAACGTACGTATCTTTAATAATGATAATCAAACAATATACTGTTATTGAATCAGTAATAAAATATTTTTTTACGACTTATAAATCTTTAAAATTCTTGTCTTTTCTTTACTATAATATTCATGTATTTGAATATTTGAGAAGAAATTATCTGAACGCTAGTGAGAACTATATTATTCATGTATTATATATTCAAGAGAACGATGATAGTGAGAACTGTATCTGTTGTGTGGTTTACAAGTAAGCGGCGATACAGAAACAGGAAAACAGCAACATTGCGAAATACTACTTAGTGAGGTATTCTTACCTTCAAATAGAAAATTGTTGGCATTCTATTATAAGCACTTAGCTGTTGCCCGTAGCTACAATGCGAGGTCGAATCTTTAGGGTCGATTGGGCTCGTATACTTACCTAACTAACATTTACGCGGGGTAAATGTTAGTTAGGTACCTATATCGCATTTTCCATACACAATTTTATCACCGATTTTAATCCTTTCAATACCCGATAAAAGATAGCTTAGTTGTTCCGCAAGATCTTTTCTATTTCTTTACCATATTTCATCAAAATCGGTTTAGTGGTTTAGGCGGGAAAGCTTAACGGACAGACAGTCAGTTGCTTTCGTATTTATAATATTAGTATGGAAGTATGGATTGATTCTCCTTACAAAATAGTTAAGTAGGTACCTAATGAAAAACAACCTAAAACCTTACGCAATGATCCTAAAGTTGACAGGTAGTCAATTTGTACAAGGTAGTCCGCCTTGTACAAATTGTTTACAGAAAGTTTTAAATAAATGAAATATATGTAGTAGATCGTTTTGTGTGTGTTAAAGCACATACCTAAGAGGTTCATTGATGAGTGGTTGCGGATGTGTTACACAATTTAGAACATCTATGTTTTGTGTGAGGATGTGTGTTAATATGTTCCGCGAACTGTTATGTAAGCCGGAGCTGGCGACGACCTTGACATCCACAGCTACAGGACGACGACGCGGTGAGAGTGGCCGCCATCGCTCGCTGTACCGTCGTCGTTAGCAAAATAGAAAAGATGAAAAGTAGGCGATCTCAATGTTGTTTCTGCGAATAAATGTATGACGTATGATGTTCGTCATTCTGTAACAGTTAAATGCAGAGTGTACCGAGGCCACAGAGTAGATAAGCCGTACTGAGGTAAAGCTTCCTAAAAAGTGCAAAATTGTTACCTATTTTGGTAGGGTTGTCACAATAGGTTAAGACAATCAAAACATTTGTTAAATATTTTATATATGGAGTTATTCCATATATAAACTATTTAACGTATCTACTTTGTGCTGAGGCGCAGTAGTCGTGCGATATGCTCGACTCGTCCTCATCACTCATCCTAGTATTTCAAAGGTGTAGCTGTTATTTATACTCTGTGCACATAGCACCAATGTGCTGTGGGGTTTGTAGCATACCTATATAATAATTATAGTAAAGTATACTATCATGTTATAATAATAATTGTCTAATATAATGTCAGTGCACACGTGTGACCACAGCAGGTCGACCACCACCGCCGCACGCTGCGGTCATTATGTAAATGGACAATTACTGTCTACGAGTTAATAATATGTGTGTGAGTAGGTACCGACCTATTGAACAGTTTTACCCTATTATTTGCGTCTTTTTGCGCAGAACTAAGCAAATACATACTTACATATTTTACCTACATATATTACGTACATAGTTATTGTATACCTACATATTGGACGTATGATATAGCACAAACAAGTGTTTACACAGACAAATTCCGAAAGTAATAATAATAATATAATAATATTCTACCACAATTCCGAAAGTACCCTTAAAATTATATAAAACTAGCTTTCCGCGGCGCGTTTTCACCCGCGTCTTTGTTTACTGCTTTGCTCCCGTCGTCAGTAGCGTGTTGTTACATAGCCTTTAACCTTCCTCGAGAACTGGGCTATCATATGCAAAAAATATTTATCAAATCCGACTGGTAGTTCCAGAGGTTAGCGCACTCAAACAAACAAACAAACAAACAAACAAACAAACGAACTCTTCCGCTTTATATAATAGTAAAGTGTATAGATAGGTAACAATACGCAGCAGTTGGCAGCAGTAACAAAAGTAACTACTTCTATAAATTCTTGAAAGTTTTAGTAATTATCATTGTTCACACTGTGTATACCTAGTGGTACAGTTTTCCACAAGTGCAGCACACCATGTTAGTTGACATTATAGTTCAATAATGAATACATGTCATGTGACGTCATTATAACTACGATAACAATATTATGAGAGAACCAATCGCGGCGCCCGTCGCCGTCGCTTCGTCGCGTGCGATGTACAGCAGACTGCATGTAGCTAACCGTACTGTGTTGTGGAGCGAGGTTTTTATTGTGTGTACCGCAGTGTGTCTGTATATAGCAGTGACCGCATTAACAGATTAATCTGTCAACAAGTGTGATTGTACCGGTATGTTTCGTATAGAGTTATGGTTATGTGTAGATAACATCTCAACAAGCGAGCGCCGCGCCGGTACCGCTCTACTTGCCGACACGCACTGTCAACTAACGACCTGTGCTCCACCGACAAATTGTGGTACATTCCAGAGCTCTCTGATACTTTCTATGGCGTTACATTGAACTTTACTTAGGTATAAAATTTAATTAATTAAAATATCAGCAAGCTGGCGTGCAGCGGACTTGTATCAATTTTAATTTATTGTTATGAGGTTAAAAAAGGTGACAGAACGCTCCATCGACAAGAGTTGATATGTCGAGCTCTTAAATAAAGAATAATCGGTGACACTGAGTAAATAATAATCATTATTACGTCTGTCTGAGCCTACGAAAAATAGTATGCACGTCGTGTAAGTTCGGAATGAACTCGTTTAAAAGTAACCAAACAATTTTATCTGTACTTAGCTACTAATAAGTACACAACATTGCTCGCCTGTAGTGTAATACTTACAAGAATATCCACTAAACTCGACTAATGACATGTAACGTAGCTGGCGGTACCTACTGAGGTGTGCTCATCATTACACAGTACTTACTTACGGCTAGTGCAGTGTGTCCGCACGACCGGCGACCGTCGATAGTTTTTGTAAACATCACCTTCTTAGTGTTGTGTAACGTCGATCATGTTTAGTGTATTCTTTCATGTGAGAGAGTTACTGCTTCCTAAATCACTTGTCATTAAGTAGCGTTGTGCGAATATTTTTTGACTTCACAAGGAACAGCAAAATATTGTCACAGCTGACTAGTAGAAGTACTCTACTAGTCAGTTTCGTTACTGTCCCTAGAGAATTCATTGTAAACCTGAATGATACGAGTGGGTGTCGGTCGCACAGAATGGCGGACGACGAAGGTTCCGCTACTCGTGGGACAGTTAGCATCGGTCAATTAATGCGGTGCATCGTTTGATTGGTGCACGTTATGATTCAATTACTCATTATTAAGTTATGGTAGCTTCCTGCTCCCACCGACCACGATGCGACCGCCCATCTCCGGACACTCGCCTCGCCGCCACATACCGCAACACTGACGCATCGAGCCACTACTGTATCTTATGCTACAAGTGGTGTTCAGTATACCACACTTCACTGGCTTGTCACTACACGATATAGCTAGCTACGTACAAGATATTGGTGTGTCCGAGCACCAGCACGTGTTACTCGGTCAACGATCAGGGAGCGACTGCCCGTTGTATGCGCGCACCGGACGGAGAGTGAATATCCCCTCTCCGCATACACTCACTTATTCTCCTCGTTATATGCAGGAGGAAATCGTGGAAACGTTCAAAGAGTTGATGACATGAAAACATTCAACATACATGTTGTAGCCATTTTAAGCAACGAGCGTGACAAGTGCAGTGAAGTCACGCGAGGACTTCGTTGCCTCTCACCTCAGCCACGGTACAGTGGTTGCGCTGTATATGTTGTTTACACTTAATTTTGATTACTGGTTACGATCGAGTCCGATGTATGTAGGCATGTGGTTCAGCTTAGATGCGAGTATCTGATAAAGACAACGACATGATAACAATCCAGTCCCAGATTGTACATAAAGATCACGTGTACTTACACCATGCTTATTATTCGATATCTACTCTGGTGGTAATCTATCATCTAGCGCCAGTCAAAGTACCTACTGCAGAAGATGACTTCGTTCTAAGACCTAGACAAATAAACATTATATCACCTTACTGTCTGTTTTTTGTTACATTATTTCATGATAATATCTATAACATTCTGATATTGCATTCTACATGTTTTTATTTTTTGCTACTTAAGAACAAAATCGGTTCATTCAATCTTCGCTCCCCTTCTGCACTTGTTATTAAACAATATATCAACGTCACGCGTCTTTACAAGAGTAGAGCAAATTGAGAAAGTGTTGGAGGTGTTTAACCCGCTATGTGGCCACAACCCTGCATTGATACCACACGTGTCAGCACGGTGCGGTGCAGGCAGACTCGGTACGTTGCGGTAGGATGCGACGGACACAGACGGATCACTCTGTAACACATCGATTAACGCGAGCGATGTAACGCCCGCCGACGTGCGGGGGTGACCACTGTGACCAGCATTTAAACTTTACGGACAGTATTACTATCTCTGAAAGTTAGTACTTATGCAGAAATAAGCCCAGTTCTCACGATATGGATTTTAATTGTTAAGTAGAACTAACTGTATGTAGTATGAGCATGTTGCGTGATGGCGGCACATGAACAATAACATTGGGATACAAATAGAGCAGTGGTAATTAATGTCGTGTGTGTCAGGGCCCGACGCATGCTGTCCTCTGCTTGCTCGTACATACATAGGTACTGTTACTCCCACAATGTCTGGTCACGGTCTATATATGTAAATAATGTACCTACTACTACTACGTATTTGGAAGTGGGAAGCAGGTAACAAGTTTCATCAGCAGAATAAACAGGACAAGGAATTCTAATGTTTAAATACTTTTAGGGATGGTCTTCAGTAATGAGAAGATATTTTCTTCAAAATTTGTGCGAAATACCTACTCGTTCTTTTAAAATTAATTGATTCGCAAAAAAATTAAGAGACTAAAGTTTAACGTGAGATGTGGTATGTGGCGACCCTAGTGTGGTTGATAGCAGGACGCTTCACCCAATTTAGCACGGACACTTCGGCGATTGATGGAAGGGGCGGTATGCAACCCCCACACTTGAACCGCAGGGGTGCACTGACTACGTGTGGAGGGCACTAGTGAACTGTGAACATTATCTCCTGACACCACCGGTCGCGTCACTAATGTGCAGCACCACACAGAATACATAATCAAAGGTCGTGATTGCTGTTGATTATGTAATGCGATGCGACTAATGTGGAATATTATGAATTGAAGAGTATTCAAACAATCAATGGATACGTGTGAGGTGGGTCGAGGTGTGCCGAGGATGCCGCTGTTATAGTTTATAGTTAGTTCGCATAATATGCACAGGAATGTTGCATGTAAACATATCCACCGTGCAGTTTGTAACGTCACATGTTTACACATCCATTCAACTGTTAGTATGTGCGCGTTTAACTTGCGATTCTAAACTGTAGTAATGTTCATCACCTTGCCCTATGCTCTGCTGGCAATAAAAGGGAGGTCTAGTTTGTGGCTGTATGTAGAAAGGTAGTATATTATTTCGTGTAGTGGCTGTATCGAGGGCGAGGCGTGGACGTGCTCTCTGCCCGGAGCGGTATCTGACAACGGTGGGAGGCGCGGTCATGCGCGTGCGACGGTAACGGTCACGACCGCGTTGACAACGGCCGTCGTCACCGCGTCGCGGCTCTGTAAGTTGACGTTTAAACAAAAACGTTACAAAATTTATATCCGTTAACAAATCAGTCCGCACACAACCATCTCACACACTCGAGTTCAGCTCTTGTGCAGATCACTGTGCACTTGTTACTTGTTATTATTAGACCTCACCTGATTTGTGTGACTTAAACCTAGAGTTGTAATTCTAATTTATGAATAAATCTGACCTCTGAATATATGAATAATTTAGATGATAAAATTGTAGATAGCGATAAGAACCAACATTTGTTAATTACAAAGTGCCGCTATGATCTGTTCGTGAGATGTACCGTTGTAAACAGTTGTACGTATCAATAATAATAAGCAAACTAAATAACTATCTTATGACAAGAAAGAAGCTAAACGGCCTCCGAAACTGGGATGCCAAACCTAATATTTTTTGTTCGGATTCTCAAAAAACATTAAACCACCATAGTGTCGCGGCGGCAGATGTTTCGTGATCGATTGTGTTCTCGTGTTTCATTGATGGTTAGGATAAGGGTTGTCACTCGTTACCAATATATCGAACTGAGCTAACAGTCGAGCATGCCGATGCCGCCGCCGACATTCTGAGGATTCTTTGTTTACTTTGAGCGTGCCGTCCGGCGCGGCGTCGCGTCGCCGACTCGCCGCTAACACTTCACGATAGTGACATTAGTGGCCGATACATAATGTATGACGTCAGACGACTATATTGGGTCTGCTCTAATAAAAATAGACACAATTGACAGTAATTAACGTTTTACCAGGCTGCGATCTACTTTTCAAATTCAAATTTATTTATTTCTGAGAATATGGTAGTGATATTCTAATATTTTGCCAGTGTAGGTAGGTATTAAATATTAATGTACCTAATTTAGACCAATAAAAAAGTACTTTTTACTTTTTTATTCTGTCTGAGCTTACAATGTGCTTTGTACGGTAGTAGATCCACGCTGATTTCAGCATGAATGGGCCGGATCGTCCGAGGAAGTACTACCCTCTCATAGAAGATCGACTTAAGAGTAGTAGTATCTGTACTACTGCGTTTCGTTCGGTGAGTGAGAGCGCCGGAGGCCCGATTTCCCCCCCTTTCCTCTTTCCTCACCTCCCTCATTCCCTTCCCCTAACCCAATTCGCAGCCGCCATAGTGGAGGCCACTATACCAGCAGTTTAAACGATGGCTTTTGGTATAGTGGCCGCCACTTCTGGATTCCACTGACTGCTTACCATCAGGCGGGGTGGAGTCACTTTGGTAGGCTATAATATAAAAAAAAAAAAAAAACAATGGGAATGTCAAAAAACTTTTTATTAATAAAAATAATTGTTGAAAAACCTGACTGCATTCATGCCAAAATAGACAAAAATATCGTAGCTTTTATAGGAGGCGACACTGGGATTGGGTTTAGTGAAGGGGAGGCTAATGGGTCTCTCCCGCTATAGGCCGTTTTTATACATTTTGACATCACTACACTTTGTACTTTTGTTTTAAAAATATTTTAGAGTTACATTATTTATTTGTGTGGTCAGTGATAAGTGTTCGTCGATATTATGTTAACTATTAAGCTACCTAAATATTGAACAAGAATATCACTGAATAAAGCGCCAGAAGCCTAATAGGCTTGTAGGAAGAAGAGAAAGCAAAATTACTGCGTCTATTTTCTTTTCCAAGGTCGACAAGAGCTTGGCTGTGTGTTCTTACTAATGTTACTGCAATACTTGAAGAACATAGTTAAGTCTGAAAACATTAAAATTGTTAACAGATGAAGGATGTGGTTAATCCATCGATGTAGTAAATACGCCGTGTACATTTTTTGTTATAAATCTGCGATAGTATTACAACGGTTCGGTGCAGCGTGAAGTATGCGCTGTTCCTATATACGACTTGTATACACCTCGCGTTGTACTGCAGTGTACTCTACTCTGTGCTCTACTCATGGTAACAAGTACTGGAAATGGTTAAGTACCTTGTACCCATTTATCTCACCGGCCAGTGACACACTAAAATTATCTTGTTGATTAAAAAATGAACGTCACCTCTGGTATTGTATTCAGGAGTTAGATTTTTTGACATGTCAAAAATTTTTACAACTACGAAGTTACAAGTAGGTTTAATTTTTTTGTTCATTCATTAGTCTTAAAGTTAAGCAACGTGATACATATGTAAGACAGTTTCAGTTAAATCTATATCTACACATATAATAAAAATGTAACCGATCGCTGTCTGTACATGGAAGATATATGAGAAAAAAAATTACTGGGGCCTTTATCAACGCAAATAGAACCCAAAACAATGATTGTTACAATTTTTGTCTGTTTGTCTGTTTGTCTGTTTGTCTGTTTGTCTGTGCGTTTGTTCACGCTAATCTCAGAAACGGCTTATCTGATTTAGATATGGTTTTCACTAATACATTGTGGTAAGCTTCACTTAGCATTTAGTGTTTGTTTTATGTCAATCGGTTTATAAATAAAAATGTTATGCCAATTTAAGGAATCACGTCGAACATTTTCTGATAGAAACAGAGACTTTAACAGGTTACGGAATAGCTGATAGCGTTTTTATTTTTCGGATTCCTCTCATTCTAAACAATCTTCCGTTTAGTTTTAGTTTTAGTTTTTTTTTTCCAGTTTCCAGTGAGCCTCTGTTTCGCGATGACAAATAATAAAGCCCAAGGTCAGACACAACTCAAAGTTGTGGGCGTGGATCTAAGTATTAGCTGTGTTTCGCACGGTCAGCTTTATGTGGCTCTATCACGTGTTAGCATTCCTAGCAGCCTGTATGCTTTGATCCCCGATGGCTATACGTCTAATCCATTAAGGCTTTGTCCTGACTGACTGACTGACTAACAGACAAAGCACAGTCTATACTGCTGGTCGTAGTGACTTGAAATTTGGAGGGTGTGTTTGTCTAAATGTCTAGAGGTTGTACTAAAAAGAGTTTTTTAAAATTTAGTTCCTAAGTGTGTGAAAAGGGATGAAATCGATTGTATGAATCTTCTTCATTTTTTAACTTACAGTTTTGTAATTTTGTTTTGGAATACTTCTATTTAAATAAAAAATATCCTTATAATTTTATTTTAACAGGGGTGGATTTAGAGGGGTGAAATTAGGGATGACATATTCTATACAAAGATCTTTAGCTTTTGAAGCTAGCGACTTGAAATTTACAGGAAGGGGGAGGGAGGGAAAGGATGGAGGAAAAGGAGGGAGGAAAAGGAGGGAGGAAAAGGAGGAATTGAGGAGAGGGAGGAAGGGAGGGGAAAGTGATGGGAGAGTGAGAGGAAAGTGATGGCGAAGTGACGGGGAAGTGAGGAGCAAGTGAAGAGGAAGTGTGGGGTAAATGCGGGAGAAGTGAGGGGAAAGTCAGGAAGAAGTCAGAGGGAAGTCAGGGGAAAGCCAGGGAGAAGTGAGGGAGAAGTGAGAGAAAAGTGAGGGGAATGTTAGAGGAAAGTAAGAGGAAAGTGAGGGGAAGTGAGGGGAAAGTGACAGAGAAGAAACGGAGAAGTGGAGGGAAGTGAGGTGGGTGAGAGGGCAGTGAGGGGGAAGTGAGAGGGAAGTGAGGGGGGAGTGAGGGGAAGTGAGGGGGAGTGAGGGTTAAGTGAGGGGTGAATGAGGGGAAAATGAGAGGAAAGTGAAGGGGAAGAGAGGGGGAAGGAATGCGGAAAGAAAGGAGTTCTCGAATGGTGGAAAAAGAGAGGGGAAGGAATAGGAAGGGAGAGGAAAGGAGGAAACGAAAGGAGAAGGAAGGGAGAAGAGAGGGGAGAACGAGGAGGCAAGGTAGAGGGAAGTGGAGGAAAGGGCAAGAGATGCTGGAGGAGGGGCAAGGGATGCTGAAGGAGGTGAAGAGGAGAAGGGGCAGGGGAGGAGAGGAAGGAGGAAACTGTGGAGAATGGAGAAAAACTGCAATAGGGAAGAAGGGGAAGGGGAAAGTTATTGTAGTGAAAATTTGCCTTTGTGTATTGTATGTTGTTTTTACGAGGGATATCTTTAGGTAGGTGGAAGAGAATTTGTATGAATGGGAGATTAAAAATAGTATGAAAAACAGTATATACATAAAAGCAAAAGGTCACTCACTCACTTATCACTCTCATAATCTCAAACTTTGCATTGTCGTTCCTATTAGGATATAGGTGCTCACTTAGACGGAATTTTGCGAAATCCATCCCTGGGGGTATATGTATACCCCCAGTATAGGTATGAGGGTATAAAGTATGTATAAAATTTCTATAGTTTTTATAGTAGGATTACCAAATGAAATATACCAAAGAAAATACTCTTTTTTTATTATTCAGCAACCCTCCTTATTAAATGGTCAAATAAGAGTCGCAAGTTTGTGTGAAAGTGGTTTGTCAGTTTTAGCGGTAGCGGGTTTAAGCTGGATTCGCCATAGAGACGGATAATACTGATACAATGTACGATTGCCATAAAATCAGGCACGCAATATTTTCATAGAGGCACCCATCTGAATTTTCAAGCGAACGAAGTCGGGGGCAACAGCTAGTACAAGTTAAATACTAATACAAGCCTAGAGGACACACTATTACAAGGCAGTCGTAGCTGACACTAGGTACACTTACACTGGTCGTGGTCCGCGTGTACTCCTGAACAAAAACCTTCTTGAGCGTCGTGTAATAGTAGAGCATGAACGTGATAGCTGCTCAATTGATGCATGTTACGTTTAACCAAAATTAGACACAATGTGCGTTTTACAACAAGCCTCTTTGGTTCATATTTTATTATACGGCCACTTAGTTATCAATTATCATTCAAGAGAAACAATAGAATTTCTCACTATATTATGAAGCACGATAATGCAGGTTAATATCTGTGGTTAAACATAATGTTAGCGTGTTAGTAGTGTGAGTGGTGCACGGCGCTCGGCCATTAATCCTGCCAGGCAACTCTGCATTGCGCCACGCTGCAACAACACGCGCCGCGTCGCACCGCACCGCATCGTACCGCATCGCACGACTCGAGCCTGCTTCTGCCGGTGAGCCTATTAACTACACTTAGCTCGGTGCAGATGTTTCTTTGTGCTTATCCTTCACAATCCTTACAAGCTTACCATTTCGTGTCGTTAATTTGTTGGACGGCGATGACGGCGCTTCTCTAAGATTTTATAAATTGTATTGAATGTTATAATTAAAGTAGGTACCTGCATATTGTCGTGTGTGGTATATAATCTTTTACTTTACAGTGATCAACACAAGATCCCACTCATGTCGGTTGTTATATTGCGTAATCCGTGTTTAGGGAGGTATTATTGGATGAGACTAGGTACTTCGTGACCGCTGTTACAACTCTAATAAAGGGATTATTCGACTGTGTTCGCCGTAGGTCTGTAAGCGGCTTTACGATTTATAAATTCATATTTACTTACCTTTATGAATATTATACAATCACCACAGTGTGCTACAAAAGGTAAGCCCACCCCGCGACCGCTTTAAACCGCTCTGGTCTTCCTTTATTATAAATACAGAGATAAGGAATAAGATCTTATTAGAATTAAATTGAAATACCAGCTTAATTAAACGATCGTGTTTGTAATGCAGGAAGCGTCGCGTGGCGTGTGGCGCGTAGGAGCTCCAGCCACGTGTGGACGAGTATGTCGCAGGAAATTAAATAGCGGTGTCCCCGCCGCCCTATATGTATTCGTGTTGTATACATACACCGTAATGTACCGAGTACTTGTGCGTGCTAAGTCCTCTTATACATCGCACACCTTTGCCTTTCACCTCGACTCATATCACTCTTTAGATATATAAGTATAGAACTGCTTTCTTATATTTTGATGATGTAGGTGAGCGAAAACTCACTGGTCCTCTTATGTTTTTTACCGGAAAGTTACAAAAACATATAAGAACTAATTCATTATCATAGTAACAAATAATAAAATTAATTGTTAAACCAATTAAGTGGGTAAACGAACTATTCGAAATATCCGTACGTTATTTACGACTTACGAGTGATAGATTATTTATTTATTTATTTATTTATTTATTTATTTATAAGGTACATTAACAATATACATATACAAATATCATCTCATAACTTAGGCTACATCTATTTCTTATACGTATATCAATTATAAATGTACACATCATTTGTTATTACAATTCTAATTAATAAATAACATTAAACAAAATTTTAATTATACAAATTTAAAATACTAAATCAAATTAAGTTAGACAAAAATTAAATTATAGAATATTTTAATAAACAAAAAATGAATTAAATAGCATTAATAATAAAAATAATAGAAAATGTTATGATTAGTTAATTTATTCGTCCAGTGTTAAACAGTTCATAAATTTTACTTCTGAATTTATTTATCGAGTCTAAAAATATATCGAAATCGTCTAAGCCGCCGCACAAAGTATTGTATGCTAAGCATATTCTCACAAGTGGCGAATGTCTACCGACGTTAGTTCTGCAGAATGGGATATGCAAAATTTTAGAGATAGGTTGTCGCGGCATTCTAGCAGGCACCGAGAGTTGTATTTTATTAATTAGTTGACTGCAATCGATGTAGCCGTTGACAATTTTGTGCAGAAATACAAGTTCATGAATCTTGCGTCGATTTGCAAGTGTACTCATATTGAAAAATGCTAATCTCTGGTTGTAAGGCGCTCTGTGAGAAATTCCAGGCGATATGTATGCTAAATGCCTGGTAAAAGCTCGTTGGATGCTCTCTATTCTTTGGGAATGTATAGCGTAAGAGGGACTCCAGACAACACATGCGTACTCGAGGTGACTCCGTACCAAAGCGTTAAACAGTACAATTTTTGAATTAATACGCTTAAAATCTCTGGTGTTTCTTTTAATAAAGCCTAGCATTTGCGCAGCTTTGTTGGCAGTTTCATCTATATGTGAACTGAACGTCAACTTACTGTCCAATATAACACCCAAGTCCTTTATCCTTGCCACTTCTTGCAATTCCATTCCATTAATGCTGTAGATCGAATGAGTAATTATTTTTTTCTTTGTAAACTTTATGTGATAACACTTTGTTGCGTTCAAGACCATACTGTTCGTCCTACACCAGTCTCGCATTCGATCAAGATCACTCTGAATCAAATCAACATCTGATTGAGAATCGACTGTTTTGTAAATTTTAAGGTCATCGGCAAACAAGGATATACTCGAATGTTGGACGTGGTTAGATATGTCGTTAATAAATATGGAAAATAAAACTGGACCAAGATGGGATCCCTGTGGCACACCTGATAGAGCAAAATAAACACTCGAGTCATATCCCTTTACCGTAACACTTTGTGGTCTTTGAAAAAGGTAAGACTGAAACCAATTTAAAAGGCTTCCATATATACCATGTTCCTCGAGTTTTTTTAGTAGCAAGTAATGATTGACTGTGTCAAACGCACTGGAAAAATCGGTATATATTACATCAACTTGTTTACCTTTGTCAACATGTGTGGATAGATCAGACACAAACGAGACCAAGTTGGTATTCACAGAACGACCAGTCTTGAAACCATGTTGATCGTTTGTAATAGCATTACTGAAGTGTTGCGTTATTATAGGACATAGTAAAGATTCACATAATTTGGAAAAACAAGACAGGACGGACACAGGACGATAGTTATTGACATTATTTTGGTTACCTTTCTTGTACACAGGAACGATACGCGCTTTTTTCCACTCGTCAGGAAAGATCCCGTCTTTGAGAGAACGATTAATAATGATAGACAGTGGTAATGCGAGAGCAGTGCCTGAACGCCGAATAAATACAGGAGGTATCGCGTCTGGTCCGCCACCCTTTTGAATGTCTAGCTGTTTTATTTTTCTTAGAACTTCTTGTTCAGTAAATTGGATACGGCTCAGACAATCATGACGTGGTAAGTTTGAGTCTATACACTGTAAATGATCAGATACTCTCTTGTCGTAAACAGATGAAAAATGCTTAGCAAAAAGATTGGCTATACCCAAACCAGTGTCCTCACATAAATTATCAGAGTGCATGATTCCCGGTATTTCGTGATGTCCCTTGCGCTTATTTTTTATAAATGTCCATAAAGATTTTGGATTTTTAGTAATGTTGTCTTCAACTCGTGATATATAAGTATTATAACATGATTTCATCCGCTTATGACAACGCTCCCTAATAATTTCAAATTCCAGTTTATCGCGAGGGTTCTTATATTTTTTGAACCTGTTTCTACATTTATTCTTTTCTGATATAAGATGAATAAGTCCCGCATCAAACCACGGCGGAAACTTTGACGATTTCGTTCTACGTTTTGGTATAAATTGGGTAATTATATTTCTTAAGATTACATAAAATGTTGACACCATATCATTAACGTTTATAGATTTAGAAAAAACGCAATTCCAATCGATGGAATTCAATGACTTTAAAATGTTTTTATAATCAGCCTTATAAAAATTGAAGTCACATCTAGGTTTAGACTCAAGATAGTTTTCTAAAATTGGAGAAGAAATATTAAGTAAAAGGGGCGGGTGTTTTGGGTCAACTTTAGAAACTAAACTGGGTGCTGAGCTTGTAGTGCAATCTGTTATATTTGTAAGAATAATGTCCAAAAATTTATCATCTACATTACTTATACTGTTTACTTGTTTTAAATTATTAATTGAAATAAAGTCGATAAATGAATGGCCTAATGCACAGTTATAATTAGATGGTGTTAAATAATGGTTAGTGTTATCTCTGGTCCAACCAATAAAATTTAAGTTAAAATCACCCAAAATAATCACATCAGTTACATAGTTCAATACATGAGATGTACCTTCGAGAAACTTGTCAAGATGTTCTAGCCTAACAGGAGGAGGTAGATATACAACACAAATAGCAATCTTTTTAATTGTATTATGAATGTTTAGGTGTATTGTGACCCATAAGTCTTCACCTTCACTTTCCCAACATTCAACGCGAGTAGATGGAAAATTTCGCGATACTGCTACTAGCACTCCACCGCCATCTTTTTTGGATCCACGTGACAAACATCGGTCTCTTCTATAAACTGTATACCTCGAGTCAATTATCTCGCGGTTATATATACTTGCGTTTAGCCAGGTTTCAGTTAAAGCTATGACAGAGTAGTTACATAAAGAAAGATTGCCCAAAAAATCATTAGTTTTAGTCCGAATACCGCGGACATTTTGATAGTATATGTCAAACATTATTATAGTTGATAGTTCTAACAATTATCACAAAAAAAAAAAATACAAAAATAACATTAAACATAAAATTACGAAAGATTATACAATTAGTTTTAAGCTATCGCTACAACGAATTAAAATTGCCTGGCTTATTTCGTCCTTGCGTACAAAAATTTTACCATTACGAACCCAGACAAATTTATAGGATACTTCTTTAGCTTTCTTACGAGCGGCTGCGTGGAGTGATTTGTTAGTGGGCGTCAAATGTTCAGCGACAAATACTGGAGTCTTAGGACCCCCCAGGCCTAAGTGCTGTGAACTAAGCTTATCCTGGACATTCTTTCTATTAAATTTAGATACAGCCGCTAGTAAGGTATCTCTTTTGCGTGCACTACGGAACTTCACAACAATCGAACGTGGCCTGTCACTCTGTTTGTTTATTTTTGCTACTCGTGTTGCATGAAGAATATCGTCGTCATTGATAGAACCATCCACGGTTTTAGCCAGTTGCAAAATTGTGTTTGTCAGGTTTTCATTTCGAAACTCTGGAACTCCAACCACCTCGACATTACTCTCGCGCATGCCTTGTTCCACAGAACTCAGCCTATCTGAAAGATCTTTTACGGATGCTTTTAGTCCATCATTCTCTTTCTTCAATTCAATGATGATTGATAACTTTTCTTCCATCTTGTTTTTCAAGTCTTCATATATATTGTTGAAGAAGGACATGGTTTCCTGAAAGCCCGAAATTTGTTCATTGATAGCTCTCAATTGATTAGACACAATACCTTCGATATTAGACTTGATAATCAAAGAAACTTCCTGTTTTAATATTGACCGTAATTTGCCCTCTGTAATATATGTGTTATTGGTCTCAGTAATATTCTCCGGAGACGTGTAAGTAGATTTGCCACGCAGTGTTACATTGCAAGTATCCATTGAATCAAGAGTGATTGTACTTAGGCTCGAGGAGGGTCGTATAGGTGTGTCGGTATTGTCAGTTTTGGGTTGTTTACATCGGCATTCAGGGCACTTCCACGTATTCCTCTGTTCTATATCCATCAGATTAAACTTCTTCTGTGATATATTTGCACACTCTAAGTCATATTTTCGAGAACATGTAGAACACTTTAAGCATTCTTTTGTTTTTATTGGTTTATTGCAACCAGCACAATTATGTATTGTTTTCGACATTATTTTTATCTTTATTTTTCTTTAACGGCTTCAATTTCGTGCAGTAAGTATTTTTTACACAAATAATGTAATGTTTGCACTATTGAAGTTTTTTTCTGTGGTAGAAAAAAAAAACTACCATTTCAATTCGATTTTATTGCACTGGTATGGTTTTGCGCCCCTGGTGTCGAATAGCAGAACTATTTTGTTACTCTACTCGCCACATGTACTGCCGGAGTGGAGCTAGTAGTTCAGTCCAAAGTCCAACTTTTAAAATCTTTTTGTAACGAAGTTATTATTTTTGAATAAAATTGTAATTAGATAATTTAATCTTCTTATTACTAGTGTAATGATTCAAAATGTTATAGAAGTCAATGATAATAAGTTATGGCACTATTATATTTACAAAGTGTACAAACAGTTAAAATATAATTGTTTTTTATCATTCCAATTACATCAAGTTATCTAACACAGTACTAAATTTTAAGTGTCACAAACAATGTCACTATTAAAGAACAGTTATTGCACTCTGTTGCACTACTCTTTTTTATTATAATTTGAAGATTTTATTATTTTTATGATTAATAACACACGGACGATGTAAACAAGAATGTATTGAGTAATTTTGTACCAATTCCTCGTCACTAATGCGAATATGGTAATTTATAAAACGGCGGCTAGATAATTTTAACGTTAGAAATACTTTTAAAAGATCTAGGCAATTAGTAGGCTATGAGCGTTTGAAACTAAAGCGAGATCTTTCTTTTTCGAAAGTGTATATTTTAGTTTCTATTTAGAGGAATAATTAATAATTATGTAAAAAGTATATGTTGTTATAGTACTGTGTCTGTGTGCCTGGTATTTTTTTTTATATTAGCCTACCAAAGTGACTCTATTCTGCCTGTTGGTAAGCAGGTATCTTGGATTGTCAAGAGCACGCAGTTATATGCATAACACTTTTTATACACACTTAATTACGGGCTCTCGTATTTGAATAATGTACACATCGAATTGTTGGTCAAGTAGGAACGGTACAACATGAGGCAGTGAAGGGTAAAGTTGTCTTAAGTAAAGCACTAACTCCGATATCGAAACTAACAAACCTCTGAGGGTCCAAGTGCTGTTATCGACATGCGATTAGTTCTTACTGTTGTAGTGAGCTGCAGTTATGTCGTCGCGTATCGACTGCGAAGTGTTTGTTCGGGGCGCAGATAACGCGCGGCGACGCGGTGTCCAGCTATTATTGGACACTTAAGTGCGTCCACTTATCTAGAGCAACTGCTTAATTGCGTCGTTGTCTTTTGTCCTTTAGTTGCAACTACGATTTGCGATGAAAATATGTTACTGTCATTATGCGATTGTTGTATCAGTTAACATAACGTTATACGTTAGAAAAGAAAACACATCGGTAAACGTACGGTTGACAATCTACAGTTTAAATAATACTGATAGTCTTACAAGGCACGATTATAATTAGAAGCAAAAACGACTGTCACTCGTTAGGATAATGCATCGACGAGTCAGTTAAGTGTAGCGAAGCGCGAATAGTTTTGTGAAAAATTTTTTGCTCATGGAACACCTAGTCAATGATATCCAAAAATTCAAACTGTAATTTTTTTTACGAGATTAATTTAAATATTGTGACTGTATAAGTATACAAGTTCTGCTGATTCGGAAACGTCCGCGCGTCCTCACGCGATGATTTTCTAAGATTTCAAATGTCATCTAAGATTGCACGAATCGTTTGATAAAATTCTAACGGCATAAATGAATAAAGGCCCTTTCAAGGCGACCGTGTCCCGCTGACATCAAGAATTTACCCCTCTCCGGTCGACTTTGGCACCTTGACTTTGAAGCACTTAGAAATTTAATTGAAGACAACTTTCCACTAGTTTAATAAAATTTAAGCACAGATGTGTTATAGATTAGATTCAGTAATGTTAGATAAGTTTACATTAGAACCTTCTTAAATGGGAGGTAGAGATTTTTAGGCAAACCACAACTTTATTTTTAGTTACGATCCAGAAACGTAACGTCGACAGTTTAGTTAATTTTGTTTTCAGCACGAAGAGATAATTTTCATAGCTGGAAAATATACTAGCGCGCCGCGTTCCAACAGATTTTCAGCGGCGAATTTTAAATGTTTAGAAAATAGTTTCGCAAATTTGTAAATAGTGTATACTAAAATAAATTATCTTTAAGTAGATTTCGATTTAGGGGCACATATCGGTCTAATTGGCGAGTGACGAGTGACGGACACAAATGAGACACCCGACATACGTGCCCTGAGTGCTGCACTCACTGAAACATGCCTCTAATACTACATCGCGGAGGAGCCTTAACTTCTGGCGTTATTGTTGAAACTTTTTGACCAAGCTAATTGTAAGTGTAACCTGGATATCGAGCGCAGTGATTCATTAGTGCAGAGCACACGACGTAAATATTCCGTACCTGCAGTAGGTAGTGCAATTTTTCGTAAGGCGTGCAGATTTGCAGTGCGACGGACTCACGTAAAAGTGGAATAATTCGGAAATAATTGGCAGTAGATATTATAAGCGTTCTGTAGCTGCGTCGCCGTCGTCCCGCGCCATTCCACGTCTCGCGCTACTCGACTGCACTTCAATGCGATGCGCTATACACGCCACCGCCTCTGTGCAGTGACTGCATTCGATCAGAGCCACCCCACGCCATCCGGCCTTTCGGTTTCCCTCCCTCCCTCCCTCCTTCACACAAGAATTTCAATTTCCTTCCTTGTGTGGTTTTGACATTTCAGCCGGACAACTCTCCTGTCCACAAATAGAGCACTTTTACTGACACATTGATTACCTACAAGATCCGGCCAATCGAGAACTTTTTTTACTTGGTGCGAGCTCCAGATAATTACTTACCGCATTGATTCGGCACACAATGCAGGTTTGGTGGCAGACACGAACCGTGGCGTTGATACTGGACATTTGGACAGGTCGGCTGAGTGGAGCTAGTGAAGCTCGGACTGGAATGTAATTCTAGCCGAGTGGTATTTATTATCATTTATAACAAAAATAGTAAAAAAGGTATCTCGTTTACAACGTGTTAGTGTTGTGCGCGGCGAGCGGGTTCTGCGGCCGGATTTCTTTAATACTTCCGGTAGCCGGCGCCGGACTGTACCGCGCTCCGCGAACACACTTTATAGTCAGGTTTACGAGACTCTGACCTTTTGCGGCTTCTTCATCCATGAAATTAATAACATAAATTTCCTATGACACCGGAATTCAATAAATTTTTTCAGGATATTGATCCTGGTAAAAGACAAGTTTCCTAAAGTCGCTTGTCGTAGGCAGGTCTGCTCTATATTGGTCTATCGGTCGGTATTGGTGCATTAAGCAGACTACAAGATGGGTAGTTTGGGTGTAATATTATATATTCGAGTCTCCTACGATATGAAATAATAAGGTAAAATATTATGAAGCACCACATCGTGTAGGTTGAGAGTGTGTCTCTACGATACTACATCTATGATACTCGCGTATTACAGATGTAGTATCCGCGCGCAGCGCACGTCACACGCAGTAGTTTACGCAGTAGTTATGGTGACAGAGCGTCCCTCTTGCACTACATCACATATGGGAGCGTGTCAACTGTCACGTGTCAATTAGTGGCTCCTTATCGTTACCGCTTTTTGACAACACCACAGACTATGTTTATAATTTCATACTTCCGTATAATTAGGACTTCGGGTGATATATAATATTGTAGAGCTTAGACGTGACAGCGGACGGTGCCGCCGCGTGCCTGAGCGCTGAGAGCAGGCGGTAGAGCGAGTTTTATCGAGTGGATTGTAAATTATATACTAACTAATGTGTTTGGCCGCAATCAGGAAATTTTAGTGGATGTAATCTAAATAAATAGTAAAACTTCGCGTGTGATTCTAAGAAGACGTCATATATCATCGTTATTCAGAGAAAGTAGGTGTACGAGTGCTATGTTTTTAAGAGCATATATATTTATTATTATGGGTGCTATATACCTAAACATAATTTATTTATTTATAATTTAGCCAGCAGCGGCGCCGACGAGTCGTTAAATATATGGACGTGGAAACTAAAGTGTGAAGTGTTGATCATATAACTTGAAATATAATAATTAGGTGACACTGTGTGCACTTAAATCACTCCTTTGAGACCTCAGTTCCTGCCTCTACATATACATACCTACTCTCTATGTATGAGTTGTGTTGTTAACTCGAGCGTGACTTATTCAATACCTGTTGGAATTCTAGCTGATTGTCTGGTTTTTAATTCAAAACTTTTGCACGACAATAAAAACACCGCGACGACCTTGTATCGATTGAGAGCGTATCAAAGTTAGACGTGAATCAAGCAAGCACGTGGCAGTGTTGTACACGCGAAGCACACACCGCGCGAAAACCATCACCGGCTTGCCGTGTAGGAAGGTAGTCGCATGCAGCGAGAGCGCACAGGAAACAGGACTAGTCTCACTATGCGAGCCAGCAGCGCCGTTTATTGCAGACAGGCGCAGTATGGCGTTGTGTGCAAGGTAGATGAACGACGCCGACGATGCGCCGGGATATTGCCAGAGGGGCTAAAGTCTAACGATTGGTCAAACCGTGCATGCGATTCGTCCTTTGTCCACATATTGCGCATTTTGTGTCGTGATTCATACTCAAACGTTCGGACAATCGCATTGTGTTGCTAACAGTACTACCTATGGCGAGTAAGTACTAACGTAACGTATTGAACACTCCTTGTGGTCGCAAAAATGCTAAAATATGGTCCTTCGCTTCGCTCCGTTGATCAACGACGCCAGATTAAAGGTGGCGATGGGTGTTCACAAAATGTAATCTATACTATTTGTGAGCATTTTAGCTAAATCGTTTATTAATTCTTGACATACGATAACAAAAAAGGCTTAGTTAGGCCTAATTAAACTTGATAATCATCATTCATCACAGTGATTAGTCAATCTTGTATGATCAATCAATCATAATATCTTGTATAATATGTAACAATGAAAGTGTGGAGCGGTAAACAGAAAGTACATATAATAAAATAAAATATAACATAAAAAAACCGGACACGTGCGAGTCGGACTAGCGCAAAAAATAAATATTGCAGTGCAAACTGTTAGGTAATAACAATATTGTTAGGTACGTACTTACCTATATCTACCTAGTACCTACTTATAAAACAGGAACGAGATTTTTTTTATTCTTCTTCATAAATCGAATGGGTAAATAATCATAAAAATAAAAATAATTACAAATCTGTTTAAGCTTGTGCCATTGAAGACCTTTCATACAATACACCACATGACACGGTTAACACAATTCAAAATTTGGACCGCCCGCGCTGTTCCTGGCATAAAGACCCTGTTTTTAATCGATTTAATTACAAGTGTATAGTTTTTAGATTTTCTTCTATACTTGTAGTAGTGTTCTGTACTTGTAGTACAAGTTCTAGCTCAACGGAAAATACCCAATAAATTTAGATTCCCTTGAGAGTGTCGAAATATATACGTTTTTGCGGCATAAGAGTAATTTAGAGGTACGGAATTCTAAAAATATAAAATATTAGATGAGTAGTAATTACTTGTAAGAATACATAAGTAATGGAAATATTCCTTATCGACGATGTGTTGGGACGTAAGACGCGTGGGCGGGCGGCGGCGGCTTAGGGCGGCTCGTGTATTATTCATCACGCTGCGTCCATTAAAAGGTTTGGCGGTGAGATGCGCTGACTGATGCGAGCCGCGCAGCCTCCCAGTCCTGCGATGACGCGCGTCACTTTTGCGTTTAACCTTCAGTCCAACTGAGCCAAGTTTTCAAAACCGAACATACGAGAGTATCATTTTAGATTACCGTACATTATTATATAATCACTAGCTTGCCGCGGCGCGGTTTAACCCACGTCTTTGCTTGCTGCTCTGCTCCCGTCGCCAGTAGCATGATGTTACATAACCTTTAACCTTCCTCGAGAACTGCGGCTATCATACGCAAAAAGAATTTTTCAAATCTGACTGGTAATTCTAGAGATTAGCGCGTTCAAGCAAACAAACAAATTCTTCCACTTTATATATTAGTAGATATAGATATGCGTTTTGTAAAGTGTAGTTAGTTACCTAACTTCACTTTATCTATATATATAAAAATGAATCCCTATTTCCCTTGGTCATGGCATCACGCGTGAACGGCTAGGTCAATTTCGTTAATTCTTTTTTTGTTGTGTTTGTTATTGTCAGGAGAAGGTTCTTATGCAAGAAAACTAAGAAAATTGCAAGAAAGTTTAAGATACTTAACCACCATATCATCACTACATAGTATAAAACAAAGTCGGTTCCTCCTGTCTGTCCCTATGTATGCTTAGATCTTTAAAACTACGCAACGGATTTTGATGCGGGTTTTTTTAATAGATAGAGTGATTCAAGAGGAAGGTTTATATGTATATAACATGCATAATATAGTAGAGAAACTTTGATAAATTTAGATTTTTTTAATGTGATGTCGTAAATAAACAATTTTTTGCGCTTACATTGCAACGCTGGCTAAACCCTACTAGATAAATCAAAATAATGTACTACAGTATTGTACACCTTAAAATGGTCTACAAAAGAGTGTCTATCTCTAAGGGATAACCCACAATAACCATTTTTATTCTTTACATTTTATGAGAAATAATGGCTTATTTTCGAAGCGATTTTAAGCAATACAGCATTTATTCTTATCAAATTAAGTACCTTAAACACATTGTGCATTTAATATAAATCAATAATGCCCTGTGGAGCATGTATTTTCAATAATTTCAAAGATATTACAGATTAAAAATGCAGGGAGGAATATAGCGGCATGGGGCTGGCATTCTGTAGTAAAATTAAATATAAGTACTACAGAATGTATAAATACAACGTTCACAGCATTTGTTTTTCTTCGCACGGGCAATGCTGTTACTAAATATAGTATCAGCATTGCACCCGTGCGAAGCCGGGGCGGGTCGCTAGTATAAAATAAATAAATATTTTGATTGATTGATTGAATAGTGCGTATGTAGCTCGACGTAGTGGACGTGTGATTAACATAGCTATATTAAATATTGATAACATACCTACTAATCTACTTACAAGTACATTAATTATGTACACATATTTGTATTGTCGCCGCACTAGGTTAGGTATAATACCAACAGCAGCAACAGTATAATTCGCGCTATCAGTATTCGATGCGCGTGCGCTTGTGCGTGTGTTGCCGCGCGGCTACTTTGATCTCCTCTCGTGACGTACGTCTGTGGCGCCGCCGCACATCGCTCCAGATTTACCCAAAGAACTATATAGAAATAGTAGATACAATACTAGTATATATAGGTATATAGTGGCCAGTAGTAGGTACACTTGTGTCGGAGTCGTTAACCCGCCAATGAGTTGTTATTGAAGTGCGTCGTCAATAAATCATCATGATACAAAGATGCACGCCAGATCGCTACACCTAACTATATAATGTGTACAACATGTCTTGCACTGCACAAGGACATCACTCTCTAACTGTGTATAAGCGTGACACGATCACACGAAACATAATATGACATTCTGTCACAGCGGTATCGTTAATTAGCCGCGCATCAAACATATAACAAACGTTTACTCATTCGTGTTCGTTACACAGCACGGGCACACAATGTGTCTCACAGTCTCACATACCATCAATTACGAGTCAGTTAAAACGAAAGTAAGTCTGACGCGGATCAAGTAACATGCAGCTGGAGCGAAGTGTCAAACATGAGTGACAGTTCGGGGTCAGGCAAGGACCAGATTATATTGCATTGTTAATGCAAATTGAGACTTACGTAGCAACAGCAAGCAAACAAAATTTATATTGCGAAGTTTAAACATGTTCAGGACTAATTAGACGATATTACAGGAATGTTTGAAGGCCATAAGATCATTAGTACTTGGAACATTAATCAGTGGCGACCAGTAGTGGTGTGCACTTGCGCAAAGATTCCGCTCCAGATGTCGTCGCGCCGATCATACATCATCATCAGTGCGCTCGCCTGCACTCCTCAGTGGGTCACTCACCCCCGGACCGTCTCCGACACTCGCCAACTGCCCGCACACATCCACTGTGCTATTTAATTATCCAAGTTTTAATGCAATTGGAACACTTAAGATCACATCTGCGGACATTACATTAATACACAACGAAAGTAAGTGGCGCTTAGATGTGAGATAGTACTGAGTAAACGCTTTATGCGATTAACTAAACAATCCCAACAAGTTATTTATGTTTGTCGGGATTAATAGCGCTGAAACCCTCATAATCACCGAGCTGTGGAAACACGAGGGTGCTGGGAAAGCTTGGATAACTCTCTCTATTGAAGCACACAATAGATTTTTAATCACAAGTACTACGGCAAAGTTACAAGTTAAAGTATTCAGTACACTTCGTCCTAAAGCATAATATACACTAAATCTGTATAGGATTACAACATAATGAAGAAAATACTCCACAAATAATCCCCAAAACAAAACATAACATCCACCATAATCTTCAAATGCTTTCGTTGTTAAGAGAGCATTAATATTAAGGTTGGCAGTGCTTTGTTGAGCCCACGATATTGCAGAACTCCATAAGCAGCTGTTACCCTATACCATAAGATGATCTGTTGGCTCCTATACTATTGTCGATAATGTAATAATAATAATAATAATAATATTCTACCACATTCACACAGCGCCATTTAGCCCCAAATTAAGCAATTATATTTGCTTGTGTTATGGGTACTAAACAACTGATATACTACTTAAATACATTTTTTTTTTGTAAATACATACATATTATAGACTAGCTGTGCCCGCGACTTCGTCCGCGTGGAATAGTGATTTTGGGCAGCATTTTTTAGATAGGTATATCTTTTGGTTTGTTTTGAATTATAAACATCTTCGTTTAGGTGAATAAGAAAAATCTTTAAAGTAAATGCTTCTTTATCTACGATATTAGACGTATAGCCATCGCGGATCAAAGCCATACAGGCTACTAGAATTACTTACACCGACTTACACGTGGCAAATCCACATAAAGCTGACCATGCGAAAAACAGTTAATATTTAGATCCACACTTATTGTCATCGCGAAACATAGGCTCACTGGAAACTGAACTCGTTTAAAACTAAACGGGAAATTGTTTGGAATGAAAGGAATCCGAGGAATAAAAACGCTATAAGTTTTTTTTTTATATTAGCAGTCAGTGGAATTCAGAAGTAGTGGACACCATTCCAAAAGCCAAACTACTGGTATGGTGGCCTCCACTATGGCGGCTTAGTGAGATGCTTCTTCACGCCTCGCTTAAAAGGCCCAGGATGAAAGTTAGGTGGGAACACATGCGCTGGTAAAGAGTTCCAGGCTTTAATTGAGCGACAAAAGTATAAAGTGCTGAACCGTTTGGTTCGAGACCCTTTAGATTGCACTGTGAAAGGGTAGCACTTCAGTCCCGCACGTGTCGTTCTGGATAAAAAGGGAGAGGGTAGAATTAATTTAAAGAGCTGTTGAGAAGACTCTCCGTGGTAAAGGCGATAGAAGACGGCCGTTGAGGAGGCGATGTCTCTTCGCAGCTGTAAAGGCTCAAGGGTCTTAGGCCTCCGGGCTTCCATGATACGGACTGCTCGCAAAAGGCCCCCGTACCGTCTCGAAAATGGTCGCCGGGTCCCACTATCCGGTCACCAACCTGCACGACGAACCACTCCGAGATTATGCGCAACCTGGTGGGGCAGTCTCTTTTTTTTTGGTTAGGTCTAATTGGGCCCTTGTACAATGCCGCGGGCGGCCAGCGGTACCACCGTTTATACGGGTCTCCCTGGCCGGCGGGGTGACCCACACCACCCACACAATGACTCCGCGGATACTCAGCTGGTCCCACACATGCTGCGAGGTTTGTCATCTCTGCATCAGTTGGGCCTCCGGCTCTCGCGCTTACCGAACGAAACGCAATAATATGGATACTATTACTCTTACGTCGAAAACTATGAGAGGGTAGTACATCCCTGGTCGATCCGACCCATTCATGTTGAAACCAGCGTAAATCGACTACTACTATTTCGTAATTCACTTCAATTCCACCTATTCCGTAAGGAAACGTGTTAACAAACATGTTCTTATCACAAAAAATAAAAAATAAAATAAATCCAGAAAATATAAATCTAACTTGTATTTACATTTTAACTAATAAAGTATTTACATTTTAATAAAGAAATAAGACGTGTTAACCTAACTTAAAAACAAACTAAGCTAAGCTAAATACATACCACATTTATGACGTGATTATTTAAATTAGCATAACTTTTTTATTTCCCTCTTCCTTTTTTATTTTTACACAACGCCATCTAGACCCAAAGAAGGATATTATATGCTTGTATTATGGGTTCTAGAATACGGATAAACATACTTAAATACTTTTATTTTTGTAAATAGATACATATTATACATATAAACACCCAGACAACTTAAGGGTTGAATTTTTAATAACCCTTTCTTTGTATACTTCTAGACATTAAGACAAACACACCCTCCAAATTTCAAGTCGCTACGACCAGCGGTTTAGGCTTTACGTTGTCTGTCAGTCAGTCAGTCAGTCAGTCAGGACAAAGCCTTTTATAATATGTATGGATGTATGGATTAGACGTATAGCCATCAGGGATCAAAGCATACAGGCTGCTAGTAATGCTAACACGTGATAGAGCCACATAAAGCTGACCGAAAAACAGCTAATACTTAGATCCACACCCACAACTTTTAGTGTCTTACCTTTACTTTAATTACTTAATTAATTAATTACTTTAATTAGTCATCGCAAAAGATAGGCTCACTGGAAACTGGACTCGTTTAAAACGAAATGAAAGACTGTTTAGAATGACAGGAATCCAAGAAATAAAAACACTATCAGCTATTCCGCAACCTGTTAAAATATCTGCTTCTATAAGATTTCGTAGTAAATTAACGAATGTTCGATGTGTTTCTTTAAATTGGCATAACTTTTTTATTTATGAACCGATTGACATAAAACAAACACTAAATGTTAAGTGAAGCTTACCACAATATATTAGTGAAAACCATATTTAAATCGGATAAGCCGTTTCTGAGATTAGCGTGCACAAACGCACAGACAAACAGACAAACAGACAAACAGACAAACAGACAAAAATTTTAAAAATCATTGTTTTGGGTTCTATTTGCGTTGATATAGGTCCCAATAGTATTTTTTCTCATATATCTTCCATGTACAGACAGCGATCAGTTACATTTTTATTATATGTATAGATAGATAAATTACACCCAGACACAGAACAAATAATCATGCTCATCACACAAAGGTTTGTCCTAGGTGGGAATCGAACCCACGACCTGCGGCTTAGCAGTCAGGGTCACTAACCACTAGACCAACAGGCCAGTCAGTCAGTAATGTAAATCTACTATAATGTATTTAACTGCATGCAATTACTTATCCATACTAATATTATAAACTAGCTGTGCCCGCGACTTCGTCCGCGTGGAATAGTGATTTTGGGCAGCATTTTTTGGATATATCTTTTGGTTTGTTTTGAATTATAAACATCTTCGTTTAGGTGAATAAGAAAAATCTTTACAGTAAATGATTCTCTATCTACAATATTAGACGTATAGCCATCGCGGATCAAAGCCATACAGGCTGCTAGGATTACTTACACGTGGCAAATCCACATAAAGCTGACCATGCGAAAAACAGTTAATATTTAGATCCACACTCATTAATTGTCATCGCGAAACATAGGCTCACTGGAAACTGATCTCGTTTAAAACTAAACGGGAAATTGTTTGGAATGAAAGGAATCCGAGGAATAAAAACGCTATAAGTTTTTTTTTTTTATATTAGCCTGCCAAAGTGCCTCTACTCTGGCTGATGGTAAGCAGTCAGTGGAATTCAGAAGTAGTGGACACCATTCCAAAAGCCAAACTACTGGTATGATGGCCTCCACTATGGCGGCTTAGTGAGATGCTTCTTCACGCCTCGCTTAAAAGTCCCAGGATGAAAGTTAGGTGGGAACAAATGCGCTGGTAAAGAGTTCCAGGCTTTAATTGAGCGACAAAAGTATAAAGTGCTGAACCGTTTGGTTCGAGACCCTTTAGATTGCACTTTGAAAGGGTAGCACTTCAGTCCCGCACGTGTCGTTCTGGATAAAAAGAGAGAGGGTAGAATTAATTTAAAGAGCTGTTGAGAAGACTCTCCGTGGTAAAGGCGATAGAAGACGGCCGTTGAGGAGGCGATGTCTCTTCGCAGCTGTAAAGGCTCAAGGGTCTTAGGCCTCCGGGCTTCCATGATACGGACTGCTCGCAAAAGGCCCCCGTACCGTCTCGAAAATGGTCGCCGGGTCCCACTATCCGGTCACCAACCTGCACGACGAACCACTCCGAGATTATACGCAACCTGGTGGGGCAGTCTCTTTTTTTTTGGTTAGGTCTAATTGGGCCCTTGTACAATGCCGCGGGCGGCCAGCGGCACCACCGTTTATACGGGTCTCCCTGGCCGGCGGGTTGACCCACACCACCCACACAATGACTCCGCGGATACTCAGCTGGTCCCACACATGCTGCGAGGTTTGTCATCTCTGCATCAGTTGGGCCTCCGGCTCTCGCGCTTACCGAACGAAACGCAATAATATGGATACTATTACTCTTACGTCGAAAACTATGAGAGTAGTACATCCCTGGTCGATCCGACCCATTCATGTTGAAACCAGCGTAAATCGACTACTACTATTTCGTAATTCACTTCAATTCCACCTATTCCGTAATGAAACGTGTTAACAAACATGTTTTTATCACAAAAAATAAAATAAATCCAGAAAATATAAATCTAACTTGTATTTAAATTTTAACTAATAAAGTATTTACATTTTAATTTACATTTTAATAAAGAAATAAGACGTGTTAACCTAACTTAAAAACAAACTAAGCTAAGCTATATACATACCACATTTATGACGTGATTATTTAAATTCATGCTACAAATATTTGCACTAAGCGGGCATCGAACCCGCGACCTCACAGTCCATACACAGTACCACCGAAATACAGAGGCAGTCGATTTCCCCCTGACTTTCCCCTCCCTTTCCCCTGACTTCTCCCTCACTACCCCCGCGCTTTCCCCTCACTTCTCCCTTCCTTTCCTCTTCCTCCCCCTCCCTTCCCCCTCCCTCCAAATTTCAAGTCGCCAACTTCAAAAGCAAAGATCTTTCCATACAATATTTCATCCCTTATTTCACTCATATAAATCCACCCCAGTAAAAAAAAAATTATGAACGTATTTTTTATTTAAATAAAAACAAAATTTCAAAGCTGTAACTTAAAAAATGAAGACGTTTCATACAATCGATTTCATCCCTTTTCATACACTTAAGGGTTGAATTTTTAAGAAAGGGTTTCTTTGTACACTTCTAGACATTAAGACAAACACACCCTCCAAATTTCAAGTCGCTACGACCAGCGGTTTAGGCTTTACGTTGTCTGTCAGTCAGTCAGTCAGTCAGGACAAAGCCTTATATAATATGTATGGATGTATGGATTAGATGTATAGCCATCAGGGATCAAAGCATACAGGCTGCTAGTAATGCTAACACGTGATAGAGCCACATAAAGCTGACCGAAAAACAGCTAATACTTAGATCCACACCCACAACTTTTAGTGTCTTACCTTTACTTTAATTATTAATAATATTTAATAGACTGCACCGTTGGTCTAGTGGTTAGTGTAACTGACTGCGACGCCGGGTGTCGTGGGTTCGATTCCCGCGGAAGGCAAATATTTGTGTGATGAACATTTGTATTTGTCTTTAGTCTGGGTGTTTTCTATGTATTATAAGTATGTATTTACAAAAAAAAAAGTATGTATATGTATTATATTTCAGTTATCTAGTACCCATAACACAAGCTCTGCTTAGCTTGGGACTAGACGACAGTGTGTGATAGTGTCCACATATTATTATTATTATTATTATTAATTACTTAATTAATTAATTACTTTAATTAGTCATCGCAAAACATAGGCTCACTGGAAACTGGACTCGTTTAAAACTAAATGAAAGACTGTTTAGAATGACAGGAATCCGAGGAATAAAAACACTATCAGCTATTCCGCAACCTGTTAAAATATCTGCTTCTATAAGATTTCGTAGTAAATTAACGAATGTTGGATGTGATTATTTAAATTGGCATAACTTTTTTATTTATGAACCGATTGACATGAAACAAACACTAAATGTTAAGTGAAGCTTACCACAATATATTAGTGAAAACCATATTTAAATCGGATAAGCCGTTTCTGAGATTAGCGTGCACAAACGCACAAACGCACAGACAAACAGACAAACAGACAAACAGACAAACAGACAAAAATTTTAAAAATCATTGTTTTGGGTTCTATTTGCGTTGTTATAGGTCCCAATAGTATTTTTTCTCATATATCTTCCATGTACAGACAGCGATCGGTTACATTTTTATTATATGTATAGATGTCTGTTACGCTTTCACCCCTAAACCCTTGAACCGATTTTGAAGTTCCTGAAGTTCCTGAAGTTTAGTATAGAGAAAAATCCTCGGAGAGCAACATACCCAACATTGCAATAAAATGGCTTCAAGGGGTTGAAATAGGAAATGAAAGTTTGTATGAAAAATCGTCAATGTAAACAGAGATGATATAACCGACATTCACGCAGGCAGAGCTGCGGGCAACAGCTAGTTAATAATATGTCGATTGAGACTGTAGCCCCATCATACTCTTGACGTAGCGTGCTTGCGTCTTATCTCATTAGTGTCACTTGTCAACTTAAAATTTTGTTTGAAACAAATGTGATTAATCTGAGAAAAACAACAAATCTTTCTCGCCCAGTTGTTAAGTGTAACGCTTATTAATGGTAGGGCTTAAGTAGTTGTGTTTCAGTGGAGCGCACTGTATTGTATTAAGTGATAATGATGTCGTATTGTGTGTACAAACATTGTTAATGGCTTTACACCTCGTCATCAATATAAATTACTTGTAAAATAATAGAGCCGTCAACTCATCATCACCGATAGAGAATCGGCGAGCGTCGATGAGCACGCCCGTAATTTATTACTTGTTCATTCATCGACTGTTATTTTTACATGTCTCGAACAACTCAGCCGCCACTTCTTTATTTTGATCGTTCAATGCCCCTATATTTCTATGGCCACTATTATATTTCACTACCCGGTGTACAGTGTAACAAAAAAGCTTTTCTATAAGCTTATAAGTTGCCTAAAGTTGTTTGCTCCATGGACACGAACAAGCATTTAAATAGAGCATTGTGCGCGAGCGCAGCTGTTGCCGGAACCAGAGCGCAAATAATTTGCTAAATACACGTATGAGTGTAGTTGTAGAGCTAGTGTGTCATGTGTCGTGGTCGCACATTCTTGACAATTCGACACACACACACATGTGAGTAAGTATTGCACGTTTAATTTGGTCGAGGCGGTCATCAGCCGCGCGCCGCGCCGCCGTCTGCGTACTCTGCGAGCTATAGCCCTTTCGTATTCACACTGGCAGGTACAGCAGACAAGTTGTCGTCACCAGCAACTTGGTGCGTTTGTTTGTTATAATGAGACAACAACGTGCTCGGAACAGTTATGAAGAAGCGGTCGTGGTGGAGCCGGACCACTGCCACCTCGGCTAGTCCCTCGCTACGTGCTCGCGATGCGGTCCGTGGCTCGCAGCTATTGTTATTATATAACAGGTCATCGAACTCGACACCTCTCAGATATAACTTAAAGCCACGTTAAATGTACCCAACGAAAACGAGATGTAACCAGATAAATAATATTCTAACCATGTACTTACACCGTTACAGTGCTGCAGCGCTTTACACTCATTATTATGATGTACAATTCGATCGCTGGCTTCAGCTTGAGTGGTAGGTATAAAAGCACACAAGAGAACGCAAACTGTAGAAGTGCCCCTCGGGTATTTCGCGAGGGGTGGACAAGTTAACTAAAAGATACTTGCGTTTTCTCTCCGGGCTATATGTAGAGGCAAGTAGCGGTATCATTGTATATGACCATACATGTATACTGTGATAAAATGTTGGTACTGTGGACGCTGTAACAGTTTCAAACAAAACAGTCAGAAATTACACATACAATGTAACTAGTTGGAGGAACTTACATAATAATATATTAGCGGAGCGGTCGCCGCCGCTCGTTTACTTCAGCTACATTTTACATAAAGTTTCTTACGCAAATAGCTACTTGTTGATTTTCCACGGAGTGCTTGTGTCGTTTGTTTGTTAAGTTACAGCACGGAGTGCAGTGCGCAGGGCACGGCAGGCACGACGCGACCTGACGCACCTTAAATGCTCGTATGGAAAACTCCTAAACTGCGGTAATTATACTTCGACCATTGTACACCTTACGACTTACGGCCATGTGAACGCAGACAATATTAATATGTGCATTATGACAGGAAACTATATAAAATTATGTATTGATGATTAACGACTTTATTGCATCCAAGAGATTGCAGAGACATGTTCAAAGAGGTGTTACCAATGTGTTACACTCGTGTGCTACCTACTGCAACATGTAGCTATTTACGTTATTTACAACTAGCTGATTGAAGCTAAAAAAACGATTACGAACTAGCATCAGTTGATGAGCCCTACTAATAATGGCTTTGTTGTGCCCTACTAATAATGGCTTTAGGGAATCAGATAGAGGAGCCGTGGGCGAAAGATCTGTTTGATGGCGCGTTGTGGTGTAAACAGAGCAGTGAGTCAGTGCAAACTTGTGGCCAGCGGCGGCGAGTCTCAACTGCACGTTCTACCGACAGTCTATGTCGGATGGAAGGCTCTCCCTAAACTAATTACAGTGCTAACTCGTGTCACTCTTTAACATTACACAGTTGATGACATTCCACCCAGTTGTCTTCTACCGCGTCTGTACATAACATACGGTATTGTTCAACAAACTGTAAAAAATCGCATCTCGCCCACCCCCTGTGACTCGTCACGATGTAATCCTGTAAGTACACTGAAAACTACAGGTGTAATATTATCGTTGCGTATGAGATCGTTCAAATCATCGTCGTAGTCCATCTAGAGCACCTGCGCGAATAGCACCTAGCCTAGTCCACGTTGAGCACCTATTAATATTTTTGACAGAGCACAGACCAGTACAGAGCAGATTTGTGCACCAGCCAAAAATATATTGATAGGTGCTCAACGTGGAGAGCACCAGTCCGAAGAGCACCTGTGCGAATATATAATAGCACCTAGTCTAGTCGGCCTTGATTTGTTGTTCCTAAGCATAGTTTTTTGTAGAGTCGTTTAGAAGTAACTATAGAGTAAATAGGCATATGAATGAAAATCCTTATACAGTGAGAAAGGTCATATTTAGTTAATGCAATTTTTTGATTGTGATAACAGTATATATATGTCTGCTAAAGTAAAACCTAATATTTGTTGTCGCAATAACCGTACTAACACTACTAACGACAACGTACAACGTAGAGCATTTCGATGCAGCTAATAAAAGCATTTTAAGGAATGTTTATCGACACGAATGCGGACGTAGACTTTCATTCAAGCGCTGCTTGTTCAGCGTGTCCCCAACTACCACTAAATTCACAAATGTAGTGCAACCCCCCATTCTCCCCTCTCACGCCCCGACTGCAACGCTCGTCGTGCAATATCCGTCTCCGGTGTTTGCACAAACAAGAATGTTCGCTACTTAAAACGGCTGTCATTAGCCACTTGCTTTTATTTGTTCCCGTTAGAGGCAAGTCTGGGCCACTCACCGCTTAACACGAAACAGTTCAATTTAGCAAGTGTACAGTTAGTGGCATGCATTGTACACATTTCACACTACAGTCTAATTTAATAAGAGGATAGTGTAATTGTAACGTGTGTTTTAATAAGCGATATACATTAGGTTTGAACGTGTAACAAGCACAACGCAGGTGAAACTATTTCAGTAGCTGTCGAGTGATGGCGCGCCGAGCCGCCGACAGACGCGCTAGACCGGGTGTCCAGCACGGCGCGGCTTGTAACAAACACATTACAATACAAGTGATCGGTGTATTACCTGACTGACGAGTGAGTCACTGTCGCGTGGGCCTAACGTGTAATTATTCACAGCGTTCGTTGGTACGCGCCGCGGCCGAATGTCACAAGGACGCGGCGCGCGCGGCGGTATAAGTCGGTTACGTCAATTGATTTATCGCGGGTAGACGCTCACAAGTTGCCGGAAGATATCACTAACCACATCCCAACTAATTATTGATTAAACACAGCGCTGATGTACAAGATGATGTTAATACTTTAAATGTTACATTTTCTTCTTTGAATATTACAATATTTGTATGTCGTTCGTTCTATATTGTGTTGGTGTCATCTGTCTGGCGCATGCCGGTCGTCGCGACGCTGTTACTGCATCTAATTAGCAGTTTTTGTTGGTTTGTTTGCGAAGTGAGCGACGACGAGACGTCTCAGCGCCGAGATTAGTATCATTCGACGTGGTTGGTATAACTTTATCTTGCACCAGCAGGAAGTAGTGCACTCGGCGCACAGCTGACACGTCTCTGTAGTTTGTTTAAAGCCTGAAGGATGCAGTCACAATTATTGTTACATCTTATATTGTATGCAGATGCAAAGAAAATGTGCAATGCTCCATCATTAGTCGAGTGCTTGAAGTTTAAACCAGTTGTCTCGTCAACAGTAGGCATCAAATATGTCGATACTTGCTTGTCTTTTAGTAGTACTCATACATACTGCTAATAGTAGTAAAGTATTGAAGTACTGCCTCTGTACTGAGCTATTCGTATGTACTGTATAGCCGGCAGCAGCACACGTGAACTACTTAATGGTGCACGTTATAGCTCTCCTACTGCGCTCACAATTGTATTTATTGTTTAATAGTTCATACTGACTACCATTATATTGTGAAATTAATAGCTTTTATTACTCCTATCTTACGTTCATGCTGTGAGGAAGAAAGCTAGACAATGCTTCATTTTTAAATAAACACTATCATACCACCAAAATCTACCATATGTTTAAACTGGGATAGATGCCCCAATTTTTGATAGAGCTTTTAAATTGTCTATTTATTATTTATTTCTCCGTGTACTTTAATGACAAATAATGAAATAAACACATATAGAATATAGATTGTGTTTTATTCTTTTCAAAATAGCCCTAACAAATAAACGTACAGTTTGAAACGTAGATACTTAAAAGTGTGAAGCTGGTATAGGTACCAATAACAATTGACACCACAATTCACCACATGTGACATTTGTGAAGAATACGTAAGCGACATGTTGTACAAGGTCCTCGTTCCGTACTCGTAGTGACTAAGGTCACGACACTTACACCATAGTAGAATAATAAAAAACACAATTATTACCCCATATTCGTGACAATCGTGACAAAAGTATCGATGCTTATGATTCCCGTTTGTCTCAGCGCGTAGGGTTGTCACAATGTTAGTAATATCACAACCTTCGCGTGATGAGCCTTGCTAGACACATATATTTTGAATATTTCATAGGTGTTGTTTATGTTATTGTCTGCTTGTTAATGAGGAGCATCTATTTTATTTTATATTGCCTACAGTGGCAGACAAACAGCCCTCGTGATGGTAAGTAGTAACTGTCGCTCGAGGGTGACTCAGTCTCTGGCCGTTGTTTATAATACCAGCCTGCTTACTGTCCCACTGCAGGGCAAAGGCCTCTTCTCATATAGAGAAGGCATGAGCATTAATCACCTTGCTTGCTCAAGACGTATTGGCAATTTCAGACTTTTAAGTCCAGGTTTCCTGACGATGTTTTTCGTCAGTCAGAAATGTCCAAGATAAACTTAGAAAGTACATATGATTTGAAAAATTACATTGGTACTTGCCCGGATTCCAACCCACTACCTCGTGATTACGAATCGGGTGCCTTATCCACAAGGCCATTTACCGTTGCCATTGCTTACCTTGAAGGAAATATGGTAGGAGAGAGAGACGGTAGTACTGCCCCGGTCGATCCGGCCCATTCATGTTGAAACCAGCGTGCATCTAATACCGTCAAAAATATATTCTCCTACTTTCGTTAAGTTTCACGCGTGAACCTTGCTCGTTGAGTGCATGCGGTAGTTGCATGGCGTCACGGGTGTCAGGTTGTATGGCGGCGGGTGGCGTGAGGTGATGACAGTGTCTCGTGTTACAATCTTAGCGTGAATACTTATTTTAACTAACCGCCTAATTGATTGCCTTGTCAACTAGCTAACAAGATCATGTTAGATGCGTGTTGAGTGATGTAAGCTAGGATGGAATTGTTTTTTTTTATTCGACTTTGGGGACAAACAAGCATACGGTCCAACTGATGGTAAGTGGCAACCGTTAACCTGTAGATATGGCTGTGTTCTCTAAGCATTATGAAAGTAATAATGCTTAGAAAACACAACCAAATCGTTGCCGACCACGGAGAAGGAGATGAGGAAGGAAAAGGTAAAAGGAACAGGACCGAGGGGGTATTTAGGCTGCCGACGCTCTCACTCACTGATCGAAACACATTAGCATGAAAACTAATATTCTTAAGTCTATCTTCTATGAGAGGGTTGTACTGCCCCGATCGATCCGGCCCATTCATGCTAAAACCAGCATGGATCTACTACCGGTAATTCATGCTGAAACCGGCGTGGATCTATTAAAACGTTAGATGTATTAAACGCTCTGAGATAGCAGCGGTAGTAGGTGCAGTACCATTCGTCTGGCCACACTGCTGCAGGCACATAGAAACAGTACGAGCACTGAGCAGTAACATAAGATGTAGCTATCTTTCGGCTGCCACTATAAATATATTTTCTGTAAAATATTTAAAATGTGGTACAATTTTGTTTGCGGAAGTGTGAATGTTAGTAAATCAGCTACAACAAATTATATTGGGATCGGTCCAACGTATATTTTGGAATAACACTGAATCGATGAAGTCTAAGAGGGTAATGAATAGTGATCAATAGCTCTGCTCGATGTCAGACACATAAGCGTGTGTGTGTATGTGTGTGTGGGCGCGTGGATGGACCACTCCTAACAACTATATTTATGAACTCATTATATTATTGGAGCCCAAGGGTTCACTTTTATTTGCGGCCCGTGTCCGCGTTTATCTCACAAATATAGCGATTAATCAAACTGGCGAAAACACTGTCTGCTCTAGTTACTCGACCCACGGCCGCAAGAGTGCGCGGGCGACGCGACGCGTGGCCGCGGCGCAGAGGACTGTGGAAGTGAAGAAGGAGCACAAGATATATGTATATTACAATATATTTTATAAAAATTAGAGGTTTGTGACACTGGAAGCAAGTGTCGCGCGGAATGTGCCATGTTATTTATTGTCGCCCGGCTATTTGCGAGTCCGACGGCCACGAACTCGCCGCGCGCCCGCCTGTCCGCGTCACCGCGCGTGCGAGCGACTCGTAGCTGGTGTTTTGTACTAGTTCATGGCTTCATGCAAACTCATATCTCGCACTTGATTTATATGTGAAAATACATGTAATGTTATATGAGAACGACATAATTATATTCAGCGTGTGCCGTCTAGGTGTATCGATATATTTACGTCGGTGTGTAGTGTGTGCGTCCTTGACTTCTGTAGGTGACATTATTTTTATATTTCATCTATTTCAGCGCTTCCGACCTTTGACGACAAGTTGTTTAACGCGCTCTCGCTAATGTTTAACAGAGGCATCTTTACGACCGGTTACGTATTGAACAAATACCTATCTATTTACATTATTTTAGATACTTTACGTACCCGTCTCTTATATCTATGATCTATGTATGCTTATCCTATGTCACAAGATTACCTTGCTTGTCTGATCAGTTAAGTATTTTAATATTCACAAATATAAACGAATATCGACCCTCGCTTCGAGTCTGAATGTAATTTTATTATAGTTATGTGTTTAATAGAAATGGAAAATAGGTAGAGTACGCAAGAGCAGAATGTTGTAAGAGTTGCGTGTTTACTGTTGTTTATCTACAGGAAATAACTACAATGTTAGGTAATGTAAGTCCGTCAGCGGAGTTTATAGTAACGTTGACGGAAGCAATGCGGCACAATGTTAGTCTTAAAGTGATGGGTTCGTTTCGTCTAAAACTATATTTCGCTCAAATGTTAACATAATAAGCACGTAGCCGCAGTCCCCGGCCCGCGCGGCGGTGCACGCGGTGTGGCGCGAGCGCATTCTCTCACGAACTCTCGCATATTTATATGTATCAGCGTGCTCGGACACAACAATCATGATTAACGCGCACATAACAACACATAAACAGTCGCAAATAATATTTATTTATTACGTATAATAATTTACACGCTATATATAAATCTTTACGTTTTTGCTCACTAGGTATTAAAGAATTCTTCATAATTTTATTATACAGAAAATGATCTCAGGAAACAGTCGCAAGTACACAATTAGATTTACGATATTGGCACAAAATAACATCATTATAATAACTGAGCTACTTTGAGATATATTTACTAGAAGATTTACCTAACAACATGATAGTAATGAGCAGTGATCAGAATTATGGGGGCTAAAATACCTACTGCTCGAAAAATAACAGAGGCAAGTGGAGACGTTGAGCACTAAATATTTTTTGTTCGTAAGGAACTCTCCACTTTTATTGCCTCTGTTGTTTGAACTTTAGATATTTTAGCTCGCATATTCCGATCACTGGTAATGAGTTGCGCTGGGTGGTCACTGCCATGTATGTACTTCTGTAGCCGACGTAACACCGGTAGTGACAGTGCAGTGCTGTACCGGTACCTAGAACCTACGCACCTACAACTGGGCATCGATCGACGGAAACGATTGCTTTTCATATAAACGGAATACTTACGTCCAACTGTTTCCGTTTCATTTTAAATTGTGCCTTTACAACACTTACGACACTTTACGAATCCGCACGCACGCTTCAACTGTTTGACACGGGAAAATTTCATTAGGCCCGGCTTCCACTAGGACGCTATACCTGGCTACGCATACTCTCTCCCCATTGGTGGAAATAACACATCTCCTCTCCTCTCAGTTTTCTGGAAACCGGGCTTTACAGTAGGTAGATGCGTTTGCAGCTAAGAAAGCACCATTGTTGTCACTCCACATTTCCAAGATATAGGTGTTATCTGTAGGTATCTACCTAAGTACGCGCTAGTTTGATCTTATGTACATGATAGTTCAAAACACAGGGGTTGTCCGTCTCCTCAGTGGGTGCTTCGAGCTCAGGCGGCCGTCAGTACAGCTAATAGTAAGTACCTACCTAGAAGACATTTATCTTGCTAACAGTCACAATGCTTGGTAGGCATATTGTTGACGGCAGTACGATGATATTTGATACGCAGATAACCCGCTGCCCGTTTTAAAGTATTCTCCATTATGTCTGTTATGATACGCATGAGATTTGGGGTGTTTTGATTTATATTGTAGGGTGGAGTGGACAGCACATGGGCAGGCTGTAATTAACTAATGTTGTGAATATCGAGTTTATTACTGGCGGTCCCTCGCACGCCGCGACATTCATTATGTAGGTACCAACGCTCTGAGTAAATATCCATTCACAACATAAACACGTTGTGTACGCGTGTCTCACATTTATATCTTATTAAATAAATATATCAATTCGACATAAAAAGTTTATAGATATTGCACGCGATCAAAATAGTTATATGGTTAATTGAATTTGTTATAATATTGTACCTTATATCAATAATGTATATAGACGATAGAATTACTTTTAAATAGTGTAATATAATATTTTTTATACTACCATATCAAAGTGACTGTACTGCTGGTGGTAAGCAGTCAGTATCTTCCAAGAACGAACGTGAGCCTTCCTCTTATTCGTCGCAACTACAGGCATAAGACGCTGTTATAAAATGAAGACAACATCGTATAATGTAAGTACGTGTAAATGATGAATTTTTCATTAAATTACATCTGTGACGTCAGCGCAAGTCGACGACTCCATTACCTACTGCACTCATTGAAATGGAATAAATGTGTTGGAATGGAATACTGCTTACCCACGGGGTGAGGGAGTTGATGTTCTTGACGTTACAGATTTTTGTATTAAATCTTCTTTCTTCGGCATTCCGTAAGTTATTGCTTAAACTTTCGACGACTCTTAGCCTAGTTACAAATAGGTATGTCATACCTTCGTCGAGAAGTTTTCTACTAGCGGCTTATGTGCACAATTTACCTTATTCGAATCAATTTCAAATAAATATTTTATTATAATGTATTACTAAGTTGACTGATGCAATCTCACCGAGCGCTTTGCACGCACGAATATCACACAATAGCCAACGTATGAATGTGGGTACGTGAGCAAGTTAGTGGAGTGGCGACCGTTGACAGTGCAGGTGCGACGTGCGACGTCGGCAGAACGCAACCAGCCCCTAGCCACCCTCCACAGCCTCCTCCCCCAGCCTGCCAGCCTGCAAACAAACTAACGTATTGTCCTAACGAGGATGCGATACGCTGTTCTCACGAAGCTACAAGGACGCCATGATTTCCAACGTCGCAGGAATACTGTTCACTTTATAAACGATCCTAGCAATATATTTGAGTAAGAAAGGTAAACATTTAGGGGGCTGTGTGAGTGAAGATATAAACGCAAATACATTTAGCCGAGGGTCCTTTGAAGCCTCTTCACTGTCAGCGCCGCGCGCCACTTAGGGCCGGAATAGACTCTTTCTGGCTGAAGCTTATTGTAGTATGGGATCACTTTCAATAGTAAACTTAAATACATTCGGTGAGTGTGAGTGTGGAACAGAGTTTTGTATGAAAGTTTGCTGTAAGAGAACTCAATTTTGAGTTAAGCTCGCCTTTGTACATGTTGTTTATTTTAATTTTATTTTATTGTTTTTTTGTTGTGTACAACAAACATTAAAGAAAGCAAGGAAGATTTTAGAGTTGTATAGTATAAAATATAGCACGTGTATAACAGCTTTTATTGTGAATGTGATATCGACATGGTCACCATAGTGTGCGGGCCGTGACAACGCAGTGCGGACGTTTATATGCACAATGCGGTAACAGCACAATGTGGCGAACTGGCGAGTGTGCACCGTGTGCACTCTACAGTATACCAGTGAGGAGTAGGCTTTAACTACTTAGGTTTGTGCCGGTAATCAATTCAAAAGAACAAATGAATAAAATGATTAACCCCCAGTTTCTGAAACGCTGATGAACGAAAAATTTGATCAAATTAAACTAAACATTAATGCTTTTAGGTAATGCACATGAGATTTAACAGGTGATTAGTTAATTTTTCCGTTGATCAGCCTTTCAGTAACTATTTTACATTGAGGTGAAGGTGGTCGTGAATTAAATAAGCCATTTTTTAAAGAATATGTGCATACGATATCATCAGTATGCTTTGTGTGCGCTAATTATATGTTTGTAATGTTCGCCGCTACTAGCTTTAGTAGTAAACATAATACCCGCTTTAGCTGTGTCACATTAAATAATATCAACTTAATTTGTCCATCAGGTGTGTTCAGAATAGCCCTCGTTCGGCTGCCCGGTCGGTAGGTATGGCTCTGTCCGAAGTAATTTGATACAACACGGAAACACTTTCAGCCCCAATTAGCTCGCAATCAATACTGCTTTATATTCTGATACAGAAATAAATATAGCAGAGCTATGTGCTATGTTTGTATACTGCAGACACAAAAGGAAAAATCTAAGCTTCTCTAAATAGGCGCTCTTTTTTCCTTTCTTTTCTCTTCCTTTCACAATTCAAGGATGTTGTACAAAAATGTATAGTATTGGATAAGTAGCTATATTTATTTAGTAATTAGTTACCTATATTGTTTTTAATTTTAGGTTTTTACGATATCATATTGGGTTTTTTATCTGTAATGATATTGTAAATACTTTTCAATAAATAAATAAATTTCTCCGCTAGCTTATTTCTTCTTTTTAACGTTTTGTAAGCATGTCGTACAAACACAAAAGTAGGCATCCACGGTGCGGATTGCTAGTGTTAAATAAGATATACTTATCGCCATTGAACATAGTGAATGGGTTTACGATAATTGAGTGCGCAAACAAACTCCGGCGCCGCACTAATTAATACGCACTAAAACAACGGGCCACGACCCACGACAATTTAGCGAATAATACAAGCGGGAAGATAATGGGCATTCAGTCAAAGTACTTTCTTTTATATTGAGATGTTCCTCCCGATGGTGTAGTGACGCTTGAGCACTGTACACTAACACTGAGCAGTAAATCAGTCGACGCTTAATGTGCAGTCGCGTACAAACAGTAAAAGTGTTCATTTACGGGCGACCTATAAAACCGTTCAGTGTATTTACGAGCCAGTCTTTTAACTCTTAACTCGCGCCACTGATAAGTACAGCGACCCATTGAGGTGAGCTACTGCTCCAGCGGTTTTATATAGCATATGGCGCTGCGATCAACACTCCCAACGTAGCACACTGCAGGAGAATATTGATACACGGTTGTAAACTGAAAAATTCAATAAATAACTACTTCATTGAATTATCTTAAGGTTGTGTTGATTCCTCATAGATATACAAAGCGAAAGAGTTTGTTTGTTTGAACGCGCTAATCTCTCGAACTACCTGTTGGATAAGTAAAATTCTTTTTGAGTATGATACCCTAGTTCTCGAGGAAGGTTATAAGCTATGTAACATCACGCTACTGGTGACGGGAGCAGAGTAGTAAGCAAAGACGCTAGTGAAACGAAAGCTAGTTTAAGATAAACGTAATACGAGATGTAAGTTTATGCACTCACTCTCATACGCAGCAGAATCTAAAGGTGTATAGTAAGCTGGCTTTCTTCCAAATCAGTACCAAATGTAACGAAGTTCGTGAGCGGTGTACGTCGAGGGAGCCCTTTGTTTGCGACGCTCGACAGCCGGCAGCGGCACCCTTGTTTACTAAACGGTATGGGCTCGTTGACGTAATTAATGTGTATTAAATCTCTCCCGGCTCTCCTGGGCAATACATAGCTCTCTCATGACAGATGTGTTCTGATTACATTGTGTTTACAGTTTACACCTGTTTAATTCTAATCAAGTGTCTGGCACACTCCGGGCTACACCGGAACGTTCTGACACTGTGTCTGGTAAATATCTATTAATAGGGTTGTCGCCGGCAATTTTGTATAAAGTTTATCTAAAGCTACGGTATTACATATCTGTGTGAAAACAACAAAACAAATTACAATCATGAGCTATAATATTATTGCATACGGCACTGAAACAAACGCCTATTATTATATCGGAATCTATCGAAGAGTTTCTTAATGAGTTTATTTGATCTATTGTTAACCCTACCGCAGCAGACGTTTGGTCGACCACTGTTTCCTCTAGTTCACACCGCATGGAGCGGACGCTGACTTGAATGATCTAAACAATAAAATGTTATGTTATGAGATACAGCAACTTTAATATTGTGTTTTTACTTTTACTCATTATATTGTGATAAGTTTAGCAGTACGAATATTTTAAGTTAGATGTGGGCTGCATTACCTGTGTTTTTTTTCTTTTTAATGTATGTGTTTCTCTTGTTGCTAATCCTAATAAAGAGATTAAAAAAAAATTGGGTTGCTAAAAGCATAGATAATTTCTTTAATTTGATCTTATTACTTACTAATTACTTTTTAGTACTTCACATAAGACTTAAGGTGATTAGTTAATTTGTCGTTGATCAGTCTTTCAGAAACTGGGGGTGAGACAGATACAGTTCAATAAACAGAACTTGAAATTGTACAGAGCGGCAATGTTGTATCATTGTAGGAACTCATTGCCCACATTAGTGTCTCGTTAATATTGAAATTTGTTTATGTATTTGTCATAAACTCATAACAGTAGAAGTACTATTACTGGATAATGAGTTAAAAACCAATTACCAAGTAATAGTAAGGTAATGGATAACCGAGCAGCGTTACCCGCGTCTACATCGATCGACGAAAGTAAATATAAATAACATTGAAGAGAAGAGAAGGAAGTAAAGTAAATTTAAATGATAAACTAAAAATATGTAGTATTTTTAAAGACACTAATAAAAAAATATTACTTATCAACCTCCGCGACAGTGATCCCTGGCGGGATTAAATTAAAAATCTGTCAAAATGTAGGTGCGTACCACAGAACAAGTACTAAAGCATAGAAGGAGTGTTAATCACCCTCATATAGTTGTCCTATTTTTCCAAATTAGCCGGATACATTGAAAAGAAAGAGATAAATAATTTTGCTAAAGACGGCTGGTGTACACTGTAGAAACGTCAATTTGGTTACCTTTGGTTACCTTTGGATGCCGAATTAAAAAGCGAACTAATGTCAAATGTTCCAACTTGTCAAGGCCTTTAGACAATTTTGTCGGATTATACCGCCGCTCGTAATTTTCATTGTTGTTTATCTGTTTTGTGAAATAATATATGTTATTTAATAATTACATAATGCTATTGTGAAGTAATATTAAGCGCATTGGATATGCAATGTCCTGCGTTATTGTAGGTTGTAAATTACATTCTTTTCGCAAAGAAAATCAAGTTTAAATCGTCAACTTCCATCGGTGAGTAGATAACAAACCAATAATATATACTAAAAACCTATACATAAGTGCAAAATACCTAATTGATTTATACTTTACTATACTGTAATCATATTATAATCGTCTGTTTGCCATTCGATTCAGTAATTATTAAGTATTTTACATTTTTACCAATTTGTGTAGTCATGTTCAATAGTGTTGTGACTTGTGCTGCATATTTTATCGATGACAAAAATATTACTATATTTTGTAGTTAACGATTTTGTGGTAACTATCTTTGTACCTTTCATAGTATTTCATACATTGTGTTCTTTTGCAGGTTTCCGAAAGATCAGACCGGAAGATCCATGAAGCAAATTAAGAGAGAATTATGTTATATATTATATTGTTACACGTTTAACGTTCCAGCGGTGAGGACGAATCTACTCAAATTTGCTCCATTGTCACGTACCATACGACTTATTAATATTATTTCTATAGAAATTGATATTTTTTAATGTACCCTGTCAAAATTCAAAGATGTTGCACAAAAATGTATAGTATTGGATAAATAGGTATATTTATTTAGTAATTGTTTTAAATTTTAGGTTTTTATTTATGATATCGTATTGGATTTTTTATCTGTAATGATATTGTAAATACTTTTTCAATAACTAATAATAAATAAAGAAATAAATGTTTTAGATGACTACAGAAATTTATTGATAAAATTGATGGGGAAATATTTCTAAAAGTACCAATTCATAACATTACAAAAAATATTTCTGCTTATGCACAAATAATCAGGACATTCTTAAACAAAACTGCAATTTTAAGGGGCAGTAATAATGTGTTTCAATATTATTGGAAATATAATCATACATTTGTGACATGAATCTTACAGCTGTGTTTTATTTTTACCTTGGGGTATCTGTTTCGATGCTATACTAAGAAAGTCAGAAAAGAACTGAGGGCCGATACTGGTATTTTGGTGATCCACACACTGCACCGCACTACGCTGCGGGAGCGTGGCGACGACGCGGCGACGGTGCCACGCGTGCAGATGCGAGAGTACTGGTCTGCATCATCAATCAAGCACGTTACTGCAGAACTTGGTGTCCATACCGTCTGGCCCCGAACCCACGCGCGTGAGTACGTGTTTCTCTGCATGTAAGCGTGTGATCAGTAACACAGCGCTTAAATGCGTTTTCAGTGTGTTGCACCACGCGTGATTTCTATACAAAGAGAGATACTTACAATTACAAACAATACAAGAACACGCACGCTCGCACTACGCTCCTTGATGCGAGGCAGTGTGTGGATCGATCATATATATTTCAATTTTCAATTTATTTAATTTATTCATATACAGTTTACATTGTGTTTGAACTTACAGCATGAAACATGAATATAAACTTCAAAATTATTTCACATTGAAAGTGCTCCTGGCGCCGCTGCCGGCCTATGCCATTCCGGTGAGGTGTAAAACGGCCGTTTGTTTCTTGTAGTTCGTTTACGAGAGCTTTTATGCAACCAGACCTCATTTGATATTAGCATGTCTGTTAATTTACCATAGCCCATAGACAAATTTCATCTATCGATATCGATAAACTGTCAGAAGGTATCGTAGCACTATTAAACTTCTATTTGTCTCTGAGTGTGTACGCTTTATTCTCTTAATAGTACTTCTATGCTTAGTACTTGTTCTGTGGTGCGTACTCACACCAAAGGTGGCACGTGTGGTGGTGCGCATGCGTCCGTGGCTGACGCACCTGGTGAGCTGCACAGGATATTTACACATAACATACCGGACTCGGAACAGAACAAACAATAACACCTCCAATAATATACCGCGTACAAATCTGCTCCATTCAATATTAGCTACGTCTGCTATAATTAACTATGAACTGCATCCTTACGGGAAAATATTTATTTATTTAGGTTGATGCTGCCAGCAGTGCAGCGGGCGGCGAGAGCCCCGTCAGCTAGTCAATTACATGAATAAAGTTTACTGCGAGGGACGCCGTCAGAGTAATCGCTTGTGAAGTTTAAACTAGTACCTACATCGTTGTATATATCATAAAATTGCCAGATGTCATTCTCTAGCGTCATGCGTAAGGCCAGCGCTATAATTTCTCACACAATTTAGACTTGCGCGTGGCGAGTTCTTGGCCCATTTCCCCCCTTTCCTTTTTTCGTACCTTCCTTAATCCCTTGACTTACCCCACTCCCTTCACGGTAGGCAGCAGCTTCGCAGAGTCCCTGGCATTGCAGAGCAACTCTGAGTCGTCTATGAGCGACAGTTACCACTTACCATCACGTAGGCTGATAGCTTGTCATGACATGAAACTATAAGCAATTAAAGAAAAATTGTAAGAGATTCTACTATACTCGCGAGGCTTACCTTAGCAACGAAAAGGTGAAATGATGTTAGCGTCATTAGACTCATTAGCGACCGAATGTTAGCCATATCGCTACTGTTTGTTGAATGCAACCGGAGAAGGCACACGGAAGTTTTGATACACCGGCTATAAACAAGACGTGTTTATTTATGTATCGCGTGACCAAAATATAGCTCGCCAGCCGATATTGTTTTATTCATACTGTAACGTTCTTATGTAAACTAAGTTTGGTTTTGTCAACAATGTTATACTTACTACATGCAGTCATCTGAGTTCAGACTTTAAAAACGTCAAAGATAGTTAGGGAGGGCACCAATTATTCTTATCTGAGTTCATTGTACTGTATTTGTAATAAGTATTGTCTTGATTACCTACACAACAAACGTAATTTATCTTTCACTCGGCTAATACACACTTTCTATGAAAACAATCGCCCGTTAAATTCTTATATAAAACACATGTAGTACATGTATATATATTAATAATAAATAAATGTTTAATATTATCAAAGACATCTCTAGTAGAGGTAATATTAATATCATAGAGATTCTCTACAATGTATCTATGTTAATCGATATCCATACTATAGTAGGAAGCGTAAGAGTTTGTTTGTTTGAACGCACTAATCTCTGTAACTACCAGTCGGATATGAATAATTATTGTTACGCCTGATAGCCCAGATCTCGTTATTATAGTTTTTGCACTTGTTTACAGGTAAGTACGAACTATAACTATGCCTAGTGTTACATTCCTCCGTGATCACAATATGTCTAAAATGGAGTAAGAATGTTGTTATTCCACTCGTAGAAAAGTTCAGTGCGGACGAGCATTACTAGTACTAGGTATTTCATTTTGCGGACATTTTGTTATGATAAACCAACATTATGTAAGTAAATACATTATTATAAGTGTTGGTGAAAGTTTCTCTTTGTATCTGATTAACTGTTTTGTAATGGGCTTCAACGAACAAAACATTTATGTAATTATTATTGTAATAGTACTTACCTTTAGCGTGTAGCAAATATTACGTGTCCGACCTCAGCCTACTTACTTTCTCTAAAGTTCAAAAGGAGGTATCATTAATCTCCCTAAATGTTCATTCGCAATGCGCCCGACCGAAGGTCTTTCGTTACTCAAACAGTATGTTAATTTGAACGGTAACAATAGCTCATTGATAGTCCTACCTTGACTAAGTTTACCTCAGTGTGATTCACTAATGCTTTATTGATAATTAAATACAATAACGAGGAGTAATGGCCTAATTGAACTCTAAAACTGTGCAGAGAGCCATTTACATTGGGAGTTGGGTGCAGGCGTTTACCGTTGGACTAACGATGAGAGCGAACATTAAAGCGGTGGTGTACAGCGGCCGACATGAAGACACAAATAAAACGTGATGGTCGGAGCACGTCAGCGCACACTGAACATTATCTGTGTGTACTACTGCCATTATCTCGGCGAAAGTAAGAAGTACCAAGTATGAAAATGATTAAGCACTATAAAAGTCATTAACAATCTCAATCTACTTAATTGTAAAACAATTTTTTAGTTTATAACTTTAAATTTGCAACGACAAAGTTATGCGGACGTCAGTTGCTACGGGCAACTAACCGATCGACCAACTGCGCCGCGGACACAAGGTAGTACGTTACGTCGTTTTCTATAGTCGTTAGCGTTTATGAAAAACAAAACTTTATAATAGATATGCGTCTACCAGCGTAGTGCGCAGCTTTATCAGTGGAAATATATGGCGAGGTTATTAAAAGCTTTGTGCCAGGCACTTTCCACAAAGCTTAAGAGAAAGTCCGCGGCCTAACTCGGTTAGTGAGGGTCGGGTGCCGACCGGTGTAGCGCTGCACCGCTATCGCCGGCCGTAGGGCTGAGCCGCGAGGGCCACTCGACACTCAGTCGGCGCTCACTCAATTATCTACCGGTAAAAGTGGCCGCACTATTTTATGGAACTAACATTTAGTGAAACATGAGCTAATGGCCGCCGCCGGCGACGACACATACCACCGGCCGATATGAAAGTTGAGTGCCGGCCACGGTTTCATATAACCCATTCAATGATTATCTTTATAATAAAGTTACCTAGGAAACCAATGTTAAATAGTTGATCTAATTGGTTCGAAATATACAAAAGGTTTTGTAGGTGCTCTCGATCGCAGCGACTTTTTGAAAACGAGATACAGCTACAGCTCACAATTCGCGATGTTTAATCTAAAATAATAATATTCTACCACATAATAATAATATTCTACCACATTCACACAGCGCCATCTAGCATCAAATTAAGCAATTATATTTGCTTGTGTTATGAGTACTAAACAACTGATATACTACTTATATATTATATATATATTTTTTTAAAATACATACATATTATAGATAAATTACACCCAGACACAGAACAAACAATTATGCTCATCCCACAAAGGTTTGTCCTGGGTGGGAATCGTACCCATGACCTCCGGCTTAGCAGTCAGAGTCACTAACCACTAGACCAACAGGCCAGTCAAAATCTAACCAAACAGCACAATTTGGATTGGATATCTTTGTGATCCTGCAGTTACCTACCGATGTCTACGTAATAGGTACTCTACGTCAGGATAGAGCTTAGATTTGGTAGTATCCTCTTGTACGGCATTCCAGTTGTTTATGTTCTAGTAACAAAGTAACCAAAGCACTTGTATTAGGTACGTACTAATTGTTCGTCACTCACACCAATATGATCACATTTTTACTTGAACAGACTTACTAAAGTTAATTGTAATTTATAACTGTCTCCTCTCCGTGCACTACATATTACGTTAAGTTTGAACAACAGGATATCTATGGAACAACATAACGATATTAATATGGTTCGTATTTATTTGCTAATATGTACTTGGATTTTAATGTGCTAGTTAACGATCCATCTGCCACACATATATTAGACACTTTTATGTTTTTTTCTGTGAAATTTCCTTTTTATTCCCAAGTTCCAGAGATATTAACGATTTGCAGACATCCATTTCGTAATGAGTACGGGTACCTACCTGAATCAGGCAATTTATTTTACTGGGCAAGTTACACCTACTTATTCACACAATTTAAATAATTAAACATTTAAGTATTAGATTAATTAGTATTCATGTCCTGAATTTGACTGAAACGATCAATTAATATTCTTTTATAAAGATAGGTACTTAAATTTATCGCAAGGAAATTGTGTCAGTCAATATAAGTGTTCGTAACGAAACAAAAAGTATTAAAGAGTGACGTATATGGTAATTAGTAAATAAAGACAGATTGCTTACTGCCCATTTTATTAAAGATGTATATGTGTGTGTAATGTAACAAAGCGTGTAAGTAATCTATACTATTGTATAAAGCGGCAGAATTTGTTTGCTTGTGTGAACGCACTCATCTCTGGAACTCAAGTCGGATTTGAAAAATTGTTTTTGCGTATGATAGCCCAGTTCTCGAGGAAGGTTATAAGCTGTATGACATCACGCTATTAGCGACGAGAGCTGAGCAGTAAGCAAAAACGCAGGTGAAACCGCGCCGCGAAATGCTAGTGTAGTATAATACCTACCGTAGAGTGTCAACAAGTCGCATTGAAGGAGTCAATTAATTATTGTTAATATCAATATCCGTTCCGTCGCGTGTAATTGATAACATCAGCTGCTCTATTCAACGGAGATTTGGCACAAATATCTTAACATTATTGAATTATGATTGAGTTTACGATCATTTGTGTCACTGGCTGACAGCTGGTCCTATTTGTTAGGGAATAAGTTCATATATGTTTATAGGAAGGGTGGGTCATACTAGCGAGTCATATGAACACAGCGGAACGATATTTACGGTAAAACTCATTTTATTTAATAATAATAATAATAGCTTTATTGACATAATTTTTGTACAATATCTTAAAGTATAACCCTGTCTCTTGCGCTAGTTTAAAACTATATTACAAGAGACTGTGCCTTCTCCATAAACTTAATACACAAGTTTTATGTCGTGTGCGATAAAAAAAAATAAAATTAAAAAAAAAAGTTAAAATAGATAAAACATGAGTGAACGGTAAGTTTACAAATTTTTATAGTTATTACAGTGGGTATTAATACAAAGTATAACGCGGTATAACTAAGATAATTCTAAGCAAGTTTTAAACAAATCAGATTTGATAAATTGTGAGGGTAAGTACGTAAAAACTTTTAACATATTTGACTTACAAGTAAGTGTATCGTCAGATTCCTTTGCGATTTAATCAAAAGTTTTCGAATATTTTGGTACTTTATCACGGCTGAATAGCTCTCTTAAAGAGAGGAGTTTGCTCTAGCCACCACAGTTGACAAAACGGTGTGATGACTATACTCGTAACACGATAATAAAATTGCTTCTCCTTTCTTTGTAGAAATCCTTCAGTCAGCTCTAAGCGCTTTATTGCACTAGCGGTTTAACTGTTGGGTATGAGGACCAAAGAAAGGCGTGAGTTGATGAACTAATTTGTATATTATTAGTTATTATTTAATAGGAGAGGTGTGTGTTCATTCTCGCTCAATAGAGACGGAATACTGCGGGATACTGACTTGTAACCGAGCAGTTATTTGTGTTAAAAGGTTCTCATGAAAGGACCCTAAACCACTTAAGTGGGACGGATATATTTTTGTATATTCCAACATTAACCGCTAGCGTTTTTAATGCGGTTGATGGCTGGCATAGCGGTTACGTAGTAACTATTTAGTAATCTGTGATAGCGGTCAGCCGCCCGCGATTGCAACCGCGTCAGGCGGCTGAGGCTGGCCGTTCAAACAAACCTCCTAGGCGGACAACGGCTAGTGCGTAACGACACCACACGGTTCATAACCAATGACTACTGAGTACCTACTTTTGATTATATAAAATTTTCATGGTAAGTACAATGTAGTCATATAAGGATACGACTCGTCCTAACTAAAGTAGTCTTTCGTCAGCGTCCAGTTCAACTTGTTATTATATCCCCCGTCAGTACCCTGTACGCGTTACGCGCTCTATGACTTGTTAAAATAACATTTAACAATAAATAGTGTCGTCTGTAGAGGTTTGTTTCACTCACTTCTTATATCTGATCTGATATCTGATATCTCTTCTATCTACACATAGAAGTAATAGAACAAATCTTTTTATCATCCGACGCCAGTAACAATTCTATTGGCAAACACTTGAGAGGAAACACACTTAAATAGATTTTTGAATCAATATTGATGTAGAGAGCTTTATGAAAACACTAGTTTGTGTAAAGTGAACTATTAGTTTATGTATTTGCTCTTAAGTTTATACAAATAAATACTCTCTCTCTGCTCTTCACTGCCGAGATTGTCTTCTAGCGGCTAGCGTCGAGGGCGATGAGTGACATCGACTGATTGAACGGCTCTGATTGAGTGACAGAACCGGAGCGCACTCGCTCCATGTTGCATTGCATTACGGAAATAACTCTTACGATCATTAATTATGTTCTTAATAGCTATGAATTTCTCGTTATTTAGTAGTCCCGTATTTTAAAACATGTCACAGCATCATTAAGTTTATGCGGCATCCTTGTTGCGTCGTTCTCACGGAGTGACACGGGCACCTCGTATGGCATCCCTGCGTCCCCTCATGGAACGTCACCCCAACATGTCGGCGCGCTCGCAATCTCTGCTGTGTGAAAATAATTAATAAGCCAAGGGTTGTCATATACAATGGCACCCTGTGAGGGGCTTAATAAACATTACCCTCACATAATAATAATTATATTATAATTCGATACGCGACACAGGGGCTACCCACTAGGGTCGACTCTTAATCATTCCACTCCATTTTATATGCAGATCCGTGTTCGTGCCAGCGCAAGGATCTCCTCACGTGACGCGACGATCGCTCCCTCGCGTATCGTTACATTTCGCACGCCTGCACTTATTTGCATTTAAATTGTTTAATTAACTACACAGCAACACACTTATTTTACAATTGCAAGCTTTCTAAATTATTGACTAGTAAATAATGGAATAGAATAGCCTCAATAAAATAATTTGTACATAAACCCGGAGGCGATCGATGTCGAGCTCCGTTGTACGTCGATGTTACGATAACAGCTACCTTATTTATAGCACTTTTACTTAAAAGATATAATCAGTTTACTTCCAGAATAATATATAGCGCTGAAGTGAAACTGTATCGCTCCTCAGGAGTCAGCTAAACAATTTAATCATTGTTGTTATAATTAATGGGTAGATAATCGTACTTATAAAAGTCTCAAGTTAGCACTTATTCAATGTACACTAAATGTAAAGCGTGTCCGCAGTGAGGTGAACGAGTGACAATCGTGACGTCACAACTTTTTTCCCTCGTCATCCTTGTTCCCAATGTTTTCAGATAAGATTTGTTTCTTCAACAATAATTGCCACTTTAAAAGGGTTTTATCAGAAAGTGGTAGATAAGTGCTTCGAATTATACCCGTCTTAGTTGATTACGTCACTAGATAGGAACATTAATTTGGTGAACAACTTTTGTTATACAAGTTTGAAACTGAATTGCTACTATTTCAAAAGCTGTAAGTATCAGTTTGTAGTATGATTGCACAGGATTGGTTTAATTTGTAAAGGTCACGAGAGCGCGAACCGCCTAACTCAGCAGTGTATCCATCAGACAATATGCTGCATAATATGTGAAAGTTAACTCAATGTACTGGGCTCAGTCCCCTCAATAACGAGACGCGCTGTATTTCAACTGAGCGAAAACTATTCGCTGAGGACAAACTCTGCGATCGCCAATTTTTCTGCTAAGCGGGTTTTGCAAATATGTTTTGCTTGCCTAGTAGTCATCATCATCGTGTAAAGAAGATATTTTGGTAGAAACGATGTTGATATTTTTTTATTAAAAGCGAAATACAAATTAGTATAAGGATATCGTTAGTGCACAATTCTTTATTATAGGCCGATCATTAAGTAAAAAGGCACGCAGCCAGCGAGGCACGTAATGGCCACTGCCTTCGCCTCAGAGAGTTGCACTCTGATCAATACATCATTAATGGCACGCTCCAGGTACCAATGCATTTCTTATTGAGTGACCGCCTCCGTGAAGCTTTAGAGACAGGGTTGCCAAGTAAAGTAGAAGACACCATACTTCTTGTTATTTTGTAGGCTAAATAGTTTTGTTCAAGTATATAGTAGGTACTTAACAATGAAGTTAAAATATTTGAAAGGTCTTGCGGCTGGTGGTCTGTGGTCACCTCAACTATACATCAAAGCAAAAGCTTCGTGACCTATACTGACAAGTTTATTTACATTAAACTTATCACCCAACTGGAATCATTGGTCGACACGATTCATTCTCGTTCTTCAGGGCAACTGTACTAAAGGGAAGCCGTGTTATTAAAGAGTGCAGCGCGCGCAGTCGTCAATGACCGTGGCGGCGTCTGTCAGCTTTCATTAGCCACGAACGCTAAACATCTCGTTAACAGGTCCACGAGTCATGTCCCTGTCCTGTAACCTGCTACGTCGTTGTTCTAGTTGCAGCTCTAATTATGATTAATGCAATTCTGTTCATAGCACGTAGGTATGTTGCTCTCGACGAAATTTCCAATGGAACGCCCCTTTGGAAATTCTGCCGGAAATATCTATATATTTCTTTACAAAGTGTCCAAGATTAAAAAGCTCAGTAAATTTAGTAATTCTTCAGTTATTTCAAGTCGTCGAGTTTGTTCGCACGGTGCTTGAGGCCTGTCATTTCCCAAATTCGCAACAACAAAGTTTGTTTATGAAATAATAAGATCTGGTTTTCTTACAATTATAATCGTGTGCAGTGCACGACTGCCCTGAGAAGTCCTCCGCAGGAGTTGTGAATTAATAGTAAAAGCAATGCGGAAAAGGTATCGAGATATGTTCATCTCGGATGCATGGCAGGTAGAAGGCAAAAAGGCATTCCATTTTATTTGAGCCGAAAGAACGGATGTATTTGTGTTATAAACACACACGTTTTTTCAGTCTGACGCAATTGCTAATGTTTGTGGTAAAACAATAGCGGTTTGAGTATTTGGCGTGACATTTCCCTTAAAATTGTAGAACAAAATTTAGTTAGCAGGTTAGGGGAGCGTGCTGACAACACTGAGGGCGTGCTGAAACAATACTCGCAGGACATCGTGTACATCGGTACCATCCAGCGTAGGCGCCCTGACTTGCTCCAACGAGTAATTCTCTATATATTCAACTCAAAGAGTGGCGTATTTTATAAAATCAGGACTGCTACATTATCTAATTAGGGCTCAGTCATTTGAAGGCAAAATGTAGATACCAAAAATATGCATGTGCATAAACTAAAGGAATGAAACGAATGGTCGATAAATTAAACAACTACTTAGAAGTTCCTTAGCTTTGGAAATACCTACTTCACAGTCATAATCTAGTGTTAGCTTGTTGAAGGCAGGTTTGTATTTAGATACAGGCCGTGTGGTGCACAGGAATGCGGACACTGGGTCTGTGTACTCATATCGTGTCTATGATCACTATTTATCTATATTATTACTAGCTTTCAGTGTCACCCGCGTCTTTGGTTACTGCTCTGCTCCCGTCGCCAGTAGCTTGATTTTACATAGCCTATAACCTTCCTCAATACACAATAGTAATATCACACTACTGGCTACGGGAGCAGAGCAGTAACCAAAGATGTAACTAAACCGCGATGCGGGCAGCTAGTACATTATCGACAAGTATTTCGTTAATGTTCGCCGAGGGCACGCACGCAGCCACGCACTGAAGCAAGCGCGGATCACGGCCGACAAATAAAAACATAATTATTGCTAATGGAGCCAATGTCGAAACGTTACTTTGTACAACAACATTATTGATGCGTTATGTAACTGCTACTGTTTGCTTGTTCACATCGATTATTCTTACGTTTGTTTAAACAAATTTACGTGTTTATATTGCGTAAATTGAGGCACTTCCAGCTATCATATCCAGTATCATTCCAGCTGTCCATTACCGATCTGTAATCCATCACTGAGATTATAAAGTTCAGCAATGTTAGTCTTCGGATGAGTGAGAGAAAAGTCTGTCATACCGTAGAGTAGTAGAGAGTAGTGTGCCGTAGTGCGGCTTAGTTGCATCGTAATTTGGAATTGTTGTAAAGTGACTATCAATTTAATATCCCAACAAGCAAAAACGTCATAAAGTCAAAAATTTATATGACTTTTAATTGTATAGCAGTCTTATAGTGGTGCTGAGCTAACTAATAGAGTCAAATTTAGCCGTGTGACTAAGTCATATTGTAAACGGCGCCTTCACAACTAAATTATGCAAAGTTAGTGATTTCGACCACAACGTTTACTCGACATCACTTATGGTCGTATAAGCGTTTTGGTCGCATAGGAGGTGTATAGAAGACAATATTGTAGTTTGACTTAGTATCAAATAAATATGGAGTAACGAATATGTATATAGTGTTTGAAATTATTGTATAATGTGTTTTAATTAAGTAGCTATGAATAAAAGAAAGAAGACATGTGATGTGACAAGAAAAATAATTAAACAATATAACACGTGCCCTAAGGCTACCGCGAAACCTTCAGTTTAATAAAAATGCAAAGCTATTATTGCTTGACGCTGTATTTTATCTGAAGATTGAGAGATGTGCCCCAGCGACTTAGTTCCTACAGAATGCTTTTGATGAGTGTATGGAAATTGTGTTGTTTCAGAGTAGAGCAACACTTCATTGCTTCAGCTAATGTTGGCAAGCATGCATTAATTCGTAAATCTTAAGGGTTACTACACTGTTAATGAGTATCTGAACGATAAAAGTCATGGGATGCTCGCTTGACGAAGGAGTAAATTAATTTTACTCTTAATTTTAATGACATTATACTTTAAAGGACATATTTTTGTTAATTATTGTATGAATGACATTTTTTATGATTATTATGAATGACATTATTATTAATTTATTGATACATTTTGACATAATTTATAAAATGTTTTTTTTTTTGTATTAATTTTAAATGACATGATGCCCGAGCCATATTTGAACAGTTAAGTACACATTTTGTATTGTTTTGTTAAAATTGTATACTTAGTATTGTTAAATTTTTTTACATTGTGATTTGTGAAATAGAGGTACATTGTGAACTCCTGTGGTAAATTAAGTTCATCTTACTTTATACTTATACCAAAAATTAACAGTTTATATAATATCTACATAGAAACATTTATCACAGTTCACATGTTGCCTTTACCTTTTGTAGCAATATGCAAATTGAGGCAGCCTGTAAAGCACACATTTTACTTTTTAATTTTCCTTACAACATAGAAAGCTGTAAGTAATTAAGTATCTATAGAGTTAAGTGTATTGCCTGCGTCACTTTGCATGCTACTTGAAACTGTAACTTACAAAAATTGTAATAACCTGGCGATTAAAAAGAGTGGCCTGAGTTTCTTGCCAGTTCTTCTCATGGCTCTACTTCGTCAGCGAACTGGCTGTAGGTTAATTTGCTGACATTTTGTAAACTTTGACGTTCATAAGTGTTAATTTAATTAACTTAAATGAATAAACATATATTTCATTTCATTTCATTTCATTTCAATCAGGAATTTGTTTGAAATAATATCATAAAAGAAAGATAAAGTCACTCTATTGTTTTTGACACTATATTAGTTGATAATAGAAAGCAAATTTTGAGCAATTAGAGAATTCACACATTGTCCCGTATCACGGAGTAAGTATCTCTTTTTGTATACAAATCACGCGTAGTGCAACACACTAAAACATTCACGCGCGGTGTGCATGGCGAAGGAACGTGTTCGCCATGCACCCCGCAGCGTAGTGCGAGAAGATTTCAGGAAAGAAAGCAGTCCAGAAAGAAATTTCATTATAGAGTTCGAAAGCTGTGTAGCTACCTATACAAATAAGACTGACGATACCTACTAGTTACATGTATTAGTGATATACCAATACAAAATGTATCACAACAACAGACCATTGACTGCATACACTATGACCGTGAACCGAACTCACCTAGACCCATATTTGTAAATCGAACTCAATTGTGGCAATTTTTGTAAATGTATTTAATGTCAAAACGTTACAGTGACAATTAGTTGTCATGGAACATACACGCGAGCCCTACTGAGCAGTGGAGTGGTTGATTGATCACCTTACGAGTAGAGCAAATTAATCGTTGGAATTTATTTAAAGAACTGTAATAATACAGCGATTCAAGATAAAAGATTTATTTCTGTCTTATGAAATATATGGAAAATAGTTTAAAATATTGAAATTGAACTCGTGAGTCATGCATGAGATAGGATAATTTTAAATAGGTACCAATGAATGTACACTGCAAATATGTAAATATTATTAGTGGTTGAACATAGTTTTATTTTTAATATCAAGGATTGCGGTTAGCAAGTACCTACAGCAGATATAAAACGTGCGGTGATGCCTCCATCTTGCGCTAATATTTATAAAAGTGCGTGGTTTACGTTCGCATATCGGTTACACATTCCATATTTCTATTATAAGATAACTTCTGTCTTGTATCAAAATGTTTTACGATTGATTCTGTATTTTTCCGATCGTTTGTAATTTCAGACACATATTACATCTGTTGCGAGGCGTTCAAGTGCAGCGAATATTGAGCAAGATGACGGATTGCGCCTCGTGTTCCATCCTGGACACTTGTGTACGATGTAATGATTGTAATATGGTCACGTACTATGAGGTAACGTATCTACGTAAAACGTCGGCTCTCGTAGAAAGTAACTACACATAACTACTCATGTTACGCCTTTATAATTGCTACCGGATTCTGCCGACCTAAGATGTGCGTTATGAGAAAATATTAGCTTCTCGTTTTAGATTACGATTACGATTGTGTCAAAAGCACCAGCAAGCAATTGGTTTTTATATGATGGTGTAATTATAAATAGCAATTAGGCAAATCATATCGTGTGGGATTAAATGTTAAATTTTATTATTTTAATTGACAATTACATACATATTTGTAAATGGAGGCATTTATATTTCTTTTAATTTGTTAAAATCTGCAGACGGGACGTTGTAGTCAGACGAACATCTCATGGACATCTGTAATGCCAGAACCAAGCCATTACCGTTGAATTATTAAAGACCACTACAAGTTACGAGTACCAATGAATATTAAAACACCCTAATGTGTTGTGTCGGCATCAGTACTCAGTAAGTCAGTACCGCGGGCAAATCTCACAGGCCTTGTGTAGCCTTGCTCAAGGACCAACTATAAATACGCGGCCTTGCTTCATGCCACGTATATACACGACGTACTGCATACGAATGTTTTGATAAAATACAAATTCTTACTACGGAATTGCTGAATAAGAATTTGTTATTATAGTAGATCCTTGTGCTTTTACCAATGAATGAGACAGATCAACCGCGGTAGTGTCTACCCATTCATAGAATATCGATATAAAGTACATAGTCGTACTATTCAATCTATTGTGTTTTGTTCCCTGAGTGAGAGACGCGGATATCCAACTACAACCTCGGTCCCTTTATTTTCCTTCTCGAGCGAGAAGAAAGGAACCTTATAGGTTCCTTTCTTCTCGCGGTCGGTCGGTTGCATGTCGGTTGGTTGTTTTCTTAGGTCGGATCCACTCGTTGGCCCCAACGGCACTCGTCCATATAAAATAGCACTACCAACCCTCCCCTAACATTGGAGCCAATGCTATTTTTCAAATAGACACATTGGACGAGTGCCGTTGGGCCAACATGCCGGATCCCGGGTTAGAATTGTTTCTTCAAAGCTTAGAAAGCCCAGTGTATAGAATACAGTTAGCACTTACCTGTTATCAAGAGAGCCGTATGCCTGTAAGTTGGCCACCTAAGTTGTTTATTAAAACAAAAAAGGCAGTTGGGTAAGGTCTTTGTCCAGCATTTTTTTTACAGCGCGTACAATAACGCAGCTGTACGATTTATTGGTTGTTCCTTAATCCTTTTCACAGAAATAACTAAAGATTTTATCTATTTAATGCTTCGTTAATTTAATGCTTCGTTAAGCTTAATATGGCAAGTTGTAGGACCGGACTTGTTAAACAGAAAGTTTGACACAATAGATTTGGTTCCAAGTTGTCGTAGTCAGAGACGATTGTGGTATAAATAATAAAAATTTGTTTCTTTTTTAGTACAAATCTCGGTACAAACAAGAAAGTTAAGCAGTTCAGAGTTCTGAATGTCCATAGTTTTTTTTTTATTGACGACAGTGGCAGACTAACAAACAACCCACGTGATGGTAAGTGGTAACTGTGCTCATGGAAGGGAGTGGGGTAGGTAGAGGAATAAAGGCAAGTGAGGAAAAAGGAAAGAGGGAAATTTGGGCCTCCAGCGCTCTCACTCACCGAACGAAACGCAATAGTACGGATACTACTACTCTTACGTCGATCTTCTATGAAAAGGTTGTACTTCCCCGGACGATCCGCATATTCATGCTGAAACCAGCGTGGATCTACTACTGTCTATGAAGTCTTGAATATAGCCAGTGATAGCATGACTTCACCGCGTGGTGATTTACCAATAGAAACTTTTGCGATTAGTGTCTGTTTGTCAAACACAAGCTATGGCTAGTGAACAAATATACGTATACGTAGATTACCTGCATTGTATGCAACTAGTTACAGAGAGCCGACACAAGGTCGAGCCCTTACGCTAATGATGGCGTAGGCACTGGAACTAGCAGAAAGCTACGGTACTTAGCCATCACAGCACCCACAAGCCGCTGCGTTGGTAGAAAGTGAAAATTGTTTTGCAATTAGTAATCAAAAACTAATCTTACTTTTGTGTACAATTTCCATTCTAAATAAAAATATTTATTGTAATTTAAATGTTGTGATATTTCAAGATAAACCTTATGTAATGTACTTTAAGGTTTACTATTAGTTTGAATTCAAGTATTAATGTTACCTATTTAACTTGTGATAGTGTTTCTTAGTATTGCATTAGTTATAGTTGTCGTTTGTTTTAACTGCGATCATCAATAGCACTTTCTAATGTCTCAATTTATATCAAGTCTTTAATTAATAAGAATTTAGTTACTAGTAATACTTAATAAATAATTTCTTTTACCATTAGAATACACACTACCGCCGTTTATTGATGAGCCTACCAAAGTGACTCCACTTTGTCTGACGATAGCCAGTGGAATTCACAAGATCTACTGCAAAATAAGGGTTTTCTCTCGCCGCGTTACTGTTTCTTCAGTGCAAGACTTTCTAAGAGAAATTTTACTATCTATGACAATTACATTTAAAAGAACAAACCAGCACAGAATAGTGTAAAACGTTCGCCTTGATATAAGCTTGAACTTGAACTAGCGGTATGTGTACAAAGTAAGTCACAGTGCCGAGATAATTGAAACAAAGCGATGCGATGTTCACACACGATAACCAGACAGTGGAACACTCGCCTTTTGTGACGTAATGTAATGTTGTGGAGTGTGGTACAGAGCACATGAGACCAGTGAGTGAGAGCCCTTCACATCGATGTGAACCGACCTTTATCACAGCTGTTAACATTCCGTAACGTTATAAGTACCCCATGTAGTTTTGTATACAATTGCAGTTACATCGGTCAATTTGAATCGTTCGATAACGGTGACGTTCGCTTTTCAAATAGACCAATTAACGTTAATTTGTATGAGATTTGTGGTTTCTATTGCTAGAAGGTTCTAGGCATGACGGATTTGTACTTTATTATGTGCTGGGTGAAATTAAATGGCTGTTAAGATGAAATACATTCACATTTGAGAATCTTTTGGCGTGAAAGCTGGTTTGAGCAGTGTTTCAGAAATTAGTATCTCAGTAAAGGTTGTCTGGAAGAGATCGCATTTAGCGATAAGACCGCCCATTGTCACTATTTACTGTTATAACGGGTGGCGCAAAAGTAAAGACCCTATTTGGTTCAGCTATAACATTTTTTCTAAATTAGAAAACTAGATTTAGATTTTTTTAAATGTATATTTGTGCCATTAAATTTCGTACCATTAGGATTTAAAGATGATGTCTTTTAAATGGTGACCTCCAGAGTTGATACACATTTGAGCCCTATTTATGACATTTTGCATAACTTGCCGTAACACTTCCTGCGTTTCCATTTCCATCTCTCAGGGCATGTCAATAAGCAGAATACTCGGTTCTGGGGCACTGATAATCCGCGCATTATTCAAGAAACACCTCTACACCCACTAAAAGTTACTGTATGGTGTGGCATCTGTGTTGACAGAGTGATCGGACCCTATTTTTTCGAAGACGCTGGAGGCAATGCGATTACTGTCACTGGAGAACGCTACAGAACCATACGTATAGTTACGTGAGTTTTTGATACCCAGTTTGGACGAATTGGGGCTGGAGCACATCTGGTTTCAACAAGACGGCGCTACGGCACACACAGCGCGCGACACTATGGACTTAGTGAGGGACGCTTTTCCAGGCCGAGTTATCTCTCGTTTTGGCGATTTGCCTTGGCCTGCAAGATCACCCGATCTGACCAGTCCAGACTTCTTTCTTTGGGGTTTTTTGAAATCTCGGGTGTATGTGAACAAGCCACAGACTCTCGCAGCTCTAAAAGAAAACATTCGTCAAGAAATAACGAACATATCGCAGGAAGTGTTACGGCAAGTTATGCAAAATGTCATAAATAGGGCTCAAATGTGTATCAACTCTGGAGGTCACCATTTAAAAGACATCATCTTTAAATCCTAATGGTACGAAATTTAATGGCACAAATATACATTTAAAAAAATCTAAATCTAGTTTTCTAATTTAGAAAAAATGTTATAGCTGAACCAAATAGGGTCTTTACTTTTGCGCCACCCGTTATATTTTAATACCTATCTAATTTAAGTTACATGTAATGTACTATAAAGCATATTCTATTCTACCTTCTATCTTAAGTACGAATACAAACTGCACTGTAATAAACTCATTTAAAAGTAAGTATTATTGAAGTTATATATAGGTCGTATGTAGGTACCTAGTGACAGTTTTTGGCACAATGACACACCTCACAAATAACAGAAACTGTTGACATTTTTCTCGATTATAGCGTCCTTCACGCATCACAGTCTAATACTTTAGACTAAAGAGATGTTACCCAATTAACATAAATGTGTGCGAGATGTTTTGACTTTAGAACGTTCAACGTTGAACGGTCGGTTGGCGTCGGTGTGTCGTGAGCGGTGATGCATGCCAAGTGGTAAGGGCGCGGGGTTGTGACGTCACGCGTCCTTGACCCGCGCGGTGCAAGGCCGCAGGTCGCTCACACCAGCTACACATGCTTTACCCATTCGAGTTTGTTCAGAAGTCACGCCCTACAGTAAACACGTACAGTTTGCTTGCTCTAGTCAACAATACTGTGTTCATTATCAATAATATTGTGTAGGTACCTGCTCTATAATGTTGCGTGTAATTAACTATCTGTGTATCTAATAGTGCAATGATAATAATATGTTTAAATTCAACAAGTAATGTCAGTAACAAAACAACAAAGAGAACGATTAGTTTGCGATTAAATTTTTCTGTAAGTAATGAGAGGATTGTGCGTGAAATTCAATAAACTTGTATTGTGTACAACACACGTTGCTCAACCAACATTTCTGTGAACCGAAACAATTAAAATAATTAGTGCGCGGTAATCGAACACCACACAGCTCATCTTACTGCTAATGTTGACCGCCTCTGGTAACAACAATGTAAACAGTTCCCCGTACTCTAAGTATCGTTGGTTTGTTCGAACATTAATGGTTCCCTAAACTAAATATGTGTCCATCAGTTACAAACTATCGTGTTCTCAACGATATTTACTTACGGGAAAAATATATACATCACGTGTCTGTTTACCGTCGCACTAAATAACATTTACAATAATTAAAAGTCTTTGTACTGCACGAGTCGCGAGCGGTGCGAGATGCCTAAACACCCGTACTAGCGCTATAATACATAGTACAATACTAATACATAGTTACTTACATAGTAATTCCTGATACAAGTTTGGTGGTTTACCTAATGGCAGATAACTTAAGTCTATGAATAGTTATACCTAATACTAGTATCACTCTTGTGTTCACTCCGCATTTGCAGTTGCAGAAAACAAGTTTCTTGTACAAGAAACCTTACTCACCATAGCAAGCTTTGAATCTTGTATTATGTTTCTTTGTACCTAAACGACCCATAATGATAGTGAACAAGTTCATATTCAAGATAATATAAATAACAAATGGTAATTAGGACAAGTAAAACTGTATCTACGTAGAAATGCTAACAACAAAGTCATTGACATTAAAACTAGTTTATTCCGTAACACCAGATATGTGGCTACGAATATAATACGTGTGTACCTACTCTAAGTCGACATACATACAATACAACCTTCAACTTCACAACAAGTTGCCGCGGAACGTTTTTGAGCTACAATCGAAACAATGGACTCATTCATTTCCTTTGACCCGAGACTAGTGACACATTTTCTAAATTACGTCGAGTGGTCTCACCGCGAGCAATGAGTGTAGTTAGGAGCTGAGAGTGCCGCGACCTTGTCATCGTGTGCGACAGTCGCGACAAGTGCCCGCTGTACGCAAGACTTTCTCCCTGTTAGTGTTTACTTGAGAGGCGCTTTCTCCGTACTCCACCGCGCCATAATGAGCCTTTGTAAATGTCCTACAACCACCGCTCACTCTCGTACTGCTTAATATTTACGCACCAATGTTTGCAAATACGTCTCGTAATTGCATGTCGACATTATTTGTGAAGTCGTAACAGTGACATCGTTTCGTCGATGTTATTGAGAATTTATAATATTCATTAATTTTCGTCACGTTTCATGGCGATACTTGATTGTTCTCCCAAATGGGTTAACACATATGTTGCGGAAAATACCAACGTGTTAATACATGAAGTAAGTGCCAAGGGAATAATACCAGGTACGTGTAATTGTGATCGGTGTCACAGAGTCAAGCTGCAAGTGGTCGCGCAAGTAAAGAGTAAGTAAACAAAGTGGTTATCGAGCCAGTGATAATGTCGCGGTCGCCGCCAACGGCTGGCACGCGTGGAATGCAGGTGAAAGTGCGCCGCAGCGCCGCGTCTCGTAGTCCCACGTTCGATGTCCGCTCGACACGTGCATACGTACGTAATGTGATGTCGTGTACACACACCACTTACTTGTTACTTTCATGTTATTTTGGAACATAATGATGTAAGTACTGATGCATAAGACGTATGTATCCACATGTGAAAGAAAGTGTGTGTATCTGCTGATTATACCACTTTTATGCTCTTAGTAAATTATATCTAAACGCCGCTCGTCGCAACTTATTCAAATCAATATATACTATCGAAGAGCGCGCCTAGAGCGATTTTCACAAGATGCAGCAGTTGTCTGGCAGCCCGTTCATGCGTGTGTTGCTGTCGCGTCGCTCGTTGTGCGTTTATGGCTGCTGTGACATACTCGTAAACTATCACGATCCGTTTCTAAACATCGTCAACAGTTAATAGTCCTTCTAATCGCAAACTCCAACGGCGGCAGCGGCGGCATTTACTAATGAGTGCGTCGCTTCCAAATATCGTAAGTTTGATCATTGGACGTCCGCGTCGCGTCGTGGCGCCCCCACTCACTATAATAAATCGATTAAACAGCTCACGTGGATTAACGGACAAGTGATCGCTATAATAAATTAATAAAGTAACAAATGTCTGTTGAAAATAAACCGGGATCGGTTGTTGTAACATAACACGGCGTCACATGTCACCGCGCGGCGAGAAGAGGCGCGGATTCGAGTCATGAATACAAAGTGTACATTATCTACGAGCCGCTAAAACTGGCGACCTCGTTGTTTGTTTTTATTTACACCTATAATGTGTAGATATATGAATGTAGACCTGATTCTGTTGCTTCAGCTTCAACAGATCTGTGTTAAAGCTGAGGGTTATCATTATAAACCGATGATTGTGCAATTTTATACCGTCTGCAATACAATTATACACTACAACGTAGCAGCGTCCACCTCAGACAAACAAGTTGAGAAGAGACTATGATTGCGGACGTGAAAAGAACTGCTATTATAAAATGTTCGTTTAGTATATCGGTTGTTACATGCCGTATTGCCTGGTCTATAGCTGCTGTAATGTCACCATCCCGCTCCCTAATAAACATTCGTCGGTAATACATAAAATTTTCTATTGAACATTTTGTCGAAGCACATAATATTTGCATTTTTTGCGTTGTAAGTGTCTATAATGAAATGAGGGGTAATACTAACGTGACCGTTGGTAACTGAACATTTGGTGACATGTGGTGCACATATTCGTAGGTTATTGTCGCCAATACAAAACATAAACATTGAAATTTGAACGTTTTAAGACTTGTTTATTGTGTACGTGTGTGTGTGTTGTACACAAACATGAGGGTTTGGCCCCAAGAATGCTGCTCTCGAACACAATCGGTAACAAACTATTGTGACATCAACCCCCGAACATCGACAGACTCACAACACATTAAATAGGGGTTGACGATAACATTGTCCTGCACGATTCAACGAAAAACTATTTTATGGTAGACTTTTGCACTATTTGTGACAATAGTAGATCGATAACTTGGGTAAACAAACTTTATTTTGGGTATATAAACTAAAAGACTTGAGAGTAGTGGTAGACAAGCTGTTTTTGTACCTTTTACCACAGATTACAAAAAACCTTCTGCAATGTCAGAACTTTGGCGACTCCCGCCGCCGCGCCGCCCGCCGCCGTAGCGCTTTTCAGCAGTATTTCTACGGAAGACTGTATCAAAGTAAAGTATTTAAAGCTTATGAAGGAAGCGTTGTCACCACTATTATTAGATTTGATAACACAAGGAAATGCACAGGGACGCTGCTTGCATTGCAAACGTTCATTACTTATCGGTTTAGAGAAGCAAAAATCTATTTTTCACATACAAGGATATGCTATCTTATCTTGCAAGCTTCTGTCGATAGAGTAAACAGGCTGCTCTACAATACACCTAATTTTTAACTTCCTAATACATAACTTTACGCCTATCTCTCATAATGGGGTAAGCAGAGACTAGAACGCTATTTTCTACGATCCAAACATACCATTTAACGTTGAAAGGGCAAGGTCCCTAAACAACATAAAAATAAACCTCATATTGAACAATTACAGACACGCCACGTTGTGTGAAAAGCTCTACAGTTTTTAAGTTTTTATTGTTACGCTCATTGAATACATTATACAAACATAAAGCACGCGATAACTTACTACTGATTGTTAAACGTACTTTGTTATCTAACTATTACGTGACGAACATAAATAGCTTCACTTGATATAAATAAATCGATGTTTTGATTACACGCCGTTAAGTTACATCTTTGGTTACTGCTCTGCTCCCGTCGCCAGTAGCGTGATGTTACATAGTCTATAACTTTCTTCAAGAACTGGACTATCTAACGTAAAAATAATTATTTAAATCCGACTGATAGCACCAGAGATTAATGCATTCTAACAAAAAAAAATTTATGAGATGTGCTCTCGTGTCGTGTCTAAAGAACAATGGTTAGCGTACGGCGAATACAGCGGTACTACTACTAGGTTCCCATGAGTAAGTCAGGTCGTGACCCGTGACCCGCTCACTGTGTCACAGGGTCTGTCGGCAGTAGGTACTACGCAGGCAGCGACCCAGATGTTAGCACAGACAAGAATAGCTACAGATAACGTAAATATAAATATATTTTTTGTAATACGATTTTATTAAAGGGATGTATAATAGTCATTCTTTTTACGGTGCCGTACCCAAAGGGTAAAACGGGATCCTAATTACTAAGACTTCGCTGTCTGTCTGTCTGTCTGTCTGACACTAGGCTGTATCTCATGAACCGTGATAGTTCTGTTGTCGTTATAACACTAAAAAAACAGAATAAAATAAATATTTAGGGGGCTCGCATACAACAAACATGATTTTTTTGCCGTTTACATAATGGTACGAGTGCGAGAGTCCGACTCGCACTTCGCCGGTTTTTTTTAGTTTCTGGTCGATTTGTATCGAAATTTGGCGTGTGATTTAAGCCTTAGTTTTGTTTTATCTTTTATTTTGTATTGTATAAGTACATGTTTTTTCTGATGTACGCGCGTAGCTACTGTACTTATTATATCTATGTGCAAGTCGGCGGCTAGTTAGCGCACAAGCATCCTGTGCACATAAATAGCTGTCAAAGATCCTTTATCTGCGCGATAGCGGCGGCGCAGGCACAGACAACAATGAGCTATGAGCTATGCCTGCACCCTGTCACCCCCGCGTTATCGCGCGTCTGTCAACGCGGCCTCTGTCTAAAGCAGCGTGGTCACCACAAAACTTTGACGTTCATAAGTGTTAATTTAATTTAATTAATTAACCTATGTGAATAAACATATATTTTATTTCATTTCATTATGTGGTCACCTAGCCGTAAAGCGTGTAACGCATCTGTTACAGTATCAAGAGAGCGCAGTTAACTCGCAGCAACTCGCCGAGTATCTCTGTGAACAGTAGCGAATCAGAGGGCCTAGACAAGTGGCATAAATGCTAATAGAATAGATTAAAATATGTATGGGATTGACATAAGCTAACGACAATGTTGGCGGCAGCTATGTCAATTCCATATTAGAATCCAGTGATGACCGAAGGTAGCGAGCGACGGGCAAACGCCAGTGATGATGACGTAAGGTAGCGAGAGGGGGGACGGGAGCCAGTGGAAGGCGGCTCGACGGCTCACACTGCGGATCCGAAAGTCGTACTCACTCTTCATCACTTGAGGTTGATACAGTATCAGATACGTTACATGCTACACGATTACATGAGTACACTTCTTAACATTACAACGATACGAGTAGCTAGCCGACTGGCTCAGTGCGTGTACAACAGAACTGACAGAGCACCACTTCATCTGTAACTATAGGTACCTACATGATACACAGGCCGCATTGTCGCACTGTGTGCTAGTCGCTGCATATCACGTATGGTACAAGTTATAAGCGGTAGAGGTATTATCTCAGCGTTGTGTTGTAGAAAATATTATCATAATATCAGCTAAAAAAACGTCCATTGCTGGACAAAGGCATTCCCCAATTTTCACCATCGTGGCTGGTCGTTTGCCGCCTTCATCCATCGGTTGCCCGCCACCCTTATAAGGTCGTAGGTTTACCTTGTGAGGGGTGTGCCCACGCTGCGTCTTGTAGAAAACACTATAGTAAATATTAACTGTTTGGTAATTATAAACGTTATCGCAACTGTTAATAGTGCATATAGGTCAGTAAAACACGCTTGTGTAAATTAATATTATAGTATTACAGCATAAAAATTATCGGGAGTCAGGGCCTCTTTTACAAACTGTACAAGGTGAAGCTTTAAAAGCACTCGTCATACATTTGGATGAAAATAAACCAGTGTTTGTATTATTGCGTACGATGATAGAAATGACTTACTAAATAGTAAGCGGAAACTATCAATTGTAGTTATTGAAAGGGCTAAAACCTTTAAAAGTTGGATTGTGTTGCGAATTGCATGTCTCATATGAAATTTAACATTTTGTAGAATTCGGAAATTTTTAAGTTTTTGGAAGTCATCATTATTTGCTAACTAGGTAGGTATTAATGTTTTAAATATAAATTTGAACATTACCTATACCTACTTATTATTTTTCATGATACTGATCACATACCTAATAATAATACTGATTGACTAGGGTATGTGGTGCCATCACACATGAATTATCGTATAGTTCATCAAAGGATGCCACCCGCCGACGTCTCTGACTTGTTTTGTATACGGAAAGGAAGTTATCTCATTGCGACCGGCTCACGGCCGGCAGATAACGGTGCACCCGGCAAGCCAAAGGGAGGGGGAGGGGGGAGAGGAGCTGGTCTCGATGAACTCATCTGTTTGCGCGCTAACTGTCTAATGTATCTTCTCAGTTAAGTAAATCTCACGCAACACTTGATTTGCCTCACGTTACGAAATAGAAAGTTCCTTGTGCTAATTATTTGTGTTAGTCACGTGTTATTTATACCTACGTAATATTGACAGAGGATTAGTAAGTGAAGCAATCGTAACTTCACTACAAGTAGGTTCAGATCCACAGCCACATGTTACATTTCAGCGCTCGTTTTCACAACGCACTCGCAGTATGTATCCAGGCCAGTAGTACGTGCAAATACTTGTGAGTTGTGACTGTTTACAAGAGGCCCGCTATAATCTGGCCTTCGTCATCCAAATATCGGCTAAAGCTTTTCTATCTGTAATCGTATCGGTATGCAAAGTATATTGCTTTGATTGATTGATTACACAATATTTAATCATATTCAACAAAATAGAAACGAACCACGTAACCCATTCATTTGTAACAATGGCGTCGCAGTCAGCATTTGTAATCTGTCATCTTTGTATGTGTGACAAGTTGACACGTTAGCTGTCATCTTGACAGCTGCGTTATTTGCAATTTGTCAATGAAAGGTTGTCACAGCCAACTGAAAAATTTCTATTAATCTCGTAGCTTGAGTGACAAAGTTTGAATTATAATGTTAGGTACCACGGTAAAAGCTTCAGCAGCAGCGTAGAAAGATACATTAAAATTAGTATGTTCTAACTTCTGATAATGAAGTTATGATATGTTATAGTGGTGACAGGCAGTTTTAAACAGCAAAATAAGCCTCTCAGGGAATAGATGGCCGTAGTTACCACTTGAATTAGTAACAGCAGTAACATTATATTTAGTAGTTATGTTTTATAATAGGTACATATTTTGTAAGTGTAACAGCCAACAACGTGGTCTAGACATATTTACACATTACAAAAACAATATAAAAATACTGTAAGTTTATTTAAAACCGTCAAGATCTGTCATCGCGCAGCGTTCACAGCTCACACAGACAATATTTATATAAAAGTTGAAATAACTGGCCGCGGGAACTTCATAATAATGTGAAACACACGTCTAACTTCAGAGGTGTCCTTCAGGGAGATAAAGTAGAGAAGATGGATTGAATATACGTAACCCGGTTCTCGCAAATTGGAGTACAGTTAAAGTAGTATCGCTACTGCACACATACTGACGCACATAGACAGACATGAATACTGTACGAAATGTGTTCATCTCGTCTGCGGTAGTAGACATTTATTGCGTCGCTATGCGTGTGCGTGCTATGTATGAAGATCTTTATCTGTTTAATGTTTATTAAAACACCATCTGTTCGCCAAAATCTGCGCTGTCAATATGTCTACATCAGTCTACAAACAGTTCCTCTATCTGTTGGTATAACGATATTTTTGCGAAAATCTAAGTATCTTAAGAAAAATACCTACTTTTCGCTTTTCATTCTTTTTAGTTATGTACAATGCAGAGAGTATTCTGGATTCCAATACTGAAATAGAAAAGAAAACTATTTGAAACGGTGCATATTGTTGAGAAAATGAAGGAAGCTAAAAGATACAGGAACAAGACGAGAGCGGCGCGGGCGTGCCCACTCAGCTGAGAATTAAAGATAATCAACCTCATCGCATGTTCCATGCCGCGTGTTGAGACGTGTGTGTATGTAGGTACAGTGAGTAGGTGTACGTTTGCGCTCATATGCAACATCCACTTTTTAATAAACTTTTTGCAGTCCAAAAATCAACCATCAAGTACCTATATTATTACTTTATACGAGAACCACTAATAAGTAGTTTCCTAATGAATATTGTGAGTATTGTGACTGAAAATTTATCCTTGTTACACATATTAGAACCCAGGAGTTTTCTTTGAAAGTTGGAAGTCGTTCGTATTCGAAATGAAGATCACATCACTGCATCACCTAAAGTTGACTGGTAGAGAATGCTTTTAGCATTAAGTCTGCCTCTGTACCTATGTGCACGAAGTTTAATAAATAAATAAATGATAAGCAATAATCGAGCTAAATATTTATGTGATCTACAAATATTTGTTTGGAGAGTCTGACTGTGATCTGGGTGTCTGTTGTAGTTTGTATGTTTATATGAAGTTGTCTTGTAAAATGCATCACAACGGGAAACTATCAAAATATCATATTAGGTCATTCTATATTTGTATTAAACTCCTTAACTAATAACCGCGATCACTGATTTAACAGTACTCTACATTACAAGCGGTTGAAATGAACGTTTTGTATTAAATCTCTCACCTAATTCAGTAAAATGTTGGTACACAGTGCAGTCCCGTACGAACTCTACTCTATAATAGGAATGACTAAGTTTATGTTCACTGAACGATATCAGCTCAATATAGTGAATCTTGTATATTTTATGATGATGCGTCGTCGCGAGCGAGCGCGTGCTCCTCCCCGCACTCCTCACACCCTCGCCTTCAGATGAGCTAATGAAACGCACAAATCATACTGAGATAGCCTTTTTTATTCGATAGTTGTACCACCGCTAAAATAACTACTAGATGACACATTTATATGAAACTGCGAGATATATCTTTAAACGTCTTATCTCATATTTAAGCTGTCCCTAATTTTCATTAAGCCATATATTTAGTCACATACACACATACATAATAATATACAACATAATGAATAAGTCTGTTACGTTCCTATGTGTCATGTAAGCAGCTCAGTTTATGCTGTTTATAAATGCAAATCACTGCTTTTCAGCTACTTATGCTTTTAATTTACCATACCGGGTTATTGACCACACTAATTTTTTTTGGTGACTTTTGTGTTACATACTTACTTTACTTTCGTTCTTGAAAGAGGTTTCTAGTCATTTCCCTCCTTAAAGAGATCGGTGCAGCGTCTGTGTTTTCTTACATTAAAAATTAGCAGAATGACGAATAGTTTGTCAAGCATGAAGTGCTTCATAATTTTGAAGCATATGCAGTATACTGAGAAGTACCGCAACAATAGTTGTCCAGTTATGTCAACTAAGTATGTGGTACCAAGAACAATAAAAAGAATGTTCAGCTAAGTTTAAATTCTAGTTAAAACCGCGAGCGAGTGAAGTGGCTCGTGTTACTCCATACACATGTTCTACACGGAAACATGACTATTAACAACGTTCCTGTTATGTGTACGAGCATGATACCCAACACTCGCCAGATGGCTCACCTACTAACTGTTACCAAACATTGCATACCGTTTGCTTTATTGGCTCACTCAGCAACTGTGTAAAAGCTCTATGATATCCTCATTATGTACCTCTGTCTTTTTTTGACTTTTTATGAATTTTACAACAGGAAACTAACTAACTTTAGACTTTAGAAACATACACAGACATTAACGGACACAAAAATGCATCTAAACTCTTAAAACAAAATATTCATAGATATTACACAATACTCGGTGTAGCAACAGCTGAAAGTTTCGGACATCCTCATCAAATATATACTGTCACTCATAATGCATCGGTAGTAAGTCGTCCAATAGTCTAGTCTAAGTTTCTTTATTATTTCGGCTTATGAGTCAAGCTGACAAAATTAAATGTTTGCGCAAAGAAGTCAACTCACTCATCCGTGAGAGCGACTGCGCACGATTTTCATTAAGGAGACAGATGGTGGTTACTTACGTATACGGCTACTCGTATATTGTCAGCAAACCTTGGTTCTTGTTCATTTGCCCTTAAAAGGGACACTGAACGAGCTTTAACGTAAGTGCTTTTATTATTGCCTCTCACTGACACGTGAAAAGGAATTCCGTAACCGGCTGTGAGAGAGTTTGAGTTGCTATGGAAACAAGACAGGTAAAAGGCAACCTGTAGTTCAGTGAAAAATACTTTTCCTTAGAAGAGCTAATTGAAATTTTGAAATAGTTTTTTCATTACGCACCTATATTAACTTTAACTAGTACCTACCTATATAAGTTCTACTAGTGTGCGTACAGTTTTCGTGAAAATTCAAAAGGTAAATGAAGTAATTATTATTTCTGTTAATACTAACAACATACAAATTGTTAAAATAATTTAAAACTGGTTTAGAATTAAGACCTTGCGTGTTTTAAGTTCTGTTCTAATATTTATTTCATGACGGAAAAATTTAATATAACTTTACTGAACCTAGAATAATACGAAAATTTCATGTATAGGTCGCGCTAACGTTTACTTTAATACCAAAGTACTCACTATTTTACCACAGAGATAGCCCAAATGGAGCAATCATTCAGCAAAGTAAGGGTGTTTATTCAGCGCAGCATATTTCTACGATCCACAGATATTGTAGGAGTCAACAAATCTTGTTTACAAATCTCTTCATTTTCTTAACATAAGGGGATCTATGACAAAATTGGGCCACGGCCGAGGTTCACTATCTAAGCGAAAAGCCGTCCGTCGCCCACTGACGCCCTGGCTTTTTCTTTCAAAATAATAGCCACGATGTTCATAGTTTTATAAATAAAACGAATGTGTCCTTTCAGTTACATTATGATTGTTAATAAATCCACCGCATAAATTCCAGGAAAGGTGAAAATTGGTATAAATGTTAGGGTCTTTTATCATTACATTATAGTGAAAGTGTAAAAGTAATCGTTTGATTTAAAAATATTCAACATCAGTTTCAGTGAAGCGATTCTTTTGTGATACAAATATATAGCTTAGAACAAAATTATAGATCATGCAATTTTCTTCTAAGAATCACTATTTCTAAGGTAAAGCGATTCTTAAATTCTAAAGTCTTAAGGATTAAAACATGGGCGCCGGCCGCATGGTGCAAGGAGGTGCACTTGTACTCCCTTGTTGAAAAATATACATAGATAAATTGTAATCGTTGTATTAAGTTAGTGTTCAAATTGTAGCGTCTATACTTTCTATCCAAATTTGTTCAAATGCACCTGGAACTCTGATGTCTCCCCTGAAAGTAATCCTGGCGACGTCCATGGATTGAAATACCTACTCTTACGTCTTCATATCTGTGTGTGTGCTACGTATTAATTCATATTGTCTGTGACAGTAAGTACCTCTGTCTATTCTCTGTGCTAAGTCGTCGTGGGTGGCGGCAGTAGGGCGTGCGTCGTGTGCCTCACGCATTAAATGAAGCCGAGAGTATTACTGGAGCGTTATCTGTCGTCGCGTTATCAGTCCGCGTGCTGCCCACCCGGACAACGCTGAGCTCTGGATTACCGCGGCATTGCTACAGATTATGTGGAGTTAATGACGCGCTCCTAAACTCACATATTTATTAGTCACAGGCCCTGTCTCGTGTTCTATTATTGTTTGAGTTTATTTATAAAAACAAATACATTCAATCCTTACTAATATTATAAATGTAATAATAATAATACATAATAATACCACAACAACCACACAATGCCATCTAGACTCAAAGTAAGCATATATTAATAGCTTGTGATATGGGTTCTAGAATGCAGATAAACATACCTACTTATATACTTTTTTTTGTAAATACATACATATTATACATAGAAACACCCAGACCAATGCAAATAGCCATGTTCATGTACACAAATATTTGCACTGAGCGGGAATCGAACCCGCGACCTCTGCGTGGCAGTCCATACACAGTACCACCGAACTACAGTGGTTGTCAAAAACTGTAAAGTAACTCTGTCCGTCTGTTTTTCTGTTATGCTTTCACGCCTAAACCAATGAACCGATTTTGATAAAATTTAGCATAGAGATAAAATAGACCTTGGGGAATAACATAGGTATGCAATAGGCTCTTTTATCGCGAAAAAATGGCCCGAAGCGGTAGAAATAAATAAGAGATAAAAATTTGTATGAATAATTTTCAATGTATAAACAGAGACATATTCATGATTAGTAAAAATATATTAAGTGATAACCGATATTTACGCGGCGGAGCTGTGGGCGACATCTAGTTTTATTGTATTTCGTCTACATTCCTACTCATAAGCATTTTTTTTTTTTACATTTCAGTTTTTAAGTGAACGCCTTCATTCTAGAGTCTAGTATGAGCTACTTGCTTATATCCGTAGCTAAAAAATTCTTTCGCCCACACAAACGTATACAAAAAATTTTAATGTGCGTTTATGTATGACAGGCCTCAAAACTTTTATTATATTATTATCTTGTCAAACTTACTGCAATAACTGAAAGCAATGTGGTGTTATATTTCACCCACGTATACTATTATAGTGGTATCTACCTACATACCAATTTTCATCGAAATGGGTTTAGCCGTTAAGGCGCTGAGTGGTAACAAACACACACTCACACACAGACACACACGGACGCACGCACGCACGCCCGCACGCACGCCCGCACGCACGCACGCACACACACACACACACACACACACACACACACACACAAACTTTCGCATTATAATAATTAGTGACGACTTGTAACTGGCTTCTTGTTATATAACCTATTGTTATTTATGAAACTATTTAGCTGTAAGTTCATCAATGTGCTAAATAAAAAAAATATATAGAGAGACACATAAGAAGAGAGTACAGCAGACTAAAAACTACAAATGTAATGTACCTCTATGTTGTTGAACTACCACAAATCTTTTTATCGGCACGTGTGTTTCCTTCTAATTTTTGTTGCCGAAGTATGTTTCTTTTTCACTTCTCAAATTCAAAGTCTTTAGGCTTGATATTTACTTTATCTTCCTCTATTAATTCAATTCGATCTCAGGTCAGTGGTCAACCTGTGCGTGCATTACTGTCTACATTCACATAATGTCGCCGTGGTCGGTAAACCCCAACATTGTATCACACAATCACTAGCACTACCAACAGCTTTCCTTTCCGAGACCATTCACTTTCACTGTGAAAGCTCTCAGTAAGCTTGTTCCTAATTATTCTGCAATTGCAACGGCATAATAAAAGAAATGTACATCATATTGCAGCGTCGTGGGTTCCATTCCAACAAAAAACATATTTTATAATCTACCTAAATATTTATTTTGAATGACTGAGCTTACGGGAAAGTTGTCTTTTAATACCTACAAGGGCTGCTGTTTATATGGGTCGCTGACGTTTCGGACACAATATGTTCGGACACAGTGGCCGAAACGACACTTTTAAATTTTATTTTATTTTCTCTGTCGTTTCGGACACTGCCTATTCAAAGTAGCTGCTTAGTACAGCCAGACAAAAAGGTTTAAATAAAATGTGCATAAAAATCTTTTTAAAGCGGCGTTTAAGCTGTAATAGGTATAGTAGTATATATCTATATGTATATGTATACGTGTTGGAAAAATTAAAACTAAAATTTCATTTAAAACCTTTGTTAATGTAAAAATCAACATCATAATCACAAAAAATAAAACATTTAAAAAAAAACATACATGATATACTTAAAAATAATTTTAACAATTAAAAAATCACAGATAATCAGTTGAAGCAAAGACTACATACTACAATATACTTAAATACTAAATACAGGTCAACAATTACAGTAATCTACAACAGTCACAATATTTGGCACAGTTTAACCTACAATAATCACAGTATTTGGCACAATAAAAAAATGTATTTTTTTGTTTTAGGCACTTTCAAATTTTGAAAGTTGTCAATTGTTTTTTTTTACATTTTTTTACCTGTATAAAATATGTCGCATGCTTTAAAATATATTAGGCGGAAGAAAAGGATTTCAACATTAAGGTGTCGCTGGATGTTTTTGTCTAACCGTACAAACAGGATATTTTATTAGTGTCCAAAACGTCAGTAAAAACATTTAAAAAAAAAAAAAATTGTCGATTGGGTCAAAGTGTCCGAACATTTTGTGTCCGAAACGTCACCCACCCGTTTATATATCCGGAATATGATAAAATAAGTAACATTGACTATTAAATATGGTTTTAATGCTTTTCAAAACATTCTCGAAAATTTTCTCGAGTTAAACCTATTGTAATAACAACACGCAATTTTTAAAATCGCGACACATAATAAAAACAATTTGACAGTCGGATGAAACAAACTGCATTAGTTCTACAGCTAAAGAGTTCCATTTTCAAAAGTAATAATTACTTTTATTTTTGTAGTGGCGAGTTCCGATTTCTCATATAACATCCTATGTACCTTAAAATACAAACGATATTTTAAGCAACGTTATTCACAGTATAATTTTAGATTCAAATTTAAGTCACATCTCTGGGGAAATACCTTTAGCGAATAAGTTCGTGATACATTCCCGAAAATTAGTAGTTTCACAGCAAATTAGTTTTGTGCACGCAGCGACAAACTACAAAACATAACCAATGCATATGGTGATGTGTTAGGTCTACAATATTTTGATTCTTGCTGGTTGCAGCGATTGTACCGAAGGCATACTTGTATATATACTTCTGACATCGTTGCATGCCGCTGTCATTATGTATAACAAACAAAATACTTTATTTGCAGTTAAAGACACAATCTTTTCAGCTGCTAATGCTGCACTTTTTTTAGAAGCACTGGTTAGTGGTAACCAATAATCAAAAACACAACGCTCACTGCGAAATTGTGAAAGTTCATTTTCTTTATATAGTACTTACCTATAATATTAATAGATAAGTGAAAAGATTTAGTGTTAGTACGGTACTATAATATTCGTAGGTAGGTGGCAGATAGCGATGTGTTGACAATCACGTCTCTTTACGACGCCATAAAGCGGGTGCGACGAGCTCTTGTGTTTATGATTGTCTTAGCTACAGGCAAACACGCGTGTCTACATCCATACTAATATTATAAATGTGAAAGTAACTCTGTCTGTCTGCTACGCGTTACGTCTAAACCACTGAAATGATTTTGATGAAATTAGGTATAAAACTAGAAAATACCTTAGAGAACACATAGACTTTTATAAAAATCGTAGTAAGAAAGTTGAAATGGTTGAAATTGGGATGAAAGTTTTCATGAAAAATGCGATAATCAACATTCACACGAGGGGAGCTGCTGGCAACAGTTAGTAGCTCATAAACGCGTCCCACGAATAGCCACTATTAAGACGTTCCTTGTAATCCTTTTAATTGCCTAATATTATTAAATTAGCCATATATTACAACACACCGCATCGTCTCGCACAATCTTATCTTCAGTTTGGGGTCAAGGCACTGTTCTAATAAGGACATTATGGCATTATGATCTTTTGTGAATACCACTCCGTTTAACTCGTTCACTTGACTTTTTACTACTTATTACATTGAAGACCATCGGTATGACTCTATTGCAATGTGCCAGGGTGCCAAATGCGAGTTGTTTTTACGTTATCGCGATCGAAATGTTTACCGCGATTGGCTGTTTGATTAGTTATGAGTGTGGAGCGGGCCAATCGGAGCACCAAACGTCATAAACGTGTCGATCGCTTTAACGTAAAACAAACTCGCACTCGGCCCGCTGATGTCTTCTAGTACAGGATGTGTAACTCACAGAAGGCACATTATATTAGCAGTCAATTTTTCGCTCTGCTATATGAACAGTTGGAGCATGTCTCATTTTGTTCTCTACAGGTCCTGAATGTCGGGCTGTTTTACAGACCCAGATAGTAGAGATGACTGGTCTTGACATAGCTCTGAAAACAAATTACGGTTCGTACTCGCAGTAAAGTTACTTTCTGCATGTAATTTATCATGTTCTTAAATTTCCATTAAATCGGCGATTAATTTCAATCGTGTTGGCAAACAATTGGTTCAATAAATTGTCAATTTTGGTGAGCAAACATTGTCCTACACAAATAAGTCGTGATGGGATTGACCATTCATCCTTGTTCTACACGCGGGTACTTGCACGCGCTCTGACTTCAAAGGCAGCAATTACGTACTGATATTGTTAATGTAAAAGTAGATTGAATGCTTTACTTGTATGATATACGAGTACGCTTAATAGAACGATCGTGTGATTGGTGATCCTTAATAATTTTGTCCATTGCCAATCTTGATTCAATGCTCTCAATTGAGTTCACATCTCCGTTTGATAAGCTTTTAGTGTTATATGAATACAATGCAAAACAGGCAATAATTAAGTATTTACCTAAGTACTTACAAAAGTTTTCCTAAGTTCATATGTAGTTGGTAAGTACACAGGAAAACTACAAAGGCTTAATTTTAGCAATTTTGAAGTAAAACAGAAACCATGTTAACTGAAAACTACCTAAAATAAAAAATATTAGAAACTAGCTACGCCCACACACACACACACTTTCGCATTTATAATATTAAGAGGACTCTCACAGTCCCACGTTGGGCGCCAAACTGAAATACTGTAGCTAACACTGGAAATTAAAGTGAAATCGTTATTGTGCCTCGTGGTATCGATAACAATTTAAATTTAATAGTACTAATCGACGTAATACTAGAGATTCTATTAGCTAAGATCATCTCAAACTCATCGATCTCAAATATTATCAAACAATAACTTACAATGAGATTAGCAGATTGAATAAACGTTAAGTTCGTTAGGTTATGAAAGCACTTTGTCAGATTAGTTATATTGTATAGTGACGAGGGGTATAAGTAGATAGTGAACAAGTTCGTACTACGCACTCTCGGATGTTAGCGACTTCGATAATGATCTGCGAAGGGCCGCAGTCTTACCCTGGCTCCACGTGTTGGCCATAACACTGGATCCAATAACACTCGTCCAACGTGTGAATCCAGAAAATAGCACTACCAACACTCCCACATTGTTGGAGCTATTGCTATTTTATAGTTCCCAACGCTGGACGAGTGTCGTTAGGGCCAACATGTGGACTCGACCTTTAAGTTGTGAATGTCGATGTGGGCAGCGTGACCTCTTACAAATATTGTACGGAAAACCATGTTTAATTATAAGCGAACGAATCTAGTTACCGAGTTATCAGTTATTTTGTACATTTTGTAATGAAGAACAGTATCGTATAAATATAATACACAAAAGATTTGTTTCAAATAAATAAGGGTAATCAAGTGATTTAAAAGAACGACCGATAAATTCAGAACATTTCTGTTGCTTATTGCGAATACCACGCGAATACTAATAAAATAGTTAATAAATCATTTACTTTGTCCGAAAATTGTAGGCATGTAAAGTTCTTCGCAACAGTAAAACAGAGTTTCATATCGAGTTTTGTTATTTTCCTTGCTTTCATAATAAGTAAATTAGTTTTTCTAGAAACTTTGTTTAAAACTAGCTATCAGCGGCGCGATTTCACCTGCGTCTTTGCTTACTGCTACGCTCCCGTCGCCAGTAGCGTGATGTTACATAGCCTATATAACCTTCCTCGAGAACTGGGCTATCAAACGCAAATTAAAGAATTATTCAAACCCAACTTGTAGTTCCAGAGATTATTCAAACAAAACTGACTTTGTCTGCACCGTTGGTCTAGTGGTTAGTGTAACTGACTGCGACGCAGGGTGTCGTGGGTTCGATTCCCGCGGAAGGCAAATATTTGTATGATGAACATTTGTATTTGTCTTTAGTCTGGGTGTTTCCTATGTATTATAAGTATGTATTTACAAAAAAAAAAGTATGTATATGTATATATTTCAGCTATCTAGTACCCATAACACAAGCTCTGCTTAGCTTGGGACTAGACGACAGAGTGTGATAGTGTCCACATATTATTATAATATTATTATTAAAACTATTTTATATAATAGTAAATATAGATAATATTCACAAAAAAATATGTCGTTTGTAAGTCATAAAGTTTATTCCCTCGATGTCATTGCAGTGCATTACTAGTGTTGCTACGAGCGCAGTTGTGCCTTGCTAACAATATCTGCACGCTAACTAGCTTTATTATCTCCTATATTTATCGTTTAATTGGTGTTCACCCCAACCGCTGATATTGTCGTTCCTTATGAAATAAAAATTGTTTGTGAAAGAAAATTGGAATTCCCGTCAGAGAAGTAATATCCAAGAGACGGCTCGGCTCCCACGCGTTGGCGATGCTGGGGCTTTAAGATTGTATAGATAAACTCCCGACATAACTATCTACATCAGTACTTTCTTTTATATATTTTTGTTGGTTTGCTAACATCGATTAAAAAGAAATTGCTCATTTCCTAGTCTGATAATAAGTTTTTTGCTATTGGCGACTGTTGCAGACGAACAACCAGCCCACGAATGGGGTAGGTGAAGGGATTGAGGGAACTGAGAAAAAAGGAAAGGGGAAAAAATTGCTAAAGTACTTATTCGTAGAAAGCAATCAGGCAAGTAAGTGCGAATGTTCAAATTAAAATTTGCAGTTTAAAATTTTCAAGAAGGCCTACTTTATCACAAAAAGCGTACGTGAACAAAAAGTTTTCAGGGCTAAGCTTGTTAAGGTAACATTCTGCTATAATATATAAAATAACAAAGGTTTGTATTTGCGTTAGGGTAGCGTATTACAACCATTTACGTTTATATTGCGTTGTTATGTTAATCCTCAGGTTTTGGAAACGTTAAACCTGCTTGTGCTATACACAAAACTGTGGTAGTCGATAATAACAAGTGGAATTTGAGATCAAATTGAATGGTCTTACTTAGTAATTAGAGTTAATAGGTACCAATATTGACGGTCTTGAAACTAATAGGTATTATTTATCTGTTTTAATAGCAGTGGCTATCCAGCACAGATCAGGTTTTACTAAATGTACCAGACAAAATCCTAAAAAAAATAGAAAAGCGTGCTAAAATGTGTGCTCATTAACAAACAATCACAGAAAATAAAATGTTGCGACTTATCGGCCATTCCTTGATAGCCAGGACAAAGTATCAGGATGTTCACGTTTGGTGTCCATAAATAATGCGGCTTCAGTGTTATCACTTGCTCGTAAAGGGATTACGGGCAATCACCGGCCGCCCGCGCACAGATAACATCGCGCTTAGGTCAACCATCTGTTAACCGATTTTATGGCTACACTTGCCTACTAAGTGTACTAGCGAGTGTTTGTTGAGTTGGAACAGTGAATAAAAGAACTTTTCATTGCAAAAACAATGTTAAATTCAACCAATCCGTTGCCGACAAACTCAAACTCAAAGCATTTATTTTATTTTGATCATAAAGTATGATGCTTATGAAAAGTCACAATAGCAGTCAGTAGTCAGCCAGTTTGCTGACGAGGTACAGCTGTGAGAAGAACTGGCAAGAAACTCACGCCAATCTTTTTATGATATTTATAGTTTTTTGTATGAGTTTACAATGACAGTGATAGCAGAAGAAAATGTGAAAGAGGACTGAAAAAAGGGAATGGATGTAAGTGCTTCATTGGCAGGGCATTGCTTACTGCGTAGTGTTGTATACATATATACAATAAAGGCTAGCTCATACTACGGCCGCAGAATTTGCCGCAAAATTGCGTCTAAACACATAGTAGTCGTAGTAACGCTGACAACCCTACGAAGTAAGCAACGCCCTCTGGCTCCACATATTGAGATCTAGCGTTATTTGATTCTCTGCAAATCAGTTGAATAATGCCAGAAATACATTCATGTTCCAATAATATATGTTACGTAAAAATATCACCCGCGATTCAATTTGATTCGCGTGGGGTTCGTCTACGTAGATTTAACATTATTTTTAAATAAGTATTTTACAAGAAGTAAACTGTCAATACTTGAGTGTTTTGTCAAGTTTAAGTATTTAAAAGTTTATTCTGAATTAGCTCGTTATACTGAGTCTTTTAAATTCTATTCTGAAAACTGTCTCAGTGTTCTTGTACTACCACATGTTATAATATTTCCATACGGCGTCTCTTTCGCTCCATTATTTGGCATAAATTAGCGGCTCGTGTTCACATAATTTATTCGTTTATTCGACGGCGTGTCTTAAATTGTAATGTGATGAGCTCGAGTGTCAACACATAATTGTGTTAAACGTGTCTGTGTTTGTGAACGATGTGAGACGAGAGGAGAGAACTGGCTTTTGATGATGAATATAAGATAATTAAGTGATTGCGCGCCATTGTGTTGGTATGAATTGATCTAAAAGATGTTACATGTGTATGTACATGGAAACGTATTCAAGGACACGCGTCGTGTATAAATGGAAGAACAGACGTATGAAGTAACCAATAAACATGCACAAATTCACGCATACCTATTACATGTAGGTAAGTGCAAACTAAATTCAGTTACGATATTATTCGGCGGATTCGTAAGTAAGAATGTTGATATATTCAGTACAATTGAGAAGTAAAATGTTTCGATTTAGCAATTGCCAGAGCAAAGATAAACATTTCCGAAAAGGCATATATTATCTTATGTCCTTTACAGGTGCGGTGGGATGATTTCTTGTATCTCCAAGATCATGAATTTAATCAATGTCTCTTATAGAACAGAACAAAGATGTTTTTAATTATAAGTAACAGTTAATTATCATAGTAAGAAAACGCACCAAATGTTACATGTCAGTCATGTGCTGCTTCATCAATTTAGTGAAGGTTTACTATTACATTATGCTTCGCGACTGATTGAAACCGTTCCAAGTGCGAGCTCGTCATTTGCATAGAGGCATTACACAGATGTTAGCTGTTGTGTCTTTACATTTCACAATTATTTTCTATTAAATAAAGCTCCATTTCAATCTAATCCACTAAACAAATTCATTAATGGATTTGTTTCGGACGTCCGTTGAAATAGAAACATTGTATATATGACACACAAAACTAGAACAGTTAAATCTGAAACCAACTCAATCACCCAGAACCTGATATTTATGCTACTCGAACCGTAGATCGCTTAGATTAAGTACTCTGTATGGTTACATACAGTAACTCAGTGTTAGTGTCGAGATAGTTGTCTACAGCGTTACTGTGATAGATCAAAGTAAAGTTTTTCTTTAATTCTAAGATCTGATGTTGTTTACGCTTAAAGAAACTCCTGGGGCCTACTATCACCTGTTATAGCAGTAGTATTTTAATCTTTTTTTGTGTTTTGTCTTTTTCTTTTGTACCATTCAAATCAAAGATAGAGACAAAGTAAGGTTATAACAAGATTGCTTTATGGGGTTGTGATAGTGCTCCCGATCTGTACTTAAAGTATCGACTGCACCGTTGGTCTAGTGGTTAGTGTAACTGACTGCGACGCCGGGTGTCGTGGGTTCGATTCCCGCGGAAGGCAAATATTTGTGTGATGAACATTTGTATTTGTCTTCAGTTTGGGTGTTTTCTATGTATTCTAAGTATGTATTTACAAAAAAAAAAGTACGTATAAGTATTATATTTCAATTATCTAGTACCCATAATACAAGCTCTGCTTAGCTTGGGACTAGATGACGATGTGTGATAGTGTCCACATATTATTATTATTATATTATTATTATTATTGTCACAGTCAGGTATAGATACAAACAGATATTTAAAGTTGTAAAACTTTTAATAAATAATTTAGTGAGAGCTGCCATTGCATTATTTATAACCTAAATAGCTATTTATTTTTAGATATATATCAAAGGTAGGTATATCTTATGTCCCCCTTTAAGTTGAACACGATTTAGACTTCCAAACTGGGACCCAAAATGGTCGTTGTGTTATACGTCACCGAGGGCTGATTACACAGGTAACTACTGTTCAAAACATTATAAAATTTGCTAACAGGAAGTATACTTTACGTTTTTGAGTGTGCACGCTTCCAACCTGCGCGTAAAAATGTCATTAGTGTCAGTGGCGGCGGATTCCGGTGACGAACGGCGCTCAGAGGCTTGCAAGGTCGTCTGCATGCCTTGAGTCTCCGTATAGTTCATTTTACATGCATTGAGCAAATATGAGCGCCCTTTTAAAATGACATTCACAACGCAAAAACGATCTTGGCGTCTGATAAATAAAGTAAATTTTCTTTGGAAGGACGAATTTGTTTTATCGGCAATTTGCATGTGAATAATGTTGTTGGTCGTTGTAAGTGCGTCAATGTACTCTTAGGTATACTTCTTTTATATATCTTTTTGATTTGTTACATTGTGAGAGCATCCCTTCTACGAGTTATCGCCCTTCTTGAGTGAGTATTAATATCGCATGTTAAAAACTTGTGGTGTACTTTGATTGTTGCGAACTTGTTCTTAGAGTTTGTACATAACGATAGAAGAGATGGTATGTTTGAGTATCAACAATTATTTGTTTTTGATAACACAATTTTTTTTTTATATTAGCCTACCAAAGTGACTCCACTTTGCCTGATGGTAAGCGGTCAGTGGAATCCAGAAGTGGCGGACACCATTCCAAAAGCCAAACTATTGGTATGGTGGCCTCCACTATGGCGGCTTAGTGAGATGCTTTTTCACGCCCCGCTTAAAAGACCCAGGATCAAAATTAGATGGGAACACATCCGCTGGCAAAGACTTCTAGGCTTTAATTGAGCGACAAAAGTATGAAGTGCTGAACCGTTTGGTTCGAGACCCTTTAGATTCCACTGTGAAAGGGTGGCACTTTAGTCCCGCACGTGTCGTTCTGGATAAAAAGGGAGAGGGTGGGATTAATTCAAAGAGCTCTTCAGAACACTCTCCATGGTAAAGGCGATAGAAGACAAAAAAAACTTTAATTTAAACTTAAACTTGAACACAAATCTTACAAATATTGAAAACGCGAACGTTTATAAGGATGTAAGTATGGAAGTTTGTTACTTTTTACGCAAAAATTTAATGAAACTTTATAATTATATACATAGCTCGATATCAGAATAAAACATACCTAGGCCATTATAATTTATAAAGATATTGTGCAGATTTTTTTACGCATGTGAAGCTGCTTCAAGAAGCAGCTTCACATGCGTAAAGAAGTAAAAATATAAAAATAAAAAATAAAATAAAAATATTATTAAGAAGTACATTTATACTAACACTAGTGTTAGTATAAATGTATAAATTCAGAATATAGAAAGAAAGGCTACGAGCCCTTTCGACCCTAAAGATTTGACCCTTTCTTGGTTTGAGTACCCGTTCGACCCCTGGGATAACAGCAGCACCCATAGAAATCGTCTGAATTCACATGTTACTTGAGTTACATAGTTTTTAAGCGTACCTACTACAACGAAAACTGACAAAAGCAATGTTAGAGAGCAAAGTAATGTTTGGAGACATGGCTACATGCGTCAATAAATGGTATATTGTAGAATCATAAACTTGCAGTACGAAGTATTCCTACAGTGTGTGTGCACTTAGTTGCACTGCCTGCTCATTGTACAGAGCAAGTTACCCAGACACAGAGTGAGCAGTGAAGCAGACGACGCGGCAACCCCCTTCCCCCTTCTCCCTCGCGTCGACGTCACAACTCGCAAACGAGTCAGGACAGCCGGATGCGAGCAGATAGCAACTTGAACTTGCGTTTAAGTTACAAATGTTCAACACATTCAGACATTTCAGAATGCTTGCTAAACAAAAGAGCCTACTGTCTATGCGTGTGTTAAGAGGCGTCCTTATGCGGTTCATAGAAGAGATCGCCAAACTATCTGTTTCGTTTGTATCAGATAAAAGTACTATTATCCCAATTCAGGGCAAGTCTTTTTTCATAGCGCATAGATATTGACTACCATGCTTGCTCAGGGCGCGGACTAGACAATTTTAATATATGCCATCAAAAGTTCATGCTCTATTTTCTACCCCATAGGAAGAAATTTTCCCTTTCGCGTCTCTTTATGTTTGAATCTGAGAGTTTATTATTCTAAAAGAATATAAAAAATAAAATAAAAGAATATAATCTTTTTATACAGTAACATAAGGTTTACAGTTATATATTGGGATAGGAGTATACAAAATACAAAATACAAAAATCTTTATTTCCTTTAGTATCCTCTTAAATATAGTAATGTGAAGTGTACACACCCATAGGATCTATGAATCTATGAACTATCATCTATCCATAGTGAAAATATACAAAATGTAATGGTGTAGTAATATTTTATTAACTAGCTGTTGCCCGCGACTTCGTTCGCGTGAAAATTTAGATGGGTGGCTCTATGAGAAAATTGCGTGCCTGATTTTATGGCAATCGTCCATTGTATCAGTATTATCTGTCTCTATGGCGAATCCAGTTTAAACCCGCTACCGCTAAAACTGACAAACCACTTTCACACAAACTTGCGACTCTTATTTGCACTTAATAAGGGTGGCTTCTGAAAAAAAGAGTATTTTCTAGTAATTTGGTAATCCTACTATAAAAACTATAGAAGTTTCATACAAACTTTGCCACCCCTTTATACCCCCTTAGGGAATGGATTTTGCAAAATTCCGTCAAAGTGAGCACCTATATCCTAATAGGAACGACCATGCAAAGTTTGAAATTCCTAGCACTTGTTGTTTCTGAGATTTCGTGATAAGTGAGTGAGTGACCTTTTGGGCTTCGCTCGCGTGAGTGTCGGTTTTTCCAATAGACATTTTTATATTGTTTAAATAATATATTTCATACTATTTTTAACCTCCTATTCATACAAATCCTCTTTCATCTACCTAAAGATATCCCTCGTAAATCAATATACAATACACAAAGGCAAATTTTCACTACAATAACTTTCCCCTTCCCTTTCTTCCCTATTGTACTTTTTCTCCACTCTCCACAGTTTCGTCCTTCCTCTCCTCCCCTCCCCTTCTCCTCTTCACCTCCTTCAGCATCCCTTGATCCTCCTCCAGCATCTTTTGCCATTTTCTCCACTTCCCTCTACCTTGCCTCCTCGTTTTCCCCTCTCTTCCGCCTTCCTTCTCCTTGCTTTTCCTCTTTTCCTCTCCCTTCCTATCGCTTTCTATCCCTTCCCCTCCATTTTTCCACCATTCGAGAACTCCTTACTTTTCTCACTTCCCTCTCACTTCCCCCTCAATTTCCCCTCACTTCCCCCTTACTTCCCCTCACTTCCCCGTTACTTCTCCGTCACTTTCACCTAACTTTCATCTCACTTTCCCCTCACTTCTCCCTGGCTTTCCCCTTACTTCCCTCTGACTTCTGCCTGACTTTCCCTTCATTTCTCCCGCATTTCCCCCACACTTCCTCTTCACTTCCCCCTCACTTCCCCATCACTTTCCTCTCACTTCTCCATCATTTCCCTCTTACTTTCCCCTCCCTTCCTCCTTCTCCTCAATTTCTCCTTTTCCTCCCTCCCCCTCCCTGTAAATTTCGAGTCGCTAGCTTCAAAAGATAAAGATCTTTGTATAGAATATTTCATCCCTAATTTCACCCCTCTAAATCCACCCCTGTTAAAATAAAATTATAAGGATATTTTTCATTTAAATAGAAGTATTCCAAAATAAAATTTCAAAACTGTAAGTTAAAAAATGAAGAAGATTCATACAATCGATTTCATCCCTTTTCACACAATTAGAATTTAAATTTTAAAAACTCCTTTTTTAGTACAACCTCTAGACATTTAGACAAACACACCCTCCAAATATCAAGTCACTACGACTAGCAGTTTAGGCTGTGCGTTGTCTGTTAGTCAGTCAGTCAGTCAGTCAGGACAAAGCCTTATATAATATGTATGGGTGTATATATGTATGGATTAGACGTATAGCCATCGGGGATCAAAGCATACAGGCTGCTAGGAATGCTAACACGTGATAGAGCCACATAAAGCTGACCGTGCGAAAAACAGCTAATACTTAGATCCACGCCCACAACTTTTAGTTGTGTCTGACCTTGGGCTTTATTAATTGTCATCGCTAAACAGGCTCACTGGAAACTGGACTCATTTAAAACCAAACGGAAGATTGTTTAGAATGAGAGGAATCCGAAAAATAAAAACGCTATCAGCTATTCCGTAACCTGTTAAAGTCTCTGTTTCTATCAGATTTCGTAGTAAATTAACAAATGTTCGACGTGATTCTTTAAATTGGCATAACTTTTTTATTTATGAACTGATTGACATGAAACATAACAACACTAAATGTTAAGTGAAGCTTACCACAATATATTAGTGAAAACCATATTGAAATCGGATAATCGGTTTCTGAGATTAGCGTGAACAAACGCACAGACAAACAGTCAAACAGACAGAAATTGTAACAATCATTGTTTTGGGTTCTATTTGCGTTGATAAAGGCCCCAATATTTTTTTTGTCATGTATCTTCCATGTACAGACAACGATCGGTTACATTTTTATTATATATATATAGATATAAAAGAGCACTTTTTCAAGCATCTGCTTTCTAGTTAATTAGTAACAATAGTTAGATTCCGTAGAACACGAACCTATATTAAATGTTCTCAAGTGAACACATTGTTTACTGTAATATACAGATATGTTTCACAAGTAAATATAGAAAAAAACAAAAAAAAAAAACATGTATGAGTGCAACAAGCAGAGCGCGCCGAGACTGCGCGCAGACATTATACTCGCTGTTTACGTGCGTCGTCTCACTTTACCTCTGTTTTTTATTTTGAATATTAAGTAACAACGAATCTCACGAATCATACTCATTGTTATTAGGAATTGTGGCATAAGCTGAAGCATATATTCCTGTATAGATAGTGAAGTTCTCTTGCGGACAAACACGCAATACAAATTATTAAATGAGAGAGGGATGGAACTTCTCAAGAACATAACAAATGTAGTGTATACGACGGTATGGTATTAAATGCAATTACGTATAGTATGTGACATTATAAAGCGAGATAAATAAAATCAACTAAATATCTTTAATAGTTTAGACACAGGACTACTTCTTTAATTTCTTTAATTCTAAACACTCTGTTAGTACGTCAAACGGTCTCTGAATAAAGTCATAATCCACGTCGAAGGATAAACGTTGCCGCTCATTAGTTGCAGGTCAGTGAACTTGTCATAATAAATGGTGTATTACTTTGTTACTACTAAAATATTATTTATTTTGTTAGAAAATTTAAATTTTTTGTTATTTTTCAAATCATTTTTGTGATTAATTTGAAATCATTGTACGGTCTAGTAACAGCTGCCTTTTCATTTAATATCATTTATACACTCTGTATAAATGATATTTTGGGTATGACTATAAATAGATTACATAATCCCGCTGCGATATAATATTCATTGTATCAATTTATTATCAGATAAACTTTTATGAACAAAAAATACCATAATTATTCGATGTGGTCTTTTTGTTCATAAAAAGTAAGTGCTCATAAAACGATTGGATTGTTTGTTTAATGCTGTGTTTTCTGCCTACACCACTTACTGGCACCCGTAACCTAGTGTGTGTATGAAAAGAATAATGAATGTTGAAGAGGGAAAGGAGGTGGAAGTATGTTTGGATGCCAGCAAATGGTGTTTTATAGTCTCTGCTTACCCCATTAATGGTAGAGAGGCGTGAAGTTATGTATGTACTTATGTTTGTTGTTGTAATATAATGTAAATAGAGCAATGCGTATCCAAGTGTCAATTGTACTTGTGTGTAATAGTAGCGTTGTCGTTGAAAGTCCCGCGCGACTCCACGCTCCACTTTACGGGTTTGCAATCCCCACTTGAGAACTTTAACTTGATTATGAGACTATTCATAAAAGGAAAATTTTCAGTTCCATTAAACTTACAAGATATTTTCAGCATTATTTTTTGAGACCCACGCTGTTGACGGTCATAGTTCATTAATATTTGTTGAACAGTCATAAAGAAATTTTACACTTGGATAACTATTTAACTGATTGCGTGGATGGATAGGGTGGACGAACGACTTGATGAAAGTGGCGGTCAACCGATAACCGGCTCACCATCGGTTTAAGTAAAAACGTATGGGGGATGTGTATGTGAAGTACGGACTACTAGAAATTATATAATGGATAAGTAAAGTCTTAGCTTGAGCTTGTGTTATGTTTGTGTTAGCATGGTATTGTTCTACTATGAGTTTGTACATTGCCATTACTATTATTATAAATGCGAAAGTAACTTTGTCTGGCTATCTTTTATCGCGAAAAAATGGCTTAAAGGGGTTGAAATAGGGGATGAAAGTTTACATGAATAATGCAATGACCGAAATTCACATGAGAGGAGCTACGGGCAAAAGCTAGTAAATTTATAAATTGTCACTTGAGGGACAAATTCATGGTAGAGCACTGCAGTAGGTCTACCAGCTCTACTATGGGTTTATATAGAAGTATAATCTTCTATCGGAAAATAACCGAGACGAGTTTAATAACAACGTATCGTCAGTAAGATTCCAATAACTTATTATTACTTTACACTTATATAGCAATCATATCGCGTTAACGCGTTTTTATGTTAATTCATTCGATTGAATGCGCTCCTGTAATGATATGGCTCGCCTCGTCTGTGGGACAGACACCGTTATCGATACCGTATGTCGAACCTTGATCACTCTGTATAATAACATGCATCATAGGCCCAAGACAAGTGCCATAGATTTCTATTCTATTCATATATATATATATATAGGCCTTTTTCGTCTATTGCAGACGATCTGTGGCGTGTCGGCCTGTGGTGCAATTCTTTTGGTGACTATACAGACCGATGCGAGAGCGACACCGCCTACCGCAGGCTCTACAAGAGAAATCGACGTTGGTTGGTGCCAATCCGCCTATGTGACGTTTCTGTCTCTTATCGGTAAGTGTTTGAAGCCAGGCGTCATCGCAATACTTGCGCCCCTCTACCACACGCTTGCGCCAATCCGTTCTTTTTTCTGCGAGCTTTTCCCAGTTTTGGTGATCGATTTTAAAAGTAGCCATGTCGCGCTTGGCGCAGTCCTTAAAGCGATGCAAGGGCCTCCCAACATCTCTTTTTGCATTCGCTACTGCACCGAGTAAAACGCGTCGAGGTAAACGTGAGGGTTCCATCCTGTGCACATGCCCTAGCCACCGCAGACGCGTCTGTTTCAGAAACGCTGTCAAGCTAGGCAGCTGTGCGATTTCTAGGATCCTCTCATTGGTTACCCTGTCACGCTATGATATGCCCAAAATTTTACGTAGGCAACGCATGTAAAAGGCATTTAACCGACGCTCCTGTCTTGCGTACGTTGTCCAGCTCTCAGCACCGTACAGGAGGATGCTTAGTACAGAAGCCTGAAAAACGCGTTTTAGTAAATTAAAACTTCAAACTTGTTTTTGTACTACAACAGTAAATATACCTAATGGCAAAATTAATGTAGTGTAAATATTAAGATATCAATAATAAAACTGTTTTTCAAAATTTGTCAAATTAGCCATTAATACATCAATGTATTTTAGTTACTTTTACATTTTTCAATAGTGCACTAATTTCTTATTTTTGATTAAGAGTTATAAAGTCCCGTTACACAGTAACGGCTCAAGATCGTCTTGTTGCGCACGCGGCGAGACAATCGCACGACATAATCGCGTCGATTTGTCGCGCCTAGCTGCGACACAGTGCGGCCGCCTCATTACCTGTTCCGGTGCTGTGAAATTGTCCTCGACAGATAAGCGACACCCGTTATGTGTCGTATTGTTTCTGATGTTAAGTTACACTCCGAATTGTTACGGGTAATATCACAAATCATAGTGTACCGTTTGCAGCTACAACCGAGACTGGCCAACGAAGCAGAGACACGACGTGAAACATTACATTTATTAGGATTCTTTTACCACCCATGCCCTGCATTGTCATGCTCACTAAAATGTCATTGCTTGTGGTGTCGTATTGGTCGGGTCATCACCTTCCCTCTAATATGGCGAGGGTGATGATGGCTGGCCCGTGCGTCATGCTCGTGCATTAAATGTATGCCATGCATGGCATGGCATACATTTAATATTCAATCCAGTATTACCTTGTCGTGCAATGTGACCAGGAGGTGCATTTACCAGTTTAATTAAAACACGTAGTCAAATTACCATACTAGATGAAACTAAATAATTGAAATTCTCTCTTTTTTAATTGGTTAATTTGTAATAATTACTTTGTATGGTTCTTTGGTTGCGTTGAGTGTTTAAATTGTAACTCATTCAAATAACTAATTATCTGGCGATTGAAAAGAGTGGCGTGAGTTTCTTGCCAGTTCTTCTCACAGCTCTACCTCGTCAGCGAACTGGCTGTAGGTCAATTGGCTGACAAAATGTAATGTTGACTTTTCATGCATCATACTTTATGATCAAAATGAAATAAATGCTTTGACTTTGACTTTGAACGTGCGGTTTCAAAATCGCGTGTAAACCGCGCGGATCTTATTAATATGAGTTTAATTTCGCAATCATTCAGACCGCACGATTATTCAAGCCGCGCGCTTCAAGCGCTTTAAACCGCACGGTTATGGTACAATTAATATGTAACTGACTGCACATCGCCTGTATAAAATAATTCATTGTTTGCTTATGTAACACATTACAAATTCTATGTGTTTATAAACTTTGTTTCGTCATAGATTTACTGACATGGTGTTAAGGTAGGTTCGTCATAAATGACGGGTACCTATCAAGTAGTTCTAAGTACAGTTTTCTGCAGCTATCTATATTATAAAGCGGAAGAGTTTGTTTGTTTGAACGTACTAATCTCTAGAACTCCTAGTCGGATTTGAATAATTGTTTTTGCGTTTGATTGCCCTATTCTTAACTTGATAGATTATGTTATATATATGATAAATTCACGCTACTGACGACGGGAGCAGAGCAGTAACTAACGATATATCTTAACGCGGATGAAATCGCGCTGCGGGAAGCTAGTCATTAAAAAAACAAATGAATGATTCCGTCACGAGGGCACGAGATAATTATTCTCCCAATCACCTAGTATCAAAACAGAGTCCCTAGACAAGTGTCAAACATTTCTATTCTATTCATAGAATAGATATAAATATGTATGAGATTGACATAAGCGTTGGTGTTAGATTATGTCAATCCAATACATTTTTTAATCTATTCTATGAATAGAATAGAAATCTTTGCCACTTGTCTGGGGCCTCAGGACACTTTAATGTACTCATAATAGATTCACATTTAGAAAACCATAACATACAATCACTATCTGTAGCAGTTGGCTTAATGTATACAACACAGACATAAAATGAACGGCTTTTCCATGAGAACGAGGCCCAAAGATCTTCACCACAGTCAGTCTCTAAGTTACGAAGCCGGTGTAGGACGATGGGAGCTCGTGCAGCAATAGCGACGCCTCCACACGGAGTATTTCTGTCGCGCCGTAGAATACTCCAATCACTACCGTTCAGTTCAGAATCCTCTACCGATCCGTCAAGAAAAGTTAAATGGCGCCTTAAGCGTAATCCCGATTTTGAAGGTTTATTGGTTTTTTACTAACGTCACATAGCCACCTCACACTTCAAAATCGGTTAAACCGTTTAACCGGTCACAACGAAATATAAGGACATACTATACTCGAAAACAAAACCCTCCTTTGGGGTCAGACTGGTAAAAAAACAGTAGATATATGTTACAGAGATTGTACAGGCCTCTTTAATGTTCATTAAATTCTAAATTTGTATCCGAGTGAGATTTATTACTGTCCGGGATCATTTCACCAATTATCCACAAAGTTTAGGGTCTGTTCGGAGTGTTGAGGATATAAGCGTCCTGATGCCGAAAATAAGTATTGTTCATACGCGGAGGTTATGCGGGCTGGCACATTATGTGTAATTCACTCTGTGCATGGTTACCCATTTAGACCTTTAGGCTCATTCTAATAATAATTACACTTTAGACATTTAAAAATGAAAATAAATTCAATTAACATTATGGTGATCCACACACTGCCCCGCACTACGCTACGGTGTAAGTACGTGGCGAAAATACATCTACAGCGCGCGTGAATGCGTTTACAGTGTGTTGCACCACGCGTGATTTGTATACAAAGAGAGATATTTACAAACAACGCAAAACCGAGGCAGTGTGTAAATCGTCTAATTCTAATAAAGCTTTACCAATGCATTAAATATTACCAATTCGCCTACCTGGCATGTTGACTGTGATAAACCTTGAGATTGACATATTATTATGTCCCGCAGTTGGTGTTCTTATCAAAGTGTACACGCAACAAAAATGAATGCTGCAAATGTAGAGCATAACCTACGGACATACTCCACCGAGAGCACCCGTCCAAAGAGCACCTGCGCGATGAGCACCTATCCTTGTCCACGTCCACGAGCACCTACCAATATTTTTGGTAGGATTTTGGTAGTTTTTTTACCACTAGTTTAGCTTTTGGAATGGTGTCCACCACTTCTGATTCCACTGACTGCTTACCATCAGGCAGAGTACAGTCAGTTTGGTAGGCTAATATATAAAATAGGTGCTCTCCTTGGTAAAAATATTGATAGGTGCTCAACGCGCAGGTGCTCTTTGGAGAGGTGCTTTGAATGGAATACGTCGACCTACGCAGCTACGGTGTCAACTCAATAATTAAAAGCGTAAAAATGAGACGACAGCACTATAATAAACAGTTTCTCTAAGAACTCCCATCCATTTTCTAGTAAAATAATACTATCCTTAACCCATTTTTTATGTATTATATTTATTTTTGGATGCGGCCTTGTAGCAGCATTTAAATACTTTCTCTGAAGGAAATCCGGCGGTGCTTTTCATGTTCATATTTCATTTAGGCCTTGTCAGACTGCGGCTTAAGAATAATTTTAGATTATTATGATATATCTTTTATTACCCAACTATCAAAGGCAGAGTTTTTTTATAATATAAAAATATATATGTAAAAATCTCTTAAGATTTATGTTTTAAATATATTTGAATATTTTAAACTTATACGAATTGTACACATAAATGATACACGGGTCGACTCGTGTCTCTACCCTAATAATAAATTTTGTATAATACTAACTACAAACATATTGCAAAATTACACAAAGGTAACATATTTACAAGCGTTATTTATTAACTGCAAGCTCAGCACGGTTCGCGCTATTTCCGTCGAACGATATTCATGTCGCAATAATGTATTTGAAAACGAATTAAATTATGGCTATTATTACCTGGATAAATTAGAACATATTGTTAAATCGGTAGATTCACACCCAGTTTCTGAAAGGCTGATCTACGAAAAATTTACTAATCACCTGTTAAATCTAATGTGAAGTACCTCAGTACTCAATATCAATAAAAGCTTGGATAAATAGTTAAATTTGATCTAATTAGTATTCTAATTAGAATTAAACTAATTATTCAAGCTTTTAGCAACCTAATTGGTACTTTACATGAAATTTAATAGGTGATTAGTTAATTTTTTGTTGATTAGCCTTTCAGAAACTGGGGGTCAGCATTTTAAATATAGTCGCCAATGTCGCCATTATCACTTTTCGGATCATTGTCTATCACGTAGTTCTCTTTTATTTGATCTTGCCCAACTCTAATTATTATTCACCTATATAACTTATTAGACAGTATCTACCAATAACTGGGTTAATAATACGGCAGTTAGTGTATAAGCAGTATAAACCAACAGTGTGTTCTACAAATAAACCATAATTTCCCCGGAGACCTGCGAGATGTCGACAGATTACGATACGAGTACCTACATATTGAGCTATCACGCAGGATGGTAGTCGCGTCCTTATTGTTATAGCTCACCAATAGCCTTAATGTGATTACGGCTACATTCACGGTTATCGCCTCACGAGGCTCGAGACGTAACCTTGCTCACTTTGCCGCCGGATTTATATTTTTAAATCACGAAATGCCATTTAAAAGTTCGTAACGATATTAAGTAAAATTGGATTGATACTTAAAGGCGACTCGCAAAAAGATTGAGAAAAACATACTAACTGTTGCCAAATACGAAAGTATCTAATAAATTATTTGGTGCTTCTTCCTACGTCACAGATTTTGCAAAAACATAAACATAAAAAATAAATGTCAATTTACTGAAAATAGCAACTGACTCAATTTGTGAAAAGTTCTCCGTGATCCTTCCTACCTTCGAGTGTGAATAATACAAGACTGAGGTGAGTGAGATGGAGATTGCGGCTGCCACAATCACCAATGAAATATTCACGCACAGTCACGCCACAGTTTAGGAAATAACAGTAGTTCATTATTTTATTTATCCTTTATTGTACTTCAACAATTTAAAATACAATGATTTATTTCAAATTAAATTAAATCAAATATATTTGTTATTCTTTAACATATATAGTTCTGAGTAACTAAAACTAGAGATCTAATCTAACATTATGAGAGACTGGTGCTTAATATGGATTTTTATTTAATTGTACAATGGGTAAACTATCGCTGAAAGCCTTTTTATCAAACGACTGACTAAACCAAAATAGTTTATTATTCAGCGAGTACACGGTTTTGAAGCACATCTTCTCACCAAACATTACATAACGACCACGACCGCTCTGCCAAGAGGAAATCGACTAAGAAGAGAAAAAGACACGGTTTTACCTCACTATCTACAAAGAAGTCATAAATATAATCTTAACAAAGCAATTTTATTTTTATCGTAAATTCTTAGGTTTTAATCGGTGCGTGACGTTAAATAACATGGTTTCATTACGGTTGACATTATGGTCTCGTGCAAATTATACGCGATCTCGCTGTTCGTTGTGTATCTGTGGTGATACAGACGCTTCAAAGCGTAGCAGGGAGTATCGCCGAATTTATCAATAACATCAGTGGCGACCACTAGCGTCACTAGCGGCATGACCATCGCTATTTAATTAACTGTGTAAACATACGAGTACCAACATTAATTACAGAACGTGTTGTGTTAAGAGAGAATGAATATTAAATGTTATAATTCGACTATTATTGTAGCTTTAGTATAATGTTTCAGAATCCCTTTTTCATTTGTATTCGTACATTACCTACGTTGTTTTATAGAAATAGTTTTAACGGAGATACATTTTAATTTCTCGCTATTTTATAATTTCGTAGTCATTCATGTTCACAACATCAGCTCAATCATGTCCACTGTAAAACGTGGGCCTCACTTAAAAAGTGTTTTTACCACTTACGAGTAGATAGGCGACTGCAGAACGACAATCTCAAAGTACGTTGCAGTGTAAACGTGAACTACGGGTAAATTTGACGAACAACTCACTCTTATTAAAATCCTCGAGTTATAGAATATTGCTAAATATTCATGAGAATAAATTTTGAAGTATTTTGTATTACTACAAGACGTCCTAACGAGCGCCGACGACCGAGGCGGGCCGAGCCGGAGTTGGAGGTACAAATATGTATAACAATAAAAACTGTGTTACTCTGCTCGTGAACCCATCAAAACATAATGAGAAATTCACAAATCTCTGACTTTTCACTTGAAATGAAATTGAAGTTTTTTATTCATGAATATGCCCCGCTTTTTGAAACAGCCATTTACAACTAAAAAGTTAGCTAATAAAAACAAAATTATTTGTTTGAAATTTTAGAGATACGGTAAGCGGCATGACGAGGAGTTGTTTCGAGAGGCCTGGACTGTTCAAACTTATTCTAGAGGCAATTCCGCCGAGTGGCCTACTGGCATACAGTACCGGTACTAAAAGCCCATAACAAAACTAGAGCACAGCTGTACAAAAGTTTCCTTTGAGATCGAACGTTATTTCAAAAGCTAAGTTATAATCATAATATTTACTTCAACTGCGTTGTTTTTGAAATACAATTTATTGTTATGTTCGCAAATTTACGCCTCGCCACCCAATAGAAAATAGATCAAATGATTCTTATAATACACGTTCTGTGGATTTGTTTGCTAAAACTGTATTAACAGTAACTTCTTTTGAAGCTACATTTCAGTATACAAGTCATACAACCTAACATTTTGCAATGATTTGTAAATAAACAAAATGGCAGTATTTACAGGCATACCGTCATCGTTCTAATAAATGCGATCATAACCAACCAACTAAAAGTATGTTTTAGCTTATTTGTATTTCTGAATTAATGAACAATTAGACAAGTGCAGCTGAGTGCGCCAAATGATGCACTTCATAACTATTAGTAGTCGTAAAAGCATCCAACCTGTCTCCAACATCGTGGGAGGATTTGGCTACCAACAGGCCAGACTGGCGTAAAGACCACGGCATTCAAAATTTAAAAAAAAATGTAAAACATGACCCAAATCCACATACAATTACACATACCTACAACACGCGATGAGAGCTCTACTGCCCTTCATGTAATCGTTTATCGTAATTTGGTTTTGCCAGTCACGTTAGGGTTCACGAGCGCAAACGAATTGCCGAAAGTTGACAGGGTGTCGCCGTCGACGGATACGACTTGGACGACATCATAGTGATCGTGGTATACTGATACCTATTATACCGAAAAGGAGTTTTTAACACGATTCACTTTGTTGTTGTTTGTCACCATACTGGTATATTTAAAATGCCAGTGTTCATTCGTATATTTAGAACATTTTCAATAATAAATAAGGTTAATGTTTATGTTTGCAACAGCGTCATTTCCCAGTATTCAGATATAAACGTTGGAATTATTAAAACGATCATTTTACGACGCAGTTGAAAGTAAAATGTAAAGAAATCGAATTGAGCGTGGAATCATACGAACATGTAAACACACAACAGATGTTCAGTGTCGGCCGGTCGTGCGGTATCAAAGGAGCTCTGCAGGAACCGGGCTTGTACAGCACAGACAAAGTGCTGCGTAACTTCACAGAAACAGACATCACATACACAGCCAATCAACCGTTTTATTATTAGCATTCGTCATTTACCTGACCGCCCTGCATCGCAAATATTATCATATCTTTACTATATAATGTATTTATAATTTAATTGGTTCGGTATATTAAATGAGTCCGTTTATTACGGCACTCGTTAAAATAATAATGACTTAAGCTCTACAATTTTTCAGCTACATTGATTGTCAAACTTGGTTTATTGGTTCAGAGCTGGGAAACAATCGTAAAGCAATTTTGCTCAAATTATCTTTTACGAGTTTTAATATTACAGCTGCTTTATACATCCTTTATCTCTTTCTAACAATGGGAGTGCGAGAGAGATGCTCAAGATAAAATAATAGATAAAGGCTTTATGAAATTTCTTTCCGACGAGCCGGTTCGAGACTGTTACGGACACGGTACGTTTAACAATGCCAATTATAATATAAAAACTTTATTACATTCTTTACGCTAATTGTTCAATCCGTCGCTAGCAAATTTTATTTGGATATAAACACAGTCTATATAATTATTATAGACCAATTTAGGATATCCAGTTATATAGGAATAGACTGTAATAATACCTACACTCGAGAAATAAATTCGATTTGAGTGGAGAGAATAATTTACGGTCAATTAAACAATCAAGTCGTCTGATAGTTTTTAATTACCTATACGTCTCATGTACCAACAGATATACACTAGGAAAATTAAACTAACCACTACTTTTTTTTAACGAGATGATAACACACTACCTAAAACATTTTATGTATGAGCCACGTGGTCATGTTTAATAAAGGAGAATCGCCAAACGCACTAAACCAGCAAAGCGATTAATAAATATTTACATTGACTCATTTCATTCATAACAGCAGTTTTTGTACTGAACGGGCAAAGACTGATACGTATAAATTTTATTATTATTTTTTTTGTGCATAACAAAGTTTAGCTTTAATTAGAAAAACTATTTAGAAACTGGCAAATGTACTACGATTTTAGCTATTATTCAAATGGATATGGCATCCTGCTGTGAAGTAACTTATGACATTGAAACCATTTTCATAGTTCAAAAACGAGAACAAACAGTCCATCAATAACTGTGGAAGGTCACGAGTTTCCTTGACTTAACCAATAAAATAAGGTTAGCCAATATTGTGCATATCAAATGATAAAATGCATATAAATAGTTATGACAGTGGTGAATGATGTCAATAAAGAAGTCGATAAATACAAAACATGCATACCATCACATAATAAGTACGATTTACGATATGATATTGTCAATCCGCGCGAGTGGTTTATTCTCATGCCTTCTCTTTATGAGAAGAGGCCTTTCCTGCAGTAGGATAATATTGATAATAACGAGTTACTATAAAATTTAAATCTGTATAGTGCTTCTGTAAATATTAACAACTATTATCATTATTTTACCTCATATTGTAGTCTCTCTGATATGAATGTTATTCGAAATATGCATGGAGGAATGTTAGATGTTGTTTTGGTCCGGGAGTGTGTAAATGTAAGTACACGGTGTGCACGTCCGTGCTACTGACGGTGTAGTACCCCCGGATGCCTACCACCCGCCGTTGGATATTGGGGTAAGAATCGATACGGCTTGTTGTTCTGATCATTTAGAGCCAAGTAACATTGGTCCGGAGAATTACTGGAACTTCTACAAGTGCGACTATGAGAGGTTATACTCGTTGTTCTCTGACTGTTGTTGGAGTGAGGTGTTGCAAGCTGTAGATGCTTTCAGTGCTACTGACTATTTTACCAAAATTATTTATAGTTTTTTTGACGAGTGTGTGCCTAAAAAGCAACGTAAGAATAACGCAAATAGGCGATATCCCGTCTGGTTTTCCAGTGATATTATCCGTGATATTAAATATAAAACTAAATTACATAGGTCTTGGCAGCGAACAAAATTTCCAGTAGCATATAAATCATTTTCAGATCTCAGAGCAAATCTTAAGTCACGTACGTCAGCAGCATATACTTCGTATATGGAACGTATAGAAGGTAGCATACCGTGTAACCCGCGTGAGTTTTGGTCTCATATCTCGAACCTGCTTACCAAAGGAGGATTTGAACCTAGCGTAACTTATAATGGTTTAATTTGTACTGGGTTGGTTGCTGCCGAAGCTTTTGCTGAATATTTTGCTAGCGTATTTTTGCCAGATGTACCAGCTCTTAATACTGATTCAATAAATATAAATGACAAAAGTTGCAATAGTAATTATACAAATATTTTTCAAATCACACCTAGTGATGTCATAAAGGCAATAAGTAAATTAAAAGCAAGTAGTTCTTTAGGTCCTGATTGTGTTCCCTCTACAGTACTAAAGCTTACAGACAAAGTCTTTTCTATTCCTTTATGTTACATTTTTAATCTTGCTCTAGAAACTGGACAGTACCCATCGCAATGGAAATTGTCAAGGGTGATTCCGATACCAAAAAGTTCTGATAAGTCCAAGGTCGAAGAATACAGACCTATTGCTATTTTGTCATCACCTGCAAAGGTATTTGAGATAATTATTCACAAATATATACTTGCACAGGTAGATAAATTACTCTGTAATGAACAGCATGGTTTTAGACCAAAAAGATCAGTGGACTCAAATCTTTTGACTCTAGTCGACTACATTTCGACTAAATTTGACCGAGGTTCTCAGGTAGACGTCCTTTACTTCGACTTTCGGAAGGCGTTTGACAGGGTTAATAACGACATACTGCTGGTAAAGCTCTGCAGCATTGGATTCGCTCCTGAACTTCTCCGGCTCCTCGCAGACTATCTCCGTAATCGCCAGCAGTTTGTCAGACTTGGCATATACCAATCTAAACCCTATCATACGCGTTCCGGTGTGAGCCAGGGCTCGATACTAGGACCATTATTGTTTTTAATTATGGTTAATGACCTTCCTGTGGTTCTCAAGCACACCCGGTGTTTACTGTACGCTGACGATCTCAAACTTTACACCGAGGTAACTTCATATGCAGACTGTTTGAGTATGCAGACTGATATTGATGCCTTAGTACAATGGTGTCAAGAAAACAAAATGGACCTTAACATTAGTAAATGTAATGCAATGACTTTTGCATGCAAGCGTCAGCCAATTGAATATGACTACAGAATAAATGGCACTAGTATGTCTCGTCCCACTAGCATCAAAGACTTAGGTGTGACATTTGACCATAAATTAACCTTCCACAGCCACATCATCGCATTGGCAAATAAGTCTTTTAGACGTCTGGGTTTTGTCCTTAGAAACTCTAAAGACATTCGTAACCATCATGTGGTAAGGTTAATTTTTGGAGCTTTAGTACGCTGCAAGCTAGAAAGCAGTATGTGCGTATGGAATCCACACGAAAGTACTTACGCTCTGATGCTGGAAAAGCTGCAAAAAGCTTTCCTTAGGCATCTTTACAAGAGAATGTACGGGTACTACCCTTATATGTACCCTACTAATTATCTCCTAGGAATTTTAGGGTATAACTCACTGGAAGTCAGGCGGAATATGTGCCAAATTGTAGTTATGTGCAAAATCTTTAGGGGGAAAATTGATGCACTAGATCTACATGACGAGTTGTGTCGTTTTAATACTCCTGACAACTATCGTCGTAACCGGAGACATGTGCTGTTCGCTGTTCCATCATGTCGCACCGTAGCGCGTTCCACGTCGCCTGTACCGCGCACACTATCAGCACTCAATGCTCTCCTGTGTGCCAATCCTAACTGTGATCTGTTTGCGGATGGATGGCAGAAAATATTGTCAGAGTGCTTGCGGTTCTGCGAGCGTGATGCATGAATGTGTTTTATCAGTAGTGGTAGTATGGTAGTAATTAACCGTTTTAATTATTATTATTAAATAAATAAATAAATAATAAATAAATAAATAAACTCTTTTTGGTATTTTTTTTATCAGTCTGGTTTCTTGGTTTTTTAAATTAACTTTTTTTTGTATTTTAATATAGTTCATACGTAGGTATATTAATTAGTAGTACGTAATTTACTTGCTTTATGCGATTTCGAAGTTTTAAGGATATCAACAATGTCCATAACAACAGTTAAATAAATTCGTGATTATAATTATAATGTAAGTACGCACAACAAATAACATCGTTAACCCGCCGAGACTCATTATTGGCCTCGACTTTGTCTACTGACACACGAATTAACGTCAAACTTACTGAGTTGGGTCTTGGTTACGAGGTACTTGATTGATGGAGGATAATTACTTTATGTACATGTTCACTTTTAAGAGAGGACACTGTGACTTTACTCGTATGAGATTTATCAATTAATTGAATCAACCCGTCCGAGAAAGTACCTCCTATCTTATGAACACAAAGAGCGCTTGTACACAGTGGAAGTAGTATCAGCGAAAGTTTATGTGTATGTGTGTGTGCTTGTTACCACTCAGCGCCTAGACGGCTGAACCGATTTCGATGAAAATTGGTATGAACATAGATTTGGTGCTGGAGACGGACATAGGATACGGACATAGTGATTTATCCCGAAAATCGAGTTCCCAAATTACATTAATTAAACACTACCATTTTCCGCGCGGGCGAAGCCGCAGGGTGCAGCTAGTCGTTAAAAATACTCAAAAAATAAGATCTAAGGCTCTCACTTTTCAATGACGAAGTACGATGGTACGCAATTTCTCCATGTGACAAATTATAAGCTTGATACAAGTTTTAACTTCTATTATGAACTAGAATATCTTCCATTTTGTTTTAAACAATTTCTATTTTACTAGATAATAGTTATTTGAATGTTCATGCATATTTTATTCCATTTAATTAGGTGCACTACGTTGTAGCATGTGTATGTACTGGATGAACAAAGGGGCGCGTCTAATGATCCTGTACGATCAATAAACTAATACGAATTACAGATTTCAATGGTAACAGCTCCATAACGTATATATGTTGCGCATTATATCGGGGATCGGAGGACAAAGGGCTACTGGCTACCACTCTGAATACTAAGTGCTAGAGATGTACCGCGGCTACCGCACGCCTACGCCGCCCGCCGCCCTCTGACGGCCATGCATAAGCGATTCACCCTTACAAACACATTACAAATTGATTCGTTTGAATATTATTCTAGTCTGGAACCATGTGATCAAACTATGATAATATTGTACTATTTTCATAATGTTGGATTTTTCAATATAAATATTAAGCTCTTAAAACAAACGTTTGAAAATTTAATTTAGATGTGAAAGAAAAATATAAAACGGTTAATTTACTGTGGGTGTAAATGTTTGCTAACATTTATCAGTTTTGTATACAGAACGCACACCGAGAGTAAATGAAGGAGGATGTGCAAACATAATTACATACCTAATACATACGCCTACGTGAAACCGATACATTTTAATTTGAAAGACAGCACTGTTTGGCTAGTCTGTGGAGCATTGCCATTGCCATTGATTACTGAACTGAAAATTATTCAAGAGTTATTTATATTTTTGACCCATTTCACTCCATTCGTAATGGTTTTGTTCTCTATATCGTAATGCCAACAGTGGAACTTTCCAACATGAACTAGGTAAGTACTCCAAATGTATTCAGGACACAGATTCCATCGTTCGATTCGAAATACTTTTGCTAATAACAAGTCAAAGACGCGCTTTATACATTTGAAACTCGAATAGTGTCAACAAATTTTACAGCTGACATGTTTGTCACAGACAATTTAATATGTTATCTATATTTTGACACAGTGCTCTTAATGTGGCGTTATAATGAGGTCGTGGTAAAAGGGGCGCGTCGTGGCACAGCGACAAATCGGTACTTAACGTAGCGAGAAATGACACTGTAACGGTAACTAACATTGAAACTATTGTCATAAAGTTGAAGTGTGTCCTACAGTTGACGACGACAGCTAACTGCAGTGTACCTACACCTGTCGTGAGTGCCGTGCCTGATGGGTTTTATATTATAGGTGCTAGCCTTATTTTTTTTTAAACTTTCGGTACAGAGAATTTTCACACGGGCTGACTTACCCCCAGTTTCTGAAAGGCTGATCAACAAAAATTAACTAATCACCTGTTAAATCTCATGTGAAGTATCTAAAAGCACGCTAAAAGCAAGGATAATTAGTTTAATTTGATCTAGTTATTTACTAATTCCATCAAATTAAACTAAATATTCATGCTTTTAGCAACCCAATTGGTACTTCACATGAGATTTAACAGGTGATTAGTTAATTTTTCGTTGATCAGCCTTTTTGAAACTGGGTGTTAGTGTATTTGGTATCAATCCCAGGATGGTGCAAAGATAAAAATGGCAGATGTTCTTTTGAATCATTTCATAACTGTTGATTTACCTAACAAACAAAGTTTACGACAAACCATTCGTAGTGACACAGACAAGAACATAAGTCAGTTCCACTAGTGCCTGGATTCCCTGTCAGTATTAAATTCATCTAGTTGTTTTCGAAGTGTTCATATTCAAAATAAGTAACTTGTCTAGTCTCCGAATAATAACAGCCACTATATTTTATCGATATTATTCGTCACTATTAAGCCATTTGTGTCCCCTATTAATTTACTTACATTTAATTTAAGAATTTCATACACTTGTACAATTTATATCAAATAATATTATTCGTATTTATAAATACTATTGGAGCTTTTAGAGTTAGCTCCCAGCCCAAAGTACACATCTTTCACACGCAATAAGTCATGCACACCTATTTTGGTATTCTGTGTTCATACATGGAAGTAACTGAGTGCAGTTTTCTGTGCAAATACAATATTCAGTGCACGCATCCTAGCAAGGCTCTACCGTATAGAGTGATAGTAAACATAGCGAGGACTACCGGGGACAGAGGCGAGTTCTGGGGGTTTACCATCACCTCTTAAAGCAGTATTATTTTATTGTTACGTTGTGTTTTGTCTCTGTCTTTTGTACCATTAAAAACAAGGATAGAGACAAAGTAAGGTATAATAGGCTTAAAATAAGTTGTGGTAGGGCCCCTGGAAGTGAATACTGAAGTTCTTTGAATAATAATAAATGAGATGCACCGAGCCTGTGATGGGCAGTGAGCTGCGACGTGCTTCCTGCATGTTTAGTATTCATTTGAGATATTGTTTTCATTTATTGCTTTTTCTAAACACTAACGTATCATTACCGTTTTTTGTGCCTATGAGTGCTCATGGTCATACTTAGTAGATACCTTAAAAGATTTTCTTTTCTATTCTTTCATTTCTAACCGATTACACGCAAATGAGTAGCTGGTACGCTTGACTCCACACTAAGTGTGGTCATTTATATGGAAATTTAATTCTACTCGCACTCGACGTAGTTAATTGTAATCACTGCCTGACCTTATGGTAGGGAAGTAGAGGAGAGTTATGGTAAACTTTACTTTATGTTTTTTATAGCTTTTGCGGCGCGGTTTCACCCGCATCTTTGCTTACTGCTCTGCTGCAGTCGCTAGTAGCGTGATGTTACATAGCCTATAACCTTCGTCGAGAACTGGGCTACCATACGCATAAAAATATTTTTCAAATCTGAGAGGTAGTTACAGAGATCGCTTTCAAACAAACAAACATAATCTTCCGCTTTATATAATAGTATAGATATAGATATTTAGACTGTTAACACAAATTTGGACTGCACCGTTGGTCTAGTGGTTAGTGTAACTGACTGCGACGCCGGGTGTCGTGGGTTCGATTCCCGCGGAAGGCAAATATTTGTGTGATGAACATTTGTATTTGTCTTCAGTTTGGGTGTTTTCTATGTATTCTAAGTATGTATTTACAAAAAAAAAAGTATGTATAAGTATTATACTTCAATTATCTAGTACCCATAACACAAGCTCTGCTTAGCTTGGGACTAGATGACGATGTGTGATAGTGTCCACATATTATTATTATTATTATAAATTTAGTCACGGACTTAAAACTTCAGTTAGACATAAACTAATATTTGATTAACATAAAGTAATAATAATAATAATAATAAATTTATTTATTACACAAACACAGTAACCAAAATACAATTCAACTTACAATATTTAGTTTGGTGAGTTACAAATTTTGCAAAATTGTAGTAACCCTGTCTCCTAAACTAGGCCGGGAGGCCTGTATCTTAGGAGAACAGTGTACGGCCTAATGGATAACAGATTGTAGTGTTCGAGTAGTCAAGTGTGTCGTATTATTTGATTTATGACGCCTATTTTGGTGAACATAAGTAATTGTGTAACAATAATCTTTAATTAATTTTAAATAAATGTATAATGATTTAGAAAAACTATGTTATTTTAATATTGTGTGCGTATGTGTGTGTGTGTGTCGTACCATGTACCTACCTATGTATCTTTATGAACTGTAAAGTAATAAAGATTCTGTTTTAGTGTAGTCCAGAGTTTGTAGCCATTCCTTGATTTTTGTTCGTACTTTAAATTTATTTAAGTCCCTGATATTTAGTTCCTTTTGTAATGTTTTATAAATATGTATACTAAGAACATAAAATTGGTGCTTGGCGAAACTAGTTTTGTGTCGGACTCCTTGTGGGATATTTGTGCGTTTTCTTGGATCAGATGGGGGAACATCGCCGTGTATCTTAAGTACTGATAGGGTCACATATAATTGCCGTACTGTTAAGACTTTGCAATCTAGATAGAGTTGACTTGTTGGGTAGATGTATGGTTTCCTCGTCATGGTTTTAAGTACAGCCCTCTGAGCCCTCTCTACTTTTAAGAGATGTGTTTTACCGGCTCCCCCCACACAGTTATGCAATATCCGATTATGGATTGACATAACGCGTGGTAGACCATTTTTATTGTCTCGAAGTTGGCAGAATCCCTTAGAGCTTTGAAAATGTGTATAAGACGTAGAACTCTCGTCGAGACGTTGTTAACTTGATGATCCCATCTCAAGGCGTCATCTATTTGTACTCCCAGGTATTTGACACATTCAGTTTTTTTTATAGCCATACACGAACATAGTGAAGAGGAGTTAGAACAGGAATGGGCTACTATAGTGAAAGAATTGGAAGGTTTGGTAATATGACTAATGGAAAATGGGATGTAGCAAGTTTTATCCAAATTTAGGGTAAGTAAGTTTTTGTTGAGCCATTTCATGATAGACGACAGTGCGAACTCTGCTCTTGACTTAACACATTGCCAGGTATTTCCACTAATCAAAATCGCTGTGTCATCGGCATAGGCGTAAATCTTACTATGCGGAATTGTCATTTTGCAGAGATCGTTCATGTATATCTGAAAGAGTGTGGGGCCTAAGATACTTCCCTAAGGCACGCCATAAGATACGCACTCTTCATCGCTGTATGTAGTATCTATTTTCACTTGCTGAGAACGATCTTTGAGGTAATCTTTAAAAATTTCTAGCGCTATTCCACGTACTCCCATATATTCCATCTTTGCTATTAGTTTTGGAGCAGAAACCGTGTCAAAGGCTTTAGACAAGTCTAGAAAAATGCCTAGACATTTAGTTCCGTCATCTAGTGTTTTTGCTATAGTTTGAGTGAGATCCAGTACGGCATCCTCAGTAGAGACACCAGTTCGGAAACCGTACTGGTTCTCAGCCAGTAAGCCGTAACTGTACAAGAAGCTCTTAAGATTGTTGTTTAAAATACGTTCGAGAATTTTTGAAAGTGATGACAACACTGATATTGGTCTATAATTAGTGACACGATTTCTGCACCCACCCTTATGAACCGGGTGAACAATAGCTTTCTTAAAACAGTTTGGGAAGATACCTTTATGTATACAGAGATTGCAGATATACGTTATTGGGGGCACTAGAATGTGGCTACATATTTTAAGTAGCTTAGACGATATACCGTCCCAGCCCACAGCAGCCTCACTACGCATTTGTTGTATGATATCGTGTACCTCTTTTTCATTTACGTTTTGTATAACGAGAGAGTTTACCGGTGATGTAAGTGTGTTTTCTTCATCTATGCGGGCTATATTATAATCAGACAAAGTTCCAGTTGTGCCTATACTAGCAAAATAGGAGCAAACTCGGTTTATTGAACTATCTGGGCTATCACATAGTTTAAGATGTTGGAGAGGACTAGAACGCGATTTGCTGGTATTCGTTATCTCTTTGATAGTGTTCCACAGAGCTTTGGGATTATTTTTAGATTTTTCCAGCTGATTTCTTTCATCACTTTCATTTCATAACTTTATTTTAGTTTTCGCAATAAGGATTTAAAGAAATTTCTATATCGGGTGTAGGTCAGTTTGTGTAATTACATTGTCAGGAGATTTTTTAGATTTTGCATGTAATTTATCGCGATGTCTCATACATTTAACAAGTGCCAACAAAAAGCAGTCAGCTCTTAAAGTGCGAAAGAAAGCGCAAAACTCACGCGCAAATCATATATTCTGTGCGCACGCGCATGGGAACGGCGCTGATAATGGACAACGTGTTGTATAACGTTATGTGCTTCACGTCCACTCTTACGTCGTAAGACTGCTAGTTATGTATTTACATAATTTTACATAAAGAAAACGCAACGGTTGCACTTAGAGGACCCTGAGACGAAAACTATACAAACTTTTAAATGACCGATAAAAAAGCACAGGCAGTCTATAGAAAATATTGGTGGTATGCTCTCATAAAGACATTATTCTTCTGTTTCGAGTATATCTAAACTACCATCAATAATATACACGTCAAAGTTAGGTATCTATACTTATATTATAAAGAGGAAATAATTGAATTTTTGTATTTTTGTATGCAACGAATAAACTCAAAAACTACTGGACCGATTTCAAAAATTCTTTTACCATTAGAAAGCTACATTATCAGTGAGTAACATAGGCTATATATATTACTATAAAAAAATAGAGATCCTTAAAAATTTCTACGAAAATAAACCTAAGGTGTAAAAAAATTAGCTAAAAAATATCTTTCATCGCATGCGCTGCGGAAAGACGTACTTATTGATGATAGAACCAAAAAATGTTCTACAATATTAAATAACATATCAATATCTACAAAAAACTTCGCGAGACCATATGTCCAACTATTGTAGTTCTGTCACTATAACTACATTTTTACATTTTAAAAGTGGATAGTAATTCCGATCTAAATCAGACGATGTTATCCTTAAAGTAATTAGTAATAATATTATAAAAATTTCAACTTATGATACCGAAGCGAAGCGAGGGCGGGCCGCTAGTTTGTAATAAAAATAAAATCCATAGAACATTATAAGACAATGATCAGAAATAAGTTGTATGGTGGTTGTATTGCGTAGCATGTGGACCTGTCTCTTGTTATTTTTTTTTATTTCCGACAGTAGCAGCCGAGCAAACAGTCCACGAGATAGTAAGTGGTAACTGTCGCTCATGGACGACTCATAGTCCCTAGCATTGTTCCTGCAATGCCAGGGACTCTGCGAAGCCGCTGCCTACCATGAAGGGAGTGGGGTAGTTGAAAGAATTGAGGGAGGTAAGGAAAAGAAAAGGCACTCTCATTCACCGAACGAAACGCAATAAACGCAACGAAACGAATACTACTACTCTTACGTCGATCTTCTATGAGAGGGTAGTACTTCCCCGGTTGATCCGACCCATTCATACTAAAACTAGCGTGAATCTACTACTTCTAAAATGTTATATGTTAGTTCTAAAATGTTATGTTTTAAGTTAGAAGCTTCATATTGTAAACAGAATTTTTACTATTAACTAACAAGTTATTGACATTCAATATAACACAGATAGCCATTTCACAACGCAAGTCAAATAAGAATCTCGACCCAACACGGCAGTTCCTGTCTCGAACACATTACAAATTCCAACTGGTTACATCTAACATTCCAGAACCTTCTGCATGGTGCTATGTTCTATCTATAGGTCATCGGATGTCAACGACTCAGGCAGTGTCCTGTGAGGCACTGAACGCACCATACAGGGCGAGCACAAAGATACATTACAGCTCGAACATTACCTACGTGACTGTGTACACTTCCTTCTCTGGAATCACATTACTTTGAGCTAATTATTATAATACATATCTTCAATTCATAATGCATTACATTGACGGACTTATCCCAGTTTCTGAAAGGCTGATCAACGAAAAATTAACTAATTACTTGTTAAATCTCTTGTAATGTACCAATTGGGTTGCTAAAAGCATGACTAATTAATTGCCCATGCTTTTAGGTACTTCAGATGAGATTTAACAGGTGATTAGTTAATTTTTCGTTAATCAGCTTTACTTACAGAAGCTGGGGGTTAGTCTCAGACTGAGGTTTTTTTTGGCTATCTATCTTAAACTAAAATTGTGTAAGTAAATCCTAATTTACATTATTTTGTTGGTATAAGCGACCAATGCTCATCCTTCTATATGAGAAGAGGCCTTTTCCTGCGGTGGGATAATAATGGCCTGGTATGATGATGATGGAATCCTGATTTAGAGAGTTCAGTTATGTAGGAAAGATAAGTACAATTCACACAGCAAAAAACGTATTATAGTTGACCATTACCTAATGTTACAGTAAATATTTTTTATTGTCGTTTATTTTGTATATATTCATTTGTTACTGGCCCATTCTTCGGTTCTATATATGGCTCAGGCATAATAAAACCAGATTTGTAGCGAAAATATGATCATAAACACATATAATGTCTTTACGATATTAGTTAGAGATCGTTACAAAGACAAAATATTGACATTACCTATATGTAGGTATAGAGAGGGAGAGCTTTATGATGTATTGTATTCGCCAGAAGATAAAAGTTTTGGGAAATACGATACTTGGAAAACAAAAAGTGGTCGCGCAGAGAGCGCTCCTAATGTAACACTTATTCAAACTTGATATGCCAATATTGCTTCTTTTAAATATACGTCTTTGGGTTCTTTACATAGGTAACTTTTCAATGAACGTACAATGTACATATTTAAAGAGAACCCCTTTAGAAAAGGTTGCCATCTTGAAATATAAGGGTAAAACACCACATTCAGTACAGGCCAGTATCTAAGTCTACGTATTTTAGACAAGCCGCGCGCGTGCACTACTAGTTTATAAATCTGATAAAAGTTATGGTAGGGGACGTAAAAAACAGAATATTAAGTAATATCGTAAATCTCTTTTGTCTTTCAGCGCTGTTGTACGAAGTGCCGGACGGGTCAATGCACTGCGTGGTCCTAACTCGACAGCTCTCCAAGAATATTTACCTAAATAATTCATAACGTACGAAGATGTTGGTGTTTTGTTTATGTATATTTTTGTTTGGGTTTATTCAACTTGTATATGTGAAGTTTCTAGCTGTAACTGAGACAAGTGTGGTAGTGTTTGTTTTCAAAGTTTTCGCGTCGTACCTAATAGACAAGTAGAAAGAAGAAAGAAAGAAAAAGATTTATTTTTGTACACCAAACAGAAAATATATTCACAGATCTTACAGTCTTTGTTTAGGATAGAACTGTCAAAAGTTTTTTAAACTTTATAATTATTTTACAAGTAAAACAACATACCGAAAAATGCAAGTAATGACGACGAAAAGGAGGGACCTAGGATTCCTGCCAGGGTGCCTGCCATCGCCTCATATAGCAGTATTATTTTAATCTTACTTTGCTTTGTCTATTTGTTTTGTACCATTAAAAACAAGGATAGAGACAAAATAAGGTTTTATTATGATTGTTATAAGAGGTTGTGGTATAGCCTAAGTGCTTCTCACGACTTTGGCTGTTTTGTATTGGTATAACTGTACTTTTTTTTAGATGGATGCCCTTTATTTTTACCGCCACACACACGACAAGTCTCCTTGTGTGGAAGTAGTCTTTTAAAAACATTGTAATGTTATGTTAATTCAAACGATTTGTGAACATATTTTTGTGAATGTATATAATAAATTGTTAGCTATACCATAGCTAACAATTTATTATATACATTCACATTAATTTTATAACTATAAACAAACTCGTGTATGTTAAATGGAAACAATAATTTCGCTTGTTTACAAAACTGCTTCGAATGATTTGTAGATAATGTATCATTTATATGATTTCGAGATATTTATTACTATTTTATTGTGGCTAATATTGCTGTTATAGTCAATAAGAATTAATTAGACTATAAATCTCTAAGATTAAATATATTTTAGCAAGACGAGATTCCCCTTAGGAACAATCCACCTGTGGAAGTAACAATCAGAAGAATATTGTACTTGTAGCGGCTTCGCGACACATTGTGCTTGCGTTGCAATTCTGTGTGGGAACGTACACACAACCGCAGCACAGAGTAGCCGTACAGAGGCAAAGCTTCTTAAGAAAGTGCAAAATTGTTACCTATTCTGGTAGGGTTGTCACAATAGGTTAAGACAAACAAAACATTTGTTAAATAGTTTATATATGGAGTTATTCCGGTCCGATCCCCCAGACCTCATCCCCTAGGGTTATAATTATTCTTTAATTCCGTTCTGATTCTCTGCAAATTTAGTAATACCGATCTCCTCAGAGTTTGTGATAGGTAAGTACATTCAAGAGAAAAGCTGTTTATGTAACAATGAATTAAAAACATAAAAATAATAAACACTTGTATAGACTCTGCTTACCCCATTAATGGAAGGCAGGCGTGAAGTTATTGTATGTATTTTCTCGAAAATCTGTCAAAGATAACTAGGGGATACGACTGGAATAAAATATTTAAATATATTTAGGTTTTGTTTCTGATCTCCTACGCGATCAGAACTGAATAGAAAATAACAAAAAGTAAAGCATTTATACGGTAGTAGATCCACGCTGATTTCAGCATGAATGGGCCGGATCGTCCGGGGAAGTACTACCCTCTCATAGAAGATCGACTTAAGAGTAGTAGTATTCGTACTACTGCGTTTCGTTCGGTGAGTGAGAGCGCCGGAGGCCCAATTTCCCCCCTTTCCTCTTTCCTCACCTCCCTCATTCCCTTCCTCTAACCCCATTCACAGCCGCCATAGTGGAGGCCACCATACCAGCAGTTTAAGACGATGGCTTTTGGTATAGTGGCCGCCACTTCTGGATTCCACTGACTGCTTACCATCAGGCGGGGTTGAGTCACTTTGGTAGGCTATATTATAAAAAAAAAAAAAGTAATCCCCAGTGCATGAGATTCAGGGGATCAGACCGGAATAACTCTATATATGTACCTACTGATTTAGATATCTCATTAAAACGAATATGATTAACATAGTGAATAGGAAAACATCTGTCGTTTTGCCTTTATAAGTAGCTAAATTCGATATATTTTAGTGTTTCAAGCTGATAATATTATAAAAGTTTTGTTGCCAATGTGATTTTTCATTGGTGATTGTGGAACATTGTCATTCGTGTATATTTCAATTAAGTAGGTACAAATCTAAACCTACCTACAAACTTCGAAAGAATTTGATGAACCTGTTGAATATGAAGGTAAGTTCACAGAGGTAAACTTATAACGCGTTAAAATAAACAATCATTCTTATTAAATATCATTAACTATTATTTTTATTCTATTACTACTTATTTAATTTTAATCAAACTTTTCATGAATATAAATATTAACATATTTATTATAGTTAGAACGATTAAAATTAACCGATAAAATAATACAATAAAATAACAATTAACTTTAACGTGCGTCGCACTGACCCTGAGATTGTCAACTGGCTGTGCCGGCGTCAACCGGTTTTTTCCAGTCTCGCCGTGTACGTGACAAGCGGCCAGTGGACACGCACACATGCCCCGCGTGCTTGTAGTAGTGCCACCGATTTGCGCGTTTGTAGGAAGCTTTCTCTCTGTACGTATAGCTACTTTGTGACCGCAGGGCTCGCCAGTCGTCTCCCCTCAGTCATGTAGCGCACTAGTATTATTATGTATTTATTGTATTAATCTGGTACCAGTAAAGTATAGTATGGTTTTATCATGAAGTCATTTATTTATGGAATCCCGCAATACAATAACCATACCAAACATACTTATATAGATTGTACTTCACGCCTTTTATCCCCGACGGGATAGGCAGAGGTGTTTAACCACTCACATTTCGCTATTTTATTTTAATTTTGGGTCCTATATAACAGGGGGCAAGCCAGTTGCCATTTATCGGGCACAATTGCAGACTTCGGGCTAATACTGAGAATTTGTTGACAGAAAAACCCAATATTACTTTACCCGACCCGGGCATCGAATCCGAGACCTGTGCGTAGTAAGCCGTACCCTCTACCACCGAAACACAGAGGCAGCAAGATTGTTGTCTTCCTGCTTAATAACGGCTTCCAGTATCAGTACTTACTTATAAAGAAAACTCTGTCATTATAATAAAAATAGCTATATATTTATGCAGCAGAAAAAGTGATGCCTTCGATTGCAAGTACGTACAGTAATTTCTTCCTTTTTACATGGTGTCAGCAGTGGACGAACTTCGAACATAGTACCATACCAGTAGTTTGAATTTTGGAATGATGTTCGCCACTTCTGGATTCCACTGACTGCTTACCATCAGGCAGAGTGAAGTCACTTTGGTAGGCTTATATAAAAAAAAATAGTCAACTGCATCCTGTATCTGTCTACCCTGTAGAGTCTAGCTAGCGCTTCCAAATAATAGCTTTGTCTATACCAATGTGTTCAAGTCTTCAATGAAAGATTACGAAAAATGCTCAACAATAGGTGCCATAAAGACAACATCACAGTCTGTGACTAAATACCTGATGATTATAAAAAGATATGTTTCCTAGCAAGTATTTGTAAAATTATTTTATCGTTCATAAATCTAATAAAACTGTATATTATATATTATATGAAAGTGATTGGTGAAGCGGTGAGTCAGCTGCACATATAGTTAGGTCGGCACCAGATATACTCGAATAAATTACACTACGTTCGTAAATATGAAATGTTACTCTTTATTTTTCTAGTTGACACACACTTAATTAGATAAGATGAAAAGACCGCGTAATGTAACTAATTATTTATATTGACACCGCGAAAATATTGCGAATGCTATACCTACAAATTATCTTTCTGCCATTTTAGTTAGTGTTACATAATTTCAGTAAGGTTTTTTATTAAATTAATTTTATTATTTTTATTTTAATATTTTAAAATAGGTCAAATTCAAAACAAAATTCAATTACTATTTTTGTACTTACTTATTTATTGAATGATTTATTTCCACCAGAAAAAATATACGTAATTTCAGATTTAAACGACAATAACAAGAATAAAACAATTACATGTTTGCGAGATTTGGTAATAAGCAGTAATCGGAGTAGGTAGATTGATTTTTGGTACTTGTATCATAAATGCACACAGAAAGAATAACATGGATAAGCCATTTTCCCGGAAAGTAATTCCGGTATTTCCGGATTCAATTAAATATTGTTAATGTTGGTAGTGATATTATTCCTACTCAATTCAAAATTTAAAGGAAAGTATCAAAACTAAATTAATTCATTATTTATCTGTTGAATAATAAAAACAATCGAATTCTGATCGAAGCTTTAATTTTTATTTTTTTATTTTTAGCCTTTTATGGCTAGAACTTTTATAAATAGACATAAATTGTTGCACTTAAATTTAAATATTTTCATAGGGGTCATGGTAATTTGCATTAAGGGTAGAATAAATGACGGGGCCCCATAGAGGGCCAATGCCTGCTGGGGTCGTGAGACTGTTCTAAGGATGCACCACGACTCTGAAACGTAAAGGGCATACGAAGGAACAGGTTGATTTTAGTCAGATTTTAGGACCAAAATAAAGGGGTAGAATAAAGAAAAAAGATAAAAATCAACATTGTTTATTGTTAAATATGTACATTTTACATTTATTCACATTTTTAATCTTCATCGATTACAATGTCAGCATCCTGGTAATCCTGATCTTTACAATTAAAATATATAACTATGAGTTTCTCTATATTTTCTATTTTCAACCTATTTCTTTTAACATCTAAAGTCCATTTATAAATGGAAAAAGACCGTTCTACATCTGACGATGTCAAAGGAGCAAATTTTAAAAAAGGTATTAAATTATGTGCTTCATTTTTTTCAATGGCCTCACTATATTCTCTAAGTGTGTCTAAATCTGGGTTTCGTTCCATAACACGTTCTATTTTATTTTTTATATTTTCTGAATTGCACTGATTTATAGCATCTCTGACGTTGTCAAATGCTAAAAGTGAATCTGTCAACGATAAATTATGCTTTTGCAATTCTTTTAAAGACAAATGAATTATAAAATAATTGTCTTTAATGTAATTTAAATCTTCTTTTAAATTTTCTTTTTCTATAATATTTTTTGCCTCTCGAATAGATACCGCATCAGAGCTGCTTCAACAAGATAATACTTCTTTTATTTTTCAAAGTTTTGAGCGTAATAAAATGCTGCCTCTAACCAAGTGCCCCATCTTGTAACAACTGGTTGGGGAGGTAGCGGCAAATCTGGATATTTTTCTTTTAAAATTTTGACTCTACTTGGGGCTTTCAAAAATACCTTTTTAACATTTGCTATTAAAATGTTAACATCGTGATATTCTAACCTAATTTGCTCAGATACGCGATGAAGAGAGTGCGCCAAACATGTTACGTGCTTCATTTCAGGTAAGTATTGTTTTAAATTTCGTCCTGCAGACAGCATATATGCAACGCTATCAGTGCAGAGGACAAGAATGTTACCTACCTTCGATTCAAAAGAATCTTCCCAAAAGTTTTCCAAACATTCTAACACAAATTGCGTGATTGTTTGTCCATTAACTACAGTTAGCATTTTACATGCTACCAAATAAGGTCTAGTCAAATTGCTAGTATGTAATGGTTTTATTAAAAAATGGACTATATAGCGACCTAAAAAGTCTGTTGTTTCATCTAATAATATCCATAGTTTCTCATTTTTATAATTTTGCCTCACTAAGGTTTAGGAGATGGTGGAGTATGCACGAGTGAAAACTAACTGGACTTTGTGAGTTGAGAAGTTGTATTCCGATGCTTTCGTGGAAGATATAGCAACACCGAACTGCGTAACACGACGCCGAAAAAGTGATTGTGTTTTAGATATAAGTTTAATATTATGTATTTTAGATTAAGGTCTTTATTGTATGGGCCTTGATGCCTGAAATAAATGATTATTATTATTATTATAAACGTCTAAACTACTTTGATCTGCTGAATGTTGTTTTATTAGTTACCAAGTTAAGCAGTCTTTCATGTAGCCAGTGCAGATGTCATATTTCAAATATGTGGTCTTCATTGATCCGTTTCTGAGAAGTTATTTAAAGAATCTACATTGAGTCCATTTCATAGACATTTCGACACTCACATTCTAGGAACGTACATTAGTACATGACAAGACGCCGCCGGACGAGTAACTATTGCAAATGGTTTAATTATCTTGTGTACTCCGGTACCTACAAGATATCTGTAGTAGGTACATTACCTGCGGGAATGCTTTGCTGTATATAATGATAATGTCTGTATGCAATCTGCACAATATTGAATTTTATGAATATGAAATAAAATGAAATGAAATGAAATATGTTTATTCATATAGGTTAATTAAATTAACACTTATGAACGTCGTATAATGTCAGCAAATTAACCTACAGCCAGTTCGCTGACGAAGTAGAGGCATGAGAAGAACTGGCAAGAAACTCAGACCACTCTTTTTAATAGCCAGGTTATTACAATTTTTGTAAGTTACAGTTTCAAGTAGTAGTAGTAGTAGTATTTTTTTTTTTTTATAGTATAGCCTACCAAAGTGACTCCACCCCGCCTGATGGTAAGCAGTCAGTGGTATCCAGAAGTGGCGGCCACCATACCAAAAGCTATCGTTTTAAACTGCTGGTATGGTGGCCTCCACTATGGCGGCTGGGAATGGGGTTAGGGGAAGGAAATGAGGGACGTGAGGAAAGAGGAAAGGGGGGAAATTGGGCCTCCGGCGCTCTCACTCACCGAACGAAACGCAGTAGTACGGATACTACTACTCTTAAGTCGATCTTCTATGAGAGGGTAGTACTTCCCCGGACGATCCGGCCCATTCATGCTGAAATCAGCGTGGATCTACTACCGTATAAATGCTATGCTTATTTCAACATAAATAATATTTTTTTTAAAAAGAGCACTGTATTGGTCGGTTATATTTTAAATTAAACTCGAGCTTAACTTTATAGTGACAAGGCGATCAAAGTAATTAACCCTAGACTAGTAACTTTTCCATACCTACACTTCTTATCGAGCGGTTAGTGGTCAACCTAGTGTCAGAATTTGTTCAGGTCGCCCGTAATTTATTGTACAGGCATCTGACTTGACCTAACGACTGTTATCAACTTGGTAACAACCCCGGACCGACTTTTAACGAGCCCTCCGAAGCACGAAGACGTTCAGATCAAATTCCACTATGCGGTCACCCATCCATGGGCCAGCCGCACTCTTAGTTGCTTAACCCGCAGATCGATTACCGATCAGTGAGTGCAACGAGCTATGAGCGCCTACACTAATGTGTAAGATTTCTTCCTAGTGACTGCGTATAATATTTGAATAAAACAAGCAAAATATATACCTACTTAGTACTTAATAAACATATTAAATATTTAAAAAACAAAAGCTCGACTGCCTAAAACAAGCCGAAAAGAAAAGACCCATTTTTCTTGCCTTGCCAAAATTTCAATGTAGCGTCTACATATTTATATACCTACACCCTCTTATGTTAAAATCCATCAAGCCATTTAGGCTGTAGAGCGTGCCAAAGACATACATACATGCAATCCAAAGATATTAATCTTATATGGTACCTATATTGATAAACTTAAACGTAAGATATATGAATAATAGGATCCAAAGAGAATATAATTTGAGATGAAGATATCACTGGAAGCTACAAGCATCTGTTACATCTACTAGTACCTATATATAGATAGTAGTCAAGCATATACCACAAAGTAGTACGGCTACTCTGTGCATATACCTACATCATATCGTCGATATTTACGTACCTACATATCACGTGTCGTGGCGCAGTTCTGCAAGTAGTTCGCAAACAGACGGTTAAGACGGTGACAGACTTATTACCAGTGATCGGAGTAGGTAGATTGAAATGGGGTCATTGATCCGAAACGTATATATTAATATGGACATTCCTCCGGAATTGGTGGATTATTAAAAAAAAACCGGAACTTATGTAGGAATTTTATTCTGCCAGAGTGGAAGGAGTCATTTGATGATTTGCCATCCTCAAAAAAAGGTAGGAATTGTAATAAAATGAGCAATATTATTCTTTATTATTCTTCATATTTTTTTTAACGGCACACAGTCACGATTTGACAAAACCCAACGACCAATCAGAACAAAGGATCATGGGTGGTACAATAACCGGTTATCAGAACAATGCGTACGCCCGCCGACGACATGCCAGGTAGCTCACTCGTTTACTTCGGTTCGTAGAGTGCTCATCTTTGTTTGTTACTGTGTTGTGAAAACGTTACTTGACCCTGGCTTGTGTACATACTGACTTCTGGAATCTGCTCTAAACCACGATTTGGCTCGAATATACGGACTCAGATTTTTCACTATTGAATTGGATCTACATATTTAAACCAAGCTTTGGTAAGTAATATTTTACTAGTTACAAGGAGTATAAAGCATGTTTGGATGTACTATAAGAATATTTTTAGTATTGTGTTTGTTCGCTTAACCTGCTGAACATACCATGAGTCTTAATATTGTTAAATCTTTAATAGAGTATAAACCAGTGAGCTTAGTGCGAAACAAAATTATGATATTCTAGTAATGTAGTCGCAATTCAGCTAACTCCACTATTAACCGACATTTTACTGGAATCCGTATATAATTTGAATGCCCTGTGTCCTCTTGCAATGTATTGGTAAAATAAATTACTATAGGCCTTATCTACTTCTCTACAAAATATTCTACGTAACAAGCCCTTTCATTTGATACCCATATTGATGGAATTGAAAAAAAAAATAAGTTGTCCGCCATCTTGTAGCGGCAGCCATTTTGGATTGACAATAATATTGAATATACATATTTGTATTGTCACCAGAATCAAAGGCGAATACCAAATTTTATATCAATCGGTTGACAGGAAGAGGGTGAAATTTCAATGACTAAATTTGATCCACGAAAAATAAAACAAACGGAGTAAGCTAAATAAACTAAATAAAATGTAATTTTTTCATGTCTTTGTTTTAGGTGATATATACGAGGTTCCATCTCTAAAACAAAGTTCAGATATGGCAAACGTCAAGGCTGAAACTGTAGAAAAATGGAGATCCGGTCATCCCGAACTACTTTACGATCACGCTAGTGGTACAATATACTGTTCAAAATGTGAAAGCCATTTGAAAACCATAAATAAAGGAAACGTTAAAAGACATATCGAAGGAGCAGTACACCAGGGAAAGTTTAAGCGGCCCGAAGAGGAATTTTATTTCGATCTTATAAAATTTCTCATTTTGTGCAATATTCCGTGGTCTCAGATGAAAAATACTACTTTTCAAGATTTCTTTAAAAAATATATGTGTAGTACCTGTTGTTGTACGTGTACTAATCGTACTCTGCCAGATGAATCACAGTTACGGAAAGTTTACTTGGACAAGTTTTTTAAGAATAAAATCAATTCGATTCGGCAAAATTATAAAAATGAGAAACTATGGATATCATTAGATGAAACGACAGACTTTTTAGGTCGCTATATAGTCCATTTTTTAATAAAACCATTACATCCTAGCAATTTGACTAGACCTTATTTGGTAGCATGTAAAATGCTAACTGTAGTTAATGGACAAACAATCACGCAATTTGTGTTAGAATGTTTGGAAAACTTTTGGGAAGATTCTTTTGAATCGAAGGTAGGTAACATTCTTGTCCTCTGCACTGATAGCGTTGCATATATGCTGTCTGCAGGACGAAATTTAAAACAATACTTACCTGAAATGAAGCACGTAACATGTTTGGCGCACTCTCTTCATCGCGTATCAGAACAAATTAGGTTAGAATATCACGATGTTAACATTTTAATAGCAAATGTTAAAAAGGTATTTTTGAAAGCCCCAAGTAGAGTCAAAATTTTAAAAGAAAAATATCCATAGTTTCTCATTTTTATAATTTTGCCGAATCGAATTGATTTTATTCTTAAAAAACTTGTCCAAGTAAACTTTCCGTAACTGTGATTCATCTGGCAGAGTACGATTAGTACACGTACAACAACAGGTACTACACATATATTTTTTAAAGAAATCTTGAAAAGTAGTATTTTTCATCTGAGACCACGGAATATTGCACAAAATGAGAAATTTTATAAGATCGAAATAAAATTCCTCTTCGGGCCGCTTAAACTTTCCCTGGTGTACTGCTCCTTCGATATGTCTTTTAACGTTTCCTTTATTTATGGTTTTCAAATGGCTTTCACATTTTGAACAGTATATTGTACCACTAGCGTGATCGTAAAGTAGTTCGGGATGACCGGATATCCATTTTTCTACAGTTTCAGCCTTGACGTTTGCCATATCTGAACTTTGTTTTAGAGATGAAACCTCGTATATATCACCTAAAACAAAGACATGAAAAAATTACATTTTATTTAGTTTATTTAGCTTACTCCGTTTGTTTTATTTTTCGTGGATCAAATTTAGTCATTGAAATTTCACCCTCTTCCTGTCAACCGATTGATATAAAATTTGGTATTCGCCTTTGATTCTGGTGACAATACAAATATGTATATTCAATATTATTGTCAATCCAAAATGGCTGCCGCTACAAGATGGCGGACAACTTATTTTTTTTTTCAATTCCATCAATATGGGTATCAAATGAAAGGGCTTGTTACGTAGAATATTTTGTAGAGAAGTAGATAAGGCCTATAGTAATTTATTTTACCAATACATTGCAAGAGGACACAGGGCATTCAAATTATATACGGATTCCAGTAAAATGTCGGTTAATAGTGGAGTTAGCTGAATTGCGACTACATTACTAGAATATCATAATTTTGTTTCGCACTAAGCTCACTGGTTTATACTCTATTAAAGATTTAACAATATTAAGACTCATGGTATGTTCAGCAGGTTAAGCGAACAAACACAATACTAAAAATATTCTTATAGTACATCCAAACATGCTTTATACTCCTTGTAACTAGTAAAATATTACTTACCAAAGCTTGGTTTAAATATGTAGATCCAATTCAATAGTGAAAAATCTGAGTCCGTATATTCGAGCCAAATCGTGGTTTAGAGCAGATTCCAGAAGTCAGTATGTACACAAGCCAGGGTCAAGTAACGTTTTCACAACACAGTAACAAACAAAGATGAGCACTCTACGAACCGAAGTAAACGAGTGAGCTACCTGGCATGTCGTCGGCGGGCGTACGCATTGTTCTGATAACCGGTTATTGTACCACCCATGATCCTTTGTTCTGATTGGTCGTTGGGTTTTGTCAAATCGTGACTGTGTGCCGTTAAAAAAAATATGAAGAATAATAAAGAATAATATTGCTCATTTTATTACAATTCCTACCTTTTTTTGAGGATGGCAAATCATCAAATGACTCCTTCCACTCTGGCAGAATAAAATTCCTACATAAGTTCCGGTTTTTTTTTAATAATCCACCAATTCCGGAGGAATGTCCATATTAATATATACGTTTCGGATCAATGACCCCATTTCAATCTACCTACTCCGATCACTGGTAATAAGTCTGTCACCGTCTTAACCGTCTGTTTGCGAACTACTTGCAGAACTGCGCCACGACACGTGATATGTAGGTACGTAAATATCGACGATATGATGTAGGTATATGCACAGAGTAGCCGTACTACTTTGTGGTATATGCTTGACTACTATCTATATATAGGTACTAGTAGATGTAACAGATGCTTGTAGCTTCCAGTGATATCTTCATCTCAAATTATATTCTCTTTGGATCCTATTATTCATATATCTTACGTTTAAGTTTATCAATATAGGTACCATATAAGATTAATATCTTTGGATTGCATGTATGTATGTCTTTGGCACGCTCTACAGCCTAAATGGCTTGATGGATTTTAACATAAGAGGGTGTAGGTATATAAATATGTAGACGCTACATTGAAATTTTGGCAAGGCAAGAAAAAATGGGTCTTTTCTTTTCGGCTTGTTTTAGGCAGTCGAGCTTTTGTTTTTTAAATATTTAATATGTTTATTAAGTACTAAGTAGGTATATATTTTGCTTGTTTTATTCAAATATTATACGCAGTCACTAGGAAGAAATCTTACACATTAGTGTAGGCGCTCATAGCTCGTTGCACTCACTGATCGGTAATCGATCTGCGGGTTAAGCAACTAAGAGTGCGGCTGGCCCATGGATGGGTGACCGCATAGTGGAATTTGATCTGAACGTCTTCGTGCTTCGGAGGGCTCGTTAAAAGTCGGTCCGGGGTTGTTACCAAGTTGATAACAGTCGTTAGGTCAAGTCAGATGCCTGTACAATAAATTACGGGCGACCTGAACAAATTCTGACACTAGGTTGACCACTAACCGCTCGATAAGAAGTGTAGGTATGGAAAAGTTACTAGTCTAGGGTTAATTACTTTGATCGCCTTGTCACTATAAAGTTAAGCTCGAGTTTAATTTAAAATATAACCGACCAATACAGTGCTCTTTTTAAAAAAAATATTATTTATGTTGAAATAAGCATAGCATTTATACGGTAGTAGATCCACGCTGATTTCAGCATGAATGGGCCGGATCGTCCGGGGAAGTACTACCCTCTCATAGAAGATCGACTTAAGAGTAGTAGTATCCGTACTACTGCGTTTCGTTCGGTGAGTGAGAGCGCCGGAGGCCCAATTTCCCCCCTTTCCTCTTTCCTCACGTCCCTCATTTCCTTCCCCTAACCCCATTCCCAGCCGCCATAGTGGAGGCCACCATACCAGCAGTTTAAAACGATAGCTTTTGGTATGGTGGCCGCCACTTCTGGATACCACTGACTGCTTACCATCAGGCGGGGTGGAGTCACTTTGGTAGGCTATACTATAAAAAAAAAAAAAATACTACTACTACTACTACTTGAAACTGTAACTTACAAAAATTGTAATAACCTGGCTATTAAAAAGAGTGGTCTGAGTTTCTTGCCAGTTCTTCTCATGCCTCTACTTCGTCAGCGAACTGGCTGTAGGTTAATTTGCTGACATTATGTAAACTTTGACGTTCATAAGTGTTAATTTAATTAACCTATATGAATAAACATATTTCATTTCATTTCATTTTATTTCATATTCATAAAATTCAATATTGTGCAGATTGCATACAGACATTATCATTATATACAGCAAAGCATTCCCGCAGGTAATGTACCTACTACAGATATCTTGTAGGTACCGGAGTACACAAGATAATTAAACCATTTGCAATAGTTACTCGTCCGGCGGCGTCTTGTCATGTACTAATGTACGTTCCTAGAATGTGAGTGTCGAAATGTCTATGAAATGGACTCAATGTAGATTCTTTAAATAACTTCTCAGAAACGGATCAATGAAGACCACATATTTGAAATATGACATCTGCACTGGCTACATGAAAGACTGCTTAACTTGGTAACTAATAAAACAACATTCAGCAGATCAAAGTAGTTTAGACGTTTATAATAATAATAATAATCATTTATTTCAGGCATCAAGGCCCATACAATAAAGACCTTAATCTAAAATACATAATATTAAACTTATATCTAAAACACAATCACTTTTTCGGCGTCGTGTTACGCAGTTCGGTGTTGCTATATCTTCCACGAAAGCATCGGAATACAACTTCTCAACTCACAAAGTCCAGTTAGTTTTCACTCGTGCATACTCCACCATCTCCTAAACCTTAGTGATGCAATAGGGACACGTACAGCTGCGTCGTAGATATTGCTGACGCAGCAGCATATTTGATCCAGATAATGCGGTGCCGCATTTATTCTTAGAAGAAGGTTTTCTTTTCTTCCTCTCGACTTTGATGAAACCAAGAATTTGAAACATGACTCATCGTGACAATCCCACCCACATGCCCATCACTGTGACTCCTGTAAGTCAGGATTAACAGTGATATCCAAGAAGAAACACCGAGCTTTGACACCCGGGAGTCCCGGGGACTGCTAAACCTACTGTTTTGGACCCTGCAACGATTTTAATCAGAAGTAAAAGGAGGAGTTGGAAATAAAATGTCCACTTCCCTTCATTGCAAAGCAGGAGACAAATTTAATCTGTATAGGATTATGACCTATTAAAAGAGAGCACCACGGACAAGTAATATTAAGGGACCTATGTGAGCTATATCTGATTCCAGTAATATGTATGGCAGAAAGCTTAAACACACGGAAATTCACCCTAGATGACACAAGATCCTCACAATAAACTGGTCCTGATGTAGCTTGTAAACTATTTAACATTATGTCGCGGTCTTTACGCCAAAGTCTACACTCCCAAAGAATGTGATGAGCAGACTGTTCTTGATTGGAACACTGACAACTCGGAGAATCAACTAACTTAAACAAAAATAGTTTGCTCTTAAAGTTACCATGACCCGTAAGAAATTGGGCGACACAGTGATCTACCTCTAACCATGTTCTTTCCAACCGCTTTACAACTGATGGAAAAACTGGAACAGGTGGCGTCCCTTAGTTTTTTTTTTTTTTTTTTTAATCATTATTTTGGAAAGGACTTGGTACACAAGGAGAAGCGACCATGTCGGTCCCTTAGTTGAAGTATCCCAGCGCTGCTGCCATTCGTCTATAAGACTCCCATAAACTTCATTTTCCTAAAACATGACTATATATTATAGCCTTAAAGGCCTCCGCTACCCACCTTTACTTTGAGTGGTCGCGGTCTAGAGCTACTCTCACCCCTTACGGTTGGCGGTTGCCCACAACCTTCACCAAATGGAATCATCCATCTACGTTTGAACTGGTAGTCTTCCTTACTAATTTACTTTTAAAAAGGAAGGGTGTTGGATGTCTTGCTCGTGACCAAAATGATAGACGTGACAGAAATCTGTGCTGGGCACAGTAAATAATATCATAATGCCTAGTCAGATAACATCTTGAGAAAATTTAGACAACTAAAAAAATAAACCACTAAAGATTCCCAGACAGTTGTATAAGATAAAAGTATATATTCGTATAGCAGTTAGCAATATATCATCACAATATAACTAAACAGGCTCACATTTACATCACATTAATTCAATGAGCTACATTATGCAGTGAATCAATGGCGAACTACATGCGCCGGGCCGCTCTGAGCGAGTCCCAACAAGGTAATAAATCAAGCAAAACCACAATATTTACACTAGCTAGCTCGACCTGGCTTCTTCCGCGTACCGTTTAGAGCTGGCGTGATGAATGACGCGGGAAATGGTCCGCCACACACTTATCTGCGCATCGCTCGCACTCTGGACCGAATTGACAATGTTTTCCGACAACTTATTATAATTTATTCGTGAGTAATGATCTTGTTTGCGTATAAATGTGATGATCTTTTTATATTAAAGTACTCCTTTATTATTATCATCATAATCGTTGAATTTTATTTTGTTATTTTATTAAGTTGCTTCTATTAGTGGCGAAATATTATATGTCTACACATTATTTACACACATATTATTTATGTTTGCGTTTAGTCAACAATAGAGTACCTAGTTAGTCGTAGCGCAAAGCTTCAGGAATGAAGATATATTTGTAAAGTAAAGGTACTATGTAAAAATTGTTTAAGTCCTTTTATTTATTTATGTATATACTTAAGCGTGTTGATCAATGTCTAAGCTTTCTCTGTAACATTAAGAAAGAGGCCTTACTTTGTCACCTCGCGATATAAATAGCTTATTACTTACGTACTTTACTCATTTGCTGCTCAAGACATAATCTCTAATTGCGCAGATTACAGTGGACTACACCGCATCGCATCGCGTAACAAAAATCCTTCTACATCATTTTAGTACATATTTTTATATGAATTGCACACTACAGGTGGGCTGTGGGCAACGCACCGGGCCGCATCGCAACGCACTGTTACGCTACAATACGCGCTTTGATGCAATTTTTCAATGCGGCGCGCTGCGGCCTACCAAGTTGTGTTAATAATATTTATACATTATGCAGTGCCACCATTATTCGAGTACCAGTTTTTATGCGTGATACATTAAACTGCATATTAATGTTATAAATGGAGTGTTGGACATATTTGTATGTAGGACAAATAGTGAACGATGCCCATAACGATGATTTGTTTAGTTTTCAATTACCTACCTACCTCTATAATTACTCGGGTTAGTAACATCACAGTGAGTGTGAAAAGGTTAGAGCTCGTAAAAATAATAATATAATTACAAAGTTAACTTTATAATTGATAATTAAAAATAATATTAATCAGTTTTAACGAGTGACAGCAGTCTAACAGAAGGTGACAATTTCCGGCTAGCATTATGTCGACACTATCAATAAATTTTGGAGTTGGCATGTGTTTTCATGACATGTGTTCATTCATTCATTCATGCTGTACATCGGGAAAGATGGCGCGCATTGGGACTGGGAGAGGCCTATGTCCAGCAGTGGACTGACGTGGGCTTAATGTTGATGTATTCAACAATTAACAGAAAATATTTATTCGGACACTTTTTTTTTGTTTTATTGTCGACAGTGGCAGCCGAGCAAGCAGTAAGTGGTAAGTGTCGCTCATGGACGACTCAGAGTCCCTAGTATTACTCCTTCAATGCCAGGGACTCTGCATAGCCGCTATCTACTATGAGAGGAGTGGGGTAGTTGAAAGGACTGAGGGAGGCGAGGAAAAAGGATAAAAACCTTAACAATGAATATTGTATAGAATAATGTCGTAAACATACTTCTGACTACAAAAGAGTATCTAACAATAAGTTTTATACAGTTATTTAAGTATAATTTATTCCAATTGCAATCCTACAATGGGTGCATAATTGCTACAAAAGCCTTATTGTAAGCTAACCTTCCTTCACAAACATGTCAAATAAAGGTTTATTGTGGTTGTATTCAGGCTCTACCTTAATTAAATGCATTTATTACCCATACTCCTAATTAATAATTATTGAAGATACTGAACTAATTTAAAAGTATATTTTAATTAACAGATAAGAATTTCTCACTTTATTGCTTGTTTTTAGAGAATGTTGAAAATTCACGGAGTTGGGATTGTATTTTATAATACACTAGAGCTCCGCCCTCGCTTCGCTTCGGTATCAAAAGTTTCATTCGATCTCACTACAAACTCCTACGGAAAATATTATAGCAATAGTTTCGTATTGCATCATTTACATTTTTAAAGGCACTTAAATATTAAAATTCTGAGAATGACTAAAAATAATATGCGTAATAAAAAATAGCACATGTTACCCGATGAATTTACTGATTTCTATAGGTGAAGGAATTTTTAAAATCGGTTACTTAGATTTTAATTAAATCATTGCAAACAATCAAACATACAAAAAATCGAATAATAATAATAATAATAATAATATTTCAACAACTACACACAACGCCATCTAGACCCAAAGTAAGCATATTATATACTTGTGTTATGGGTTCTAGAATACGGATAAACATACTTAATAAGAATTAGAATTAGAATCTTTTCTCGTAGCGATAATTCTCCTCTCTTTTAAGAAACTGAAACTTTTGAATCCTGATTGCCAAGCTGGACCGCTCGACATAATATATTCTCATAACTATCATCGTTTCAGAAGGACATAGACATTCTACAAGCTTCATTTCGTGTTGCCATAATCGCCATACTGACATGCGGTATCGCGATCACAGTGACAACAGCCGTATCACAGGATGCTGGTGGCCGTTTTTCTCGTGATAGTCTGGCCGTCAAAATTTAATTATCAGATTGTTTTAGTAAAGTATAATAGACCGCAAAGTTGGAAGATATCAAGACTGTCCATTAGCGAAATATTTACGACTTCTAAAACATAATTTCAATAAATTAATATTGTTTATCGGCACACCTGTGTAATTGACACCTTGACTTTAATACCAAAATATAACACATTTAAACGGTACTCATTTACAAAAGTAATTATGTATGAGGCTATTATTAACACGACAGTACAATAAACTTGTCAATACGGTTGTAAATCACGAGGATGTAGCAACAAATAAAGTTTATATGACATTTAACAAGTAAATAATCGAGAAGGATATTTATAGACGGCGTAAACAGAGGAAATCATAAATATTAATGTTCACATGTACCGTGTTGTATCTCATAAAGTAAGTAATAGTGATGACATGGTGTGAGCCTGTGCACGCGCAGAACGGACCTCAGGTAGCGTTGCCAAGTGCCCGGATAAAGCTATGAACTAAGTATTAGGTATTTAAATCGTGTTTAGTTTATAATTGTAAAATATGTATAATGGCCTCTAAGATATATTATATATATTAAAATTGTAATCCCGATGGTGTGCAAGACACAAGCAATAGCTTAGTTTGGGTCCAAAGGGAAACTACCTATATTCTATGTAAATTATGTTTATTAAATAAAATAAATAAACTAATAAAAGCCGGACATAGGGTTTGGGTACGCCTTTTTATATTTGACCAGTCACTTAGAATTTAAGAAGATTTATGGTAAATGATCAAAAAAGTCTGGTTTTACTTACAAAACTTTGAAATGGCCGGCCTTTTTATTCAAATGTCGAACCGACAAAACTGGCTGGTCGGTCCGGCTAATTAGGTTTGACGACCTGGCAACCCTAGTCGCAGAAAATAACAGGAGTACCTACATGTGGACGCGGAATTAGGAAGATATCGAAGTCCGGCTATATATAGAAAACACCTTTAGTCGCAAAGGATATTCTTATTGTAAAAACGTCCATGTAAGTATGTCTTACACAGCTCGTGTTTATAATAGTCGTGTCCACGAAATAAATGTAAGATGAGTTAAAGCGCATCAGTGTTGAATATCTTGTAACTATTATTGATGATTAATGTGTTTTGAACTTAAGTAACAGACACAAATGCACATAGGCTTGGTAAATAAATATTTGGATTATATTTTGGCCTGCCTCGATTGTACATATCGGTTTGTACAAAAGTAGGAGCCATAAAATGTTTAAGAGTAGAATGTCGGGCAAATGTACCGTTTCATGTGGTTGTAAATAATATTTAATGACATTATTCTAATATGTATATTGCAGTCAATAACAAATAAATTACACAGTATTAGCGATCGATATGAATATTATTACACTATATACATTGAATGTCAACGTTAAATTCTATAAATTCAATTTCTTTCGTCTCCTATTAACAAAAGCCAGTGTCATGTTCAAAGTATGTATTTGGGTTGAAATAAGATATATTAATATTTGCTCCGGGATGAGTTAGGAATACTAGTTTGGGATGAGTGAAGAAATGGGATGAGACGTCATAGGATGAATACGGAACAATCCGAAGGTTCATTATGTATGGGCTGCTTGTGAATTCCCAATTAAGAGAAGTTATTTATTCAGTTTATTTGTATTGTTCAATAACAAGTAAAGGACGCAACCGATATTTTAACTTCGATAATAGATACACAACAATTCCATTTCAGTCCAAATCGAACTGATTGAATAATTTAATAGTTGTATAACAGTAGAACGTAGCTAAATTGTCTACGAGCGTTTAATTGACAAGGGTAAAGTCATGTAATTATATTTATCTATTTACTTTCACCAACAATTGTAGATAGTAAAATCGCGTATACAAAATATAATGGTCTATTCTCATAGTATCCCGCTAAAAACATTCCACATGGACTAGTTTCCGAAATCTCTCCTATTCGGGATAACCTAACCTTTAAGTATTTAAAGTCACCTTAAAATATGGTAACGTAAAATTAGAATTATTCCATTTAATGTAATTGAATTTGGCAGTGTGATTTTTGTACCGTTTGTGTGACTGATACTCAGAAGAAACAGCCTACGTTATGTACAAAAAACTGTTTCAATACACACCGTATTTGTCTATGAATGTAGTAGCAATGTGACCAGATGGCAAGTTAGTTATTCTAGATCAGATTAGGCTAAGGTTGCTTATTAAACTAGAAAGAAGTGTGTTGTGTTAAATATGAAATATACACCTGCAATTACGATAAACTAGTTTTTCGAACCCGCGCTAAGTTATATCTTTGGTTACTGCTCTGCTCCCGTCGCCAATAGCGTGATGTTAGCCTAGCCTTTATCTTTCCTCAAAAACTGGGCTATTAAAAATATTTATTCTAATTCGATTGGTAGTGCCAGATCAGCGCGTTCAAACAACCAAACTCTTTCGCTTTATTAGTACAGATATAGATGTACAACTAATTATATACATTTTGTCATCATCAAAGTAAATAAGGTCGAATGTGCAGTAGTACATAGGCCTCTCTCTAAGGGACCGCGCGTGGCAGGGTTGGTGACCGCAACCAAGTGATATTTTCTACCTATTACATTTAATGGTGACACATAATGTTCTTGCCGATTGTCTATTATGATTTTATAATCTCCTTTGTGTGGTAATGTCGGGTAATTTTATCATTCTATACGGCCACAATAGCAAATAAATTTAAATGTTATTATACAACTTTCGAAAGTTTGTTGAACGAAAGTGACAGTGAATGTTAACGAGTCCTCATAGATCAACGTTGTTAGGCAATATAAATACAATTTGACTTCAATGTGTTTGTGTATAATTGCGATAATATCATACAAGTGAGGTCATTGACTGCGTCCGCAGAGACGTCGTCGTCGTCGTCGGCCGGATATCGTAAGCGTATTATTTGCTCTATGCAGCGTCAATCAGCTGAAGAAAGCTTCGTCCGCGACGTACGAGTGTGTCCGCACACATTGTGAGCTTCGTATTCAGTGTACGTGTCGCCGAAAGAGCGTCGCGTATGAGGTAGTTGATTGAAATGTAGATTAGAATGAAATATGTGCATGGCCAGGGTCCTTTTGTCGCGAGCACGTTTCAGTATTGTGTGACGAAATAAAAACAAAATAAAAGCGACAGTAATAAAGCTTAGTGGGTATTATCGGCTGCGTTTCGTGACTTTTATGACAGAACAACAATAGGTGTTGGTTACGCGTTAACATTTTGTGTTGTTTTTTAAACGTCGATTTTATTTGACACCCGCATATATTCATATATTTAGCAGAGATGAGAGCATCAATGCACACATAAGAACGCTGAATAAAAAGTTTTTCTGTTTACCTTAATTTAACCGACTGGACCTGAACAAATTTAATCTTTAGAGTGTTTTAGCCCTTAATATTCGAAATATAAAATTGATTTTAGCATTTATATTACAGTTAGGTTGAATTTCCCTCGTTCCACTGCGTAACGTATAAGGCATTCATCTAAATTATTATTCAAGTCTTCATCTAAATTAATAATTATATCCACTAGGGAATAGACGTGCCGACTAGGTATAGACTTAGTCGACTAGCCGGAGCGGAATAGCACATATTATGCGTACTAATTGTCTGTGGTACTAATCAACTATGCCGAACATTATTTTCAATGAATGGTTTTGCGATGCGCTTCCCACCGGACGCATTCAGATATGAACCACGGCATCCAGGCACACGGGGAGGTTGTCCAAAATAGCGTCCCAAGCCGTCCCTACCAACCTATGTAAGTTGGTACCCAGGAGGTGCTACCTATATCATTTACTAATGACAGACAATACAATATTCGAAATAGAGTTATACCGGTCTGATCTTCTGTATCTGATATCCTAGGCGATCTGTTAAGCATGGAGTTAAATTAATAGTGAAAATAAGCTGAATTATAATCTTGAAACCTCTATGAGTTTAGCAAAACTAAACTAAAAATTTCGAAGGAAAATAGTTACATATAGCTCTGTGAATACTAAAGGTCTTTAAAAAAGAATGTTTGATACAGCTAACTTTTAACCATCAAGAAAACCTTTTGGAAATCTGTAGAAGGGGCTTGTGCTCAGTAGTTGATGTTCTAATGCTGGGGTTACATCATTTTAAATCCATAAAGCCACACCAAGTAGCTGTACCTTTCATAGTCGAAAACCAATATATAATAATATAATATCACAACAACTGCACTCAACGCCACCTAGACCCAAAGTAAGCAGAATAGCTTGTGTCATGGGTGCTAGAATGCGGATATATATACTTAAATACTTTTTTTTAGTTAAAACATAATAAACCATACAAATTATACATAGAAACACCCAGACCAATACAAATAGACATGTTCATGCACACAAATATTTGCACTGAGTGGGTATCGAATCCGCGACTGAATCTGTGTAGCAGTTCGTTCACAGTACTAGCGAACCACAGAGGCAGTCAAAAACAAAAAAGCATAATCACATCAAATATCAATAACTATAACATAGTAATGACAGTATAGTGAGAACATTCTGCTAGAGAAAGTCCACGTCAAACATTGCACCAGAGTACTAGTTTTGAGTCCGGGTCGGCGACCGTGCGCTACTCATACAATACACCATACACCGCTGACAGCTATACAACGTGTATGTTGACTTGTGTATGGCCACCATTCATGGTAGCAACGTGATGAAGACGTTGAGGTTTTGTGTCGACTCCTTTTCAACAGTGTAAGGAGTTGTATGAAGGTTTATTAACACATTGAAGTATGCTTCTCGAGATTATGTGTGATGTTTTTTGAAGATATGATGGAGACGACATACTTCTTGGTAATTTGAAAATACTGCCAAAGGTTTTGGCAAAACTTTGTGTGATGCGTATAAAAATGTTAAAAGTCTTGATTATGGATTAAAGCGTTCGCAATACAGCATCTAGTCGTGATGGTTCAGTGGTTGAGGCACCCGCTACGTATACACGAGGTCATGGGTTCGAAATTGGGCGTGTAAAAATGTGCGTTTTTTAAATTCATATGTACTGTCTAAGTCTTCGTGGAAGATCTTGGACATTAATGACTTTTTGAATGAAGGAAAACATCGTGAGGAAATCTGGATTTAAAGTCGGAAATCGCTTATATGCACATTGAACGCACGTGGCGATCTATGCTCATATCTTCTCTGTATGAGAAGAGGTCTTTCTCTGCAGTGAGATGATCTATTTTAATAAAGCATTAGTTAAGTAGGTATCTATCATAACTAAAAGCTCTGAAGATAGTAAAGTAATTAGATAAAATATAGAACTTTTACATTACACTACATAGATACTTAACACTTTCCGGGATAGTAAGCGTATATGGCCGTGATGAGAATAAAACATCTATTGTGTCCACAGTAGTGCCCATTAGTTAAAAAAGTGAAAATGTTTACATGACACTAATGAATGTTGCAGTAGCGTTATACAAGTAGAAAGTAAGTTTTACTTCAAATGAAAATAATTTATAGAAGCGAACATGTTCGTTAATATATAAATAGATATTCAGGCTACTTAGGGAGGAGTTTCTATGTGTGGCGAGAAACTTTATAACAAAACTTGAACCCTCTGCTTCTCATTAAAAAGTGAAACTGATGGGACAGTTACAAGCAGATAAGTTGCCATGTCGACATCCATGAAACTTACACTAATGTTAAAGGATCGAAATTGACTAATTAATTTATACTAATGCTAAGAACGCTTTCTCAACATTAACCTATGTGATTAGTAAATATTTCGTTGATTAGCCTTTCAGAAACTGGGGGCGAGACTCTTCGCACTTACTTACATATCGATAAAAAATAAGTTTTACCTTTAATAGTAGTTTATGTACCAGCCCATTTTATTTCATATTAAAAGTAATTACATAAGAATATAATAAAATCACATCTTGACCTTTTCTATACATAAAGTATCAATGTTAATACATATTTTTATATAACAAAAGTAAGATAATAACTATAAAGTTATTGAAGTTCAAACCGTAACGAAAATTACACAGCTATTGATTAACTAGTTTAAACTTAGAACGTGACGTGTAAATGATTTAATAAAATTTCAATCGATTTATGATTTATAACAACTATTTCCGTTCCCAATAATTAAATGGCAAAAATAACACGATTATGTACCGTGTGGCTGTTGTGCGCATGCGTCAGAGATGCGGTGCTGCGCGGCGCCGACGCATGTGCTGCGCTGGCGCCACCGCGACGAAAGATGCGCAATACCATTGCTTAAAACAAAACAGCTAGTTCACTGTGTGTAATGAACAAACTAGCTGCAGAGAAACGACATGACATGTTTCACTTGCACGTCATAAGATAATTTTAATTTGCTCGAATTCGAACGAGAAGCTTCCTCCAACTATCGCCTGAGACTGCTGGCACTGTAGTAGCTAATCTGCGTGTATTTTTCAGCAGTGGACGTTTGGGTAGGATGAAAATGAACACAAATTTAATATGTAGGTACGAAACCTATTTTTTTAAAAAGTTATTATTGTTGGCATATTTTTGTCTAAGCATGGAAAAGAGAAAAGAAAGAAAAAGCATTTATTTACTGCCCAGATGCTTAAAAACCTTATCTTAACTTAAACCTAACCTGAACTTTTTGCACTAATATCTAAATAGAACTTAAAAGTAAACTTGTTTGATTTTATTGGGTAGTAGATCTATGCTGGTTTCAGCAGAAATAGGCCGATTCGTCCGGGATAGTACCCTCTCATTGAAGATCGACGTAAGAGTTGTAGTATCCGTACTACTGCGATTCGTTCGGTGAGTGAGAGCGCCGGAGGCCCAATTTTCCACCTTTCCTCTTTCCTCACCTCCCTCATTCCCTTCCCCTAACCACATTCCCAGCCGCCATAGTGGAGGCCACCATACCAGCAGCTTAAGACGATGGCTTTTGGTATAGTGGGTACCACTTCTGGATTCCACTGACTGCTTACCATCAGGCGGGGTGGAGTCACTTTGGTAGACTAAAATAAAAAAAAAGATTTTAATACAATGATGCTTAAAAGAGGTATGTTTGTACGTCACATCTGTGCAGGCAATTTTGATCCCACTCAGCATGATGCTGTGGTGCCAGCAACGGTGGCGGCTGCGGGTCAGCTAACAGGATTTTCCGTTGGCATCGATATTCAATAGCTTGTACATAGTAAACTAGCTGTTGTATATTTATCTGCGCTAAGACAGAGCATACAACATTAAAAGTACAACATTTATTGGGTATTGACCTATTTACGATTGATCCGTCATGTCAAACATATCGGGCTGCGTCTAAATCTTTCGTCTGTTATACTCCGAGTACCTACCTACCTACCTCTCTATCGACTGTAGTACATACAGTTCGAGTATTACATAATTAATAAAATATGATCGTGTTATTGGACGCAGTTACAACATATAACCAAAGGATGTGTTACATATTTTAGAGGAATGTGTTCGATACCGTGATAATTCTAATGCAATCTTTAAAGTTATCACAAATAATAATAATAATAATATAATAATAATAATAATAATAAATTTATTTCTCTTTCACAAAGGTTATTTTTTTTGTATAACAATACATTGCATTACATTTAAACTTAAAGAGCACCTTTGTGAGAGACTGGTATCTGCACTAGGAAAATCCTGTCAAATCCTGGCAAATGGATTGATGTTTCATGGTGTTTTGGCAAACCCAACATTAGCAGCAGCAAAAATATTATTTACAATTTTTTTAGACAAGTAAATATTACCTAAGTTAGTGTTAAACTATGTACCTAACTATATTAACTTAGTTTAAAATTAACTATAGTACGATAGGATTGACATCGTCGCATGTGCGTACTTAAATCGGGTCGTTCCTGTTTTACACCACTCTCGAATAAAAATTAAAAAAACAACCATATAACCGTACTCTTTACAATTTTGTGTAGGCATGTTGTTATGTTATTGTACATTGCAATTACTTGTGCTATTAGCTGCTGGACATAGGCCTCCACCAATTTTAGCCACCGAGGCCGGTCGTTCGCCGCCCTCATCCATCGGTTAGCTGATTAAACAAACAAAAATATAAAAGATTAAAATCAAATTTCGACGCACCTAATGTAGAAGTTATTTTAGCACATTTTGCTATAGGTATCTTATACACCTACACTACTCGTTTACCCCCCTATGCTTATTATGGACAAGGATGTTTTTAAAGCAATGTTAAAAAACCGTGTTAGTGAATATTATGAGAGTATAATCTATTCAGACATTTGTGAATGCATTGCGATCAATGCTCATGCCTTCTCTATATGAGATGATGTCTTCTGATAATGAGTTAGTTCGACATAAGAGGTACCTATTATCGACACTTACATCCTCCTTTCAACAAGCTCTCTCAATTATTTTTACAATAATTACATCTGTAAAATGTTTATAACAAAAACCTCATCCGGTGTAAGTTAATCAGTTCGGTCACAAATATCTGTAGCCTCTCGGAGCGTGACGCGACTACTATTCGTTAGTGGCGTACTTTTCCGCTTCGATTAATACTTGTAACCAAAACACCGCTTGTAACGTATCATTAGAGGCCTTTAAATAACTACAGTCAACAAATACAATTTATAGGTTACGGAACTTTCTGTTCTAGGACTTCGTATTGCCTTACTTCGTAAGTACATGCCAGTTAATCTTCGCAATGAAAAGTAAAGTTACATCGACCACATGGCCTCAAGTGCTCGTTCTGTTGATACATAAAGGATAAAGGGCTGCACTTAGTAATAACTAATAATTATGTTGTGAAGTACACTACACTTTATTGATCAAATTATTGATGGCCATGTGTATTGGCACTTGTAGAAAGTTTTGGTTCTAGTATTTATGCCAGTGTGGCGAGGCATTATGGTAGCGTTCCAATTATACCTGTGGTGTTGTGAGAGGCGATGTGTATTAAAAACCATAATGATACTTACAGGACTACAGAATATAGCTGCTTAAAATAGTGAAAAGAATGTAGAGCATTCTATATCGAAAATCGAAGGTTTAACGAAAACTAATTAACCATCGGCCTAACATTGTTAGCTACCGGTATTTGGTCGTTATCTCGTCGACGCGGCGCTCGGCAGACGCGTAGATACGTCGTGACACGCGGGGACACATTTATGAGTCTGCGGCGCGACGCATTAACGCGTCGCTAATATTTATGTCTTCCAAACTGAACCGCGCTCAATGGCCACGTTTAATATTGTCAAGAACACCGGATGTTTTGGTGAACTGTCCGTGTGGTCTGAAGCCTAACCCTTTCAACTTGTGGGCATAGTACTTACAAGGATGAATACAATAATCCTTAATATATTTGTATAAGGTATACAATAGACGCTCACTCCTAGTGCACCAGCAAATGTCGCAACATGGAACACACCTCTCTGTCGATTGCCTCCAAAGATGGCCTTTAGGGAAATCGGCGTGTTGCCATGAAGTACGAGTATAACATGAACGTGTATCTGTTGTCTACACTAGTTGCCTCTGACTTGGTTGATGAATAAACCAAGCTATACTATAAAAGTCGTTTCTTTTAAGTATTCATATTATAGGTACGATTGGCAATTAAGTTCAAATTGACTTTCCTGAATTTTAAAACAATGTTGAAGATTGTTCGACCATTACGTACACATTTTTTATTAAATTTCAATTACCATCGAGTTTTTATGCAACAATGGCTTCTGATAACCAAATTTTTACCGAGTAACTTAATAAAAGTTCCCGTTTGTTTTGCAGAGAATGGGCAAAGTTAATAATTGAGCCGGCTTCTTGTCGTAACTTAATAACGTTTAACGTTGTGACATCACTTTCTGTACCGGCGGCACCGGATTCGTTCGTCCTTATACAACTACATTTATTCTTTGCCTTTTGCAACATATTGAGGTCAATGATATCGAATACAGTGAGTCATTGTTGCAAAACGTCGCACAATGAGGCGCCCACAACCGTCGAGTACGAGTTGGTATATACGAGCGCGAGAGTGATCCCACGCAGGGAAGACCTTGCCACCGAAATATATGAAGGGCCATCTCACACTTCACTGCCACGGGGATATTTCCGTCCGTAGTTATTTTAACCACAAAGTTATTTGCCTCCTCATTTATCATATTGTGGCAACACCGTCGACTCAATAGCTTCTGACGACTGCAATTATTTAACAAATTTAATTTAAGATTAGCCGGAGATATTTGTCGCATTCCATTAGCTATTGGCCGCAATAAATCAACCGAATGTCCGGTTAATGAATGCTGCGAGCTAGCTGACGGCGACGCGCGGCGGCATTCTGTGTGACGTACGAATGTTCTTATGTCTGTCTACTATATTATAATATGTCGTGGTCAAATATATTAAATGTAAGTGAAAGTCTATGTGTCCTTTCTAAGATATTATGATACAGATAAAATGTATCTACATGTAACCGTAAACAAAGAAAACAATAATTACAAATGAAACAACGCACATGGGTCAAGTCAAACAAATGACGACGATGATAAAATCATTACACGAGAATATCGCAGGATCCAACACAGGACGGGCAGAAACGTCCTGTCATAATGTTGCCGCTACTGTAAATATTCCCCAAATGTGATGGTAGAATACCTACATAGCTAAACAAGCATAGGTGTAAGTAATACCTATATTTGGTATTTCAAGACGATCAGAATAAAACCTAATCGAGCGCTCCCATCGTCTTCGACAAAAAGTAAATGATACAAACACATAGTCCATTAGTATAAACCTTTTACGTACAATAATGTATCCAGTTCTGCTTTCTCAAACTGTACTTACTACCTATTCAATTTGCAACTATGTAATGTCCATTACAATGTCGGTGCGTTTCTTGGGGCTATAAGTGTACGATGTAATATATCTATACTAATATAAAGCGGGAGAGTTTATTTGAATGCACTTATTTCTGGAACTACCATTCGAATTTGAATAATTCTTTTTGAGTTTGACAAGAACTGGGCGTTCTTGAAGAAGATTACAGGCTATGTATTGTCATGCTACTGGCGGAGAGCAGAGTACTGCCCAAAGAAACCACACTGCGGGCAGCAAGTCTACTTTATATGATAATACCTACGGTAGTAACTAGTAGTACACGGTGCGTGCTGGAGGTCTATTATAGAACGATCAAGCTAAGTGGGGTCAAATTCCTGGTCATATTGTATGCACTAACAAATAACCTGATGGAACCAATTGGCTGGACCGAGTTATGCGAACGGACCACTCGCTCATTAAGGACCACTTGTATTTTATTGTCAGAATAAGGAAATTGTATACACTGATTTTGTTCGAATGAAACTGTGAATGTGTAGTTATTTATAGTTTATATGTGTTATAGGGTAAAAGGCGTTTAAACAGATATACAAAGGGTACGAGACACGTCGTCGCATACTGATGAGCGTCGCTACTCGCCCGGAATACTCAGCACGGCACTGAACCCCGGCCTTCGTCGCCGAATTATATCCGGGGCCAGCCCCATGAATAAACAATCGCCTCGACCAAATGGACCAAATATAAATACCTATATTTCTGTTATGTGCTATCCAATAACTAGTTCACGTTATATTTAGAGTAACGAATAACATGTTATATACTTACTCAAAATAACTGCGTTTCATTTCAACATAAATTTATGTAATATATTAGCTATGCTATTTTGTTTATTTAGTGTCCTGCACTATAGAGAGATTTATAGACAGATCGTCGTTTTATTCAAATTTAATAACTACATACTATGAAGGCTGCTAAGGCTAAGGGGCTAAGGGCTTTTTTTAAACGAGTATATGTTTTATATTTAAAACTACAAGTAGAACAAAAAATTATAGCATCGACGTGCTCCGCCGTTAACCAGATGAAAACACTAAGAAACAATTTAAGATAGTCTTTCTTTAGGAAGCCTGTTTATATTCAAACTGTCACAGTTGGTACAGCTGTTACGCGCAGATTTAATCTCTGGGTCGAACAGGTTTCATCGAGCGTTGCTTAGTATTAACCAATATATTAATATGCACTTATGAGGCTTGTCTCCATTACACGACGAAATGTTAATGTCAATACATCTCTACCTACGCTTAGAATGAAAATTAATAGTGCAGATATTCACCGCGAGGGAGACAATTTTCGATATGTTCCCTTTACGTGAAGTCTTTGTGTCAAGTATGATATACAATAGAGTCTATGGTTCTAGAAAATAGATAAACGCAAAGGATTTTCGAAGCAGTTTCAAGTTAATCTTTCTTGGTCGCATAATTTGTAGAGTAGGTTTTTTTGTATATTGTAACCAAGAAATATTACAAATCGAGAAGGATGGGTCGAGTTCATTACTGCGATGCGAGAATAACCAAAACTCTACGTAACTATATAACATTTTTATACAATACTAGCTTGCCGCGGCGCAGTTTTACCCGCGTCTTTGATGTTTTTTAAGCACTGTAGCAAAAATACTCAGATAACGCAACTAAATCGTTAAAAGATAGAAGAGATCAAAAAATAAGAAAAAACATCGCGGTAATTGGGCTATTGATATGAAACATAAGTAAACTAGAGCATATGTTACAACCCTGATATCCTGTCCCACGGTACAAGGCGAACAAAAATAAATTGCGAACCAAACTAGTTTCTCAATTAAAAAGAAATATTGTATTATTTGGTGTTGCTTTTCCCATCCGGCTATTACCGGTCCGGTCTACCAACTGACATAAAGCCACTTAAACTGGTCGTTCGTGTACGCTAGTTAACATAATTACCGACTTATACTACATATGCATCCATAAACTGTTTAAGCCTAGCTGGGCAATTACCTGTGTGGGCTTCGAACCAGGCTAAACCTCACCCGTGGGCTGTCTTTAAAGTTATTCGATGGACTGTGTTACTTAATGTATTCTTATAGACAGGCCATAATTTAAGTCTAATCTAATGCTTCAAGAGGCACTTAACTTTAGACGCGAGGTTTTAATGGCTCGGCTTTAATTATCGAACTTTGTTGAACGTTGAAGAAAGGCTTTTGTATAGCACCTAAACTCGTGTCTATGTTGTATGGTCGAAAGATAGGTTGCGTACCCATTGGACCTCCAAGATTAGACCGCCTACAAAAGTAACCGTTCGACTCTCAAAAGTACTTATTTAAAATTCCGTTGGACCCTTTTCAAGTTATAATAAACAATGTGCCTGTGAACCTTCAAAATTATAACTACTAAACATGAACCTGTTCGACCTCTTTTTTATTACCTTCAAAATAAATAGCTAGTCAGTTATTTATTAAACTAAATGCATTGATGTACAATTGTGAACTTAATGCCATACCTAGGCATTTTCTACCAGTTAACCAAGCAATGCTGAGATGAGCGAAGTAGGTGCAATGAAGTAACAGATGTGACTTGCAAACATGAATCCTTTTTTAACAAATATAACAATTTGTTAAAGTTAGTTTAAGTTTTAGTTTTAAATTTACCTATTTATGTTATTTTCTGTACCTACTTTGTTTGTTATGTATTCTCACTAGGGCAGAATAAATACTTTTTGTTTCTTTATTTTCTTTATAACTAGTGAACATCTTAATAATAATAATAATATAATAATAATAATAATTTTATTTTTATCAAAAGTAGATTGTAGTACATAGTTAATAATTTAACAAGTGGTATATTAATTGTTGACATTTGGTCTTACAGTCTATGTGAGTATAATATAATAATAATTTGATGCAAGACGAATTTAAAACATAAATCACTAATTGTTATATTGATTTATAACCTTATTCTTTTTAGCGCGTCGACATGCACTAGTTTTTTGGACTGATTATTATGTATTTTTAAAATGCGGTGCAAGTAAACCTTAAACCCGGCTATGTCATTACAATAGATAACCAAGCCAGTAAACTGCAACTTCTGATACCGATGCGAAGCGAGGGCGTCTTGCTTGTCATTTATAAAACGTGGACAGAAATATTCATAGCATAATAATTTTGATCACAATGTCAAAGATTCTGTATTCTGTATTACGTTTGTACCCTAATAAATTTAAACGACTAAAGGAAACGGGTTTATGTTTCTTCATTTCAGAATGATAAATTAATCTATTAATTCTTTTTGACTTCATGGATGTGATTAATGGATTTAATCTTTAAATTTACAACCTGTGAATGTAATATACGATATTTATCAGTTAGAGAATAGCTGTGAATGATTCAATACATATTTACAACAAGTTATAACATCTTTACTAATGTATAAAGCAGAAGAGTTTGTTTTTACGCGATAATTTCAGGAACTACCGCTAGCGACTCTTTTTGCGTTTGATAGCTTAATGGAGGAAAACCGAAAAGGAAAATATTTGCTATGTAACATCACGCTGCGAGCGTCAAGAGCAGAGCAGTAACCAAAGGTGTAATTTAAAGCGAGTGAAACCGCGCTGCTGGAAGCTAGTATTGTAATAAGATCGATTCGCAGAAGGCATGCAATCAACTAGCAAACTACAAAACCGTTACGTATGGCGGAATATAGCTGCTCGCCTTGATTACCATGTTGCATGGGACCACACAATCGTGAGCTGCTCGTCTCGTAGCTAGCATACAGAACACGGTGATGTATCTATACATGTGATCTAATTGAATTTTTAATTATTCGTACGTTGACCTCAGTGGGCGCACGACTTAGGAGCCGCTCGCGCAGAAACATCGATGGAGCATGTAAGCCAAACAAAATAAAAAAGGTACTTAATATCAAAAAAATAGTACCTAGCTTATTTACTCTATGAGGTTGTCAGCTTCTCGTTATTTATGTCTACTTATATTCGTTTCATTTGAGCCTAAAGCGAAGGTATCGGTCTAGACATTGCGTAGCGTACACAAAAATATAGTATTATGGCGTTTCAATTTTTTTGCTTAAACCCAACATGAATCAACTTTTATGAAAGTAAGCTTGGCAATAGGTACGAACCAGAAAGGTGAACAAATTGCGACTATAGTCACTTTGTAAAATGCTTTTTTACAACCGGGTTAAAATACATATATACACACGTTTAATTGTATTTTTCAGTAGAAACTGAAAAATACAATTAAACGTGATTTGATTTTCAAGGTTTTGTTCTTTAACGTAACAGGTAGCGTACTACTCAGTACTATTAATTATTCTGATAGTATCTACGCAATTTTTCCCAGAAGCAAGAAGGTAATTAAAATAGGGGAAACTGCTTCCCCCTGATGGTAAAATTCAATCAAGTGAAGCCAAGTAAGTTTAAGTTGGCAGTAACTTGTGAGACTAGTGAGGTACCGTGACTTTGTACGGGTTACCTGTCTGGAGGGTACTCGGACTGAGCAAAAGTTCAACGTCGCAATAAATGGAATCGTTTGGTCGCTATTGTTAAAGGAAAGACCTTGGAGACCAATATAGCTGAACTCGTGTCTTGAATGTGATTCTGCAGTCTTTTTAATACATAATACATTTATAGCAATTACGTGGGTACAAAGGCGAGCTTAGCTCAAAGTAAAGTAATAAAGAAACAAAATATTATTCTGCACACTGAAAAGCAAAATATAAAGAAGAAAAATGAAATGAAATATTTATAATTAGTTCTTTAAGCTGAGCCATCATTTGCGAAAACATGGCAAATATGATTGAAAAATGACTGTACATTGTAAGGATTTTCGGCAATGCCAGGGTTATACAAGACTTCTAGTGTTGCAAGCGTCCATAGACTTGTCCATTATAGTTGTGTAAATAAAAAGTTTTTACATTTTCTGGAACTGTGATATATGTATAATAATTATGTGATGTATATATAATAATGTTTATAACAAATTCGTACTTCAGAGTTATTGGTAGTACTTCCACGGATTTCTGTCTCGTTACATTATTGATACACTTGGATATTTACGGAGGGCCTTTTCGATAAAAGCTATTTGTTGTGGGCAATCTTTGAGTGTACACAAAAAAATTGCCTATTTACAACGTATAAGGAGTGACGTGATTCGTAAAATGAAGGAGTCTTGAATAATCACATTGGAGACGTGCACTGAGACCTAAGGCTTCAAGTGAAGGAGTATGTCATATTCATGGCTTGACAGCTAGATGCGTGATTGTACTCGTAGTTGATGCGGTTTATTCCCCATTCGTCCGGATGAGTTTAAATTTGTAAAGACAATTTCCGAAAGGCACGAACGATGAAGGTGTTTAGGAAAATTTTTGCCACAAGTTGGCGCCACTTCAACTATCACATTGGGCCAATCAGGAGTAAACTTTCAAAAAGCGCTTGACAGCTAGACCTGACGCATCGATGCTGCCACCTCGTGGGCGCCATTTTAGAAAACCCACTCAAATTTTTTTGTACCTATACACGTGAATTATCCATTTTTAACATTACAATTGCTGAAATGGAAGATCTTTTACCAAAGTGGCGCCAACTGGTGGCGAAAATTTTTCTAAACACCTTCATTTATAAACTAATCTATAAATCTATAAATCTAATTTTTGTTCTTTCTTCTTTCTGGCCCTTACCTTGTACCTATTATCTTAATCGACTTTTAAGACATGACGGGCAGATCTCTAAATTTATCTAAAAACGCAATGACACAGAAAAATATTATAACAAATTAATCACTAATCAAACATACAAACCAATATCGTTGTATAGAAGTAGGCGCCTATGGTTCACAATTACTACCTGAGTCTTCACAAAAGCAGTTCACTCCTTTTTTAGCAGATTGACTGCAAACCTAATAGTTATAAATAGCATATTTTAAATTTTTAAATTTAAAAACTTTAAAAAATGAAATCTGATATTTTAAAATTTGCAAAGTTCTTGTATTGGTCTATGGTATTTTAATTAGTAATGGACTTGGAATAATTAGAGGCAAATTTTATCCTTGTTCAATAAAACTTTTAACGGTAAATAATTCTTCTAATTATCAAGCAAGTATCTTTCAAGAGACAAAGAACGATCACAAAAGGTATTAACACACACATATATAATTATAAAAACTAATACCGGTGTATAAAACATAAGGAAGTGCTGTCTATTTAAGTACTCGTTTAATTACATACTTAAGTAGTGATGTTGTACACCTATGGCATTACCGTTACCGTTAGGATACACTTACGATCGCAAAAAACATCTAACTATATCGATATGTACCTCAGCAGGGGATTGAACCGTGGACTTTACAGACAAAAAACTAGTTAAACAACTAACGAGTCGCTATGTTAAAAGCGATCGCCTCTTAGAATAAACTGCTACGATTGAGAAAAAAATCGGTCAAGTGCGAACTAGAATGTGCGTCTTAGTTCCGCACTGAGTTCAATAGTGAACTAGAATGACGCACTGGTTCTGTTGAATGGAATGTGTAACATAAATATTGTTTTTTATCTGTAGTCGGTCAATAAATAAAATAATATTGATTGGTTTAATCGAAACATTACTTTTGGAGCCCATTGACTGCTCACTAAGGCAGAGTGGAGTCATTGATACACAAACAAAAAAATATTTTGTGCTGTAACATGTTCGAGGTTATTTGTTTGTTACTGACAAGTTATACACCATCGTTGAAAATGAAGCACCTCATAAACTTTTTCATTTAATTTTTCTGGAATATTCTGGCGCGTTTGTTCGCGGAAGTGGCAACTTTGGTAATTCAACTTGTTCATAAGACAGGCCTAATTCATTTAATTAGTTTAAAAGAATTGAGATGAAGTTTCAGCGAACCGCGCCGAGGAAAAATTTTGAAAAACACATTCAAGCTGTCACTTACTGCTCTTTTATTTTGGTCTAATCACTTCTATATCTTGTATTTATTGTACCTGGAATGCTTAAAGAGCATATTAATAGTTTACGGTAACAAGTTACCATCAGGTTTTATACTTTTTAACCACCGAAGTTGTATAAAAATACTTACTTGTCTGCTTTTTCGCTAGTGTTTAATGTAACACGAAAGTATTGCCCAGTCGTGCTGAAAAGCATGAAAAGAAGCATGTTAGCAAATTGAGTGTTTTCGTTTATTGACCACGACTTTCTCACCATAGATTTTTAATTTTTTATTTCAACCATAAAGTTTTCACATAAATTTTCTAAATCTTTTCTTAATTTTGTAATCATTATCTCTTAAAAGAGAGCACTCAATCCACATGCACATCTAAAAAGCTTGCAGATAAATGCGCATGAATAAGAAGAAAACGCAGACTTAGCGTAACTATCTTTAGATCAAAACAAGTCCCTATCTGTCGTGTTAATCGATGGTTCAAGGAACCCTATTAAAACTGTAGATAGACTCTCACAATCATGTATTGGACGCAAATGGACAAAGACCGTTATCTGAAGCCTACCTGGTGGGAACGGATCGGCCGCCCGGTCCAGACCACTGTACGTAATTACCGCGTAGATGAATTGCGCCTATACGAAGCGTGTACTTGTACCTGTACCGACGTAATACTAGTACATCTCAATGCTGAATTATTGGCATAAAGAAATAGCTCAAAATATCATCAGATTGAAGATATTTTTGTGAAAAGCTACTTACTGAAAATGCTCTCCACTTACAACTCATTGAATGCAAAATGTGAACAGTTGGACATCTACTACGATTCGTTATGTAAATTAAAGTCTACACATATAATAAAATTGGACTGTCTGTTTGTAATATTGAAATAACCGTTATTTACTACATGTATATGAATATATATACGGTACATACACCAAAATAACATTTTTTACAATTTTTGTCGGTCTGTCTGTCTATCTGTTTGTTCCGGCTAATCTCTGAAATGGCTGGATAGATTTTGACGGGACTTTTATTGGCAGGTAGCTGATGTAATGAGTAGTATATTAGGCTACGTTTATTTTAGAAAAAATCTTTTATTTTAGAAAAATAAAGTATTGTTGATCGACTGTCAGGCGGAACGAAGTTCGCCGGGTCAGCTAGTCTAAAATATAATCATCCCTCCCATCATCAATACAACAATGCATGTTACGTTAATTTCTATAATTTTAATATTTTGATTACAATAAAAAAAAACTCGTTTTCAGTATATTGAGTACTTGCACTAATAACTTACAATAATTCAATTTAATTTTATTATTATTTATATTTGTATATCTTACTTACTGCTTAAATTCTAAGAATGTTACTTGTGTTCACCTATAAATAATTGGGTTGCATGCTAGCACACAAAGTTTAATGTTAATTGTAAGTTTTTATCATGTAACCTGTAGGTGTACCAAAATAATGACTGATTACTTAGCCATTTTATTAATTACATCAAGTTTGCTTCCCGTTCACATCGCGATGCTCATCTCGTCATCTTGCCGAGCCAGTTTGCATCTCATAATTACTTGAGCTCATTAAAACGGTGCTGAACACCGATAGCCATCGAGCTTCCGCGAGATAACTACGTTGTTGAGCTTAATATGTATACTGTTGCTTGCCAATATCTGCTGATAGGTAATTTCCGTTTTCAACGGGATGCTGCAGTGGTTTAAAAAAAACCGGTAATGTGAGGGTAGTAGTAAACTAGTAGTTAGGTATAGAAAATACCATGAACGGCCATAAAGGTATCTTTTGATTTCGTTGGCATTTAACTTCCATTTTTCCCCAGCTTCAAGAGCAGCAACCTCTTGCAGCTTGAAGCAAGAGTATTTGATATATTTTTTTTTGATATTTGCACTCGTTACAAAAAAGGTCATGACAGATTGACAGACAGGCGGACAACAAAGTGATCCTGTTTTGCCTCGGGATACTAAAAAAATACGTTAAGTAGGTTAAAAGTTTCCATTTAATAAAATTGTACCTACTATCTACCCTTTTGCGGTCATTTGCTGTTTCTGAATTCGGGAATAAAATTATTATATAAAAAGTCAAATAACTAAAACTCTTTTCTATGTTATTATAATAAAGTCTTGTGTGTTTTGAAATCCATCGAGTTTGTCTGACTTTACGAACGGTTGACAATACGGAAGCACAAACTAAACTCGAAATCTTTCTACAAAACGAGGTAATTGAGTTCTCAAAGTAAATGCCAGGGGCGCTGCTCATTTTTCATGCCAATATTTTAAGCTTTTACAGGTGAGGAAGATTTACGTTAACTTGTGGAAAAAGTACAAAACATACGTACAGACCAAACAGTTGTGTACCTACCTTAAACGTTATGTTAAAAATCGCTAAAAATAAGAAATTCTTATCTATATTATCTAATAAATATTTAAGAAAAATAACAATATCGAATACAGAATTTGAACGGAACATCTTTATAGATACATACCTATAGAAAATCATTCAGGTACCATAATAAGATTTCATTGATTGAAGACGTGAGTCAACGCGTGATATTTATGTTTAGTCGCCAGGAAATGACAAAACATAGTGTTGTTTACAGGAAAATTATAGAACAGAGAAGCGAACAGAAAATAACTAGCAGATGACGGCACTCTATTATTCATGGCCCCATATTGAAATACTACTGATCGATATTCGACAAGATTAGCGAACACTCTACCCTATAGTAACTATTGTTTATATCTAAGCACAGCGACCAGCTAATAGTGGTGTATGTCCCTTTGAGATTCAAATTGCAGCCACCCTGATAGTAATGATGGACACGTCTGTTTAAATGAGCACTTATAAACATTAACAAGCTGAAGCCAAGCCTTTGTTTTCATAAATAATGTGGCTTTTGATTAGTGATCGAAATGTCAATCACACCGATATTTTTTGTAAATTAAGTGGCGGTTCACTCTCGAGTTAGCCCTGGTAGACTGCCTTAAATCAAACCCGTCACAAAATCCCATAACCGAACTGCCAAATTTTAAGCTTTCAACATTTGTAGTAAGCTTTCATTTTTATATAAATTTGATAAAATCAACAATGTCTCTTAAAAAATTCATTTTAATACAACCGTTCGTATACGTATACCTTCATACATACATTTAATCAAGAGCTCGTATTCCTGAGGAGACGTCAAACGCCTATCTGCTCGTAGCAAATCGATCATCCCCGAATGACAAAACTGTTACGGAAAATGAATCACGTTTACTTTTTGCACAAATTTATATAGACAAGTTAATGTTTGTTCGGCGAGCCCAAAGCTGAAACATCAACATAATTACGTCCTCGCCATGCGGGACTCTTCATAATATATCAACTTCAGTCCTTACTTGTGTGAGTTACATCTAAATGTATTTGCCAAATTCCAAGACAACAACTTATATGCAATCGTTTTGTTCACGCATTTTAATGAAAAGGGTCTAACGTGATAAGTCTGTTGGTGAATTTCGGTTGTAGTGATCTTATACGCAGTGTTATTCACACGTTAGAAACATTGCGTTTTGTTCTGCTATTACCACATTAAGCTTATTGTAATAAACAAATGATATTCGATTTAAACACACTTTTACTTCGTCGTCCTGTATGTAGAAATATTAAAGAGGTTGTCGAGCCGGATCTGTAAGTGGTAATATACACATGACACGTTTGTTCAAATATCTCGAACATTGGGTAACTGTAGAAAGGTATCAACGCCGGACGTTTTTTTATTGGCTACTAAAGCATTCATCATGGATTGCGCAATATCAAGGCCATAAAGAATCCATTGCTTACTTTAAAAAAAGGTTAGTGCTTTTTTAAACCTCTTTGACGAAGGACATGCTACTCGTGCTAGCGCCTAGCAAATACTTCAGCTATAAATGGTGAACACGAATATGAAATAAAAGAATGGTTATCATGAATTTAATGATTAAAGTTTTTCTTTCGAGAGATAGGAGCAAAAGTCCTGAGTTCTTAGACAAGTGGCATAGATTTCTATTCTATTCATAGAATGAATTAAAAAATGTATGGGATTGACATAAGCTAACGACAATGTTGGCATCTTGTCTAGGGCCTGAGGTAAGAGAGTACCTAGTATAGAGAGAAAGTTCAGTAAAAAGTAGCTAATTTGCTCAAACAAAACAGTTTACATACCTAACACCGCGCTTTTGGGAATAATACGGTGCTTACTGCCTTCAATAAACTCAATCTGCATGCATTTTCTACCTGTATGCTGTTTACCTGCTCTTACATAGACCGTGTAGCAAGTACGCTCACGTACCTTATGCGTAATTGAACAGTGTTAACTATGTATTGTGTGGCAATTATTGTAATTTATGGCCAACACAGTGAATATTCATCGCGACATCTTTTCCGCGTGTGGATGTACTGTAAAAGCCTTCGCCGCCAAGACGCCATCTATAAATAGACTTAACTTGGCAGCTCGTTCCCTTCAATGTATTATTTGTTTTGTCATTTGTTTTATGATTCGTAATATTTAATAGCTGCACGTCAAACGGCGCCTTTGTTAAAGTTACTAAGAAAGTTACTGTTACGATAAAACATAAGGTTGATTTTGCTTTAGCAAAGTAAAGTAAATAACAAGTCTGTAGTAAATGTTGTTTTATGGTTATTTACTTACCTTGAAAACTGAGCTCTGATTGGGAATACAGCACTCAATTAACACCAATATTGTGTAGAAGTTTCGCACCTACATTTTCATATATTATATCTAATAGTGAGATAAAACGTGACCAGTATATAAAACCACGGTTAAATTTAACCAACATATTTTTTAGAATTAATGCATTGTGGCTTATAAATTATTTAGTTAAATAGTTTTAAGGAGAAAGCTTTGTCAAACACAAAAACGAACTTTGTCGACAAGCGACTGCGCAATTGGGTGAGCTTGTAAATGCTTTATTTTTTCATTTCTATATTTTAAAGTTATTTATTTCAGAATACGTACCTACTTTTATTATACTTTTCTACATTGTTAGAAAATCTGGTTTTCACTAACAAAGGCACAGCTGCATTGTTGTCATTAAGCTCTATAAGTTCCTCGTGTTTGTTTTGTTGCGCTCACAATCACGAGCTCGCTCGCATACGAGTATGTTGAGCGGTGCTTGTATCTTTGTGTAAGCATTCAATGCGCAGAATGCTGCCGCCAATATTTCCTTATACTCTTATTTGCCACAATCAAGTTACCGTTTTGTTTTTCCGCAAGTTTAGAGCTGTTTTCCCTTATATTCCTAAACAGTGTTTTCCGGGTCTGACTAGCTCGGTGGTTTAGTGGTAGATGTATGTACACGGACAGCACAGAGGTCTTGCATTCGATCCTCGGGTAGGGTTATATAAATGATATAGAGGTTTACTGTGGAGTAATTCGAAATGTCAGTGTTAGCCCGGAGGTTCGTATTGTGCCCGGTAAAAGGCAACAGGCACGCCCTCTGTGGATGCTCTGCCTTCCCCTTTTGAAACAAAAAAGTGATGAATTTGAAAAAAAAAAACGATATGTAACAAGCAGTATAGTAATATTATTAAAAAACAAAAAAGCCTGCCTAAAATAAACTCAAAGATATATCCCCATTTTTTTCTCGTGCTAACGCTACATCGAAATATTATACCTTATGTTACTCCTACAATAAATTCGAGTGCAATGATACTTCATAATAAGTTGTTAAAATCCATTACGCCATTTAGGCTGTAGAGCGTGCCAAAGAAGTAAACTTACATACATACATACGCTCAAAAACATTAATTACCCTCTTTGACTTCGGCAGTCAGACAAAAAGAAAACACGAAACATCCCAAATCTCTCTGTCTAGCTAAAACGGCAAAGATGTTTTATCGCCGCCATAATGTCTTATGAGTACCAACCATTCTCCAGTTCATATTAAAACTAAAACCCAATCATTCGAGTTGATTTGTATCTAGGGAGCGTTCAAGGCTTGCGTCAATTACGACGGGTCGCACCGCATCGAATCGCATTACAAAAATCTTGCTACTTCACTTTAGTACATATTATATATAGGTATGAAGTATCGCACACTACAGGTTGGCCGCACCGGGCCGCATCGCAACGCTCTGCTCGCTAAGACTACTATGTAAGTACTTTGACGCAATATTGAAATGCGTCGCGCTGCGTCCGTAGTATGCGCTAGCCTAACGTAGCTTTCAACTCCCATGCGCCAGTGAAAAGCCCGTTAAAAGGTATCATCAAGAATATTAAACTCATAAAAGCTGTTACGATCTGAGAATCGTTTATCTTTAAGTACTGCTCATGTTGTATATTACTATAGTTTAATGAGATTTCTGCGGACGGACTCGCCCTTGACTACTGAAGATAGATAAAAAATCGAGAAAAAATAAAATGAAATTTCTTTTAAATTAAAATTTATTTCTGTAGCTCTAAAAGAGTTGTGTTTGACTTATAGCGACTACGTAATAATAATTTCTGTTGTTAAGTTTTATATGACTACAGTAAAGATTAGCTCTCTTTAACTCTTGCCACAAGTTCTTGCGATAAGTTTAAACTATGTGTATTCACAAAAGCTACGAGGACCAGAACTTTATTTAACAAACTTGATCCGTTTAGTACAAAAACTATTTCAATAAAAGTTCCATGTCCCGTATCAGATAATGTTACAACGTATCATTATAATATGTACCGGTAATACGTATTATGTGTGGAAGGAACAAGTTAAACAGCCATACATCCGTCCTGTAAGTTGCGATAGACGAGAGGCGGGAACAAGTCAAGTAGAAGCATTTAATATATCGAGTAAAATATTAGTCCTATCATAAAGATATGTTTTTTTGGCAAGCAAGCTGGCCTTATATCTGATGGTAAGTGGTAACTGTAACCTATAGAGATGGCTGTGATTTCCAAAAACCACAACCAAGCCGTTGTCGACCACGGAGAAGAGGATGAGGAAGGCAAAGGGAAAAGGAAGAGGACCGAGGGGGTAATTTGGGCTGCCGGCGCGCTCACTCACCGAACGAAACACATTAGCATGAAAACTAATATTCGTAAGTCGATCTTCTATGAGAGGGTATTACTTCCTCGGTTGATCCGGCCCATACATGCTAAAACCAGCGTGGATCTACTGTTGTATAGGAATCATACTTTCAGAAGTCCATATACATAAAATACTATATTATATAGTCGCATGTACGTGATAGGTGCTAAAACATTTAGTATCAGGTTTCTTCTTTTTTAGCCTTTCCACGGTAAATATGTTTATATTGTGCTGGCCCAGAAGGCGGGCACATTCGAAGCATTGTCACAAGCACCCATCAAATTCTCCAGTGTGTATCAGGTTTAATATCAAGTCAGTTAATCTATAATACCAGCCTGTTTACTGTCAAACTACAGGACAAAGGCCTCTTCTCATAAAGATAATGTATGAGCATTAATCACCACGCTTGCTCAATGCAGATTGGCAATTTCAGACTTTTGATCCGTTTCCTCACGATGTTTTCCTTCACCGTCAGTCAGAAATGTCCAAGATAAACTTAGAAAGTAAATATGATTTGACAAATCACTTTGGTACTTGCCCGGATTCGAACCCACGACCTCATGTTTGCCGCGGGTGCCTTATCCACTAGGCCATTTCGATTTTTTTTTATATAATTAATATACAGCTTCTAAAAGTATATGATAATCACCGCTCATGAATAGCCAGGACCTTAGTCAAGTCGTTACCAATAGCGATGTTAGTGCTTTCAACATAAAACCAACATTTTTACAAGTGCTCAGTAATTGGTGATTGATCAATCAAGTCAAGATTACGGCAAGATGGATTAATCACGCTTATCCAAGATTACTGAATTTCGACTTAGTGCGCAATACACCGACACTATGTGTTGAAAACGAATTATTACAGTCTGATTCTCTGTATCTGATCCCCTGAGGGATTGTTTATTTTATTTTCTATTAAGGTCTGATCCCTCACCTAGGGGATCAGAAACAAAAGATAAATATATTTATTTAAATATTTTATTCCGGTCGGATCCCCTAAGTATAGTTAACTTTGACAGATATTTGAGACAGTTATCAACAAAATACATACATAACTTCACGCCTACCTCCAATTAATGGGGTAAGCAGAGACTATAGAACACCATTTGCTGCGATCCAAACAGAACTCCTTTGCCTCACTCTGCCAGTGATCGGTACTTATCGAGCGCGAATTCCTTTGAGCTTTATGTAATTTATATTATAAAATTTTGTTTATTTTCTAATCGTCACTGCAATAATAATGTAACCCTTGCGACTTCAATGCTTAGAACCTGAGTTTGAAGACGAGTAAATAAATCACTTTAATTCTATAGTAAAAATGATAGTATTTGTCGGTATTTATTAATGTTTATATTAACTGTTTACAAAAAACGTGGTGCCTCAAAATGGAAAAATACAGGCGAACAAAGAAAACAGATTGACTATGGGTTACCCTTATAAGGTCTGTTTTCTTTGTCCGCTTGTCTGTCTGTCCGTCAAGAAAGGCTCTCTTATATACTTCAGAATGTTTATGTAAATCTTTGAAACGAAATTGATAGATATATGCTTACTTTGAGTCTGGATTGCGTTGTTTGTATTTGTTGTGATATTATTATTATTATATATTCAGCGCATCTGTTGATTCACTAAAACATTATAACTGTTTAGATAATAAGATTTAAAACGCACAACTATTGTCGTACCTATGTAAAAGTACCTACCTTAGAGACATTTTAAATTTGTTATGCTACCTAAAAAAGTTCTTAGAACTCTTTAATGTTTCCCCAGTGTAAGAACCGAAGAAGTGCACTCAGCGACCTACTTGTAAGTCAATGGGCATCTGGCGGCCTGTTAGCGACTTATTCTCACAGATAAATTAAATCTATACGATATTATATCCATGTTAATTACTGATTGGACGAATAAAACTAGATCGCCTTATCACTCGTTAAGTGATCTCTGTGCTTAGGAAGACTCAAATAAATATTAGATGTTCTTTAGATAGATTAAATTAGTATCAAGTTTTGTAACGGTGGGAAGCCATAAATTTATTAAGGGTCCAAGACAGTCGGTTCAGCTGTCCACGATTCGCATTAGAAGTGCCATATGACTGGATCTTCGCTATTAATCCTGGTTACGGTATTAATATTTATATCCTGATTTCTAATAATCAAGACATGTTCATGTGTGGTGTGGCTTAATTAATTATATTTTTTTTAAATGATAATAAGGCAAGTTAATTAGCTATTTCTCTAATAACGTTCTAAACTGTAAGTAGAACTAAATATATAAAAAAGGACTTATTCGTCAACTCGCCACTTGAAAACGAATTAATTAAATATAAATTTATTTTTCATTCGTCAAGTCGGCACTGGCATAGAAGTGCAGTCAATAACAAAATGTTTAATACATTTTATAAGTTAAATAACATTTGAAAATATATAGAATTTTTGTTCTATGAATCACGCGACTGTACAAAAATACTACGTAAGTAAGTACTTACATTGTGTACGAATAAAAAATAAATGAAATAATTCGGGGCAACTCGCCAGTCTCGCCACCGAGTGGTGAGTTTCAAGTGGCAAGTTGACGAATAAGTCCGTAAATGGTTTTAAAACTAATATAGTGACTAGCTTTTTAAACGTTAGGTACCTACGTAAAATTATTTTTGTGATGAAATGTTTGGCTACATTTAACTATTACGCAGAAAAATAAACATCATACGTATAAACTGGACGGTGTTATAGCGGCTTTTTGCAAACCACCTCGTTTTTTAACATGCCATACTCGTACCGGGTACGTGCAGCAGGCTCGTTCAGTGCGACAAGTCCTTGTCACTTCGCCACAGAGCATAGACCTTGCTCGGATATGCACGAACATGTTCTTGTAATATAACAGGCGACGCAATCTACATTTACTTACTACAGCACTTTTAATTAAATAAATTTGTAACTCTTGCTAGTTGAAAATTTTTCCACTTATTTAGTACTATCTGCCCGCATTAAGTTAGGTTATAAATTTAGTTACTGCTCTGCTCCTGTCACCAGTAGCGTAATGTTACCTATAACCTTCCTCAACAACTGACCTATCATACGCAAAAAGAATTATTTAAATGCGACTCGTAGTTCCAAAGATTACCGCGTTCAAACAAACAAACTTTGACATTAAATATTCCAAAGAATTAAGAAATATGCTAACGTAAGTAGGTTACAGGTTACCGCCGTGTACAGCTCATTAATTACAAGTTGATAGTAGGTACTCTGCCTAATTAAAGCACATTCGCTGTAGGTGTATTAACATTACAGATTACATAGGTGAGCTTGCAGAATCCACACTCGACTCGACTCACGCTCACACAGCGCAGACAAATATTGAATGGGATTGAGTGGAGAACACGTGATCTAAGCTAATTGTATGCTAGTGGCCTTATCATAATTTAGCTGGCGCCTACAATCCTTGAAGCACTTGGGCAAAATTACGAATTTTATAGTTTTAGCATGCATCAAGAATTAATTAGTTAATGTGCCTATTCACTACTGAGTTTTTTATATCTTCGAATGAGTGATCTATTTCGTTCTAATACCACAAAACTAATACCAGTGATATTGTAATCCTTTTTATATAAAAAGATTTATTGATGTTCTGAATAGAGCTTTCAAGATTCATAGGAATATTTGCAATAGGTCAGAAAGAACCCACTAGTCCCGTTATTCGTCTCCTGAAATTGGTGGTCATGATTGAATATTAGTTTTGTCCAAGATAAACGATGAACATGTTCTTTAACAGCCATAGCAATAAAATAAATAGCAATTTCAATATCTCTTTTTATTTAGGTTAAATAAAAGTTCGTCAAAAGGGTAAATTAATGAAAATAATCTCCTGTAAAGATTTAAAAAAAGCTGTACAATAAAACCGCATTGAAAGAAGTAATAAGAGCTGTTGCACTTGTCAATTTGCCAGAAACACAGATTAAAAAGCAATAAAATAGATTTGGGCTAGCTAATAACAGACGTTTAATCTTTTGCTTTACGATGAAAACGGTTTAATAGTCTCAGTACCGAGAACTTCAACGTATTGGAGAATTGTACACGTTTCGCGAAATTGTTGGCGCGAATCATGTTCGGATTACTGCCACGAGTTTATGAGATATTGCACAAAAGTTTAGATGCGAATCGAATATGCAATTTAATCTAAATATATATATATATATATATACATAGCTATGTACTGGAGTTTTACAGTGCATTTGACACAATAGCGTGTTAGTATTTAGAGAGAAGATGCAACTATTTTCTATTTAAATTTTGTTTTTTTGTTTGCAATAATTTACAATTTCAAGACTAGGCATGCTTTTTGTGTAGCAATAATACCAAAATCCTTATGTGTGTTAACTATTATAGTTCCTACATGTATATTAGTTCAATTGAAATAGACAAAAGGGACCTGTTGCTTCATTGGACGTTCCATTTGTTCCGCATTTGCCTCGCCTAGTTTCGCCTCGATTGAAAATTCCGCTTATGCCCCACATTTTATTCCTCTTTCGCCTCGAAAGTCATTTTTGTAAGTAAATTATTATTTTTTTCCTGTTTTGCCTCATTTTATGTACCTGTTTCGTCTCGCTTTTTTGTTTAAGCATTTTACTTCGACATTAGTACAGACAACCAAAAAAAATGTATCACGAATATTTGAAAAAAAGAAACTTAGTATCTGTGATGTATGAAAAAATCCTAGATGCACATTTTCAAACAAAAGCAATACTTAAAAGTGTCTCCAACTTTAAATACTTCACGTATACATATTTTTTATTTGCAAAATCAACCTAAAGTAGTATTTATAAAGTATTGTATAAGCGCATAATGTCAAATTATGCATTATGTTTGAATTATATTAATGTACTTACGCCGGTTAAGAAGAGACAATAAATGTTTCTTTAACTCTTCTCTTTTATACTTGCTACATAAATTACATATTAAACTTATAAGTGAACTATATTATTAATTTCACTTACAAGTCAACAATTTTTAAATCAGTCAGACTTCAGGTAAAAGCAGGTAGTTGAAAGACAAAAGAATGGGGTCCGCTCGCTTGAACCCTTTTGTTTCAAGGCCAACCAATTTGAACCAATCATAACACTACACGGCAGGGTAACTAGAAATTGTAAGATGTGTTGCTTATCTTATTGAACTATTAGTTTGTGTCATGACGTTATAAGTGCAAGGAATAGTTTGTGGTTAAACTCGTGAATTGTTGTGCTTTAATCCAAGGTAAGTTTTAATATAATTTCTCATATTATGTATCAGACACATACATTTCTCTAACTGATAAAATTCATAAACACTAATGAAATTGTTTAATTTAGTCACAATTTTCCAATATTTTAAAAGATTTTTATATGATTATGGTTACGTAGATTTTGTTGATATATATTCTTCTATTCATCTATTTCAGATCTTTAATCATTATAAATACGATGGAACTAGATAATTTTTCATTACCATCTACTTCACAACCAGATATTGCATTTATAAAATCGAAAAGAGGCAAGCCACTCCTTTTGTATGGATATGAACATACCACACGAAGGCATAACAAAAATGGTTCCATATCATGGAGATGTGTTAACAGAAGCTGCAAAGGTGCAATAATTACCGATATTAACAATCAGTTTAAGAAAAAAACCAAACACAGTATTTGCAGATCCAATGTGGCAATGAATGAAATTAAATTGGAGTTATTTCATTGTAAGCAGCAAGCAGCATCCGCTGAAGGCAAGCCTATTCCTACCCTTTATAATGAAAGTTTATTAAAGGTAAAAGACCGAGGCACAGATTTGATTGAAGACTTTCCAACTTTTTCAAAAATCAAGACAAGTTTATACAATGCACGCAACAAGTCACAAAATATTAAAAAGTCAACATTTAATAAGGCATTCGAAGTAGAAATACCCAAGGACTACAAGGACTTAGTTCTTTTTGATTATGGATACAAGAACACAAGAATACTAGGTTTTGTTAATAAAGAAATCAAAGAAAACATTAAAAACATAAAATATTACTTAGGAGATGGAACTTTTAAATGTGTAATAAAGCCTTTTAAACAATTATATGTCATTTATGGAGACCTTGGAAGTACTGATGAGAAAATTAACGTAATACCGCTAATTTATGTGTTACTAATGGATAAAAAGGAATCAACATATGAAACTATGTTTTCACTAATAAAATCACAAATTCCTGATTGGGAACCGACATCATTCAGGACCGATTACGAAAAAGCAGCTATTAATGGCATACGTAACGTTTTTCCTACTATTGTGTCAAAGGGCTGCTACTACCATTTTTCTAAAGCACTGTGGAAGAAGGCCAAAGAGTTAAATTTAACAACGAAAAAAATTTACAAGAAGCATGTCGCACTATGTTCTTCATTAGCGTTACTGCCATCAGAATATAAAGCTGATGGTTGGTTATACATAATGGAAGATTGCCCACAAAAAGAAAACGTTGACAAGTTTAATGACTATTTTGTATCATCCTGGTTGGATAATCAATACATGCACGGAAAATGGGATTTTTATGGAGATATTTACAGAACCAACAACCCAGCAGAAGGCTGTAATGCTAAGATAAACAGATGTATCACCGGAAAACTTAATATAATCAGTTTCTTAAGAATTATTAAAAAAGATGCTGATTTAAGTTTCTTACGATTAAAAAGCCAAGGGAATGCTCGTCGCCCTGATGATATCGATAGGGATAAAATTATAAATGATTCCATAAAATCTATGTTAAACGGCACAATTACTATTGGACATTGCTTAGAGAAAATATGTCCTTTTGTATTTTAATTGTACGTAAAATATGATTCAGGTTTTTAAATTTTTAAACTGATTTTTTTTACTTTGATGTTGATTTGTTACCTTATATTATATTTGATTTTGTTTTTCTAATTTTATAATAGTATATTTTTAGTTATGTGTACCTACCTACTATTGTAGTAATCGATCTGTGATTCTGATTGTTATTTAATAATAAACACTTTTCTAAATATTGAAATAGTTTTATTTGTCTATAATTACTAAAAATAATTTTCTCTAATTCAAGAAAACAATTGTATACTTGTAAATAATACTCAACGCAATACATAAAAAGAATCACATCCAATTTAGTTTTGCTAACTGTACATTAAGTGATGTAGGAATGTGGGACGAAACAGGAAACAAATTTAAAAAGGGGCAAATGTGGAAGTTTTTAGAATGTGGGTCGAAAAAGCGGGGCAAATGCGGAACAAATGGGACGTTCGCCAATAGCTGAATACGGTCGGTACCACTGTGGTACTGCGGCCCGCTAATCGTAGTTTTAGTGTTCTTATTACGTGGTGAGCGCCAAGTTACCGACGCACTTAACCGTTGTTTACGCGTTATCTGGCCACGGTGAGTGTTGCCCTAATTCATAAGTTTGTCGATAAAGTGTCAGATCTCGCTTTATGTGTCAGTTTATATCACTTGAAGTACCTAATATATACATACGTAGCTAGTTACGTTCAATGTAAAACAATATTTTGTTTCTATATTATCAAAATGTTTTTTATTGTGTTTGTTTTTATTGCCGCTATTTTTAGTTTTTATAGCAAATATTCTAAAAACACCAAAATAGTCTTTTACTCTTTTTCCATTATTTTTTTCCATGAAATAAATTCTGAGCAACACTTGTTGATATCGCTGGATGATCGCCAGCTACAGCCGCAGCCAGGCCAGCACTCCCTTTAATATATGCAGCCTGTGATAGGTGGCGCCACACTCTAACTAACGTCCATCATAATAATGGCGGCCGTGTCGGAGATATTGCAATAGTTTGCGTAACTGCCGAGAAAGTTGAATGACACATCGCCAAGTAAGGAGCTGTTCACCGTTTAAAGGTTCTGTCTTTTAGCTAGGGCTGCCATCTGTCCTGGTCTACCTGGATTTGTCCTAGTTTAGAGAGCATCCGGGGATCGTCCGGGAGGGGCTTCATTTTTGGTCCAGGTTTAAAAATTTTGTCTTAGGCCGCCTGCGACACACGCACTGTGCCCGCACGCTCTCTGCTTTCAACTGTTTTTTATTACACTGCCTATGTTAAAAAACCCTGTTGACATGTCCGGGTTCTGGGCTCTAAAATACAGGGTTTGCACGCGTCTTATTCTGGTTACCACATTTTAGAGATGGCAACTCTACTTTCAGCGAAGTTTACGTCTAGCTGATAGATAGTCAATCTTACATGGCGCAATACGCAGTAGTAATTTCATTTACATAAAGTAAGTAAGTAAATGCATAATGTATGTATGTACGTATACCACGTTGTAAGTAATATGCATTATGCTCAAGCACGAGTACATACCTACTACTGTCCGTTAAAACATTAACATTAATCTAAATGAACAATTAACATTATGATGATATTAAGTATGTCTGTTTTATATATTCATACATTATGATTAAAAAGAACTATAGTTCTTTATGCTTTATATTATAGTTCGTGATGCATAAATTGCACTAGAAAAAAAACATCTATTTACAACCGTTTTAGTCGATAGCATACAATATGTTCGTACTCGCGAGCGTGTTGAAGTCATTCACCACGTCTTTATACCGTAGGCTTTGATATATTACCAGTATTACTATCTATTACCAGCCCCGCAACAAGCCGTTAAATGCGGTGCACGACGCACTCGGCATATCATTACGACAGCCGCCTAGGGGCGCGGCCAGCGAAGTAACATTAACGCATTGCAAATTGCTAAACAGAGCCCCGAGGGCAACTCAAGTCGTTATTACTATTGTATAACTGAAGGTATCTACGTAATGGTAAATGGTGTTTAGTTCGACAAAGGAAGGCTTTAGTACTCGCATACAATTGTTAAACCTGCGAGGGGCCTTTGTCCATTAATGGCTGTCTTTAGGCTCAAATGTTGACGGTGATAGTAAATTCGGACGAGGTGACATTAGGTGAAAATGACGTTTTACGTTAAAGCATTATAGATTATGACAATTTGGCAATGTAACACTTAGCGAAATTAAAATAATCGTTTTGGAAATAGCCAACTAACTCGACTATTTAGAATTGACACTCCGATTCTTGGCATGCAATACTTTGGAATACCAAAGTACCTATATCATAAAATGGAAATCTTGCTGTCCAGTGACTTTGTAAATGAGCTATTTTAAACTTACAAATACTTATCTCAAAGAATAACCCAGTAAAGACAGAAATAAAGGATTGCAATATCAAAATTAACGGTGTGGCTTAAACGCTGTGAAAGCTGATCTAAAGAGTATTTATCAAGGTACACTCGTACAACGTAGGAGTTCATGAGGACTGTCGGTATGAATCAAGGATACGAGTACCTCATGCAAGGGCGAGTCACTAACAGGCCAAATATAATTTTGACGGTAGTAGATCCACGCTGGTTTCAGCATGAATGGGCCGGATCGTCCGGGGAAGTACTACCCTCTCTTATAAGATCGACTTGAGAGTAGTAGTATCCTTACTGCTGCGTTTCGATCGGTGAGTGAGAGTGCCGGAGGCCCAATTTCCCCCCTTTCCTCTTTCTCCACCTCCCTCATTCCCTTCCTCTAACCCCATTCCCAGCCGCCATAGTGGAGACCACCATACCAGCAGTTTAAGACCATAGCTTTTGGTATGGTGGCCACCACTTCTGGATTCCACTGACTGCTTACCATCAGGCGGGGTCGAGTCACTTTGGTAGGCTAAATATATATAAAAAAAATATATATATATCTATGCCGTAGTTGAAAATAATATCTCGTTGTGAGGATCCAAAATGCAAGTAGACTCGAGACCAATACTTGAAGATCATTAGGTATATCTGAAGGTAGGTAATCGCCAGTTAATGATTACCGCTACGCCGGGGCTCACTCAAGCGGACGCCGACGCTTCGGAACCTACTCTTAAAACAAAATGCTATTCCAATCACAATACCGATATTTGTGCCACATTGTACCTACTATTAAAATTAAATAGATCCTATTTTAACTCAACTACAATGTTACAATAATATAGGTAACATGTACGCCGGATATTTCGTCAAACATTACAACAAAATACGCACAATTGCAAATAATAAATAAATTAAATAGTTATTTCCATGTATGTCATCTAGTGAAGGTTTGTAATAATGAAGTTTCAACCGAAAGATTCACTGCTGAACAAATCAAGTACTTACCTAGGTACTCTAGGTAGTCGCACTTAGGTCAGTTGTTTGTATTTGTGGGGTAAGCAAGCCTTATCACATGTCGTGACTGTAGAACTGTTGACTGTACCGTTGGTCTAGTGGTTAGTGTAACTGACTGCGACGCCGGGTTCGATTCCCGCGGAAGGCAAATATTTGTGTGATGAACATTTGTATTTGTCTTTAGTCTGGGTGTTTTCTATGTATTATAAGTATGTATTTACAAAAAAAAAGTATGTATATGTATTATATTTCAGTTATCTAGTACCCATAACACAAGCTCTGCTTAGCTTGGGACTAGATGACGGTGTGTGATAGTGTCTACATATTAAAAAAAAAAAAGAAGCTCCCGTGCTTTTCGTGAAGATTGCCGCCACCTTCTCAGATAATATTTCGACCGCCATGCGCCATCCGATTGATTGATTGCGCGAGTAATTAAGGCCTGTATAATATACGACCGCCGCCGGGTTATAATTATGTACTTACTTCTCTTGAAGAATGAGTTAACGTCACACAAATAACCAACCTGTAGGCCATAGTAGCACTATCCATAGTAGTATGCGTAATATGATCTGTTTCACATAAAACAAATAGTAAGCACCTCTAATATGGCGAAGGTGATGATGGCTGGTCTGTGCGTCATGCTCGTGAACGGGTGCTACCCGGGATGACTGGTCAATCTGGGCATGGCATACATTTAATACTTAATTCAGTATTACCTTGTAGTTCAATATGACTGGAAAATGTATTTACTTTTTTAATTTTAATTAAAATACGTAGTCAAATTACTATACTAGATGAAACTAAATAATTGAAATACTCTATGTTCGTTTCTTTTCTTTTTTTAAAAATGTTAATGAATAATTAGTTGTTTTGTAATAATTACTTTGTATGGTTCTTTGGTTGCGTTGATGTGTTAAAATTGTAAATTCATACAAAAAAATTTAATTATCTGGCGATTGAAAATAGTGGATGGCGTGAGTTTTTTGCCAGTTCTTCTTACAGCTCTACCTCGTCAGCGAACTGGCTGTAGGTTAATTACCTGACTTCATGTAATTTGACTTTTCATAAGTATCATTCTTTATGATCAAAATGAAACAAATACTTTGACTTTGACTTGAAGCTTTACCTAACCAAATCAATCCTCAGTTTGTAAAGATATCTAGTAAAACTTTGTTCCCTAAATCTTTCGCATTGCACCTCAATTCTGTAAAAGATTAATAGATGCACCTGTTTTACTTAAACCCAGTCTAAACACGACAGAGTTCTCGACAGTTGAATGAATAGAACCCGCACTAATAAATTAGATTGGGAGCGTTGAGATATTTCCCACTTGTAGAATAAATCTGCATTGATGTGCAATAATCTATCACCCGGCTACTCTACTACAGTTTCCAATACGTTGATTGTTAGCGACTATCGATAGATATTTCATTAAATTTCTTAAGAAAATGGCAATAAACGTTGTATATTCACGTTAAATTATATATTGGCCAATTACTGTGAGATTATATTAACAAGTCTCTGAAGTATTTTATTGATTGCGGGTTTATTAATCAACTTAATGTAAATTTAATGATTAAACAGCGTTTACTCTCAATTACACTCGCTTGCTTAATGAGACGTGGTTAAGTGTGTTACGAAAATGGTTGATAAATGAGTGTTTTTATTCAGTTGAGGAATTTCTTCGAAAATATTCATGTAAGTTTTATTACTTTGACCGACGTTATAGACATAGGTAACTGACTCAATTGACATTTAAATTGAATTGACATTTTTACTTAATTTTAATAACATATTTTTTATAAATAACATGACTGTGAGGTAATCTATAATATAAAAATGAATTGCTGAATGTGTCTCGAGAGCAGCTGAATCGATTTCGCTTATTCTTTTAATTTTTATAATATTCCTTGAAGTACGAGGATGGTTCTTACGGAGAGAAACTTTAAAAAATTGCCTGGAAAAAAATATATATTAAAGAATCGACTGTTAGGCGGTACGAAGTTTGCCGGGTCAGCTAGTATTTGAAATAAAATTGATATATTATAATATACTTACTCTCTAAAATTTACATGCCTTTAGAGGTAAATTTGAGACTTAAAATAACGTATAATATAACACCTTATCTATTTACCAAATTTCAGCAAATAAATGAATTTGAATAAGTTTCTTGAGATTACAAGTTACTTGGTTCAACTTGTACACCTTGTTTGTACATTTTCATACTCCTGCTCGTTTCATAAACGTGCATGTAACAAACTTTGTCTAACAGTGTTCGCTATTACATTTCTTAAGGACTTGATAAGAAGCGACACTATTCTGCGCTGATAAGGAAGAACATCGCATATATTTGTAGTAGGTTGAACAAAAACGCATCTAAACAGCTTGACATTGGGATACATTTTGCTAAAACTTGTGTTCGGATCTTTCTGATTAGCAGTACAGTACTTAAGATATATCAATTTCTGTTACTCCTCGCTTATTAATCTATTTTTTATTTTTATTCCTATAGTTTAATGTTAACTACAGTAGATCCCATAGTACAATAGATTTATTTAAATACGAGTGGGCCGCGTTGCGTACATCAACTACAAAAAGTTTTCCTATTTGCTTTGAACACAAACTATCGCGGTATAGTTCGTCTGTAGGTGCACAATAACTAAAGTTAGAGGTACGGTGGCCGCGATTCGGCTCGAGGAGGCATATTATTGCATACGTAGGCACTGTTTGCATTTATGAATTAGAAAAGTTGTTCATTGAAGGCGTGAGGTGATAACCCATTGTTCTGCTTCTAGTCTGACCTAGATTAAAATTTAGAATAAAATTTATTTGTTGCCAATATGTCTACAGAACTTTGGCGTCATAAAGAATAATATATATATATATTTACAGAGTAACAATATTTTTTTAATATATTATTATTTATTTTTACTCGTAGCACGTGGAACTAAATAGGCTTGAACCCTACCAATTACTAATTAAAGTAATAAGTTTTTTTACAATATCAATTACCTTCTCGGTTCTATTATCCTTCCTCATTCCCATAACTCTGCATAGTCGGCAACGGCTTGATTGTGTGAATGCTTAAAGCATTTCTGCAACGCTCAGACACCTTTTTTTTTATATATATTAGCCTACCAAAGTGACTCCGCCCCGCCTGATGGTAAGCAGTCAGTGGAAGCCAGAAGTGGTGGCCACCATACCAAAAGCCATAGTCTTAAACTGCTGGTATGGTGGCCTCCACTATGGCGGCTGGGAAAGGGAGTTAGGGGAAGGGAATGAGGGAGGTAAAGCAAGGGGAAAGGGGAGAAGTTGGGCCTCCGGCGCTCTCACTCACCGAGCGAAACGCAGTACTACGGATACTACTACTCTTACGTCGATCTTCTATGAGTTATGTCCAAAGGTGACGGTTACAACTTAACATCAGCAGTGTATAAAAAAAAAATATCGCTACGTTACACGCGCTACTGTTGTAGGTCGCGGTCGATGTCGTCCAGTGTCACAGTCACACACATGCCCAATGTCAAAGATATATTTGTGCTATTTGAGAACCGCGGCCACTCGCGTGACGCCCTTGAATAGCATATAAAACTAAAATGTTACATTTTCGTAATTGACAATGAAATAAATCTATTAACGCTCGTATAAGTGTTATTGAATTTTCTGGAAACATTGGTGGCTTTAAATCAGTGCTTTAAACTGATATTATGATGACATATAGAACGTCTCAGTTTGATTACTTCTTTCTCAGCTAAATAATTTCCTTTAAAATTCAGACATACACGTAGTTTAAAGTACCCTGTACACCTCTCGTTTACCGTGTTTCTATTCTGTGACGCACCATAGTCTGCAGAGTTTGTATTATAATATATTATTTACAGGTGTAAATAATCTCGTAAACGCGGATCTATTTTGGTCGGTCACGACATTTCATTCATAGATATTTGTACACTGGTGGTGTATTCGTATATTCCACGTTTGTAATCAACTGTTTGAACGATATCAAGCGGTGTGTATCGATTAGTGTTTTATGACACTAAGTCCATGTGCAGAATGAAACCAGGGGTCTAAGTCTGCTATTACAAAAGTGTCAGATGGTCGATCATTGATCTCTTGTTGGTTAATTTTGACAAATTTCAACCAATAAAAGATCAATCTAGCAGACTTAGGCCCCAGAAGACTCGAAATGTAACGCTGAGAAGACCCTCATGTTTCCCAGAACAGAACCAAGAACCCAATATTTTTAGCACTGTAATTTACTTCGATTTATGGAGAGTAAATTGTGTGTTGTAGTAATTGTAGTGTGTTGTAATGTAAAGTTGTATATGTAGAATAAGTGTACTTATATTACATAATTAGAAAAGTAAACAGAACATACACATTACACTTTTATTGTGAAAATTAAAAAAAATCAATAGACGTAACACAGTGAAATTTATCTTAAAACACTTAAAGTTTCTATACAATATTGTAAAACTATTTGTTCATTAACGGTTAATTGTTTAACAAACAAAGTTTCGATTATGAAGCTCATCTTCCGAAGTGCTATTGAACTTTCTTAAAAGTTTATAGTGTCGCGCACATTATGTTGCTAGCTTTAATATTATTACTTAGTGTCTGGAAAAAGAAACTTAGTACACTAAAACTTTCTGTAGACACTTCTTAAAAATAAAATTGTCGCGATAATGTAGCGATCCAGGCAATATATCAATAATTATAGGGATAAGTTCCGAAGCAAAGGCAGTACCGGCCTTAACTAAAGTGATGTCCTACTAACTGCCTTATTTCGATATGTTTTGTTCTTATTATATTTCAAATTATTCAATATTACAAAAGTTTTGTCTCGCGTTGTATAATTGTAAGTACCTAATAGCACTTACAAATCTTTGTAAAGCAGTAGAATATAGGTGCATCAAGCATCCCGACTTTATTCGTGAATACGTTTAAGTGATTCACAATTTTCAATAATTTCACTGTTCGATTCGTTGCATGGTGTTGGTCCATCTTTATAATAGCAATACTTTAAGTAATACGACATATCTAATAACAACTAATTACTTCCACGATGCAGGTTTGATCACGAACTTTCTAACAATTTTGACTCAGCTTAAACATTCGTATCGAAATTTAATCGCGACTATTCACAGAATATGACAATGGTACTTTTAATTTATGTATTTAAACAATAACATATCGTATATACAAAGAACCAAAAAGAAAATTTGCGTAATCATCGCTCTGTTATGTAAGAAGTGTGAGACAAAATACAGTGACACTTTATTTGTTCACGGAAAGCGATTTAATGTACCAAGTTACTTATTATATTTGAAAATAACTGACGTTTATTTGTTCGTACATAGGTTTGTTATTGGCAAATGAACTCTTCGTTTCGAGAAATTGTTTATCGATTTTTCATAAAATACATTACAATGAACGATGTATCTCTTCACCTATAATTAAAATTGATAATTCTCATAGCTTACCATCGTTACACCATAACAATAGACACCCTTAGAGCGGCGAGTGGGCTAGTGTTATAGGCACAGCCTCCTCGGCAAATCACCTGCATTTCTGTAAATTCAGGAGTAATTAGCGCTTCACTGTGCCTAGACTTGGAGCTAGACACGAGATGTATGTCACATCTATAGTACTACCGTAATGCGTCAGCATACGTGACGATGAAAGAAACTCTAAAAACTAAAATATTTTACTGAAAATAATCAGCAAATTAATTTATTTTTGTCAATTTTACGCTGTAGCCGATGTGTGTCCAACTTAAGGTAAATAAATGCGATAAATGTATTCAATCTAATTTTAACAAACTTAATTGTTTCCATAGTGTGTAACAATAATCTTACAGACTAATGTTAGTAATTAAATAAATAACAATATTTTAAATATATTATTTTCATCCAACTGCGCGCTATCGGAGTTTAACACCGATCAGCAAACACGATTAAGATAGTAATAATAACCCCCGGTTTCTGAAAGGCTGTTCAACGAAAAATTAACTAATCACCTGTTAAATATCATGTGAAGTACCAGTTGGGTTGCTAAAAGCATGAATAATTTGTTTAATTTGATCTAGTTAGTAGAACTAATTAGATCAAATGAAACTAATTACCCGTGCTTTTTGCATGCTTTCAGGTACTTTACATGAGATTTAACAGCTGATTAGTAAATTTTTCGTTGATCAGCCTTTCAGAAACTGGGGGTAAGTCTATCAAAATCACATCTATCTATCTGTTATTATTTGTGTAAAAGAAAAATATGTTATGTTTTATTATTGTAAGATAGCAGGCCGAGGCTACAAGGAAGTAATTTTGAAAGGGATTACTAGAAATACATTGCATTGTGTGGACTGTCTACTATTATTATATGGATTGGAAAGTGAACTTTGTCCTCCCACGCTAAAACTTTGGTCTCAAGCGCGCATTAGAAATTAAATTAACAACTGTTATTGTGCATAACACTTACGAAAATTGCTATGTATATAACTACCATTGTGTTAGAAATTATCTATAGATTTGCAGATGAATTAAAGTATAATTCTTGTACAAATATATAAACAATAAAACATCACAACTCCATAAACTCCTTATTCTTATAACGCTAGTCTCAGAGGAAAATTGTAGTAAATTAAAAATGGGTCTATTGCACTTTGTTACACATTTAATTGCCAGGAATTCACCAGACAGACATTCTTTTGCTTGTTCTTCTTGTACTAAACCTTTTCTCATTATCTGGGGTCGACTCTCCAGATATTCTCTCTTTCAGGACAATCATTCATTGTTATTCAATAATAATAATAATAATAATAATATTTCAACAACTACACACAACGTGACAGTACATTATGATTCGGTTATATCTTTATAAGCTACTAACGGCCCGCCCCGGCTTCGCAAGTATGGACATGTTTTTAAACATTTTGGAATAAATAAAGATACTTTTTAATGAGAATAAAGAAAAGTGTTTTTTTTGCAGGATTTTTTTTCAATTTTACTATAAGTAAGAACCATCGTCGTACTTCAAGGATTATTATAAAAAAAAGAATTAGCGAAATCGATTCAGCTGCTTTCGAGATTTGCTCTTAGCAACACATTTAGCGATTCATTTTTATATTATCGATTTGATCTTATTTATAAAAACTCTTTTACTTTGATGAAAAAGGTTAATATACTAATAAGGTTCGAATGCTTATTTACTTGATTTATGTTTATGTTATTTACATTCATAAATTTGTAGGTACTTCTTATGTTTGCACAGGTAATCGTATGGATTAACCTAATCATAGATTTTTAAAATGTTATCTAGAGTTCACTCACTGTGTTATTAGTTGTGTTTAAGTTAATTTACAATTCAAAACTCAAACCAACTCATTTATTAATTTCTTGGTAAAGTGTAGGCTTTTCTTTTCGGTTATTATGAGGTCTCCACTTGACTGGCACTGCACAAGAACACGAGAGATAGCAACCGGTTGGAGTATCAAGTATTACATGATACTCGTAATATACAACTCTGTAACACGTAGCAATACAACTATTTCATTTATTATTACATTATAGATCTATAAGTCTGTATATTCAACAAATAAAAATCAATCTTCTGTATAATGATATATATTACACGTTGCGTGTGTATTTATAACAAAAACCAATATCTCAAAACATCCTATCCCTCAGAATAGCTACCTTCCGTCCCACATAATCTCGCGGATGAAAATGTGTCATCACTTTTCGTTTTATCTTTCCTCGCTCTCACGTGTCAACGTGTGCGAGGTCTATCTACATAAATATAATCTGGAAAGCGTCTGTCTGTTTGAACGCGCTAATCTCGAGAACCACCCAATGGATTTGGATACGGTTTTCACTGTTATATTGTGGGTTTCTCAGTGCAGATTTTAATATATAATTCGTTACCCTATCATCTATAGCAGCTAAGCAGTAACGATAATAGTAAACCAAGCGCGAAACGGGCAACAACTTTTGTTACCGAATGCAGAGCGAGGTGTGGCGATAGTGTAATATATTCAAACGTACAAGATTCGATTTAGTGGCGTGTTCGTCGATCCGCAGCACAGCCTCCCCAGGGTTCGGCTCGCCCCTGACACTCGCCACCTTGACCCACTTGTGAGCATCCTGGCCCACACTCCACAGGATCTACAAACCTTGGACTTTTATAATTATGATTGAGAGATATTACCGCAATTCATTACGAAAGTTAATTAACGACAGTTAAATAATGCGAGGTAAATTCCTTTCTTTTTAAAAACTTGAACGTGATAAGTACTTTTTATGGTAGACTTTTACGACTTTTAGGAGGCAGATGAAATTAAATATTTTGTTATCTGTTCTTAACGTGGATTAGGATTTATTGTGAGCAATTACAGTAAATGCGAAAGTTATTTCAAATAATGTCTTTAAAAAGATAGGCATGTCTCTTGTAGATGTACTCAACTGTCATTTATTTGTATATGATTATTTAGAAAAAGCGTATTCCTATTTAAAACTTGGTTTGTAATCATATCATAAAATAAGAAAGAAATTAAGAGAAGAAAATCTCATAGCGTAATTACAGAAAATTTGCCGAATTTGTCATATTCATAATTGAGTTGAACAAATTACTGCCCGCAAAACAAATCGATCGATCGATCGATTATTTTGGGTAAAGCGCTAAACTAATTAAAATTTCGGGTTTAGTCCAACGTAATCGTTTTGATTTGGTTTGAAATAACTATTGTGTAATAAAAATAATAATAATAATAATGGGTCAAAGGCCAGATCTAGAAGGCAGTGCTGCTCGACACGGCACGTATTGTTAGGAGGTTCCTCTCTCTGGAGCCCTAACCGCCGGTAGCTTGGACTTTGTCTCGTTGCCGGTGGTAATCAATTTTTTGTATTTTTAAATGTGTATTTAACTTCAAAATTATAAAATACTTATTTAATTATTTCTGATTAACTAAATCAAAATATGAATTACTTTGTGCTATGTAAATTTTTTCTTTACTTTTTAGTTTTCTTCCTGTTTGAAGTCGGTTTTCTTTTTGTCAAAAAATATTTTATTTTACAATTTTTAGTGATGGGAAGACCTAAATCTTACTTTAGGTATTATTTTTGTACACACTAAACATTTTGGCATATTGAATCGTCTGAAGTAAGCCCGACATGACTGCTGTTGAGGAATTCCCTCGACTGTCTATGGTCACCTGTAATGGCACTTATAAGCCATATGGGAGCAAAGTTCTCATCATTAGAAATGAATTAAGTCCAAACACCAAATAATTGCTGTAAATCGTTGATGAGTTCCCTCGACTCTCTTTGTGCTCCATCATCAGATAGACTCCAAACCTTCACTAAATAGTAGTGCCTTAAAATACTTAATGAAAAACATAACAAATGCACTAGTCGGCAATACGATTTTCGAAAGTTTCCCTCGATTTCTCTAGGATGCCATCATCAGATCCTGGTTTCCTTATCATGGTACCACCCTTGGGATATCTACTTTCCAACAATAAAAGAATCATCAAAATCGATTCATAAACGACGGAGTTAACCGCGAACACACATAAAAAAAAATATATATACGGTCGAATTGAGAAACTCCTTTTTTTGAAGTCGTTTAAAAATGTAATAAATTATGAATAAAGGAAATAATAATAATATTCTACCATATTCACACAACGCCATCTAGCCCCAAATTAAGCAATTATATTTGTTTGTGTTATGGGTACTAAACAACTGATACAACTACTTATATACATTTCTTTTTTTTTTTGTAAATACATACATATTATAGATAAATTACACCCAGACACAGAACAAACAATCATGCTTATCACACAAAGGTTTGTCCTGGGTGGGAATCGAACCCACGACCTCCGGCTTAGCAGTCAGGGTCACTAACCACTAGACCAACAGAGGCCCTAGACACGTGTCAAATATTTCTATTCTATTCATAGAATAGATTAAAAAATGTATTGGATTGACATAAGCTAACGCCAACGCTTATGTCAATCTCATACATTGTTTTATCTATTCTATGAATAGAATAGAAATGTTTGACACTTGTCTAGGGCCTCAGGCCAGTCAATTATTAAGTATTTGTAATCTCTGATTCGCGTCGCGTGGCCAGGTTGTTCCGATTAGGCGACAAGCCAGTTCGACAGTAAAGGAGGCACAAAAGAACAACGGACTACGTTCACAGAAGCTTGGCGCGGACAGAGCGCTACACACACAGGTTGCTTTATCCACAGTCAACTGGACAGTGAAAAGAGCCATTTTACGGTTTCTCGTAAGGGTTGTGCGTGCGATAAACAACAAGTACCTATTTCATTTATAACACATGAAACATTTATCACAGTTCACATGTTGCCTTTACCTTTTTGTAGCAATATGCAAATTGAGGCAGCCTGTAAAGCACACATTTTACTTTTAAATTTTTCTTTACAACATAGAAAGCTGTAAGTAATTAAGTATTTATAGAGTTAAGTGTATTGCCTGCATCACTTCGCATGCTACTTGAAACTGTAACTTACAAAAATTTTAATAACCTGGCGATTAAAAGGAGTGGCCTGAGTTTCTTGACAGTTCTTCTCATGGCTCTACTTCGTCAGCGAACTGGCTGTAGGTTAATTTGCTGACATTTTGTAAACTTTGACGTTCATAAGTGTTAATTTAATTAACCTATATGAATTAACATATATTTCATTTCATTTCATTTCATGGAAAATTATTTATTTTTCATGCCACTTATGATGTATGGTTATAATGTTACTAGCTGCAGTTCAGTTTCACCCGCGTCTTGGGTTACTGCTTTGCTCTTGTCGCCAGTAGCATGATGTTACATAGCCTATAACCTTCTTCAAAAACTGGGCTATCATACGCAAATGTAATAATTATACAAATCCGACTGGTAGTTCTAGATATTAGCGCAATAAAAATAAAACTCTTTCTTAATAGTATAGTTAATCTTATGTATTGATGACCCAACAGATGTCAGAGTGGTGGGACCGATGAAAAGAACGGTGGCATTTTTGAAATGAAATGAAATATATGTTTATTCAAATAGGTTAATTAAATTAACACTTATGAACGTCAAAGTTTACAAAATGTCAGCAAATTAACCTACAGCCAGTTCGCTGACCAAGTAGAGCCATGAGAAGAACTGGCAAGAAACTCAGGCCACTCTTTTTAATCGCCAGGTTATTACAATTTTTGTAAGCTACAGTTTCAAGTAGCATGCAAAGTGACGCAGGCAATGCACTTAACTCTATAGATACTTAACTACTTACAGCTTTCTATGTTGTAAAGAAAAATTAAAAAGTAAAATGTGTGCTTTACAGGCTGCCTCAATTTGCATATTGCTACAAAAGGTAAAGGCAACATGTGAACTGTGATAAATGTTTCTATGTAGGTATTATATAAACTGTTAATTTTTGGTATAAGTATAAAGTAAGATGAACTTAATTTACCACAGGAGTTCACAATGTACCTCTATTTCACAAATCACAATGTATAATTTTAACAATAATTTCATTTTCAATTTTCGGGTGGGGTCATTCGGTTGTTATTGACTATTACGATTTCAATACTCAATACTCAATATTTTATTTGCGTTCCACAATGTAGATAAGATGTTACAGATATATATTACATGGCATCATTATGGACCCTGTCGGGCACAGCAAAGTTAGAAGGGAGGAAGAGGGCTTTCATTTAATAAAAATACTAGATTTAAGTAATGTACTACCATATTATTATAATTATATTTATCTATTGTTTTCTACTTTTTAATGTGTGAAATAGTGTCATAGTATCATCTACGTTAGGTTATTATTATATTTTATTAATTATATAGATTATATTAATTTTATTATTATATTATTTTCTATCAATATTTATGTCAATTAGTATTTTAATTTTATTACATATTATATCTAAAGTACCTATAACGACTAGAATTTGTCAATTAAGTATTATTGTTCGAAGTGCTGCAAATATAATTAGTGTATCAGAGTAAATAAACAAAGCGATCTTTAGCTTAGGTTTTCTGTAATCTGTGCTTTAGCCATAAAATATTTCTTTATCTGTACCTATTTAGTAATGCGTATACTCTGAGTTTCGTTGCAGCGTCGAGTGACGCCCTGGCAGAGGTCAAAGGTGATTGGCAATCAATAGATGAGACCAGCTTAGGTCATTCAAGTGATGATACACTCCTGAGTAAATATATACTAAAGAAAATCATTCCGAGACACTCAATATATATCTTTGACGATTGATTAGATATTGTTATCTCAAGAGTCTGTGCGACAGTGAGCTGGAGCCTGAGAACTAGCCAAGTGCCTCACCCAACGATATAAACAGAGATTATACATTCGATGACTCAATCTTTAAAGATTATTGTTTTATACAATGGTTAACATAATTTTAATTTTTTTAACGCTAGTAGGTCAACGCTGATTTTAGCATGAATCCGGCGGATCGACCGGGGCAGTACTACCCTCTCATAGAAGATCGAAGTAAGAGTAGTAGTTTTCATGCTAATGAGCTTCGCTTGATGAGTGAGAGCGCCGGCAGCCGAAATACACTCTCGGTCCTATTCCTTGTTCTTTTTTCCTTCCTCATTCCCTTCTCCGTGGTTGGCATTGGCTTGCTTGTGTTTTCTAAGCATTATTACTTCTGCAATGCTTGGAAAACACAGCCATCTCTATAGGTTACGGTTACCACTTAGCATCAGGGCCATATGCTTGTTTGCCACCAAAAGTTATATAAAAAAATTAGTTTATTATCACGCGCGATCTGTCATTTTCATTTAGTATCAGACGTGTTAACAGTACGTGTCGTAAGCATGACGTTTGCTGATTGGTTTATTAGGTAATTTCAGAAGTGTCACGGGTCTATCAAGTATTACAGCATCACGCATTTTTTTCCCGTAAGAGTAAACAGAGATGTGTAGCACTTACTTTTGTAAATTTTTATCAAGTCCTAGGTAACAGTGTCAATACATAAGTACTATAGTACTACTAATGGTGCATGAAACGTTTAATTAATAGTCTAGACAGTTCTCAATTTTTTTGATCAGAAGTGTTAATAAACTAAGGCTAGTTCTAAATTAGATTTGCGTATTCAGCTGAGATGACTAGTTCTATCTGAAACATTTACTAGATTAGATAAAAACTGACTGACAGGTCTTATCATACGGCTACAGCAAAAATTTAACCAGTGGCCCTCTGTGGTATCGTCTCAATACATTTAGAAAATAGTAATTTGAAAACAATTTTTACTATTTTAGTTATGATAAAATAAATATACGCCATTTTAGTATAATGTTAAAGTGTGTGGTGTTATTAGGCATGTTACTGCGTATGTGCGCGTGTGGTCGAGTGTTGGTAGTGTTTCCCATGCCGGGAAGGAGTCACACGGCATTAGGTGACAGCGTCGTCAGGAGTTTGCTGAAGGCAGGACATGATGTATGTATACTTATATTGTACCACGAAGATACAGTCTCAAGCTAGATATTGGCCAATGTATGACTGACAGTCGGGAGCTGGACGTTTCTGATCAATTTCATACATACATAACTTCACGCCTGTCTCCCATTAATGGCGTAAGCAGAGACTAAAGAACGCCATTTGCTGGGATCTAAACATACCTCTTTTGCCTCTTCAACGTTAATTATTTTTTTCATACACACACGTCTGCTACGGGAGCTCGTAATTGTGCCCTTTGTCAACACATAACCTATTTAGTCCGCGTATGTTCGTCTAGGGCGATCCCTACCAACTTTCCCAGTCATGTCTATTCCATAAATCTCATTCGTTATCCTACGTCCATCCATCCTTTCCACACGTCTAAACCACATCAACATACTCCTTTCAATTTTAGTCACTATATCATTTAATCGCAACATTCTTCTCTCATCACGCTATTCTTTACTCTATCTGACAGATTAATTTCAAACATGCTTTTAAGTGTCATATAATATATTATTAAATAATAATAGACGATTCATGTAACTAGTAAGTGTTTGAATACCACCATCACGCTTTTACCACCTCACACTAGGTACTTAACTCCTCAGAAGTTGAGTTGACCGTACCCTAGCCGGCAGCCGCGTTAATTACTATCAAGTTCATTTATTTATCCTTTGTAATGAAGTACATAGGTTTGTAAAGGCCAGCATCACTCATGGGAGACTCGGTGTAACTCAATATGAAGATAACCTTGAAGTGTAGTCTGGCCAGTAAGTATTCATATAAAAAGCTTCATAGTACAAAAGCTACGTCCTTTGGGTATGTGAAACATACTACTACTATTGAATAACTAATGTATTTATTTCACATTATAATTATGTCGATATGACTGCTTAAATAGCGCTATTATAACAGTTTTAATTTGTTATAATTAATTATTGCCTTTCTAAGTTTATCTTGGACATTTCTGACTGACGGTAAATCAAAACATCGTGAAGAAACCTGGGCTTGAAAGTCTAAAATTGCCAATCCGCCTTGAGTAAGTGTGGTGATTAATGCGCATGCCTTCTCTATATGAGAAGAGGCCTTTTCCCTGCAGTGGGACAATAAACAGGCTGGTATTATTGTTTGTATTAATTATTGCAAACAAATAAATCGTTTAAAGAGCAAGATATTTACCATGAGATATTATAAACTTACACTTTTTGTCATTTACTTAAACCTATACAGAATGATAAGAACGTTTAAGAAAATAGTTTACATAATATATTTTTCTAAAGAATACATTTTAATGTAAGAAACTTGTACCTAACATACATTTTTAGGTCTATAATAATCAAGTTTCAAACTAGTTTTTACGTACATACTATTAATTTATTCTAATAAAATAATAACATGTTACTAGACCTAATAGGGTCTTTAGGTGTCACATGGAGAACTCTCACGGTTCACAACTGAGTTATATTAATTAACTAGAGATCCGCCCGCGCTTCGCTTCGGTAATAAAAGTTTCATAAACTTCTACAGAAAATATGATTGCAATAGTGTCGTATGGCATCATTCAGATATACGAGGGCGCTTCAAATATTCAAATTCTGAAAATGACGACAAAAAAATAATAAAATATAGCTTATTAACTCAATTTATTGATTTCTAAAGGTGAAAAAAATTTCCAATCGGTAAAATAGATTTTTAGTTGAATCGTTGCAAACAAACAAACATACATCTTGTCTCTTTATATTATTAGTATAGATTTATTGATTGTAAATATTTAATTCAATACAATGGTCATTTAGGTCACTACCATCGATGTAGTATTTATAATTGTGACACGTAGTAGTAGCACCAATTATATTATATTTAACAGATATGTTATACACATACAAAACAACCAAAAAAAGTGTTCTGCGCGGCAGCCGTTGCGTAAGTACATACATAACGTAACGCAGCTAAAGACAATACGTCCCTATTGGGACGTTTTCATGTCTTCACGATTACGCGTTTGTAACATATCTGATATAGAATATCTTTGAATAGCACGGTAAATATACACTGACATGTTTTACTACTAGGAACCCAGTTATTTAAGAGTATTTTTGTGAGAATTAACAAGATGTAGCTATCTCAGGAAATGAGTATATACCTTTTTTCCAACTAGGTACAATATATCAGTTAGTTTGTTCAGTGAAAAAAAATAATAAATTTAAGGAATCACTTAACATTTTTGCCTTGAGACTTGATAGTTCACCAGTCGCCTGCTATGCTTGTTTGACGATAGATTTGTTTGTTGTCAGGTAACATACATCACAACATCAACGCTAGTGACCAGCGACAGCCTCAACGTCATCAATGTCACTCCAGACGGCGATCGTTATCATCCAGGTACCGCATTGTATTACCATATTGTTAATATCTAGTAATATACAGTAACTACTTGAACTTACTTCACGTAAGTTGTAGCAACTTGCAATATATTCAAAACATGACTATTTAAGGCCATCCACACACTGCCCCGCACTACGCTGCCCGGTGCGTTTCGGAGGAACATCTACACATCGTGAGTGCGTTTTCAGTGTGTTGCGCCACACGTGATTTCAATAGAAAGAGAGATACTTACAAACAACGCGATGCAAGAACACGCACGCCTGAACTGCGTGATGCGAAGCAGTGTGTGGAACACCTAATCAAGTACAAGGCTTACCCCCAGTTTCTGAAAGGCTGATCAACGAAAAATTAACTAATCACAATAAATAAACAATAAATAAATCACAATAAATACAATAAAGATTTAACATCTCATGTGAAGTACCAGTTGGGTTGCTAAAAGCATGAATATTTATTTGAATTTGATTTAATTAGTAACTAACTAGATCAAATCAGACTAATTATCCATGATTTTAGCACGCGTTTAGGTACTTCACATGAGATTTAACAGATAATTAGTTAATTTTTCGTTGATCAGCCTTTCAGAAACTGGGGGTTAGTGTAGACTATTTTGTTTTACAACTACGACATAAACATCACGATTCAACAACATCGCCTCACGGCTATGTAAGTAGTTGCCGTAAAATAAATGTATATTTTTCAAATACCTTAAGTAATTTCGGAATTTTCTAATGAAGTTTAATTAATCCAATTAATTTAGTCAAAAGAATCGGTTTACGTTGTTAAAACTTCGTCAATTTTAAATTTATCTATTAAAGAAAATATAGATTCTGAATTTTAGATTTAAACGTCGAACTTAGTTAATTTTGTTCGTAATTGGATTATAGGATGAAACAGCTTACTCTTCATTTTATCAATTAACAAAATATTGTTTCCAATAAAATACTATTAATTGGTTAAAATATAGATAACTTGATCTTAACACCGAAAATTATGCGCTCCTTCAGCTAAAAATGCAGGGTAATGTAGCTGGTAGGAGATCTGGACGCAGAAGAATGTCATAGCTCAAAAACCCGTAACAATGATTTGGCAAAAGTACGCGTCTCCTGTTCAGGGGGCCTACCAACACCTCTTAGTATTATTTTAATCGCAATTTGTGTTTTGTCTTTTGTACAGTTAAAAACAAGGATAGAGACAAAGTAAGGTTATAAGATTGCTATAAGAGGTTGTGGTAGAGCGCAGTAAGAAGAGAAGAATATGTAGATAACTTTTTATACGCCTATTTTTTATAGATGGTGACCTATTCAACTTACCAGAGTTGCTCCAGAACTCAATTCCATCTCATCACGAGATGACAACGGGTACTAAGTACGTGGTTCGAGCACTCAGACACGAGCAGGTACAGCTACTGATGAGGAAGAAGCTGGTCACCTTCGACGTGGTGATCGCTGAATGGTTCTACAGTCGTCTGCTAGCTCCGTGAGTTACAAGCTTACATCAACTATAGCTACCCATACTCTTAGGTCACAAGTCTTTCAGGGTTTGAAAATGAATATAAAGTTTGTTCGTGACACAAAAATTTACAGCCTTCGTAGCGCAGTGGCAGTACGTGCGTGCGACTGTGATGCAAATAGGTTTATGGGTCTCCACGTGGTACCAACAAAACTTTGTGTTGTCAGGGTGTATTTTATAATAAATCCCGTTTTTACAGTTTCCTATGTCTGGTAGAGGACACCTTTTGGTTAAAATAATGATACTTACTGAGGATGAATTTGTCTCCGACGTTCATTTTTGGTATTAGTTTTACGCTTTGGGCGAAACACCTATGTCACACTGTTATAAACCAGGCCCGAATATACCATAATAGCTTCCTAAAACAAATTGTTCAGTATATTTGCCGTTTTAATTAAATAATTGCTATTACTGGCCATTACATTCATGACCGTGGCTGATAGCCATTAGATTTGCTAATGGAGGGCATATTTCTTTTCAAAATAGCACAACTTAGCGAGCTATTCACTCTGAGTAATAAAATTGATTGTATGTGTATGTCTTTGTTGTAGTCCTGGATTTCTTAATTCTTACGTAGCTTCCCACGGCGCGGTGTTACCCGCATTAAGATACATTTTTGGTTACTGCTCTGCTCCCGAAGCCAGTAGCGTCATGTTACACCTTCTCCAAGAACTAGGCTATCATACACAAAAACAATTATACAAATCGGACTGGTAGTTCTAGAGATTAGCGCGCTATAAATATCATTAAGATGTTCAAAATAAATTTATGAAGTAAGTACATAATAAGTGAGGTCCTCCTCAACCTCATAGAAATGAGGAACAAATGACAATATCAGGTAAAAAATCCGCAATTTAACTAGGTAGGTACTTCTTCAGTTGTTTAATTCAAGTTCAGTTTGAATGATCCATATACTTGTTCCATACATTCTACCTCACAGTGGAAAATGCAAGCTTTGTATTTGTTAAATATGTTATTTGTTAATTTGTTAACAAGAATATTATGATATCGGTAATTAGTCAAATCTCTTACAATATAAGTTTAGTAATATGGAGAGTGGAGTCACTTTGGTAGGCCAATATTAAAAAAGAACAATGATCACTGCTTTCTATTAGGGAGGTTAACTTAACATCCTTGTTTTCATACTTTTTTTGCTTACCCCATAGTTTTCCACACCTCTCTATTTAATAAAAACCTTGTCCAGTTCTTTTTGAAAGTTCTTTTCGTATTCTAACTTAATCCACATAAATAAACAGTAAATGTAAATGTAGCCGTATTTTCGCCACGCATTGTGACAAAGTAAAAAGTTTGACGAAGCTTTGATAAGTTTTGTATGCTGAACTTTGACTTCATTCTGATTGACGAAGTGAGACAATGATTACAATGAACTAAAAGTTTTTCAACGTAACAATTTTGTATAGTCGATACTAAGAACGCCAAATTCTGAATCTGACTAAAATATTGCTTTGGGGGTTCAGCAGTAGGTAATAAATCTCGGTTTCAATATTCAGGATAAAGTTATTCGTATTTTCTATCGACAAATTCTCAGTGAGTATTAGGTATTGGCCCAATAAATTGTGCCCGGTAAATGGCAACATGCTTAGTCCCCGTTTCATGGCATAGCTAAGGAAACGTGCTGTTATGCCTTGGTTATAGATACCTATTCGGGGCAAGAAGCATGATACTACGTTATACTAAAAAGATGAATGGAGGAATAACAAATATGAGACCTCGAACTTCATATAATCACATTCTTATCAAATTCTCTATGTTATGTGATTTACAATAACGTGTGTAACAAACGAATATTCGTTTGTTACTTGCGTCAAAGGAATAATTGTGTTACTATATTTATGTTCTACGTGCCACTATATACTAGCTTTTTATATATATTAGCCTGCCAAAGTGACTTCACCCCGCCTGATGGTAAGCAGTCAGTGGAATCTAGAAGTGGTGGCCACCATCCCAAAAGCCATTGTCTTAAACTGCTGGTATGATAGCCTCCACTATGGCGGCTGGGATTGGGGTTATGAGGGAGGTGACAAAAGAGGAAAGGGTGGAAATTAGGCCTCCGGCTTTCACTCACCAAACGAAACGCAGTAGTACGGATACTACTACTCTTACGTCGATCTTTTATGAGAGGGTAGTACTTCCCCGGACGATCCAGCCCATTTATGCTGAAACCAGCGTGGATCTACTACCAGACGCTTACTAGTTTTCCCTTGATTCACATTTACTAAGACTATTTGACTTCAGATACTAGTAGTATTCATAGTAAATAGTTTTACCGCAAATTTAAGAAAGGTGAAAAGATAAAACACATTTATGCGTGACTACAACATAAGCGCAGAATAATGGAGCTTTTCTTTTTTTATAAATAGTTGTAAAATAAAATCGTTTTTTACCCTCTTCTGTTCTCTAGATTAGCAGAGGTATTTGAGTGTCCCCTGATCTGGTACAGCCCAGTGGATGCGTTCTGGATGAACCTGCAGCTGGTGCACGAGGCGCCCAATCCAGCGTATGCAGTGGACCTCCAGGCCAAGAGTATGGCGTCAGAGATCCCCGATGTGAAAGAGAGAGCGCTCAGAATCTGGAAGCAGATTTATATGACTGCCTGGCAATAGTGAGTACACTAGACTTATTTTGTTTAGGTAATAAGCTTGTACAGGGCAATAATATAAGATTTGTCAACGAGCATGTTTCTTTAAAAAACCTTTTTTTGTCTACTATAATGACTCTGTGATGGTAAGCATTCATTAGGTACAGACATGGTGGGCTCCATACTTATTAATTACTATAATTGCAATACGGTTTTAAACATTAGACAGTCCTGAAAAGATACGAGAAATTCCTACTAAAAATTCTTAAAGATTCATAATGACTATAACTAGGTACTTGTTGATGTTGGATGTTAAAAATTATTTTTAATGTCAGTTAAAATGTGATGTGTATCAATTTGAGTGAACGGCCGATAACCCGTGGGTGTAATTGGCGACAAGTGGCCCTTACCCACTTGTCATCACTGTTAAATGGCGAATAAATATGCAGACGAACATGAATGTTATTGTTGTCTGGATTGTGTTTTAAGAAAAGCCTATTAAAATAAATTACACTTGAGTTTAATCTCGTTCAGCACGGTTTGCTTTCAGCGTTCATTTCTTCCAAGCACCAATACATGTAAACCCTGGAATGAACTATTAAATACCTGGGGCTAGTGTTTCTTAAACATTTTACACAAATGCGAGGCCTTATATTCCTTAAAGTGTGAACAAAATGCGCCTAACTGATAATATAACTAGAATAGAAATTATGTCAGCTGATGAGCATAAATACTGACTTTGACTGCCTCCGTGGTGCAGTGAGAGCGCAAGCGACTGTTGTGCACGAAGTTGTGGGTTCGATTCTCACACGGGACAAAACTTTGTGTGAACCATAAATATTTGTTATGAGTCTGGGTGTACTTTGTGTTCAATAAATGTATGTTTGTAAAGTCCCCCGCGACACAGGGCTTGTTACCTAGTGAGGTGTTATTTTTTAGAAAAAAAGGTTATGTGTGTCGACTGTACCATGTGTTCTGCCATGAGTTAACGTAATCGAATGTGATAAAGACCATTAGACGTATTTTTGTTACGTTTTACTGTATAAATAATAAATATAATAATTGATTTCAACAAAACAATTAAGTACTAAGATGTGTCTGTTCATAAGGCGTTAAACTACATCTGACTAAATAAGTCGTTGGTCTTCCATAGCTACTTCACATACTACATAGAAAGCCCGCTGTACTACGAACAGTATCAGCTGGCGCTCCAACGCCGCGGTCGCACCCCGCCTCTGTACGAGGATCTGATTCATGCCGGTGCCATGTTGCTTGTCAACTCGCACCCCACCCTCGGACAGAATCTACCGCTGCCCAACAGTGCCAAGTACGTCGGAGGTCATCATTTGGGAGCTGCTGAACCATTGACAAAGGTATTAGCTTTCCGCAGCGCGGTTTCACCCACGTCTTTGCTTACTGCTTTGCTTCCGTCGCCAGTATCGTGATGTTACACAGTCTATAACCTTCCTCGAGAACTGGGCTATCATCCGCAAAGAGATTAGAGAGAAGATTTTTTTAAATATGATTAAGAGTTCCAGAGCTTAGCGCGTTAAAAAAACAAACTACCGCTTTATATAACAGTGTAGATTGTTCTACCCGATGGCAAGCAGTGAATAAAGTGGCTGCTGGTATAGTGGCTATAGTATTACCACTTTGTACTGCACTTTGTTGTGTCTTACACTCCTCATATTAATATCGGTATCAAAATTAGAAGAACGGACATTATTTGGCGTAAATTAAAAATAAACTATATTTCGTATCTAATTAAATTAATTAATTGAATGTTAAATTTAGGTTGTGTACTTCGCTGTCAATCATTACGACCATATCTCTGTTGTTCAACAAAAAGCTTTTCTGTCACTTGAATATCGCCATAGATAAGTTATTTCCCAACAGGATTGAGAAAATAACTCGAGTATGTAATACAAGTTGTCGAGGGAAATAAATAACATGGATATTAATAGCATTCAGTATTAGATTTGTATCGCGTAAAACATACAATATCAATATTATCAATCCTACTAATGCGAAAGTTTGTGTATGTGTGTGTTTGTTACCACTTAGTGCCTAAACTGCTAAACCGATTTCGATAAAAATTGGTATGTATGTAGTTTTTATCCCGAAAATCGGTCTGATTCCCGATTTACATTAATTAAACACATTCGTGAAGGCGAAGCGGCAGGGCGCAGTTAGTAATGAATAATCTTGCAATGCATTAGCACACAATTAATATGCCCTTTCGGCCGCGGTCAAAACTGGGGCTACGTAACCAGTTACGGTCACACTTTTTCGTCCTTTTACGAAACCAGTTACGATCGAATACTTTTCATCCTTGTACGAAACTAGTCAGCAATAAGTAAAATCACTTAAGAATTTTGTTAGCCGACTTCAAAAAAAGTAGGAGGTTTCTCAATTCGACAGTATATATATATATTTTTTTATGTGTGTTCGCGGATAACTCCGTCGTTTATGAACCGATTTTGATGATTCTTTTTCTGTTGAAAAGGAGATATCCCAAGGGTGGTACCATGATAAGAAAACCAGGATCTGGTGATGGCATTCCAGAGAAATCGAGGGGAACTTTCAAAAATCGTACTGACAACTAGTGCAATTGTTATGTTTTTCATTAAGTATTTTAAGGCACTACTATTTAGTGAAGGTTTGGAGTCAATCTAATAATGGAGCACAAAGACAGTCGAGGGAACTCCTTAACGATTTACAGCAATAAGTTGGTGTTTATACTTAATTCATTTCTAATGATGAGAACTTTGCACCCTTATGGGTTATAAGTGCCATTACGGATAGACCGTCGAGGGAATTTCTTAACAGCAGTCATGTCGGGCTTACTTCATACGGTTCAATGTGCCAAAATGTTTAGTGTGTACAAAAATAATACCTTAGCAAGATTTAGGTCTACCCATCACTAAAAATTGTATAATAAAATATTTTTTAACAAAAAGAAAATATTATCAATCTTAATTTGCTAGTCTACCTTCCTAGTAAGGATCTTATAGTATTTACTTGGCACCAACCTCAAAATTATAAAATACTTATTTAATCATTTCTGATTAACTAAATCAAAATACGAATTACTTTGTGCTAGGTAAATTTATTTTTTACTTTTTAGTTTCATTTCTGTTTGAAGTCGGTTTTCTTTTTGTTAAAAATTATTTTATTATTTAAACTCCATTGGAACTCATTGGAGAAGTATACCACAATGATCTGTTAGATATTTTGGCGCCACGGTATGAAACACCAATGATCTCTTTTTGAATTAGTAAAGTCAACCCACTATCTTAGTAGAGGTACCGTGGAGCGATACGACGAAATACAAAATATACATTCGTCAATTCACACCACTGGTCCGAACAGCTCGTGGTGTGAATCGACGAAAGACACATTACATAGTAGGTACCTAAAGGTAATTTTATAAAAAATTAAAGGTAGGTATTGGGTCCGCCTCTAACATGTCAATCCATTAAATTACTTATTGGTCAATATAAATAAATTTTTAATTTACCAAACAATATACATAGGTACTCATTTTGCATCAGAACTGTATGAAGATTGAACAACAAGCTACTTAAAGCCTGAAAAACAATTGGTTACAAACGCACGGGCTTTAGTCACGCTACGTTTGACGTGACGGCGAAGTCGACGTCACAGCGTGACACTGACGTGACGTCGACGTGCTTCGATTACGCTGTCAGCATTTTATCTCAACCGAAGCTTTTTGACGTAGTTATGATTGAGGAAGTCATTCTTTACGAGCATGTCGATTAACGAACTCGTACTTGGCACGTGTTGTTTCTTGACATAAATTTGAGACATTTTGTAAGTATCGATTATCGGCAAAACAACGTGACATTCTATATTTATGCGAGGACTAGTCGCCGGTCAATTACGTATTTGGTGTATTTGTTTGAACTTAAAACAACAGTTTATTGGCGGATTTATGAGTAAAACTGTAACGAGTAATGCTGAGAAACCATTATGGGTACGGAAAACAACGTAAGTTTAGGAAAAAACAATATATTTTCCTTTTCTACTATCTGCACATTCTATGTTGTACCTATAACTATATTTAGGCAAGCTTGCGTTCCATTGAGAGACTCTATTAATATAAATTCGTAGTATAAATATATCGATACGAAATTTTGCTGAAAATATAATGTTTATTCATCTATTTCTAGGTTGCTATTCGTCTCTGCGTATTTCCCGAACATCAAAATATTTTAGTTATATTTATCAAGATAAATATAGTAAACATGTTTTTCCAGATTCTAATAATAGTGTAAGAACTGTGTTACAATCAAATAATCAAGAGACATAAATACAATTAACCAAACCGATGGTTGCCGAAACCCCATTGAGTTAGAGATACCTATCTCCAGCTTATATGAATCTGTATAAGCTTGAGGTATTCGGTATCACTTCTACACTATTGTTTATCATAAGACAAGGCTGTGTAATATTTATTTAGGGATAGTTCACGTTTCCATTATGATGATAGCGTGAGCCTGTCCGTTACAGTTCGTATGAGCAAAACATTGTTTTGGACAAATACTTCTTGACACGAGAGTTAGGTAATGTAATCTGAGACGAGAGTTATGTTTGTAAAAGAAATATTCTAGCAAATGAATACCTGCTGAATATATAAATATAACGAAATGCCTTTGATTCGATTTTCTTTAATCATTACGTGAGTTTAACCCCTATTTTTAATTTACAGGTTTTGCAGACTTTAGACAACTATTTGTTACGATTCAAAGTTCAAATAGTATTTAGTAGTAAAAGTATTTATATACATTGAGTTCATAAAGTCATGTATTCGTAGTCTCCCGCGATCACAGAGCTTAATAAATAGAATGGAAGCGGCAATTACTTCAATATTACGGTTATTATTATAACTGTAATGTTCCACCGAGTTATGGAGATGCTTCAAAAACATGACAATGAATATTCACCATATTAATAATTATTATCATGATGTTTGCCATGACTAGTCTTGCATGACGTACAAACCTTCATTTATCGTGCTTTTACATTAATTAATTCCTCATTATTCATTTAAAAACAAACAAAAAGGGATGTAAAACAGGCAACACATGCATATTAACGGACACGAAGACTCGAAATAAATATTTATGGAGCACATTCATATTGGTCGCAGTTCTGAATGCATATTTTGCCGATATATGAAAATTTAAAATGTAATAAATATCTATAAATAATACCTTTTCTACTTGATAATAAATACGATTTGACAACAATAACGAGGTCTTGCTAGCTACCGATATGTTTTATAACAGTAAACGAGCAACCTGTAAAAAAATATCTCGATATCAACAAAATAGAAATTAGAATAAAACTTATTAAATTCTAACCTATTGCTATGTTCAGGAGCTACAAGCCATATTAGACAAATCAAAATACGGCGTGATTTACGTGAACCTGGGTGCTACCATCAGCGACAGTATGTCCGAGGAGACGGCGAGCCAGCTGCTCAAAATGTTCGGACAGTTAGAGCAGGAGGTCATTTGGAAGTACGCTGAGAAGTTGGAGCACGTACCGGCTAATGTACATCTTGTGGGCTGGGTACCGCAACAAGCTGTATTAAGTAAGTATACGTATGTGCAGAAAACACAAAGGCTCTTGTAATAAATCGACAGTGCGACGCACGTAGTCCACCCAGAGGACCAATATATTTTATAATATATATTTAGCAGGTGCTCCCACTGTCAAAAATATTGGTGAGTGATCAACGTGGACTAGGCTAAATGTTATTTGCGCAGGTGCTCTTCGGACGGATGCTCTGGGTAGAATACGTCGACAGTGCGGTCTCTGATCTTGATTTTTGAACTACTCCCGCTCTTCTTATGGAAGTGAGGTAGCAGTGATAGGTGCGTACATACTAAAATATAACACCTTACTGCGGTTACCAATTTGCTTGCTCAGAGTGCTGACTAAAACAAACATTATTTTTGATAACATCAGTATTAGTGAATTTGAATATAATCGGTAGTAGATCCACGCTGGTTTGAAACCAGCGTAAAAAGTAAGTACAAATTACTACCCTCTTAAAAAAGATCGATGTAAGAGTAATAATATTCGTACTTTTGCTTTTCATTCGGTCATGTTCAGTCATAGTTTGATCAAACTCATTCATTCATTACTCACAGATGATCAAGATTGTATGAACAAAACTTACAAGGCCATCAGTAAGCTATATATTAAGTAGGTATAAAGTGCCCAGAGCGATTCGACCTTTAAATAGGAGCTTAAAACGTCAATTGATCCCTTCAGGAACAGCTCTTAACTCATCCACAACCTTTTAAGTTATTATATCGCAATTTCACGCAATCACAATAATACTCTATTTCGTAAAATAACGGGAAGCATTTACTCGACAATTTGCACTTAGTTTTTTGTTCAAAATCGAGGAATCTATTTTTACGTTTTAACGTAACGTAAGTCACTTGAATGAGTTTATTATTATTGCTACACTAAAATACTGAACACACTCAGTGTTGAATTAGTATTGTTGAGCTTTTCTTCCAACTTTTCAATGCTGGAAGTAATTGAAAAGTTGTAAAATCCTATGTCAATCAATTAAGAGCTGAAAATCAGAAGCCTTAAGTCTCTATTTTCATTCCCAGGACATTCAAACACAACGATGATGATCAGCCACGCTGGCTACCTGTCCTACATAGAGGCCATGTACTACGGAGTGCCCATTGTAGGCATCCCGGTAGCTGGCGACCAGCTACTGACCATGAACCTTGTAGCAACCAGGGGCAGAGGCATCAAAGTGACCTACACAGAGAAGCTTGCGTACAAACTGAAGGAGGCCATCAATGAAATATTTGCGAATTATTCGTGAGTATTTAAACCTGATAAGGATTGATGTAAGTAGGATAATGAAAGAGATTTATGGAGCAGAAATGACTGGGAAAGTTGGTAAGGGTCGCCCTACACGGACATACACAGACAAAATAGGCGACGTGTTGACAAAGGGCACAAGCACCGTATGTATGAAAAGATTATGAATGTTGAAGAGGCAAATGAGGTATGTTTTGATAGAATGGCGTTCTATAGTCTCTGCTTACCCTATTAATGGGAAACAGGCGTGAAGCTATGTACGTAACATGTATATATGTGTATTTAAACCTATAATGGAACTTCATATCAGTGAGTTATGTAACAATATTGTGATGAAGAATAATGTTAATTAAGGACCTCAATTGTTACAACAAATGCATTGGATTCACAAATAAAGTCAAAAAGAAGTTCAATGGTTTTGAAAACATCTATTATTTGACACGATGAGTGCGTAAAAAACATATTGATTACTTAGCTCCTATCTCACCGTTTACAGTATTAAAATATTTGAGAATAAAGAGGAAAAAATGAATGCAGTTCTGTTGTCTTATGTATATATAAATCATTGTTGAATACGGTACCAACTTAATTCATTAGAAATTCTTAACACGTAACATATCAAAATCCACCCACTGCAGTCGTCTAGTTTTAAAATAACCAGACCATCTTTTATATTTTTTTTTTATATTTTTAGCCTACCAAAGTGACTCCACCCCGCCTGATGGTAAGCAGTCAGTGGAATCCAGAAGTGGTGGCCACCATACCAAAAGCTATCGTCTTAAACTGCTGGTATGGTGGCCTCCACTATGGCGGCTGAGAATGGGGTTAGAGGAAGGGAATGAGGGAGGTAAGGAAAGAGGAAAGGGGAGAAATTGGGTCTCCGGCACTCTCACTCACCGAACGAAACGCAGTAGTAAGGATACTACTACTCTTAAGTCGATCTTCTATGAGAGGGTAGTACTTCCCCGGTAGTATTTCATTCATGCTGAAATCAGCGTGGATCTACTACCATCGAGAAATCGAGAGATCTGCAAGGCATTTTAAAAACTTATTTTAATTTACTTATTATTGGGGTTTATTTCCCAAAAGAGCTTTCCTTCTTTGTTTCACAATCTCTGGAGATAGTTTACGTTGTTTAGCGATCCATCAATCTGGGGGCCTACCACCTCTTATAGCAGTATTAATGTTACTTTTTGTTTTGTCTTTTTCTTTTGTGCCATTAAAAACAAGAATAGAGACAAAGCAAGGTTATAATAAGAGTGTTATAAGAAATTGTAATAGGGACAGGTCGGCCTTTTGGCGGCCATTACTCCAACCAACGCCGCACTATCGAGGGAAACTTTTATAAATTATATTAACTTACTTTATCTTAGCTTTTTACCACAGTTTTGTCCGTATGAATAGACTTCTGTAAGTTTACAACTTACTTCTACTATTTTATAGTATACTGATTGCCCTGTCCTGCTAAATTTAAACTCCCAAATTTCCTATCACCCGAAAACATATATTTTAAATACATTCTTTTAATAATATGTATCTCTTATTTAGATACAGAAGCGCAGTAACAGAGGCATCATCTATTTTACGTCGACGTTTGATCCCGCCGTCTCAAGAGCTGCGATACTGGGTGGAACTGGTGATGGCCACTAAAGGAGCAAAACACCTTCGGTCGCCGGCCCTCGCTCTGAACACCGTAGAGAGGTACCACCTGGATGTAATAGTGCTGGTCTGTTTACTGTACTGGTTCCTTACGAAGATCGTGAAGTTAGTGAAGGTGTACTGGGACGACTTTGGGACTGATGTTGCGGTTGAGAAAGAGAAGAATGAATAGGTTGTTAAAGTGATTATTTGTGTTGTTAATTTGTTATAAGTAGTTAATAAAATATTATAAACAACGTATTAAGTTGATTTGCATTTGAAAGGCCTTAATGAATTTTTAAATCATCGTTATACAAACTACAAAAGCTTAAAGGGTTATCTACACACATCAAGGCCGTGATCCGGCCGTGCTACAGAGTAAGAAGCTCAGTTGCCGGAACGGGCACGAACATAGACATAAATATATGATCGAGTCCATTGGCAATGTATTTTTTTTTCATTCCTGACGGAGCACGGCCCTGATGTGTGTAGATAGAGCTTAAAGCTGACAAAAAATTTAAATGACAGTGCACTGTTTGAAAATCCTAACTGCCAGACACTGACAGCTAACTCACGGCATTAGGATTTCGATTGTTCGACAATGTTGTGGGTGCCATTTCCACCTGAGAAATTGTTACGAGATTAGAATTTGAACCCTGTCCGAACGTTGTCCAAAAATCTTGATAACTTACGAATGATAAGTTACGAAAAGGCAAGGCACATAAAAATACTTTATTTCCATATAAATGATCCTGACAAACTAGCTCCAAATAATATAGCTATCCGGAACTGTTCATAAATAGCTATATTATTAGTATAAACATAGTGTGGCAATAACAAAAGTTGGTTTCATGATTAGGTACCGGATAACTCGTCACGTTGTCCCCAGAGAGACTGGTTGTTATGCGATCTGGCGCGCATTTATGATGTGACACAAACTATATTGTTTGAAAGTATTTGATTTTTTATAGCATTTATGTGGCAAATCAGCATACGGCGCACTTACTGTTGCTTATAAGCATTATCAACCGTAAAAATTCTCTTACCACATAAAAAGTATATTATTCTAGATAAACATTTATCTTGGAAGAAGTCAGAGGTTTCCTAGTATCTCTTTTGTTTTTATTGCCGTCAGTTTTAGACGAGCGAATAGCCCTCGTGATGGTAAGTGGTAACTGTCGCTCATGAACGACTTAGTCTCTAGCATTGCTCCTGCTAATGTCAGGTACTCTGCGAAGCCGCTGCCTACCGTGAAGGGAGTGTGGTAGAGGGGGGGATAGAGGTAGGTGAGGAAAAGGGAACGGGGGAAATTAGACCTCAGGCCTCAGGCACTCTGGGTGACGACACCTACTAGCACACCCACACCGGTAGTTGCTTCCCTTTTGAGTAGGTAAATCTGCGACATTCAAGTCGTGAAAAACTGACATAATCCTACCGATAATTTTCTTCCAGTTAAGCCTTACTCCTTTAAAGAACAAAATAACTTATTAAATAAAGCCCGGAGATCGTCCGATCCGCTTTGATACTATCTACAATATTATCTGTTCAATCTAATTTGTATTTGGTTAGTAACATAAAAGGGTTCGCGATAACTCCATGAAAGGACACTTTGAAAATGTAATATAATTATAAAGTTAGTAAAATTATTAACAAAATATTGTTGAAAGCCTTATTTGGGTACTGTATACACGAAGGTATGTACATGAACCTTTACCTACCGACTGCAAACGGCTTAAATACATGACTCCGTAACATAGAGCTTATTATTGTCTAAGTTGTATTTCTAAAAAAAAAGTTTTGCTTCCGAGATCATTACACTGCCAGTGCCATCCGATTATGTGTGTAGAAATAATACAACTCCAAAGTTACTTGTAGATAATAGAAGTTTTATACTATAATAATCTTATATCAAGTGCGGTATAGTATAAATGGTATTTATGTATGTAAATACGAGTTGAATATAGTCTCAGTTTGGTTGGCACAGCGCCTGTCCGCTGCTTATTCGATGGATTTATTTCTACATTACCGATAACATAAACAAATTGGATATTTAGAGCATAACTGGTTCAAATAATTTAGTGTTACGAATCACTAAATAAATTTTACTAGCAATATGTTGAAACGGCACGCTGTGCAATACTAGTGCCGGTAAATACTCGTACTATCGAGTACTAGCAGTTAACCATTTAAATTTACTGTTATTTGTTTCTATTTCGTGTAAACATTGACGCAAGTTTTCACGTTACCGCGTAGTACTCATAAATATTTACAGATCTAGTTTATCATACAAATAAAACAGTTCCGTGCCTTGTCGGCTATAAGATAAGGGACAACCGAAATAAACCGTTTGAGTCGTCCTTGAGTTTTAAAGGTGTTAAGGGTTGTAAGAAAACCACTCCGTGCGAGGACTGTAAACGTCCATATTGCTTGCGTGAATTTAAAACTTTGAATTGGTGCTTAAGATGTAATCAGTCTTTTATACTTAAACATGTATTTTTTAAAAAGGACAGCTACATTATTTTGCAAGAAAGCACTGTTACTAAAAATTCACCAGTTACAAGTACCTATACAAATAGATAGAGGTAAAAATACACAGAGATTCGAAACAAACATTTGTTCAGTACCACAGCTTACATTATTAGGTATGCATGTAGTATATTCGAACCCATACCTATTACATAGGTGTTTTTTATACGACTTTGGTAGCAAACAAGCATACCTGATGGTAAGTGGCAACCGTAACCTCTAGAGATGGCTGTGTTTTCTAAGCATTACAAAAGTAATAATGCTTAGAAAACACAAAAAAATCGTTGCCGACCATGGAGAAGGGGATGAGGGAAGGCAAGGAAAAAATAATATTCTTACGTCGATCTTCTATGAGAGGGTAGTCATACTGCCCTGGACGATTCAGCCAATTCATGCTGAAACCAGCGTGGATCTACTACCGTTAGAACGGTTAAAATGTTTCATAGCTGTTATAAATACGTACTTCTACCTACTTCTTCGAGGTAGAGGTAAATCATTAAAAATGTTTCTTTCGTAGTTTTAAACAGTGTATTTTTAAAATTGCCACCGCCCAAAGTTTGCTCTTGTTGTTACTTGTAGACGAACAACGAACTGATAAAAATAAATAATAGTTTACAAAAATGGTGCGAATTTACGATCAAATTAACTATTAACTAAGAAACAAATGAAATTCAATAACATTAATTGTAATGTGCGTAATTCTTATAATGTCGTAGCAGTTATGTAACTTTTTCATAATACACATTTTTGTTCAGTTTTACAAATGTAAAACAAGAAAAATATTGCTAAGAAAACTCTGAAAAGTCTCAAATTATAAAACCACTCTGAATGATGACATTTTTGTAGAGATGACGTCTTTACCGGTAGAATTTATGGTCTTGTGATCAGCACCTTTAAGACTGGGTCATATCACCAGGCCTTTTAAAGGACAATGTTTGCCATAGTTCAAACTTTGGCATTCGCTTTAGAGACGACAGTAAGATAAGAGAGTTTACTAAGCAGGTAATGGCTGTCATGACAGTAAGAAGTGCTCCCATATTCTAGACCAGGGGGCTTACCACCTTCTAAAGCAGTATTATTTTAACCTTACTTTGTGTTTTGTCTTTTACTTTTGTATCATTTAAAATAAGGGTAGACACAAAGAAAGGTTTTAATAAGATTGCTATAAGTGGTTGTGGTAGTGCCCCTGATACTTACAGCTAATAACTATCGAAGTCTTGTAATATATAATTTCTGATCTTAGCAAGTATTTGAATAGCAATACATCGTATTTGTTAGGAGAACTAATATTGCATGAGAGTGAACGACCGGCCGGACTCACGCGCCGCCCTTCAGTAAACGCGATTAATGATCGTTGATTATTGCTCCGATCCGATACTTTCTTTCACATAACAAACACCTTTATTGTAATCTCGATAAAGGATATTCTACCTTAGCTAAACTCGATAAGGGTAACTGTTAAGAGTGAAATAAAAACGTTATTAATGTACCCTAGTCGCCAGAAGCTTGTCCCGCCAAAGTCGGTTCAAGGACACACACAACATCTATTTATTTTTGATATTTACAGTCTGTTGCGGAAATTAATTTAGTTTGGAAGAAGAAATTCGGAGATAGTTCTTTTATTAATGGGTATTGTGATCTTTGTGACAATCTAGATAATTGCGCTTCTTGTGTGAGAGATTTATGTTGAGTACCTATAGTCATTGAAATTTGCGGTAGAATAAGGCGAAAAGAATCAGCTAGATTAAAAAAAGGCCAAAAAGAGGGGGTGATAGTAAAGGCAAAGAGAAGTACCTAAGGACTATAGTAAGCACTGTGCGGTTAGCGCTGCGGCTGCTCGATCGGCTGGCAGCAGGACGCGGTTGTCATTGTGGCTAACCGGATAGCGGCTAATCGTAACCGAGTGGCGACAATAGTCGACAAAAGCAGGCAACCGAAAATTTCTTCTACCCGCCCGCATAACAATCGTCCGGTCCGGCTGACCGTCCTTTCCGAGCGACCAGAGCGGTTGAGCGGTAGCCGCATCGCAGTGCGAAAAAAACTACTTACTGTTTCGTAAATTTTTTTAACCGCATATTGTGTGGGTACCCTAAGTACCTATACATGAAAATAAAACTATAAAATTCAGATTTATAATTATACGTAGATATGCCTATTCCGTGACATAACGAACGATATAATCATAGTATTACGATTGTGTATAATTAAAATATATACAGAATTTCTCACAAATAAAAGTATGGTATAATTAATCTACCTTCCATCAACTTTGTAACAAAAGTAATTGAAGTAAGTAGTTGATGTAACTGTAACTTGACAAGAACATCGCATCAGTTATACTTAAAGACGCCTCTCTCCCCTCCTCTTAGGTGTCGGAGTGTTTACTGTAACAATACAAACTGAAACTTAAGCAATTAATTGTAATTTTAAAGATTGCTTTCATTCATAATAGAAATAAAGTTAAGTGTATTTAGATAGTAACTTATTACCTACTGGATTATTAACGAATTTAAAATAGGTTATCTAAATGTCGCAGGGAAATGAAGATACCAGGATTTCCAAGAAATATTTAGTGATACCACAAAATCACAGAAATAGTTTTAACCTCTGATAAGTTTAACATGAAAAATACATGGTCTTCATGACACAATGTCTATACCTACATTGAAAATATCTTCCAAGTTGTGGCCTTTGTATTATACGCTTGGTACTCTAGTAGTCTACATGCTCAGTGGGGCACGGAGCTGCTTCCTGTTCAAGTCGACTCTAGTTACGGCAGGTCGCCTCATCGAACTATTGTGTTCACATCAAATTGATTATGCTTGACGAATTGAGACCAAGGCACGAGTATCATACTCTGTATATTTTGTTACTAGAGGACGTCACGCGGTTTCACCCGCGTGGTTCACGTTCCCGTGAGAGTTCGAGGATAAAATATAGCCTATGTTACTCAGTGATAATGTAGCTTTGTAATGATAAAAGAATTTTTAAAATCGGTACAGTAGTTTTTGAGTTTATTCGTTAATCATACAAAAATACAAATCTTTTCTCTTTATAATTTAGAATTTAAAATTTCTTCTTTATATTAGTGTAGATGCAGTTATGCTATAACTCTCTCACAAAAAGATAAGCAGGAGTATGTATATCACACTCTTGTCTTTCTCTTTATCAGTACAAATTACTTACTGAGGTAATTCTGTGAGTGCAACAGACTTATTTTGAAATGAAATGAACCTTTATTGTTTGTTACAGGTAGGTTATGAAATACAGGTGGTAGTAAGTCAAAGTCAAAGTCAAAGTCAAAGTCAAAGCATTTATTTTATTTAGATCATAAAGTATGATGCTTATGAAAAGTCAACATTACATTTTGTCAGCCAATTGACCTACAGCCAGTTCGCTGACGAGGTAGAGCTGTGAGAAGAACTGGCAAGAAACTCACGCCACTCTTTTCAATCGCCAGATAATTACAGTTATTTGAATGAGTTACAATTTAAACACTCAACGCAACCAAAGAACCATACAAAGTAATTATTACAAATTAACTAATTAATATGATACTAAGATTAAAGAAAGAAAACGAGGATTTCAATTATTTAGTTTCAACTAGTATGGTAATTTGACTACGTATTTTAATTAAACTGGTAAATGCACCCCCTGGTCACATTGAACGACAAGGTAATACTGGATTGAATATTAAAATATGTAAGCCATGCCAAGATTGACCAGTCATCCCAAGTAGCACCCGTTCACGAGCATGACGCACGGGCCAGCCATCATCACCCTCGCCATATTAGAGGGAAGGTGATGACCCGGCCAATACGACACCACAAGCAATGACATTTTAGTGAGCATGACAATGCAGGGCATGGGTGGTAAAAGAACCCTAATAAAATGTATTATGCCTTACGAACTCGTAATGATCATGATATGCATCTACTTCACATTAAACTTTTACTACAATAGTCAACATAATTACAATAATAGTCAATATAATTACTATAATAATAATCAATATACTGAATGATAATAATAGTCAATATAAGTACAATAATAAAAATATCAATATACTTAATGATAATAATAGTCAATAAAGCTACAACAATAATAATCAATATAACATTAATCTTGCATTAAACGAGCAACTATACCCATGCTGCTTTATCATTTAAATAATCATTAATAGTATAATAACCCTTTAGAATAAGGCGGTTTTTAACAGTTTGTTTGAATTTTTGTAGGGGTAGATTCATAATGTCAATGAGTAATTTGTTATAGAAACGTACACCTAGACCCGCAAATGAGTTGTTTACTTTATGTAGGCGATAATATGTACCAACTAATTTATGTTTACCTCGAGTATTCACAGAGTGCATGTCACAGTTTCTGGAATACAAGTCTATATTTTTCTTGATAAACATAATATTGGCGAAGATATACTGAGACGCCACCGTCAGAATACCTATTTCTTTAAAAATCTCTCTTAGTGAAACCCTAGGGCCCAAATTGTAAATAGATCGCACTGCTCGTTTTTGAATTATAAAAATTGAATCAATATCCGCAGACTTGCCCCAGAGCAGTATACCGTATGACATCACGCTATGGAAATAGCTGAAATAGACAAGTCTAGCTGTTTCTATGTCGGTAAACTGTCTTACCTTTCTTATCGCAAAGGCTGCGGAACTGAGTTTACCAGCAAGACACGATATTTGGGTACCCCATTGAAGCTTGTTATCTAAAGTTAAACCCAAAAAAAACTGTAGACTCAACAAAGCTCAAAGTTTCATTATTTAAACTTATATTAATAGCTAGGCTTTTAGTATTGGGCATAGTAAATTTAACACATTTAGTTTTCTTTGAATTAAGCAGTAGGTTATTCGCACTAAACCAGTCCAGAACTTTCACTAGTGAGCTATTCACTTTATCAATGTTAGTTTCCTTACGATCCACTTTAAATAAAAGTGATGTGTCATCAGCGAACAGTACAATGTCGCAAAAATTCTGAATATGGAATGGCAAATCATTGATATAAATCAGAAAAAGAAAAGGGCCTAAAATGGAACCCTGTGGCACGCCCATAGCTACAGGTAATCCGGTAGACCTACTTCCGTTTATATCAACATATTGTATTCTATTGCTTAAGTAAGTGGCAACTAGATTGAGTGCAGCATCCCTAATACCATAATGACTGAGTTTTCGTAGAAGCGTATTGTGTTCGACGCAATCAAAGGCTTTTGAAAGGTCACAGAAGACACCAATAGCATCCATCGAATTTTCCCAGGCACTATAAATATGCTTAATCAATGTAATACCTGCATCTATTGTAGAACGACCTTTAATAAAGCCATATTGCTCTTTGTGTAACAATTTATTTGAGACAAAGTGACTTTCTAATTGCTGCAAAATTATTTTCTCAAACACTTTGCTAATAGCTGGCAATATGGAAATCGGTCTAAAGTTAGTTGCGTCACTTTTTGATCCATTTTTGAATAAAGGTATTACTTTACTGTGTTTCATCAGATCAGGAAACACGCCTGTGTCCACACATCTATTAAATATTGTGGCAAGGTGTGGAGCTATACTAGATATTATATTATTAATTAGATTCGTTGAAATACCCCATAAGTCAGCAGTTCTTTTTGAGTTAAGTGACTTAAACACTTTTATCACATCATTGGGGTTAATATACTTGAAACTAAATAAAACGCTGCACTCTCCCACGCTAACCCTAGCTAAAGTTTCGGCTTTGACTGGGCAAGAATCTAAGGACCTGGTTGCATTAACAGGTATGTTTATAAAGAAATTATTAAATGTTTGTGCTACATCTAAATTATCTGAAATAATTTTATTATTTACGTTAAGTTCAAAGTTAGTATCCCGCAATGTGGTTCGTCCAGTTTCATTGTTAATGATACTCCAAGTTGTTTTGATTTTATTGTCAGATTCTTTAATTTTATTACTTATGTATAAAGATTTGGCTGTGGTACAAGCCTTTTTAAACATTTTTGAATAATTCCTAACGTAATCTACAAAGTTCGGATTTGTATTATATTTTTTCATACCATATAGTTCAAACAGTTTAGTTCTACTTTTATAGATGCCTGTTGTTGCCCAGTCACAAAATTTAATTTTAATATTTTTATTATAAGTCTTGGGTTTAAAAATATTTTCATATTCTACCTTAATTAAATTAAACAAAGATAGGTAGAGGCTGTCAGGATCGTCGAGACTAAGATCTATATTGGTAACTTTAGTACTAATGTTCTCGCTAAAGTGTTTCAGGCGTTCAGAGGTCACTGGCCTACATGTGATCTTATAATTAACTTTAGGTATTTTAATTACAGGCAATTCAACCTTTTGCCCATAGTGATCAGATGTTAAATCATTCAATATAGAACTATTTAAAGACTGACAGTTGCAGAAAATATTATCTAGGCATGTAGCAGAATGAGTAGTAACTCTAGTAGGTTCATAGAATAAATAATGTAAGTCAAATGAGGTAAACAAGCTAATTAATCTACTACATATAGCTGATTCCTCAAAAGAGAGTCCTCAAAAGAGTAGATAAATGTTTCACTGTAACATCCACAGGGTGTACAATAATTATTACTTTGCCTGAATGTTGCCACGCGGCGTTTTCCCCATTTCGGGTTATTTCAATTTGCACGGAAAATTTCATTTAAGAAAAGACGCTAAGCCCTCATTTATATTTTTATTATACTACACAAATTTGAAAATATTTGTTTTTCATTACGCACTCCAGGGACACAAAAGGGTTGAATATTGTTAAAAATAACCCAATAGGACATTTAGACATTGATATTCCAGAACAGGAAAATAAAAGGAAACTTTATAAAAATTGTATTATATATTTATTTATTTATCATAATAACAACAATATAGGCTAACAGCAGAACCAACACGCTTTGATGTTGTATACTAATAAAAATAAAATAGAAAACTTAAAATAATGTCGCGTAAAATATTAATGTCATAACTTATTACTAAAGTATAAAATTATATTTACAACATAGACTGTTTAGTGTAATGTTTTATTATATTATATGTTCCACCACATTTAAATGCAATGTTACTGTTTTGCACATTTGGTTAGCTGTGCAATAGAATATGTCTGTATCAAGATTTACAAGTAATAGATTATTGATCAGTTCGATAGCTCTTCCAGTACTAGTGGCCTGAGGCTTGCGCCATGATGTTGATATAGTTAAAAGTGGATGTTGTCGCCGTCCAATGGCGCGCATATATTGGTCTGGTACATAAAAGTAAATGTTTTCCCTCACCGATGGATTATCCACTTTATTTGTGAGAATATATTGCACAACCTATGATGTAACTTAAGTTTCGCTCTAGTTAAGTACTTATTATTGCTTCAATATATATCAATCACTGATGTGCTACGATCTAGAGACATCAACATTTATCAATTGATCGACTTTGGCACCGTGGCCCCGACCTCGTGCCTTAGTGGCAAGTTCAAGTTCGTCGCCCACACCGTCTCGCCCTAACTAATGCAATAGATCGATATCGACACGGTCATTACGACTAACTGCAGCTCCATCACTACTTTTTGGTATATTTGATACACCTACATTATGTAATTTGTTGCAAAAATAGAATAATTTACGTTTTGTAATTTTTGCTTGTTGTAACATGTGTCTTCAAACGATATAATTTTGTGAATTTCATTGCAGGTAAAAGTTTCGATGTTGATAGCGCGTTCAAACTTAAGCCAAGACTTTTATATACGAATAGCCAACAACATAATAGCCAAGACCTTAAACTTAACTTTAGGGTCTTGGCTTTTAAAATTATCATAATTTATTTGAATTGATTTTATTTGATTTATTTTCTTTGTATTTTTATTTTATTTTGCAATAGATAATTTCAACAGCTAAATATTTAAACAATTTTAATCTTGTTACAGATACAGGCTTGCCTAGTTTGGGGTCAATGTTAAAACTATGTTTTGTACTTACTTTTGGAAATATGGAAATATATATGGAATAATACCTAACACTTTGAACGCCATGCAGCCAGACTCTATAGAAAATATTATCTGCAATCATTGGTGACACGTGGCACTTAGAGACTTAAGAAAAAAAATCTCAAAAATATTATGTGTGTAAAATCAATAATAAAATCCATGATAGCATCTCTAAAGATTGAACAGTCATAATAGAATATTATTGTTTTCTACGTACATAGATCAACAGTAAACATGAGTAAACAATTTTGTAATCATAGCTTTTACGTTAACGTAAATAACGAACATACCTAAGACCGATACTTTTACTGAAAATTCCGAAACCACAGCCACTGCTCAAAGCATAACGAAAGAATACAATAAGATAATAATATTTGGAGATCAACAAGCACGCGACCTATCAAGAACATTGATAAGAACAAGATTAAACATTGCAATGAATGAAAAGTACAATATTACCTCAATTATTAAACCAAACGCAACCACAGCACAAATTCTAAATAGCTGCAATGACGACTTCTTGAAAACGCTGACACCCGACGACATCATAATACTGGTAATAGGATCCAACGATAAACACCCACATAAGTTTATGTCTGAACTCTGTATTGCATTATATAAATTACGATCCCAAAAAGTCTATATAACAAATGTACAAAATAATGCATATCTAAATGTAAAGTTGATTAATTATAACATTGAGTTAATAAGTAAGAATTTCCCTCATTGTAAATTTCTAAGAGTGCACAACAATGTGTATGAAGTCAATAACTATACTGATCTTCCAAACAATAACCATCACAAATACCTTCTAAGTTTGTGTTTCCGATTAAACACCGACATATTCTACACAAACTATAAAAAACAAACTTTTTACCAACCAATAAATAACATTCAAAATTACAATACACAATATAACAGCAATGAACAAAAAATAACAACAAATAACTCAATACAAACAAAAATAACGTCCTATTTTCAGCCAATAAAAAATAAAAATATAGACAATACCATACCAAACCCTCTGTTTTTTCTCCAATCAGTCTAAACAAGCCAAAGTCACACTAATTCACCAAAACATCGCTGGAATACTTAATAAACAGGAATTCATAGAGGTAGCCATAGAAAACACACAAAGAGCAATTGGTAAAATAGATATTTTATGCTTCACAGAAACATTTATAAAAAAGGGCGCGGAATCAAATATAGGAATAAATAACTTTAAGTTAGCGTCGTTTTACTCCAGAAACTATCAACGCCGAGGAGGCTCTTGCATTTTAGTGAGAAATAACCTACAACATAGAGAGGTCAATAATCTCAATCCACCAATCTCTATACATTTCGAATGTTGCGCCACCGAAGTAACAGACTTTAATTTGATAATTGTATGTATATATAGGACACCTACATCAAATACACAGATCTTTCTCAATAACTTAGAAATATTATATGGTAAACTCGCTAAAAAAAGGAACAAAAATATTATTATATGTGGCGACTGGAATATAGACACCCTCAAAACTAATAAATTTTCAAATCATTTGAAATCAATATTAAATAATAATAATTTAAAAAGCCACATAACTACACCGACCCGGAAGAACGCATGTTTAGACCAAATAGCTACTAATATACAAAATGCCAATTCTGCCCAACATATGTTAGCACTTTCAGATCACAAATTTATGCAATCAGTCACATGTAAGCTTAACATTAACCGGAAAATTCAGGAAAAGCCACAATATTGGTTTACACACGTAAGAGATTACAGTACAGAAAATATCGGCAAATTTAAACACTATTTAAGCTCCTTATCTTTCTCTGAAGTTCTAAACCTAATTACTACAAACGAAGCTTTCGATAGCTTTCACGAAACAAACAAAAACTTCAAAACTTCCTATCTTCAAACAATATATTAAAGAACGAACAGTTTGGATTTAGAAAAAATAGTTCAACTACTTTGGCGTGCTTCTCGTTAGTGAAACATATAACTGAAAGTCTAAATGTACGAAAAAAAATAGCTTGCATATTGGTAGACATGACGAAAGCATTCGACTTTGTATGCCATAAAACACTCTTATCGAAACTCTCTTGCTATGGTATACGGGGAAACGCCTACAATTGGATCAGAAGCTATCTCAGTGAACGATCACAATGCGTTGAAATAATTAAAACAAACAAATCTGAACAAAAAGTATTTAGATCTGACTATCGACAAAATAACTATGGAACTCCTCAAGGTGGTATTTTATCCCCGTTACTCTTCCTACTTTATATTAATGACCTTCCCGACTCTATAAAAAATGACTGCATTTTGTTCGCTGACGACACTACAATAATCATAAAAAGTGACAATGATATGAGTTTAAAAGATGACATTAACCTAGCCCTTGACCGTATAACCTCATGGTTAGAACAGAACAATCTTAGGGTAAACATGACTAAAACCAAAATTATACAATTTCAGACAATTAACTCTAATATTCCAAAACTTGACATACAACATAACAATTATCACCTGACCGACACAAATGAATGCGTATTCTTAGGTATAACTTTGGACAAATATTGTAATTGGAAAGCCCACATAGAAAATATATTAAATAGAATAGACCGTTTTATATTTGTTTTAACCAGAATTCGACAAACAGTAAACATAGACTGCGCTAAAACTACCTATAACGCTTATATCTCTTCCGTACTCAGATATGGCCTAATAATCTGGGGCAACTCAGTAGATAGCTATAGAGTATTTTTGGCCCAAAAAAAATGTATACGAGCCATGTGTGGAGCCGATTTCTTAGATAGCTGTAAACCAATTTTTGAAAAATACCGGATCCTTCCATTACCCTGCTTGTACATTTTAGAAATTTGTTTGTTTGTAAAGAAACACCCAGAGCTGTTCGAGAAATTCGGCGATTCAGAAACCAGCCGCACACGACATAAAAACAAGTTACGACTACCACAAATAAGATTAAATATACTTAGGAGAAATAGTTATTGTATGTCCATCCAAATATTTAATAAATTACCAAACAATATTAGCACATTGCCTTTGACAGTATTTAAAAAATGTATGTTAAAACTATTATTGAGACTGGCCTGTTGGTCTAGTGGTTAGTGACCCTGACTGCTAAGCCGGAGGTCGTGGGTTCGATTCCCACCCAGGACAAACCTTGGTGTGATGAGCATGATTGTTTGTTCTGTGTCTGGGTGTAATTTATCTATAATATGTATGTATTTACAAAAAAAAATGCATATAAGTAGTATATCAGTTGTTTAGTACCCATAACACAAGTAAATATAATTGCTTAATTTGGGGCTAGATGGCGCTGTGTGAATGTGGCAGAATATTATTATTATTATTATTATTATTATTATTAAGTAAAAAATATTATAGCATTAAGGAATACTTAGACGATAAGAATTTAATATTATAACGCCAACCTGACCTAAAAACTGATATATTTACATGCCTTATATGGCAGGATATGCTGGATGTATTACATCTTTAAGAACCCTGTACCATATTCTAGTAAATAAAGTATATTTCATTTCATTTCATTTCATTTCATTTCATTTCATTACTATTGAGATAATATGTTTGTCGATATCTGCATTAGTTGCAGTCTAATGGAGCCACGAGGATTTACACGGTTTAGACGAGAAACGGATTAGGTTCGTACGTACGCAAAGCTGAAAACACCAACTAAAATTAATTCTGCACCGTTGGTCTAGTGGTTAGTGTAACTGACTGCGACGCCGGGTGTCGTGGGTTCGATTCCCGCGGAAGGCAAATATTTGTGTGATGAACATTTGTATTTGTCTTCAGTTTGGGTGTTTTCTATGTATATTAAGTACGTATATGTATTATATTTCAATTATCTAGTACCCATAACACAAGCTCTGCTTAGCTTGGGACTAGATGACGATGTGTGATAGTGTCCACATATTATTATTATTATTATTCAATTCATTCAATCAAGAGTAGAAAATCTATCAACATTTAATACATCAAGCTAAGCACGTAAAGATAAAGTTAAAGTTCTTTAGTTACTTTATTAACAAATAAATAAAAAATATGTTATAATATTATTTTTCAAACGAGCTTTCCGTGTCTTTGCTTACTGCTCTGCTCCCGTCGCCAGTAGCGTGATGATACATAGCCTATAACCTTCCTCGAGAACTGGACTATCATACGCAAAAATAAGTAGTAGTAAAGTAAGTAAAAAGTAAAGTTGCAAAGATTAGCCACACGGCTTGCGCGGTGCATTTATTCAATAATAGGTTTATCAATGAATGCCGCGCGTAGGTAATACTATCATCTTGTTGGTATACAGCGGCCAAACGTTGTTGATTTGCGCGCAATATTAATTAACAATAATTATTAAAATGTAATATTTTTTTAGTATGTTTTAATTTTTCATTTGTTTGTTTGAGACTTTATTTACGTAGATATAATGTTTTAAAGCGTTTTTTAAAAAATAATTTTGATAACATTAATTTTCAATTTTATGGTCCATAAGTACTTGGTACTATGTATAGAATCTCAGGTTAAAAGGATGCTAATGAATTCAAAATCACCCTGTAGATAACGTTTTCTCAAAAGCTGTTGCCTTATTTTTAAGATGCGAAAACACTTTTTACAGTTCCTATCGGATTTTTCGTTTGGAATAGTTTCCAACCAATGATATTCTATTTAACAGATATGTTATACACTCACAAAACAACAGAAAAAGTGTTCCGCACAGTACCCGTTGCACACATAGACCTTTTTCATTCATTTCACATTTCACTACATGTCGAAATGATAGAAAAGGATGACTTGAGAAAACAAATATGAAAAAAAGTGACAGCTAGTGTTGTCAATTGCGTATGAATTTGAACAAACATTACTCTAGTTACCAATCACCGCATGCTGTATCATAGACTAACAAATATAACGCGAGAGAAGGTACAAAATTTGTACCGCAGTTTCTACCTATAACAACTACTAAAGGTAGAAAAATAAAACATGTGAAAGAAAATAAATATTTATTTACAGAAAAACTAAAACAGTTTTAATAAAAACTGCGATAGACATAATTACAAGCTTTTTTGTACGTAACTATATTTATAACGGGTGGAATCATGCAACTCAATTTTCGGCCGATTGAACTGAAACTTTTTACACATCTTATGGTCTGTTGACAATGCAATTATATATAATTAATATTATTTAAATCTAAAATAGCGAACCTAATATGGGTTACATTCTGTAACCCAAATTTTAAAATACGATAAAAAAACACATAACCCTCCTTTTGGGCTTTACTGTAGTTGGGTTAAACTAGAAATAGCTTTATTTTATGATTTTTGATAATCTGGTAATATTCAAATTTTTTACACACACTTATTTATTTCTAATTAAGTATATGCATTTTTACATAAAACAAAATTATGAAACAATACAAGGTTAGAAAAAAGGAAAACCGAACTGCGAAGAACGATGACTTTTCTGCCTACGATTTTCGCATCTGTATTTTTATTCTATGTCCGGGATGCACGCGTCCTTGTCACACGCACCACAAAAATGTATTTTCCATTTCTTTCTTTTTTCTAACCTCCAAATATTCGAATTATTAGGAAAATAATTGAAATATGTTATTAAATCAAAGAGTATTGCGTACTTACATATAGTATGAGATTCCTTGTGTTTTATTTAATTTTGTATCATAATTGGTGCACTTACGGAACACACAAGATGGCATTTTTAAATTTGAAAATTGCATCAATAGTGTACCTACTCGTTGCTGTCCGTAACGCAGACTAAAGACAATACGTCCCAATTAGGACGTTTTCGGGTCTTCACGATTACGCGTTCATAACATATCTGTTAAATAGAATATCATTGTTTCCAACTTTATTTTTATATAAAAATATAAACATAAACTTTCCTCTTAAAAATAAAGCAGCAGGACTGGCTTATTTGCACCTTTCAATTAGTTCGACTCACAAACAGACTAAAATAGAAGTGGCTACAACTTCATTAGAAACATTTAGTGAATGTTGCGTATTTGCAATTGTGTAACATACTTACATGCATGCGTCAGTGCGCCTAAAAGAACGGCTCAGGCATAGGTCATAGTTAGTGTAAATAACAGCTGAATTTAATATTGTAATACCTTCTGCACTACGAAACAAAACTTGTGCCGTTAAACCTTTGATCAAATATTTATGATCAAAGCGTTTAACCATATCTTCTTTCACATATAACCTTGTTCTTGTTAACTTATCTCTCAAGACAGTGCGTTAGGTTCTTACTCTTATTTTTTATGGTTTTTATATTTGTACGGAATCGTTACGATTTATAATTCACAAAAGTTTAAAGAACTTTTGACTACAAATTGGTTATGTTCAATTCAGAGCACCGCAGGGGCTTCAACTTGTGCAGTTGTCAAAGTCATATAACGTAACGACCAGAGCTGTTATTTCTTTAAACTGTGCCGATAGCTCTCCATGGTCAAATCGATCGGCTTCGGTAGGCGCCGGCGCCACCGCCGAATAGGTACTCTTGCCGCATTACGGAAAGCACCACGCCATTGCCGGCCGGTAGTAATCAATACTTTTATGGGGCTGGCAACTCGCCCTAACTCAAATACCACGTACATCATCAGCTAATGATATCAAGATCGAATGTAAACATATTTTATTGCAGTCATAAAAGATCGTTCCTGCGGTCAGCAGATTTACCATCGTTAAAATAACAAACACCTTTATCATAAAAACATGCAAGTTTTGCGGTAGAAATTGACCAGATCTAAGAGAGGATAATAGGGTTATGTATTCAATATCAAAAACAACAGTCACAGCCACATTATCTTAGAGCCTACCGGTGAGCAGTCATTTGCAGTATCCTTACATAAATAACCAAACCAGTACCAAAAGAGATGTTACCTGCTTCTGAAAATATACGCTTATCTCTGATACAATAGACAATAAGCAAAAAGGTATATCCTCAAATTTGAAATCACGATTTGCCCAAAGTTTCAGATCTATAGTTTTAGATAGTTGTAACAATACATAAGTTGGATATCAATGCCACAAAATCAAATGCAAATGGAGTACCTATATAATATTTATATACTTATCCTAAAATAAACTTTCGAAAAACCTGGGAATGGATAAATTCGTCGCAAAAGTTAGTTCATAAATTTTCAATCAGGGTATCGGAGGTAGACATCAAAATAGTTGTATTTCTTGTGTAGATTAATAATTCGATGGGTAGCCAGATTGTACGTTACATTTAGAGATCCTTTGTCGCTTAGGATTATTGGTACCTTTAATTTCCTTTTAAGTCGACTTCGAAGCAACTTCGTTACCTAGATATTATAAATAAATAAATAATAATAATAATAATATTTCAACAACTACACACAACGCCATCTAGACCCAAAGTAAGCATATTATATGCTTGTGTTATGGGTTCTAGAATGCGGATATACATACTTAAATACTTTTTTTTTTGTAAATACATACATATTATACATAGAAACACCCAGACCAATGCAAATAAACATGTTCATGCACACAAATATTTGCACTGAGCGGGAATCGAACCCGCGACCTCTGCGTGGCAGTCCATACACAGTACCACCGAACCACAGAAGCAGTCAATTATGATTGTATCGATGGGTATTTACTTACTAGAAACAAATTAAGACTCGTTCGTAAAATTTCCCCTAATTATTTGAACGATGAATAGCCCACAAGTAACTCAAAAGTTTTTGTTAGATGAACACCTAAAGCCAAAGTTGATAATTAGTTTAAAATCCAATAAAATACGACTTTAAGATGAACTTCAAAAGATCACAAAGATTTTCCTGAAATAAAAATGGTACAAATAAAGTTTACTACTTAGATATGTTATCGTAGGTAACTATTTTAATAAGTGCGAAATTTGTTGTAATCCCATATATTATTGCAAAAATTATGTAAACAATAATATCAAGTACGTAAACTTACACATTAAACTGCGATTAAATTGCAAGTAGAGTTGCGTCATCCGAGCTAACAAAACTTTAAATTCTCGCAAATTTTTTTGTCTTTATATACGTGATTATCCATTTCATAAATTAAACATTTAAATTTTCGAAATGAACACTGAAAAATATTTGTTTTGATAGCGCTGTTAAAATGGAAGACCTTTTACCAAGGTGGCGGCAACTGGTGGCAAAAATCCTAAGCTCCCTCATTCGATGATGATAGCAAACTTTCCATTTATTTAGTCTATGTACTAGTTGATCAGACTTCTAACCGCTGCGTCCAATGAGGCCGTGTTTCCGTCCAGAGGCCCTAGACAAGTAGCAAAAATTTCTATTCTATTCATAGAATAAATTAAAAATGTATTGGATTGACATAAGCTAACGCCAACGCTTATGTCAATCTCATACATTTTCATATCTATCTATGAATAGAATAGAAATCTTTGACACTTGTCTATGGCCTCAGGTAATGCCTCCGCTCTCACTTCTTATAATAGTACAAACTACCTAATGAGGTCTACTATTGTATTACGAAGTGATAGCTCTCATTGACATAATTTATAAAATGTTTTTTTTTTGTATTACATTTAAATGACATTATGCCCAAGCCATATTAGAATAGTCAAGTACACATTTTGTATTGTTTTGTTAAAATTGTATACTTTGTATTGTTAAAATTATACATTGTGATTTGTGAAATAGAGGTACATTGTGAACTCCTGTGGTAAATTAAGTTCATCTTACTTTATACTTATACCAAAAATTAACAGTTTATATAATACCTACATAGAAACATTTATCATAGTTCACATGTTGCCTTTACCTTTTGTAGCAATATGCAAATAGAGGCAGCCTGTAAAGCACGCATTTTTACTTTTTAATTTTTCTTTACAACATAAAAAGCTGTAAGTAATTAATTATCTATAGAGTTAAGTGTATCGCCTGCGTCACTTTGCATGCTACTTGAAACTGTAACTTACAAAAATTGTAATAACCTGGCGATTAAAAAGAGTGGCCTGAGTTTCTTGCCAGTTCTTCTCATGGCTCTACTTCGTCAGCGAACTGGCTGTAGGTTAATTTTCTGACATTTTGTAAACTTTAACGTTCATAAGTGTTAATTTAATTACCCTATATGAATAAACATATTTCATTTCATTTCAATTCATTTCGTATCTTTTGTTATAGTTAGGGCAGCATTTCGACACTTAGAATTTTGGATCTCATCACGCTTGAATATAGGGTAAGTGTATCTATCTATACTCTATACTAATATATAAAGCGGAAGAGTTTGTTTGTTTGTTTGAACGCGCTTATCTCAGGAACTACCAGTCGGTCTTGAATAATTATTTTTCTTGTGATAACTCAGTTCTTGAGAAAAGTTATAGGCTATGTAACATCACGCTTCTGGCGACGGGAGCAGAGCATCAAGCAAAGACGTGGGTAAAACCTAAAAAGCGGGTAAAAGCTAGTATTTAATAAATACCTGTTTATCATCGCAGTAACACTTGTTACTTTATGCCCGATTTCTGGTATTGTTTGGGTAGTTGCTTTTTACGACACAGAATAAAATGTTTCTATTTCTGGACTCCAGAGAAACCAATATGATAAGATATCTATCTTACAAAACTCCCACAATGTCCTAGTTCTTTTACACTATATTAACTCATGGGATCTCGTAAAATATTAAAAAAGGTCGATGGTAATCTCATAGAATCCCCGGTCAGTGCACATAATGGTGTATGAGCGTCCTTGTGCGCGACCTCGTTCAGTTGACCGCCGAGTCCGCTGACTGTTTGCTCATTCAGTCAATACCCGTATAGACACACCCACACCACATCAACTTGTTTAATTATTTAAAAGCGTTTACGCGTCATAAGTGGCAACGTCGCATTTAGTGTCATATTTTCAATTTTCCTATATTTCAAAAATATGTTCTGTTTAAATGCTAGAATTAGGTGAAAGCTAGTAAAGTACAGTTCTATTTATATGCAAATAATACATTTGAAACTTAAGTTGTGTTGTTTTTATAGTAAAATAACTGTAAGCATTATGGTTACTTACGTTGTAGACTATAATTAATTCTCATTCACATTTAGTAATGAATACAACAAAAAAATTCACGAGGATGTATGCCTGTAATTAATGACGGGCGACTTGAAGAAACCCTGACACTAGGTTACCACTAACCACTCGATGTAAAAGAAGAATGAAAATTCAATCGAGTACCTGCCATGGGTCTCCCTGAAGGTCAGTAAATTCTAAAGCTTTTAAAGCTTTAGAATTTATTATTTAGCTTTTAATGCTAAGAGAAAAACGCTTCAGATACTTGCATGCACCCCTTAAGTGCATGAATAAAGGTGGCTCACGACCAGCCAAGGTGGCGAAAATTGGGGAAGCCTATGTCCAGCAGTGGACGTGATTTGGCTGATATGTTGATCCCTTGAGAGCCCTGAAACCACTGCTTATTATCAGGATTACGACATGACTGTTGCTTTGTCGCATTCCTTTAATTTTAATATCAGAATATAGTCTTATTGTTATTCTAATCGACCTCTTTGATAATCCACAAAGTAAGTCCACAGTACAGTATTCTGAGAGTAAGGCTGTAACTATTCAGTAGTCAATGATGATACAGAAAATTGAAGAAGATGGCCATTCCTTTTCTCTGTGCTACGACTGCCTCTAGTATAAGAATGGATGATAGAACAATTATTTTCCTTATTTTTTACGATCGCGAATCGAACACTTTGTACAACATAGGTATAGTTATATCTCTGAATTCCCTACTAACGAGATAAGATGTTAGTCTCTTCAATCGACCGTAACAAACTCGCACTCGGCACTCTGATTGCCTCAGGCATTACATCCATTCTTGTTTGTGTGTATATTCTTGAAAATTACCTACATGTTATTGTATACATAAGAACCTACTAACTTTACGCTCTCACCTTCTAAATCTGACGTTTTAAAATCCGTTCTTCGCTGATGACTGCTATTTACTTATAAATTTTCTCCCTACTAACACGGAGCGTCATAGGTCTAATGGTTATCTGGACTTACTAATGGAATTTGTAGGCGTAGACATAAAAGCATTGAACGTTTAAGTGTATAAAAATTCTGTATTATCAGTAGGGCAAACGATTGACCTATTTTAAAAACCAAGTTGAATTATCTTGTGAACCACACCGTGGTTCGCTATGCGGCCACATGTCGGAGGGAGGCAGAGGGACTGCGGGGCGGGGCACGGCACCTCTATATTAAATACTTCACGCTCACTCACTACAGTTATGAGGGGAGATAAATATTTGTTGAGAGACCTATCTCAAATACAGAGAAAATTATTAGGCTGTTGGGTTATAATAACCTGTTAACCTATCTTCGTTTTCTAATAATTTATATATATAAAAATCCGTCATCACGCGTGAACGGCTATTTATATAAGTATTATATTAAATTTCGTTAATTCTTTTGTTGTGTTTGTTATTGTCAGGAGAAGGTTCTTATGAAAGAAAACTAAGAAAATTGCGCGATGATTTAGAAAGTTAAGAATACTTAACCACCATATTAAATTTAAACCGCTAACCGATTTCGATAAAAACTGGTTTGTAGATAGATTTGGTTTCGGGAAATAGGCTACTTTTTATCCCGAAAATCGCTCTGATTCCCGAGTTACATTAATTAAACACACATAGCAATTTTCGCGCGTGCAAAGCCGCAGGGCGCAGCTAGTTAGAAATAAGGTTAAGAAAATAAAAACGAGAAAAATAAAGTAGAAAGAAATAGGGCTCCAAGGGGTTATTTATTGCGTTCCCATTTCCCGTTCACCGAACAAAATGCAATCGTATTGATTCATATTACAAATTTATGCTATTTATACTTTTTGCATCTAGATAACACGGGTGATGTATACAAAACAGACATGCAATTAAATAAAACAAACTCTTTACATCGGAAACAAACGAAAGTGATTGGCGTGAGTTCATTGGTAAAGAGACCATGACACGACTGTACTAACATTGTGTACAACATTATCTGTTGTTTTCTCCACGGCATGGCACCGGTAACAGTGAAAGTCCCATTATTATACGTTTAGTGGTAAACTGACAGCACTATGCGTTCGGTTTCTACTTTATACGAGCTAACGTGTTTAATTAAAGCTATCAAATTGTATTAGAACTTTCCTAGCGAATGTTTGAGTCAATAGCTAACAACAAATATTTGGTAAAGCGGAACGTTGCAGCTGAACTATTTCTTATATTACCCATTTTTGTTAACATAGTGACTCATACAAAAAACTGTAATTATCTGGCGATTAAAAAGAGTGGCGTGAGTTTCTTGCCAGTTTTTCTCACGGCTCTACCTCGTCAGCGAACTGGCTGACTTCATGTAATTTTGACATTCATAGGTAAGCATCAAACTTTATGATCAATATGAAATAAATGTTTTGAGTTGAGTAAAAGTTTGTTTATTGAACAGGGGTAAAAATAAAAGTGACTTAATTTTTTTTTGTTACCAGAAGACTAGAGTTACTTTTAAACGCTAAGTAGGTACCCATCTAATATAAAAAATAAATTCAAGCCTTTCTTATTTTTATTCCATTGCAATTATCAAATAGGCGAATTTTATAATTTTACTTACGCAATGCGAAAAATTTACTAATACAAACCGTACAAAAATAAAGATCCAGCAATGAACACCAATTACAGTAGATTATTGTCATTATTAAATCAAAATGTGATATCAGTGGCCCTAAACAAGAGTCAAAGATCTCTATTCTATTCATAGAATAGATAAGAAAATGTATGTGATTGACATAAACGTTGGCGTTAGCTTATGTCAATCTCATACATTTTTTAATCTATTCTATGAATAGAATAGAAAACTTTGGCACTTGTATAGGGCCTCAGATCATTGTTCGTAGACTGGTTTAATTGTTAGTACCTATCCTTCATTACCTATTACGATCATTACCTTTGATACCGCAGCAGACATGGGTGATGCTCCATCACCCATGTCTGACTGTGATATCAAAACTAGTGTTACAATTTTGCACATAGGCAATGTGAATTGCGTCTTCATATACCTAACCAAACTTTTATATAAAGCTTCTATTTATATAAAGGACTTTGAATATAAATCAATAGTAGATTAAGTGTTGTTTATTTAAGACACTTATTACAATACTGTTAAGTTTTTCACTCTTTTTATTCGTTTGCCAATTTTAGTAGAGATAGACAGAAAAGACTAGTTTACAAAAGCCTATCCAAATTGAAATAGGCAGATAATATTAGTAGTAGACAGAAGGAAGAGCTGTCAACAGCGGCATTCAACCCGCGACGACAAAACTCAGTAGAAGGAGTATGTACTCAGTAGAAATGTACCGCGCGGTTATTTTCAAAGTTAACTAGACCGCTATGGCCGTTTATATAGGTCGGCTGTAACTACGCGACTGACGGCTATTTATAATGTTCTGATAGACTCATATTCACCAGTAACGAGAGATGATTTTGTTTTCGCGCGTAAGTACTAGATAAAACTAAAGTACGATGCAATGATATTCAGTGGGTCCATTCATAATTTAAGAGTTAGACTCTTGTAGGTGGAACTGATGCAATTCCCGCAACTTCTCTCGGTCTAGGGCCATCTCCTTAACCTTTTTATATGACATGGCATCAGCACTTCTGTTTAATATAGCGTATTCGTGGACTTCCGTACTTCGCCTTTCTTCAAAGCTGTCATGTCGTAAGTGGCCAACCACTATCCTCGTCTACTTTCTAGTGTATTGAGCAAAGACCGCTTTTCTTAGACTCTTTCCAGCACCTCCTCGTTTGTGATCCTCTTTGTTCAACTTATATTCACTGGATATTCTCATAAAAAAGTGTTTTTATTAACTTGTCCTGGTGAACAAGCTATAATGTTACCTACACAAAATACGCTTATAAATACTGAAAATGTAATCTTTCTAGTACCCTGAAAACATTTAGAAGATTACACTCGACGTAAAATGTTGATGACCACCTCATTACCCCATATCTGCTATTAATTAACTATGGCACAGGTAAAACATATTATTATGCGTATTCCATTGTACTAATATATCATTTAAGCTACCTATTTAACGATATATAGTAGAACATAGTATCTAATGAATATATCAATCAATCACTACGCTACTACTAGATAGAATTGCTGTAACAAAGGTTGATCTCAGACTAAATATTTTATTACACTGTATTATGCAATACCATGTGGGTACAACAGTACAATGTCAGTGTTGAATTATTTAATTTCGATAGGTTACTTCATGTTGTTTTATGTTATTAGACAAGCATTATACTACCTCGTCGTCGAATATATTGTATTTTCAAAAACAAACTTTCATCCCTTTCTAGCACATTTTCCGCCATAAAATATAGTCTATGTTTTTCTCCAAGGTCTATTCTATCCATTTATTAAGTTTCATCAAAAGCTACGTACTTCATACTTGTAACCTCACTTATTAGGGTAATATTTAGTACTCATTAAGTTAAGGAAGATACAAAAGATGACTTAAAGATTTAATGAATTAGATAATTAGGTATGTCACTGTTTACGACGTACTATTGTCTATAAATATTTTATTGTATAGCTAGCACATTTTAACGGTCGCGGTCGGCCGGTCGCCGGGAAAGCTGTCGGATATTACAATTCATTTTGATCGATTGAAATTTCTATGAATAATAAACTAGATAAAAGGTATAAAGCGTTTGTACTAAAGCTTTTCTATTGTCTATATTATATGAGACTAGTTTAATTAACGATCACTTAATTAACTAGTTAGCATTCGTTTTATCAGCCGTGTCATGTCAGCCTCTTAGAACAATATTATTTTAATGTCACTTTGTGTTTTGTCTTTTTCTTTTGTACCATTAAAAACAAGGATAACAGAGACAAAGAAAGGTATAAGATTGCTATGAGGTTGTGGTAGGGCCCCAGTTCTCTTACTCTAAAAGTATACAGAACTTTGCGGTCTAGGACCAATCCGAGCAGACTGCCACACACTTGGTACACAAAAAGACACGTTTATTTGATATAGTAGACTAGCTGCGCCCCACGGCTTTGCCTGAGACTTTTGGGACCCCGAATCTACATACCAATTTTCATCGAAATCAGCTCAATGAAGGCGTTTAGAGGCACTGAAAGGTTATAGCAGTAGTATCTATAACGGTAGTAGATCCACGCTGGTTTCAGCATGAATGGGCCGGATCGTCCGGGGAAGTACTACCCCCTCATAGAAGATCGACTTAAGAGTAGTAGTATCCTTACTACTGCGTTTCGTTCGGTGAGTGAGAGTGCCGGAGGCCCAATTTCCCCCCTTTCCTCTTTCCTCACCTCCCTCATTCCCTTCCTCTAACCCCATTCCCAGCCGCCATAGTGGAGGCCACCATACCAGCAGTTTAAGACGATAGCTTTTGGTATGGTGGCCATCACTTCTGGATTCCACTGACTGCTTACCATCAGGCGGGGTGGAGTCACTTTGGTAGGCTAATAAATATAAAAAAAAAAAAAATATAAAAAAAATAGCATAGGATAACATAAAGATATAACTAACTTGGATAGAGAAGAGTCTGGCAGTAATCTACTCTGGCACTGATATTCACTGAACGAAAAGCAAAAGTACAGGATAGGTAAGTAATATTTTCTCTGATTGACCCGGGTCCCAGGCCCATTGCTACTTGGTAGAGATATTCTTTTTTCAATTTAATAAATAAATCTTAAATATGAACTTGCAATAAAAATATTAATAAGGGGGAAAAAAATACTAAGAAGGGGGGAGGGGGGTGAGGACCACGAGTCCCTAGTCAAATTTAGTAGGTATGTTAAATTCGCGTGAACATAAAAATAAACATTGGTACAAAACTGAAAACGTGATCAAAGCTATATCATTTATATAATGGTGCTATCGTTGATTTTGCCACCATTCGTCACTGCTTCATTTATTGCCGATATTTATTTCTTTCCGTCATCTTAGACCAATAAATGAACTAACTATTGACAATGAAGCTAACCTACTGACCAACTTTTTACAGTTGAGAACAAACATTATTTGTTTGCGAAACAATATAAGTAGGTACCCATAGCTTTGTTTTATCGCCAATAGTTTTGTTTTTCGGAATATTTTAAAAATGTATTTAAATGTCAAGTGCTTTCTTTATCAATTTGCTTGATTCTTCATTTATTACGTTAACTTGAATGACAGTACACCAAACACTACTTTATGTATTAATTATATAGAATGGCTATTTGAGAATATTAATAAAATATCTGTACTTAACTGGGTTGTTGCGAATGCAAAAATTTTGACATACGCGGATGCGGATGCAGATGCGGATTCTTAGAGGTTCATTTCGGCGTATGCGGATCTCAGGTTTTATATTCATACCTATATTTAAATCTTAAAGACTTATAAATGAAAAATGACTTGGATTTTCATCCAAATCAAGTCTTTTTAATTACAATAAACAACCAATTAAAAGTAGAGGGCACCAGAGGGCCAGGAAGGTCACCCATGAGATGGACCGACCAGGTGAAGTCTGCTGTGGGTGGCTCCTTGAACGAGTGTAACAGGATGGCCGCCACAAGAGAGAAATGGCGGATGATCATGAGGCGAATAACATCTGCCTCTAGGGAAGTCACAACCTGATGACCACGACCGCTCTGCCCAGAGTGTCACGACGAAGAAGAAAATAACCAATTCCTTTCGGAGAAGAACATCAATATTGTCAGGTTTTCTTTCACCTTCATCTGTGTGCGTTCCCATTGAGGGACCATACCTGAATTTTAAGCTTTTAAATGCGTCAACCTTTAGTAAAAGTTCTCAAACGATTGTAAATTCAGTCTTTCATTTGTAAAAGTAGGCACTCAAAAGTTACAAGCGGTCAAAGGTGGTCCCTCAATCGTGACTGACAGGCATCCATATCTCAAAACTTTGTTGAAATTTACAACTGCTATTAATGACTACTCTTAGTAAAAGATTTGTTACACTACTTTATTAAATATCAGCCTTGCTGGTTCATTATATAAAGAGAAGTAGCATGCAGAAGGTGGTCCCTCAATCGATCACCATAAGTTCACATAAGTGGAGACCACAGTGGAATTTGGAAATTTCGTATGGCTCTAGCGTTAGTAAAAGTATTTAAACGGTTATAAACTCAATCTCTAGTTTGTAAAAGAAGCCTTAAAAAAGTTACAACAGGGGAAAGGTGGTCCCTCAGTCGAAACGCTTCCCATAAGAAACGATCAATTTACGTAGCATTCGGAAGTCAAATATCCCATTGCTACTGCCTATCCTTTAGTAAATGTTTTTTACTAACGATTACATTACCAAACAATATCAAAAAAACCTACAAATTTTGCTTCAGGTAAACAACAATCAAATTCCTGCTAAGAAATCTAGCATCGGGGCGACCACACAGCAGGTTTTTCCTGGGATAAATAAAAACGAATGACTGTTTGCTTGTATAAATTTTAATCATATTTTATTTTACTCAGCTGATAAAAATAAAAGAAAGAAAAAAATGCATATAATAGTTAATAAAAATTACAATTTGATTTATGTTGAATGTTGTGCTATTTACTAATAATAAAATTATATTATAATATTGAAGATAAGAATTATAATATAAAATTATATTAACTATGTAGATAATATAATTTTTTTATTAGTATCAATCGATTTGTGTAATCGATTATTTCTATTTAAATTATTAATACTCCAAATATTTAAATAAATGATAATTAACGTTTTTTACTTATCGTAACAATTGATTTATAAACATTAGATAGTAATAGTAATGAGACAAACAATCTAATAAATTATGTAATGTAAGTTAAGCGTTGACCTCTAAAGGCTACGATTTGACCACAGACTAAAATGGAATATTGAGAAACTTTTGTATATTTTTTCCGACAGATATGACAAAAAAAATTGTAGCTCATCTTAATAAAAAGAGTGAATAATTGTTTATACTTATTAAATAAATTGAAATTGAATTGTATTCTTGTAAAGTCTTCCGCGATACAGGGCTTGTTATTTAGTGAGGAAGTGGTGTTGAACCCATTGTGTAATAACTGTCAATGTACTACACATTGACAGTGCAGGGTAAAATAGTTATTTTTATTAAGTATTACAAGCATTATTTTCTTTAAATTTAAATCATTTTTTACATTACTTAGCTAACTAAAAATAGCTAACTAATGTAAAATATGATTTAAATGTAGTAGTAGCAAACGGTCATTAGTTTTTATTTATCCAAAAAAAACAACTTCTGTGTGGTCACCCCGATGCTAGATTTCTTAGCAGGAATTTGATTGTTGTTTAAAAAAAAAAATTGTAGGTTTATTTGATATTGTTTAGAAAAGTAATTGTTAGTAAAAAACATTTACTAAAGAATAGGCAGTAGCAATGGGCTTTTTGACATCCGAATACTACGTAAATTGATCGTTTCTTATTATGGGAAGCGTTTCGACTGAGGGACCACCTTTCACCTGTTGTAACTTTTAAAGAGCTTCTTTTACAAACTAGAGATTGAGTTTACAGCCGTTTAAATACTTTTACTAACGCTAGAGACATACGAAATTTTCCAATTCCACTGTGGTCTCCACTTATGTGAACTTATAGTGATCGATTGAGGGACCACCTTCTGTATGCTAGTTCTTTTTATATAATGAACCGACAAGGCTGTTATTTAATAAAGTAGTGTAACAAATCTTTTACTAAGAGTAGTCATTAATAGCAGTTGTAAATTTCAACAAGGTTTTGAGATATGGATGCCTGTCAGTCACGATTGAGGGACCACCTTTGACCGCTTGTAACTTTTGAGTGCCTACTTTTACAAATGCAAGACTGAATTTAGCAATCGTTTGAGAACTTTTACTAAGGGCTGACGCATTTAAAAGCTTAAAATTCAGATGTAGTCCCTCAATGGGAACGCACACCCTTCATCGTCACTCGATGAATCGCCCACTTTATTTAAATATACTTCATACATATACTTGTTGAAAATATGAATTGCATCCGTAAAAACTCCGCATTAATTGATACAGATGCGAATGCGGATGCAGATGTCTAAATTAATGCGAATATTTCGCAATTGCGGATTCGGATGCGAATATCCGTAAGACCCCTACCTCTGCTTGAGACGTTTTCAATATAAATTAGTGTTTCTAATGACTAACAATTTTATTCACGTAAGTACAATGATTGTGGAACTTACCTCTGACAAACGTTTTTCTACCGAATGAGCCACCGACATAATGTTTCCAATATAAGTTTTTCAAAGACAGATTTTTTAACCACGAACGATTCGCCGACAATACGATTTATTTATCAGCAAATCAAGTAGGTACAATCTAGGTTAACCTTGAGCTTGTTAATAAAATTAAGATTCGATAAGAAAATTTAATGAAATTAAGTAGACCTAATACTTCGTTAGGGGTTTCTTATTATGATACTGCCTACTTTTTTGTACCTACCCTTAGGGTTAAATGTGTATTTTTGCTTTCTTTTTCTAAACAGATATTCACCAAAATACATGGATAAACAGAAGTTCAAAAAGTTGATAATTTATGGAAAGTTTCATCGAAAACATCATTAAAAGTTAATATATCGTTAAAATACCGCGGAACATAATATCGGCTACTAATGAAATAGAAAACACGGTTCCACTTCTTACCATAAAGCTATCTCGATCAAAAGCTTCGGTCACATAAATCAGGCGACCATTAACTGTATCTCTCTTCATTAGCTCGTAAACAAATTAACTAGTTTTATGCCCTGGCGCCGCCCGACGGATGAAAGAGGTGACGGATCTCTTGCCGGCAGTAAACCTACATTTTTCATGTTGTGCTAACGATCTTTGTGTTATACTGCCATCTAGCGGTTTGTTGTGACAACATAAAGTAATTACCTATTTTCCTATGTGGTCAAAGGTTTCCTTAATAAAGCGTGCTATTTTAATTTTGTGTTATTTCCAAGACAACCAGTTTTTCATACACATTCGAAGGAGTTTCATTTTTAGATTTCTCAAGTTGAAAATCGGTGGACTGTACCACAATCCTACATATGATCAATCGTAGTTAGCAGCTCTAAACTGATTAATAATTAATCTAAATTTACTGAATTATAATCTAGTTATACAATCACAGTACGACGTATAATTTCTTGGAACACGTCTAAATATTTACAGCAGCGGTTCACTACACACGTGGCTTCAAAGTCAGTTCACTGGATGCTACATTATCGTACGCTGCCAGTTTTATTGGAAACAATAATTATCATTCTACGTCCTGTAGTAAGGCTATTTAGTAGAACACCGTAATTATAAACTTTATAATGTACGGTGGTTATTAACTAGTTTAATATCAGTTCGAAGTTGTTTTTTCTTGGATTGCGGGTATGGTGTGAGTAGTGGTCAAGTTATCACCTCGCAGTAGGCTTTTGAAAACTTAATCTTTGAAAAATCATTAACGATTTGATGATGTGCAGGTAGTGTGATAATGTTCTCCGTGACAAAAAGCTGATTTTGTAGTGGTAGAGACGTCTAACGATTACCTACCTATCTAAACTTCTACTTATTTACCATCTTTTACTACAATAACATATTTTTAAATACGGGTACAAAGTTAGTAAAAGACTTTAGTAACGAGTACAAATACTATATGTAGGTATTTAAATTTAGACAGGACAACGTCTGTCTGGTCAGCTAGTTCTTTATTTGAATATTTATACTCTTCTCGCGTTTAGTATGTGATCTGATAACTTAATAAGTAACCAAATTGACAACAAGGCTGGCTGGCAGCCCCGCCCTGCAAAATAAGAGCGACTTTAGCTGAAATGTTGAAATTGAACAAACTCAGCTACATTTTTAATATGATCAGTTATTAAGTTTTAAAAGTATCCAAAGACGTCAAAACTTTTGAGTAAATTGACATACGACGTTCAAATGGCATTTTTATAAGCTTTCTTGGCTTTTCAAATACCAACATAATTGGTAATGTCAGTTTCTTTAAGCATAACTTTATACTATTTTGCAATTCAAAAATGTTCTCTTGTTATTTTGTGACAAAAATATCTCGATTCGCAACACGAACATTCACAACTCGAAAATCCCCTACGCAGTGTAATTTTTGTATCAGACAGTGCTACCGCTCAGTAAAGTTCATTCAGTCATTAATTCATTTAGTTAAATCGTATGATAGATAACGCATGCTCCACGAATTGTTCTGAGAAATGCTTTGACATGGTTTAATCGTCACCTTTTTATCATCGGCGACGTAACAAAGTTCCCCCATATTACCTGGATGCGATCCTGTCCAGGTGGTGCTATTCCTCGCGGTCTGAAATTAACTACCAGCTACAGTGTTTCCCGAGCGCTATGATGTGCACCTTTTCAAACTATGTTTAAAAATAGCATTAATTTTTAAAGTAGGCAGCGGCTTCGCAAAGTCCAAGCATTGTAGAAGTGTATGAGCGACAGTAAAGGCTCAGCGCAGACAGAGAGGAGCGCAGCGGAGAGGATTTTATTAAGGCACTCGAAAATCAACTTTAAAGCTATTATAATAAAGTGCACCACTTTATTACAATAGATTTAAAGTTGATTTCCGCACGGGACTTCCAGAGTATTTTCGATGATGCGCCACTCGCAAGCATTATTTGTCAGGTTCATGCATATATGCACTTTATTTTAATAAGTTTAAAGTTGATTTTCGAGTGCCATAATAAAATCCTCTCCGCTGTCTGTCTGCACTGACCCTAAATTTGCCCATTCACCTATCAGGTGGATTAACTCGTCTGCCACTGGAGGTAAAAAAAAAACAATATCTGTTACACCACTTTAAACAAAATATTTATGAGATAACAAACTGGGTTATCTATTTAGAATTCCAGAAATGATTTACATAACCGCACCTCACTCGAAATAGATCGATCTAGAGAAAATTGGCAAACTTTGGAAGAGCCCTTTATTTATATACGAGCTCTTGCAAAGTAAACGTAAATAATTTTGTATACCTACTGCCTCTAAACACAAATACTGAGAGGGAACACAACAACTAATGATAACTAATTATTTCTGGGTTTCACACAAAGGGGATAAATCGTGGATGACTTAAATGCAAGACTTGGTTCATATTATGAATCACTAGTTTTTTCCCTGTGTAGGTAAGAAACGAACCTCTACAAAGCAGCCGCATACATCCAGTTCCACCGAGAGCCATATAAGACATTTATTTAACTTTTAAGATACAAACATAGCTTCACGCCTTTTTCCCTGATGGGGTAAGCAAAAGTATATCAATGTTTTAAAGAAAATAAAGAAAGAAAGAAAGAAAATAGATTTGTTTAGCACAGACAAAATACACACTTGTTTATTAATCTACAACACAAGAACAAGTACTAAACTTTAAACAGTTACGTGAGGTCCCATGTAAAATTATTTAACTTTATAATACTGGAAAATAACCTAGAATTACCACCATTTTGTTCTATAAATAGCAGCTCATAGTGATGAACACGATAATTGAATTCGTTCGCGTTGGCAACCGGCAACACTCGATTACAGGGATATTGCCTAACCGTCGCCGGTAGTTGCAATTAACGCTGTTACAGTTAGTAGTTAACCCACGCCCACGTGTGGGTTAAGGGTCAACCACCATGTCCGGATAATTAAGCATAAAGAGGAAGTGTTTAACTTATTACGTGGCATTATTAGCTTTTACTGGAGTTAGAAAGATATTGTTCCTTTTTACGCTTGACGACTTTTTTTGTCTACTTCATTGTTATAGTTCTGTTATAACTCGCGCCAGTGTATATTTTAAAGGATCAAGGAGAGACTATAGAATACCATTTACTACAAGTTACATGCAAATATATCTTTCGTTTCTTCAAAATTGATTAATCTCTTTATACATGCTCGTCAATCACGAGTTTTTGTAATTTGCCTCCCTGTACACCTACAGTTATTGTCAGAACCCAACTGTTCAAATCTCCTAGCAACATTATTCGTTTATTCCCGTCTAATTCTAACTCATCATATCTCTAATACAGTACATAACTTCTTCCACATACCTGCAGTTGTAAAAGTTGCCCAAATGCCAATTGCAACGGTAGGATAGATCCAAATTCCTTTCCAATTTCGCAAGTTCGATGAAAATAATGAAAACCGCCTTTACAAACAAGTCACTATAATATCAAAGTCAAAGTCAAAGTCAAAGTATTTATTTCATTTTGATCATAAAGAATGATATTATGAAAAGTCAAATTACATGAAATCAGTTAATTAACCTACAGCCAGTTCGCTGACGAGGTAGAGCTGTGAGAAGAACTGGCAAGAAACTTACGCCACTCTTTTCAATCACCAGATAATTACAATTTTTTTGTATGAGTTAACAATTTTAACACATCAACGCAACCAAAGAACCATAATAAAGTAATTATTACAAAACAACTAATTATTTAATAACATTTAAAAAAAAGAAAAGAAACGAAAATAGAGGAATTCAATTATTTAGTTTCATCTAGTATAGTAATTTGACTACGTATTTTAATTAAAATTAAAAAAAGTATATACATTTCCCAGTCATATTGAAATACAAGGTAATACTGAATTAAGTATTAAATGTATGCCATGCCAAGATTAACCAGTCGTAGACTTAGAATTTAATCTGCTATTAATTACAGATCACGTGTAATAAATCGTAGTTAGTATAATAATGATCTGTCAGATAATTCGGAGCACGTCTTGAGGTCAAAGGGTTGCTATGGCGCACCTAAATCACGCTCTATCCCTATCTGTCGCTTGTAATAGCTTCTGTAATGGTATGTTATTGTTGATATAGGTGCCCTCATATTGAGTTTTAAAAGGGTTTTTGTAGTATAAACCGTTAGTGACAGAAACGGAACAAATTCATGTCTTACTGTGATTTACGATCATACATATAGCTCGCACAAGTCTTTTGGTTAAAATGATCATACATGGCAAATTAATAGCATGGTAATCACCAGTATCTTTACTGTATTCTTAAACGTCACAATTGTGTAACTAGATCTTATAAAATATACCTACAGTTTAAGTTAGATATACCTAGCGAGACAAGTAGATATATTATGAAACATTTCTCAGTGATTAAAAATAAAAAAATATTCCTTTTTATTTTCAAAATTAAAAAAATGTAATTTCTCTATTTTTTTTAAATTAATATAGTTTTGAAGTTAAAAGTAAATTGAAATTTTATTATTCTTGTAGTGTGGACCTTAACGATTGCAACAATATAGATTTTATGTTTAGTTTTCTTATAATTTAAAAAAAATCGTCATTAATTGGACGCGAAAATTTTCGCGAATTACGTCACGGGAAGAGCTTGACAGGTGTGCAAATTTATGCAAAATGGCCGCGACAATTGAGAGGGTAACGTGTGTTTTAATATTGTTTCCATTATATTTTCACACAAATAATAACGTCAGGGAAGAGAAGAGAGAAATATTTCCAGTCGGTATACGTCATCGTAGCTGATATTATTGGAGTTTTTCCTTTCGCGTTAGTGCACTTACATAAACTGGCCATAAAACGCACCCAGCTACGGTTTTATTAGTCTCCTGCAGCCGAGGGTGTGAAGGCGACAGGACGTTGTGGATTCGGCGCCAGGATCGCTAATGACGATATCAGGTCAAGGTTAGCTACTAAATTAAAGAATAATGGAGTTTAAATTAAATTAATTGTGAAATTTATTACTTTGAGAAGGATGGCGATTAAACTTTTAAGGCCATGTCGCAAATTGTAAATCTTTTTCTATGTGGTAACTACTAATCAAGGAAATCCGTGCTCATAAAATTTAAATATACTTACCTAAGTCTGGTAACACCGATCCGTGTTGATCAATTTTCATGTCTTCTCTGTATGAGAAGTGGGAGTATATGGTCGGTAAGTAAGTAAGTGGGATATACTGTCTAGAAAGAATTATCCACCTACTTACTAACTATATAATATGTCAACAACTACACACAACGCCATCTATCGACCCAAAGAGCATTAATATAGCTTGTTTTATGAGTTCTATAATGCGGATATACATACTTCAATTCCTTTTTTTTTGTAAATACATACAAATTATACATAGAAACACCCAGACCAGTGCAAATAGACATGGTCATGCACACAAATATTTGCACTGAGCGGGAAACGAACCCGCGACCACTGCGTAGCAGTCCGTACACAGTACCACAGGCAGAATGCGTGATAAATAGACTTATATGTACCAGTAGACGTCTGCAGCCTGTAAGTTACATAAACTGTCTGATTGTTAATCCTATTATTGTCACAAATTAAATCCAACCACATCAAAGCTTAGAAAGCTTCATTTTAACGTTACGAGATCACTTTCACTTGGCAATCAAATTGAATCAGTGAATGGCCTCATTGTTACATTACACGAGCTTGCATACCTGCGTTGATAATGTCAATATAATTTTTTTTTTTTTTTTGTTGTAGGTATAGCCTACCAAAGTGACTCCACCCCGCCTGATGGTAAGCAGTCAGTGGAATCCAGAAGTGGCGGCCACCATACCAAAAGCTATCGTCTTAAACTGCTGGTATGGTGGCCTCCACTATGGCGGCTGGGAATGGGGTTAGAGGAAGGAAATAAGAGAGGTGATAAAAGAGGAAAGGGGGGAAATTGGGCCTCCGGCACTCTCACTCACCGAACGAAACGCAGTAGTACGGATACTACTACTCTTAAGTCGATCTTCTATGAGAGGGTAGTACTTCCCCGGGCGATCCGGCCCATTCATGCTGAAATCAGCGTGGATCTACTACCGTAAGTAATTATCAATTTACATACGACAGACTATAATTAATTACATACTTACTAAGTTGCTTGTTTAGAAAACCTTAAAAAAAGTTAAATATAATAAAGTAATACTTTGCTCATAAACATTAGTAATGTAACTTGTGCAATATAAAAGACTAGTTTCTTTGTTTTTGCTTACTGCTCTGCTCCCGTCGCCAGTAGCTTGATGTTACATAGCCTAGAACCTTCCTCAATGGGCTACCACATACCACTATAAACAAAAAGAAATACTCAAATACGACCGAGTTCTAGAGATTAGCACGTTTAAACAAACAAACTTATTTGCTTTATATAATAGGAGATAGTTTATTTTGTTGTCAGGAGTGAGGACTATCCACTCTTGAACTTTCCTGCAATACGGCTATCAAATCTGCGAGCTATTTCACATTGCAAATTCCGTAAAGAGCGCAGTGTTGTCGTGATTTTCACAAAAAGTCAGTAATTTCCGAGACAACTTAGTAAATACATACAAATAGTTTAATTACTATTTGCCTGGTTTCGTAACACAAAGTTTGTGCTCTTTCCACTACGAGAAATTTAACATATTGCTTAATTATATGTTTTTGTTTCATTCTATTCTGACTATATTAATTAGTGTTTCGGTACGTTTTCTGTTCTGTGGTTTTGGGTGGTTTTAACAGTGGGGTTTCCACCCCTCTTTCTTCCAACACGCGAGTGTAAACGCCGGCTAATGTATTAAAACGAACGTTATTCCTAGAAAAGTAAAAACTAAGAATAAATTAGTCACGTCCGTGTTTTAATATAATTAATTAACGTAGATTATTCACATTTAATTAATATTTGCTATGCGAAAGTTATTTGATCTGTTATCGCCACTATTAAATAAAATGCAATATTTTTATGAGCTCTCCGTGAAAGTAAAGTGGAGGCTAAAAGACTCCGAGGGATCTTTACACTGATGTTATTTTTATTTGAAAGTCAATTTGATCGTTTGACCTCGGCTGATGTCGATGTGGTGATGTAAGTTCTGAGGTAGGTACATTGTTTTCAATTCTTGGAAGAATAGAGTTACATTATTAACATGTAAGAGAACGGCGTCTATACTAATATAAAATAAAGCGGCAGAGTATGTTGCTTTGTTTGAACGCTCTTATCTTTGGACCTACTATTTGGTTTTGAATAAATATTTTTGCGTTTGATAGCCCAGTTCTTGAGGAAGGTGTATGTAATGTATGTAACATCACGCTTTCGGCGACGGGAGCAGAGCAGTAACCAAAGATGTAACTTAAAGGGGGTGAAACTGCGCTGCTACTTAGTGTAAGTATTATTTTATATAAAAGGTTAAATATTTATACCGGGTGTGGGTGTAATTTGTGTTCGTTAATTATATGTTGGTAAAGTTCACCACGAAGGCTGGTTTATTTTATAGTGCAACATAGTCCTTTAACAAAAAACATTCATTACATTTCAGTTCTGGCTCAAAGAAATAATTTAAGCACATTTGAGAGCACCTATAAGTCCTTTGTCTTACGTTACGGTACTTAAGAGTATTTTGTATACCTATATTGTTATATTTAGTTACAGAGTATCACGTTTCGTGAAGACTTTCACTCAATACGAGTTTACCTTACCTGTAGATAATCCTTTATACAGTCCTTAAGTTACGCTTTGTTTACCCTTCATGAACAATAACAAGCAAGGTACGATTACAAATCATTCATTTGTAAACATGCGTTCCAGCATTTTATGAATTAAATTTTAATTTGAAGTATAAAATATTTCAAATTAAACTGAAAATATTTACGATAGTTGATCCAGGCTGGTTTTAGCATGAATGGGCTGGATCGACCAGGGAAGTACTCTCATTTAAACCATTTATTTTTCGTTATAGTACATAATACACAAATTTAACATTAAAAGAGTTTACACTTACATATACAATATTTATGAAGATAATTACACGCAATATTTACACACATGACATATAACAAAAGGGCTCCAGCTCAGTATTTGCTGCACTAATGCACAGCACTGATTTTCAGCTGGACCCTCACAACTGAATTAAATTATAACACATAAAGGTACACAACGTAAGGTTTTGAGTCAGGCGGCAGACTTAGCGCAGGAGCGGTTTCCGAACGCGGAACTGGTGTTTCTGGGAGACTTTAACGCCCACCACGAGACCTGGTTGGGTTCTCTCAGAACAGACCATGCGGGACGAGCCGCCCATGCATTCGCTCTCACGCATGACCTGACGCAACTGGTAATCCATCCCACCAGGATACCAGATATTCCAGGTCAAGCGCCCTCTTTGCTAGACCTACTGCTGACGAGTCACCCAGACCAATACAGTGTTTCGGTCCACGCCCCACTGGGTAATTCCGACCACTGTTTGGTCTGCTCCTCAGTGCCTCTTGTTGCTCCCCCACGACGTGCGGAGGTAAAGCGACGACTATGGCACTACTCGTCAGCAGACTGGGATGGTATGCGGGAGTACTTTGCTTCCGTCCCATGGGCATTACGCTGCTTTAAAAACAGGGATCCGTCGCAAAGTGCTACTGCTGTCGCTGGTGAAATCTTGTTAGGTATGGAATATTACATTCCATCCTCAGATGTCACCAGTGCCGGCAAAACGCGTCCCTGGTTCAACCGTGAGTGCGCCGATACTGTTAAACAAAAAGAATCGGCGTACCGCGCTTGGATCAGGGCCCGAGCACGGCGCGACCCTAGCTTGGATCGCCTAAAAGCAGCGTACAATAAAGCCACTAGGGAATGCAAGAGGGCTTACATCAGAGCGGATGCCCAGCGCATTGCACGGATTGGGCAAGAACTGATTTCGCATCCTACGGGTAACCGTAGCTACTGGCGACTAGCCAAGGCCGTGCAATCCAACTTCTGCAAGCCTTCGCTGCCCCCCTTGAAATGTCCTGATGGATCGCTGGCCCACGAGCCGCAAGAGAAAGCAAACTTGCTTGTAGAACTCTTTGCGGCTAACTCCCGAATCGACGACCGTGACTTGCACCCGCCGACTATATCTGGCTGCGACTCCGTTATGCCTAATATCCGTATTAGGCATCGTGATGTCCGTGCGGAACTAAGGTCGCTCGATGTTCGGAAAGCCAGCGGACCGGATGGTATTCCAGCGGTGGTTCTCAAGAAATGCGCAGCGGAGTTGTCTCCTGCATTGACGCGCCTATACCGCCTATCTTATTCCTCGGGAATTGTGCCGGAGGCTTGGAGAGAAGCGAATGTTCAACCGATTCCCAAAAAAGGGGATAGGTCCGAGCCAGGCAACTATCGACCCATAGCTGTCACCTCAGTTCTCTGCAAGGTGCTTGAGCGGATAATAAACGCCCAACTAGTCCGCTACCTAGAGGGTCACTCGTTAATTAGTGACCGACAATATGGCTTCAGGTCAAAACGGTCTACGGGTGACCTTCTAGCATATATCACGCACCAATGGGGTGAAGCTATGGACAGGCATGGAGAGTCCTTGGCCATCAGCCTTGACATAACCAAAGCCTTCGATAGAGTCTGGCACCGTTCGCTTCTGTCCAAGCTTCCAGCATATGGTCTGCCACCCCAGCTGTGCAACTGGATTGCCGCATTCCTGCGTGAGCGCCGCATTAGAGTCCTTTGTGACGGTTCGGCCTCCGATTATTTGCAGGTCAACGCTGGGGTGCCTCAGGGGTCCGTCCTGTCGCCCACCCTGTATCTTCTGCATGTCAATGACATGTTGTCCCTTGGCAACATTCATTGCTATGCAGATGATAGTACAGTGCATGGGCGATATCTCGGACATCCTGCGGCTAAACAGACTGACATCGAGGCAAAACGCCTAGAACTTGTCGCTGAGCTCGACCAAGTATTATACCGCATTTCTAAATGGGGTTGTGAGAATTTGGTCGAGTTCAATGCCAAGAAAACACAGGTGTGCGCGTTCTCTGCAAAAAAATCTCCGTTCCTCCCCCTTCCCTCTCTTCAGAACACAGTGTTACCACTACAGGATAGCCTAAGTATCCTGGGTATGGACATCAGCCGAGATCTCAACCCCAAGAACTACATCGAGTGCGTCATTAAAACCGCCTCCTGTAAACTCGGTGTCCTGAACAGGGTGAGGCGGTACTTCACGCCCGAGCAGCTCTGTCTTCTTTATAAGACACAGGTTCGTTCCTGCGTGGAGTACTGCTCTCATCTTTGGGATGGCTCTGCACAGTACTTACTGGATGCACTCGATAGGTTGCAGCGGCGAGCAGTCCGTATCATCGGAAGCCCGGAGGCTACTAAGACCCTTGAGCCTTTACAGCTGCGAAGAGACATCGCCTCAATGGCCGTCTTCTATCGCCTTTACCATAGAGAGTGTTCTGAAGAGCTCTTTGAATTAATCCCACCCTCTCCCTTTTTGTCCAGAACAACACGTGCGGGACTAAAGTGCCACCCTTTCACAGTGGAATCTAAAGGGTCTCGAACCAAACGGTTCAGCACTTCATACTTTTGTCGCTCAATTAAAGCCTGGAACTCTTTGCCAGCGCATGTGTTCTCATCTAATTTTGATCCTGGGTCTTTTAAGCGGGGCGTGAAAAAGCATCTCACTAAGCCGCCATAGTGGAGGCCACCATACCAGTAGTTTGGCTTTTGGAATGGTGTCCGCCACTTCTGGATTCCACTTACTGCTTACCATCAGGCAAAGTGGAGTCACTTTGGTAGGCTAATATAAAAAAAAAAAAAAAAAAAAAAAAACAAAGAAGACACAAGATGACAAAACATATAACGCATAAATTAAAAGAACCCTACACTACGTTTAAGCAATATAAAAGCAAAAGAAAATAAATAAAATAGAATAAAATAATATGGCTGACACAACATTACAGTAAGACACACAATAACAAGATCTCATCGATCGATGTTAGAATATTAGTTTCATGCAAATATATTTTGCTCTGTGAGTGAGAGCGCCGGTAGCCCAAATACCCCTTCGGTCCTTCTATACTAATACAAAGCAGATAAGTTTGTTTGTTGGATTTGAATATTTCTTTTTGCGTTTGATAGCCTATTTCTTGAGGAAACGTATACGCTATATATCATCACGTTATTAGTGACGGGAGCGAAACAGTAATCAAAGATGTAACTTAACGAGAGTGTAGCCACGCCGCGGAAGGTCTCAGTATAAAGTTATAAAGCCCGTAACTGCGGCACACGGGTATATTGTAAGCCGAGCGGCTTTCACTAGTCCTAATTCTAACTGAGCTATTTTACTAGCGATTAGTAACATTTAGTGACCATTATCGCAAGGATATATTCCCTCTTAGGTATTCCTACACTCAGAACCATAAACCCATAAACTATTCAATTCATTTGAATTACACGTTTGAAGCTATACAAAAATTATATATTTCAGGTTTTGGTAAACCCTTAGCGTCGGGAAGTGACCACTTTACTGCCCATTAGTAAGTAAGCTATACCTATGTTTAGTGGCCGTATATTATACATAGGTATATACTTCTCTAGTGCCATCTATCAGTAATTATTATGATGTTTAAATCATCACATAAAAAGCGGTAAGGAAATTATTCAACATGCAGCGTCATTTAATAAGACCTGTCAATGCGATAGCCCATTCGCCTGCCGGGCGATTACAATGACAACAATTACACACAACGCCATCTAGACCCAAAGTAAGCATTTATTATAGCTTGTGTTATAAGGGTTCTAGAATGCGGATCATACTTACTTAAATATACTTTTTTTTGTTTAAAGATAAATATAGTACATATAAATAATTTTCGCTTTTTACAGTGGTAATGGTTGCAAAAATTATGCAAACAAACGTTGGTGTACCAATTACACTGGTCTATATGTCGCAAGTAAATTGTATTAATCGCCAAAAACCATAGTAATACCTGTCATGTCAACTCTAAAATTAAGCTTAATAACATTTGTGTTCACATCTAATTAAAGGATCAAGAAACTCTTAAAAATTCAAATAGCAATAGCCTTGGATACAGCAATCTGTTTCAGTAGTAGGCTATACTCTTAGGTAGGGGTGTTAGCCTTCGGGTCAAAGCCCTCGAGAGCCTGGCAGTTGTCCAGCGCCACCCCTTATTTACAGAGAACCATTAAATTTGATATTTATGTAGTTTCTGTGCATCGGCGCGAGAGCCGTGACGTCAAATTTAGATACTACATCGTTTATTTTACCTTACGCTCCTGAGACTCATGGTTACCTATAGGTCATAGGTAATGAATAATTGATCCTGAGCCTTTTAAGCGCGGCGTGTAAAAAAGCATTGAATTGAAAGATGATATTGTGTCTGGTAAATCGCAAGAGATTTGCTCTCTGTATGATTAAACCAGCTTCCTGCGTCGCGGTTTTACCCGCGTCTTTGCTAACTGCTTTGCTCTCGTCGCCAGTAGCGTGATGTTACATAGCCTTAAGAACTGGGCTATAATACGCAAAATTATTTAAAACATTACATAATAGTAGTAGTATGGATTATTAATAGATTATTATTTATTAATTTTTTGTATTTAACCATAGCTGGCGAAACATGAATGTTCTACACTTCTGCCTATACCTTCAGGAAATAAACAGTGATGCTAATGTTCTCAATTATTTTAGGCTTTCTTTTTCTTAGAAGCCAAATTTATAGTAATGGTCGCAACCTGTTTTGACAATGTAAATGAATTTCGTTCATTTCATGAATATTCAACGTTTTTAATTCAAGTGTCGACAGCCAGGTAGTTACTTGACCGGCTGTAATATGTACTTATTATAAGGTTGTTGTTCTTAATAGATGAACTTCGATACAGGGCATTTGGGAGTTAGTTCATGAAGTTCAGAGGTGGTGATAGAAAAGCATTATATCTACGTAATTGCAATTGTTGGAAACTACTGACAAGACGCTGGCCTGGTAACCTTTGTAACGAAGTAGGCCTCCACGTTTAAGGAACATAGGAGCTCGATGGAAAATTAGTTTTTTAAGAGAAATTAAAATACTGTTGACACGTGCTTTAAGCGTTAAATTTGAGTACAGTGTTTACTTAAAAAAAGGACGTAGTTACATACTCTTGTCCGGTTTCAAACGCTCACCCTAAACTGCTTGAGAAAAGTCTAAGCCACGACCTCTGATTGATGTCTATCTTATCCAGTATCCTGATACGTAGGCACCTACTCGAGGTCATTTATCAGAACATGAAACGTTTATGATCTCAACCGCATTCGTATTTATAACAAAAAGGATTGATTAAACTAGTGTAAACAGAGCTAAATTAAACAGACAGTGTGGGTATGTAATAAATAACGTCAATAAATAAGACGCGATCATTCAAGGTCTGTAGAACTGCCTAAACTAATTAATAGGCGACCACAAGTTTCCGTATGCTCTGTGATAGTGTACAACTGTACGTCTAGACAAGTATGTAGTTCCCACATAAGTCACGTTATCATTCCACAAAACCTTGAGATCGTATTAACACTATTAACACCAAAATAACTACCAAAGTGGGTTCTTGGAAACCGAAACAATTGAAATTCATTCAATTTGATCGCCGTAATTGATGGGCAGTAAGAATTTGTTGATATTCCGTTTTAGGCGAAGTTTATACATGGGTGCGAAACTGCTTACGCCTATACATACACTGTGGGAGTGTGTTTACTTTATAAGACAAAGGTATATGCATACCAACATCGATTGAAATGAGTTACCGTTACATGGAAGCTTCATAATTATATTTAAAACATGACTGTCAAGTGTGTTAACCTGTAAAGAAATAAGATTACCAACTAAACGCTTAAAGGATGACAAGATTCTCGAGGGCTCAGTTAGACTGGTCTAAGCAACTCCTATGATAATATGTTCGTTTACGTACATCACTAAGCAAAACTGTGTATTCTATAATAAGTACCTACTGTTAAAAAAAACCAAACTAGCAGTGTCCAGTTACATACACTAAAAACTCAACATTCATCATTATAAATTACTTATATTTTATATTTCAAATCCAATCTGTTTGGCTGGCCTGTTGGTCTAGTGGTTAGTGACCCTGACTGCTAAGCCGGAGGTCGTGGGTTCGATTTCCACCCAGGACAAATCTTTGTGTGATGAGCATGATTGTTTGTTCTGTGTCTGGGTGTAATTTATCTATAATATGTATGTATTTACAAAAAAAAATGTATATATGTAGTATATCAGTTGTTTAGTACCCATAACACAAGCAAATATAATTGCTTAATTTGGGGCTAGGTGGCGCTGTGTGAATGTGGTAGAATATTATTATTATTCTCTTTATTTAACTATATACACACAAAATTACATTTTTAAATATATATAAAAAATAATAGAAATATACATTTAAAAATATAAAAATATGGAGACCCACCGATATCGGGTACAGGGACCAAGCTATTATTATTATTATTATTATCTGTGTCGTAAGTAAGTGTTCAAAATTAAATATGCTGGCATACATTTAAAAAAAAAAGTCATAAACATATAATTTACTCCTACACAAATACTTCTCAAAAAACGTAAACAAAAGTGAAGTTCTCATTACCTAGTGACTGAGTAAACTCGTACTTATGTGAAGGAAGCAAATGATGTGAGGCAGCGAACATTGTGTGCGCCCAGCGAAGCGCGGGACCGACCATTGTACTCAATATATTGCACGGTATCAACTGATTTCTATATCAGACACGGGCTCGAGAAAAGTATACAGAATATAATACAAAATAGCTTTATTATAGACGGAGGTTACAAAGATGTGTATTGTATATTACCGACGTTCTGAGGCCCTAGACAAGTGGCATAGATTAAAAAATTTATGGGATTGACATAAGCTAACGACAATGTTGGCGTTAACTTATGTCAATCTCATAATTTTTATTATCTATTCTATAAATAGAATAGAAATCTATGACACTTGTCTAGGCCCATGACAAGAGTTTGGCCCATGTTTGTTGCACAATCTAAAGTACAGTAAACAATATAGTGTATAGTTAGTTAGTGTATAGTTATGGTCTTATTTAGTAACATATTCAATATTAGTATTCGCAGTTTATTTCATTTACTATCTGCTATCATGCACCTCGAATGGTATGGTATTCAGGGCAGTCTATTGGCATGGTTGGAATCATACCTAAAAAATAGGACACAATCGATTGTGGTAAAGGGCTATCAGTCTGTAAAGTTCGGTGCAAGCTCAGGAGTACCTAATATCTCATTAAGGCTCCTTACTTTTCATAACATACATTAACGACATTGCACAACACATTAAACACTGTAACTATGAACTTTTTGCTGATGATCTCAAAATTTACAGGAAAATAGTCACTAGCGCAGACACTACGCTTGTTCAAAACGATCTGAATAATATCCATATGTGATGCAATGCTAATGACATGGCTTTGAATTCTCAAAAATGTTTTTTTATTAGCTATACTAGAAAGATTAATCCTATCGCATCGTCATATAACATAGATGGTCATATTTTAGGCGAAGTTGATAAAATAAGAGACTTGGGGGTAATTATTGACAAGAAGTTAAGATGTGAAATCTCACATTGACCAAACAGTAACTAAAGCAGCTCAAATGTTAGATTTCGTTCTGCGGCATTCCAAATTCTTTAAAGATAGTACAAAAATAATACTTTACAATGCATTAGTTCGCAGTCACCTAGAATATTGCAGTGTTGCGTGGAACCCTCGGTATGTTACTAATTCTCAACGACTTAAAAACATTCAGCGAACATTTACCAAACGTATAGAATTCTCGGCAAGGGGTATATATCACAGATTGATGTCCCTACCATCAGCGCCTGACTTTCTATGGCATGCAAACTTTACGCGAGCGTCGCTGGATGCATGATTTGGTCTTTCTTTACAAATGCATGAACGGTGTTGTCAAGTGTGAATCTCTATTGGAGCGCATCCCAATCTCAGTTCCCTATAAACTCCCTAGACACCCAATCAAAAAACTTTTCCATACGACTTTCAGAACAAATCTGGGCAAACATTCATTCACCTGTCGTCAGATTTTATACTGAATATAACGAATTAAACATTACATATGCACATCAATCTGTGATGTATTTTCTGATTCACTTCGTGAATTTAAACACAATTTAAAAATTAGTTGCGCTACAAGTAATATATAAATTGTACTTTTTTTATTTTCTTTATTTTATTATAATAAGTAGTTGATTATGTATTATTTTAATTTTAGAATACATTTTGCTTTTTTGTTTCTTTTGTTTGTATAGAAGCACACTTTATGTGAATGATGTGTATACCTATAATTGGCACACATATACAGCCAGAACGTTGTCCTAGTTTTAAGAAAATGTTTTATATGTATGTTGTTGGTGTACCCTTATTTAAATAAATAAATAAAATAAAATAAATGCACCTACTGTGGTTCAACTCTGCATTACCCAGTTGACTGGTAGAGTTCTTCCTTTATTATCTTATTACAGTTTCAGGCCTTATATAGCTTAATAGCCTTTTATAAGTTAATCTTTATATTAATGCCGGCACATCAGAAATTGGAAACAATTTAAAGTATTTATTATATTTAAGGACGAGGAAGGAAGCTTGTACTTACTATATAAGAGTATTAATTAACTTCAGGAACATAGGTAATATTATTTCGAATACTTTGCCCGTTGACGGTGATAGGGCTTCAGATCCAAGCATGTTGTTATTTTAGTCGTTATTTCTATAACTATTTTGTTTAGTTAAAGAAATAATAATAATATTCTACCACTTTCACACAACGCCATCTAGCCCCAAATTAAGCAATTATATTTGCTTGTGTTATGGGTACTAAACAACTGATATACTACATAATATATACTTTTTTTTTTGTAAATAAATACATATTATAGATAAATTACACCCATAAATTACACCAATTACAAAGAAGGTAGTAATATTGGATTCTCGCGCTGGATTTAGCATGAATAACTAAGTCGAGGTTAATAGTTAGTATTAGAAGTCAAGTGAATATTTATCCTCACACAGATTATTACAAGTAACAACATATAAACCTTATTGTCCATAAAAAAATAATTAGTTATGGTCGAATTAATATTAAAACTCATGAAATTACGAACGATGCCGCGCCGGTTTGATATTTGCATACCAAAAAGCAATAAGTATTCTATTTTTTGTGGCAACTTAGAAGAAAGTGCTCTAAGTGTTTTTCCTTTTAGCCGACTTAATGTAACAATTACATGACTAAACAAAAATCTATGAAAACGCTTTCTCGCGCCATCACAGACCGCAAGATAATGAGTCCAATTACTGGCTGTCAATTGTCGCCCATAGCGAAATGTCAATGTCCTTCAACTGGCAAGTGGCAGACGCACTGGCCACTCGCTTACCTATTCAATTCACTTATAGATAAGCCCCAGGATATACGATAGTGCCTCAATCTTTTCGTCATAAAAAAATCAATTTTTATTAGGTATATTTTATTTATTTTGACAAATCAGTCTCATATGTTGATGTTAGAGTAGGTACCTATTCTCAAAATATGAACAATATCCATCGTTTCAACGTCACACAGAGTTCACACTGTTCTAAAACACTATCTGGAAGATTACACCTCTGATTTGTTTTCTTCTCGTTCTTATCGGGCCAGTTCAGGAAGAATATTTACATCACCATAGAACACCATTACCTATAGCGTAGGTAACACAAGATAGCACTGGTTTCTAGTGCTAAGTGCGAAACAAGTCAAGTTTCTAGTGCTTCTAAAGTAAGTCCTACCTAGTCCTATAAACTTAATGTCACGAAAGCGATTTTACCCAAAAAAAAATCTCTCTCCGTGATGTTAACCAGAGTAATTGCGCGTGTTGTGTGTACTGTTCATATGTTATGAAAATATACATCACGCAACGTCAAAGTGTAGAGATATTAACAATTAATACGCTTACGATTAATAATAATAAACAAAGTTGTAATAAATCAAGCTTGAGACTAAGAGGGTTCGTAATGGTATCCACATTATAATGAAACAATATGCTTTCAGTTCTCTGCTGATTGCTCACACAATTCCTTTTGTGGCATCAATTCGCATCACGGGGCCGATTTATAATGTCATAGGTATTATTATTAGAGGTACCGGCGGAGGTTATTAAACACTAGAATAGTTAAACAAGGAAACAGTTTCAAATAGGAATATTGTAATTCATTGGCACTGGGTGGTACAGTAGGTATTAGAGAATAATAATAATAATAATAATACTAGCCTGTTTTACTGTCCCACTGCAGGGCAAAGGCCTCTTCTCATATAGAAAATACTGGTAAGTATCTAAGTATACCACCTCATGTGCCTATACCACATGTGTAGATAATATAATTATATCGTTTTATGTGATTACAGTAGCTAATCAATAATCTACGACAATCAGAATCTTGCATAAAAAATGCAAGACAGGCTAAAATTATTTAACAAATAAATATTTTGTAGCTTGCTTCAGCCATTTCGTGGTCGTGGTGTTCCGGCGGTTCCGGGGCAGGCTGCGAGACAACGGAACTAACACCGACCGACAGGCACAACGAGAAGTGTCATCCATCATAGATTTAAGTTATTTTTAATATATATTTTAGGTTACGGTATTTATTGATTAACTTTTATTTAAATAGTGTGTAGTATACTTATATAATAATGTATGTATGATAGTCTGTAAGATATATATTGAAAATTGTAATCCCGATGGTACCCAAGATACAAGCACTAGCTTAGTTTGGGACCAAAGGGAAACTACTTATTTGTAATAAAATGTAATTTATATTTATGAAATAAATTGAATTGAAATTGAAAAAAAAAAAAAAACAAAAAAAAAAAAATTCTACTGAGCTAGGTAGGTACCTAATGTTATTTTTTTAAAGTAGGTATTCAGATGATCGCTAAATCAAACAGTTACGAGTACTTACTTAAATAGTATTTTAGACTAAGTATAGTATTATGTAGCAACAGCACCGTAAGTAAAGAAAACCTAAAGGTGGCCGTTTTCGGCTGATTTTAATTAATATTGTGCCATATCTACCTACTCATTAGGTACCCTATTGTTTATTTCATGAACCAATTTGTGCACGGTCGACATTTTAGCTGCTAGTTAATTGGAATTTATGAAGGTAATGCTAATGAGTTACTTATGTAAAATTTAATTTGGATATTAATAATTTGTCGTTCTGAAACGAGCATTTTTACTTTCCTGTATTTTATTAGGTAGGTACCTACTCAACCTACTCAAATGTTCTAAAGTTAAATATTGGTCAATTTCACGGTAATTTATACCATACAGTAGGTACCCTACATACATGACAATGTTGCTTAGTAATTTAAAGACAAAAATATAAAGAATACTAGGTAGGTACCTAAAGAAGTACCTACGTAATGTTGCTGTTCTTTCAATGAGTTTAGATGAGAAGATGAAGTTAGATGATAAAAGAAAAATATTTTTCATATAATAATAATACCAGTAGTGCCATCTCTTAGCTGAAGAGTTAAAATAGTATTTCAATTAGTACTGTAATTATTCGCTAGATGGCAGTAACAACAACTAATAAATTTCTGATCAGCGACATCTAGTATTATATTGCCACAACAAATAGAAAAGTGCGGTATAACTTAGTGTCACAAAAAATTGCTAGAGAGCGAATCCTTCGCAATTTTGAGGTTACTAGATACATTTTAGATCAGCAATAAAATTAAATGATCAGTAATTATTAAATAGTTCGGTTATTGGGCAATATGTGGCGTTTCGTAGTAACAACCGTATTGATCGGATATTATACTTGCGAGGATATCCACACTCGTCGCAGTCTGTCTAGTATGGAATGGAGTATGGATGAACGATCGTACGTACCTACCTACCTACTTTAAAAGCACTGAGACTTCTTCATGTGTCTAGGTTGTCTTAACTGTGATTGTCCTGCGAGTACCTATCGCTGTTTCACCATATATTTGCACAGATTGATACATTAAAATAATAGTTACTGCGACTGTACCTTTAATAGAAGGATTCAATCGCACCTGGAAGTACTTACTTACTAAAAGTCAGCCTTGTCACCTTAATTATATTTAGTGCAAAACACCGAACTACAGAATGTTGAAAATAGGTATAATGTCATTCATGTAGTACACTACAAAATAGACTTAAGTAGGTACCTACCTCAATCAATACATAGTATATAATTTACTTTTTTATATTATCTTTTTACCCGACAGCCGGAGTCAAGAAAGGTAATGTTTATTAATTTTATTATAACACATTTTGAAAACAAAATAAATGAACATACAGCCATACAAGACTTTTAAATAACAAATCATACATAGTTAGTTAGCCACATAAATTATTAAAATCATTAATTCGTTTGTCTGTTCGACCTACACTACTAAACTTAAACTTTTCCTACATTATTTGCCTGTGGCCTGTTCTATTAAAATAGGTATTATTATGTGAATAAATACACACAAACAACAAAAAGAGGGATGGCGCTCGTAAAGACGACTCAACCTTGACCGAGTGCTGCAGTGTTTATTTACATCGAGAGGACGAGGGAGCAGAGGAACTTTAATGTAAAACGTTTTCTGCATAACGGCACTGTGACACCGAGAAGGTAGAGAGCGTAATATTTCTTCTCTAATTTAAAATGATCTTGGTGCAGCTCTTTCCACTTTTCATGTGTCATGTAATAATTCTTTAACCTTTTAATTTTAGCTTTTTTTAATTTATTTGTGTCATATAGCGAATCAAGCGTAATCTCGGTCATTTTCATCCCATATCTATCTGGATAGCTTTGTACAAAGATTTTTTTTAACGGGAAACATTAAAATGAGAAATTTATATATTTGTGTAAGTGCTTGTTTAATTCTAATTTTGATCTTCTGTAGGTATTGGTCGAAAGCAGCATATTGGGTCTTAAATAAAAATAAAATAAAATAAAAAAGCCTTATATTTCTTGCTAAAAAGATTTACAAAAGAAAATTAATTTAGAGTTAGTAGTTTACGTTTTAAAAATATAATAAAATTGTGTTAGTACTTATTTACTACTTATATTATATTGGAGTCTTACGTGATAACAATTTACGAAAGCAATATCCGTCACTTTTGTATTCAGTGATAACTGATGACATATTTATCACGAAACTAAAATAACTTTTGTACATAAATCTAATTACACTAATTATTATAATTAGATATAAGTACAAAAGAAACTAATAAGTGTTTGAAAAAGAAAAGTTTTGATTTTTTGTATGTTTGTTTGATTGTTCCAATTTAACTCAAGATCTTCGTAATCAATTAAAAAATTCTTGTACCTTTAGAAAGCTATAAATATGACGGGTAACATCTATATTTTATTATGTTAACAGCTTCGCTGCCACCATGGAAAGTAGAAACTTGCCCCCGGGGCCAAAAGTGTTTTTTTTTAAATTGACTTTATAAGTGATTGGTTAGGATTATTATTATATTTATTTAATTTATTTAGGTATTTCACTGTATTTTGAACGAGGTGAAAAACTGCACCGCACCGGTGCGTGCTTGGCACTAGGAATGGAATGGACATTCCCAGTGCCGAACAACGCACGGGTGTTGTCAGTTTTTGTCATGGTTTATAGTTTATTACGAATAGAACACAGTTATTTGTTATATAAATTAAATATAATACAAACTAGCACAATATAACATAAACTACAAAAAGAAACATTTTGAAAAGGAAATATAAAACTAAAACACTTTCGAAAGGAAACAAAACTAAATTATTTCTAATTGAACATTACCTAGACATGGCATTACACTTTGGTATTGATATAAATCGAATATAATAAAAACTTGCAAACTATAAAATAAACATTTTTAAAAAGGAATACAGTTTATTTCAGTTCACGTTAGTTACACACAGTTCACGTTACAGTTATACCCAGTACACTTTAATTATACACCAAGTTCTAAGTGATAATTGTCAAAACACGACACACAAAGTCCAGGTTTGTCAGGACATGTGTCACAAAACCACGGAGAGTCAGTACGTTTTTTATTTTTAGTGCACTGGCGGCATGTTTTACGTTTGAGTCGCCCATTGACAGTAGTTTCAGTGGCTTTTTTTATTTGATGACGGAGTGAACGCCGACTTCTATCAGGTGGTAAATTTTTAGGGAGAAGGGAATTTATTACACACAATCGGTAATCGTATAGAGACATTTTACGTTGCCCTGAATATTTGTTGAACATCTTCATAGAGTTCAAGAGAAGTAATTGAAAAGTGTGGATGGCTACCTTTAGATACCACCGTAAAGTTTTTCGTTCGCAAGGATAATATGCCAAAAGTTGGTCTTGCCTGTCCACTCCTGACATATAATCATTGTATTTTGAAATAGCCTCTGGCTTTTGTGTGACTTGGCCACGTTTATTTGCAACTGGAACCATTCTGTTTTCATATTGTGTAGTAATGTAGTGCACAATACGTTTGTCTTTCCACACGCCAACGTGAACTCCTTCTCTAAACATTGAATAATTTTCTCCGCTTTTCAATTTTTTATTCATAAGTTCACGAGGATTTTCTTTCAAATCTTTGCGTAGAGTGCCCGTGCAATACGTTTCATTATCAAGTAACTTCTTTGCTAAACCGAAACTATTATAAAAATTGACCATGTATAATTCATGACCACTATTTAGTTTTTCACGAAGTAGTTCCATGACTACTTTTTCAGCATGGCCCTTCCCTGCTACTTCTGAGTCTTTCCCACCTGCATACACTCGAAATTTTAAAATCAAGCCATCTGGTTCTGTCAGCATGTAAAGTTTGATGCCGTATTTGTGGCGTTCGTTTTTTATAAGTTGACGAAAGCTCAGTCGCCCTCTCCACAGCACCATACTTTCATCTAGAGATAATTGTGCTGCCGGATAATAGCATTCAACCATTTTATTGTTGAAATAATCAATGAGACTTCTTATCTTGAATAACGGGTCCTCACTTTCCATCTCCGACGTAAAATGTAGACACCTCATTATGAGAAGAAATCTGTTTCTGCTCATTTGCTGAGCAAAAATCGGTATAGAAAACAGTCTATCTCTTTTCCAATAATCATTTAGACGACTCAGAGGTATAGTCCCCATGTGGAATAAGAGGCCGAGAAAAATTCTCATCTCAGAGACAGTCACATCTTTCCAAGAGGTGATTCTCGAATAATCTCTACCTCTGTTTGGTTCCTCCTCGTTTCGTGGCCGTTTATGAGCATCTAATAATCGTTGAGCTTGGGCATTTGTTTCACTACAAATCAGCGTGAACAAATCGTCATTGAAAAAAAAATTAAAATAATCAATAGGCTCGACTCCCATTACTTCGCCATAAAATTCACTAGATTTCCTAAAATCAAATTTAGTTAGTTCTCCCGTAGTTGTCCACACCGAAGTTGAGCCTGAAGTAGAGGCCTGAAATGCCTGAACTTGACTTTGATTGTCTAGTGAAGTGACAAAAGGCGAATTACCCTGTAGGTCTTGATCTTGAGCTATGGGCGAGGATGTTGGGGGTCCCGGAAGGTGTAATTCTATATTGTAAAGTTGCACCTCATCTTCACTTTCAGACGCTGACTCCTCCTCACTAGGCTGGTAGTCGTCCTGCGAATGATCACCGAACAATTCCTCCTCTATATCACTGTCGTCTAAAATCGTAAACAATTGTTTTCGCTTACTATTAGAACCAGAAGTTCCTTCATGGGGATCCATTTTTATTGTTTTTTATTTAGTCCACACAAACACAACCGTCCAACTTATCAAAAAACCAAAAACATTACGAAAGTTCGGATTTTCAAGCACAGTGCCACTACAAAAACAAAGTCTCTCGCCCGATGCCGACAGCGCACTGAGTGTAGGAAATTTCCAATACGCTAGCCCGCAACGGTGCGAGGCCAGCACCCCGCGCCACACTCCCTTCCCCGCACCGGTGCGTGCTCGGCAGCGAAGCTATTTTTCAGTCAGTTTTAAAATTTAATTTTTTAAGCACCTTTGTAAATCTGAATGATGAAATACGATACTATGCAATGAAATTTTCCGTAGGCATTGTTGTGATACCGACCGAATTAAACTTTTAATAGCTAAGCGAAGGCGGACGTCTGGTAATTCATATATTTTTACTACTTTAGAACCTACATCGATATATTTGCACCTTATGTAACGTAACTAAGCTGCTAAGTGTGCCTTGAGATGAGTACTCCTTGCGAAATACATTTAGTCTAATGGTAATCCTATTATAAGTGGTTTTCCTTGTTTCTACACATTGCGGGAGGGATGGTGTAACATAAATATTCATGTAATATAGGTTAATTGTTTGGTCAACTGGTATTAGTAGATTACTGATAAACCCTTGTTAATGACAATAATATTTAACGACTATAGGGATGCCTTGTATTTATGTCATAGTTATGTTTAATTTATTGGTTTGTTTTAATTATAGGCCTGTTTAATATTCAATGTTATTTTCATGTTATATTTTGTGTATAGATAAAATGAGTATAGTTGTTTAATAATTTATTTGTCCTATATGTTCGTTAAACAGTATTAAATAGTGTTTTAAATAGTGCATACAGTGATAGACAGAACCTAGTTAGATTTAAAAGCTAAAAAACATTGTGCGCGTGTGCTAGCATAACATTTAATGGCAGTGATTGAGTGCCACTCGTTTTATATGTGAGCGAGAACGAAAACGTCGTTCGTCTACCGCCATTACTAAAAGTTAGTGTCGTACGTAGCGAACTATTTTTTGTTTATCCTATAGCGAAATTATTTAGTGCTAATCTAAAATCTAGATTTATAATGTTTAGAATCACTTTTTATTGTGCTCCTTAGTGTTCTAATCACGAATATGTATTTACCTTTTTGATAAAACAAATAGTTCATAAGTTATAGCAGAAACAAAATTATTTTTTTGTTTAGGTCACAGTTTGGTCTATAACTTAGGTTTTATTCAATAAAGAATAGTTACTTTGGTGTTTTATTTTAGAGAATAGTGTCTCCTAGATGTACGTGAAAACTTATCAAAATAGGTTCTGTAATTTAGATAGTTTGCAGATAAAGTTCATAGTACGTCTAGGAGGCACTAGAATTCTAGGTTTATGCTACGATATCTAGGTAATCGTAAAGTTTAGATTTATAGTATAGACATTTCATGTTAGGTATCATCGATACCTATCTAACGGTACCTAGATAATTACTGTATTGTTAAAAATGATGTAGTTATAGCCAAAAATGTAATGTTTTGACAGTGAAAATAAAACTTGTACGAGGTGTTTTGCACACGGCACCAATTGAGGTAAAAGGTATATACCTAAACGCGCGCGCGCAGGCACAGAACGCTAACGGTTGAGAGCCTTCTGCTCACCGACAGTCCGCGTAAGGTTGTGAAAGCCATCAGAGGCTAACAACCCACACCACACACAAAAAAAATAAAAAAACACAGAACGTTCATTGTTAATCAGTAACCCATAAAAGACTCTTCAAGCCTCAACACCTAATGGCCTAAGCAGAACATCTCAAGCATTGAACCAAGACCGTTTGTTTTACTTCAGTATTATTATATATAGTATATATTTTTCATCATATTTTTGAATGATCTGGCTGAGCACATGCGTAAAGTTTCTCCAGATACAAGGGTAGTCATATTTGCAGATTACACAAATGCGATCATTTCAGCTGATGATCTGGATGAATTGGAGGTGAGAGCAAACGAGACTCTCGCGGCTTTTGAATATTGGTTCAAGGTCAATAATTTAAAACTCAATGTTAAAAAGACGAAGTGCATGTTGTTTAAGGGGACTACAAAAAACAAAGAAAATATAGAAGTATTTTCATCATGCGAAAAGATTGACATAGTAGATAAAACAAAGTTGTTGGGTGTACAGTTAGACTGTTTACTAAATTGGAAACCAGAATTGGAATCAGTGAATAATGCTTTAAGTTCTGCATGCTATGCCATCAGGAGTGTGAGGGATGATCTAACCTTGAAACAACTAAAAACTGTTTACTCTGCACTTGTTGAATCGAGACTTAGATACAGCATCTTACTCTGGGGAAATAGTTATAAATATAACGTTAACTCAGCTTTTATAATGCAAAAAAGGGCGCTAAGAACCATGTTAAGAATTAACCAGACGGAATCATGTAGAAATCATTTTTTTGACCTGAAAATTTTGACTGTTCCATGTCTCTACATCTTAGTACTGCTTACTGATTTGATGAAAAACCTAGATAAGTTCGAGTCCAAGACAGAAAGAGAGCTAAGGTTGAGCACACGTAGGAAAGACCTGAAAAATGTTGTACACCCCACTTTAAACGTGGTGCAACATAGTGCTAAGGTGCAGGCGGTAGTACTATATAATAAATTGCCTCTGGAGTTTAAAAGTATTGTTAGTGTTACTACTTTTAAAAATAAACTAAAATCACACTTGCTGGAAAAATGTTATTACAGTATTGAAGAATTTATAAGGAACAAATAATTATTTTACTTCATTATAATGCCAATAATTTTAATTAAAAGTGACATAGGTAAATGGTCTTCTACTAGTATGCCTGAAATTTAATGTATTACCACTAATTTATTGTATTTCTTTCAATTCCAATTCTCTTTTAATTTATATATATTATTGTATTTAAAGTAGGCATTAGATGTAAGCGTGAAATTTTCAACACAATTGTATATTGTTTCTGAAATAAATGACTTTGACTTTGACTTTATGCCCCTATAGTGAAGCCCTACACGACGCCTTTGAAGATAGACGCGCTGTATCCGGAACCTGTCCCGGTGTAGGACGTCAGCGGGTCGTTCACAGATTTGCACAACACATTCGTGTGGGTTCGATTGCCGCCCGTCCGGCACACTATAATTATATTACCTATGTAATTAAGTGAAAATTTTATAAACTTACTTATTACTTGTACTTTTAGGCATTGGGTAGAAAAAAGTTCTATTCAAAAACATAATTGGCTATGGCAAAAATATCAATATCAAAACGGTATGTTCCCTTTATACATAGTTAGGACCTACTAATTCATCGTAGAGTGTAGTTTAGCTTAGTACAAAAGTTCCTAAAAACGTAAGTTACATTTTATCATATATGTTATTCAAAGCGTTATTTGCAAATATTTTGTTACTTTATCGAGATTGCGTAATGTCATTATTCTTTCATCTGCAGTATGAGGCGGCGCTAGTGCACTCGTAGTCGGTTGTCATGGCAACGCGCGGTAACATCCCGAGCGTTGACCCCTCACTCGCGCCGCGCCGCCCGCCTAGCGCGCCCGCCCAATTGTAAACAATTGTTTAGTGCAATTCGTTATCGATAACGAGTTCCTCAAGTGGTGAAGAAAACAAGTGTTAGTGTTTGTTGATAGGGGGCGCTTGTGTCGTTAAACATGACGCAAGGACAGCGACCTTTTGCTCGAGTTATGTGGAGTTAAAGACAATATTATGAGGTGCATCTGCTGGTATACGTCTGTACATATAGGTAGGTATAGTCCTGTTGTTATGTTCGCTGTTACTTGTTTTATGTTTGTTTATTGTGTGATTAATAGCTATCTAATCTATGATCAGGAGTCGGGTCTTTTATTTTCTTGGTATCCAGTACAACTTAATTTAGTTTTAGGTAATAATGGTTCAACATTAATATTAAGTTTTGTGATCATTCAGCGACATTATTTTTGTTGGTTTTATGGGGACGGTGAATCTGGACGAATATTTATAACATCGTAAACATTGCATTTTGTTTTTTGTTTCACCGAACACAGGTATTTTTGTAATCGAATTATGAAGAGTTATTGCTCTTCTACTAAAACAGACTTGAAACTCAACAGTATTTTTGTAATCACATTACCGGGGGCATGTTCTTGCGTAACTAACTCAACAGGATAAACATTTTAAGACGGCATATGCTCTAAATAAAGTACATACTTATTTTATTATTATACTCACATAACATCACATTATTATAAAGAGAAAAGATTATTTTTTTTGTGCCGATTTAACTCAAGATCTTCGTAACCGATTTAAAAATTTATTCACCTTTAGGAAGCAAATAGGAAGGGTAACATCGGCTATATTTTAATAATGTTTAATATATTTTTTCCTTTCGAAATCTGAATGACGCAACATGCCATATTGCTTTGATATTTTTCGTAGGTGTTTGTTGTAAGACCGAAAGAAACTTTTTAATACCGAAGCGAAGCGAGAGTCTAGTAAGTCATAAAAATGATTGAAATTTGGCTTAGGCTATCTCTGAAGATACTCTATTGTAACACTCAAGTTGTAAATATTAAAAATAATTATTCACCGCTCTTACTGAAAAGTAATGCGTTATTATGGATGCTACAACTTATTCCATATTCTACAAGAGGGTAGATATTTATTTCCCTGGTCGATTCGATCCGTACATGCTGAAATCAAAAAGAATGTTCTATCGTGGAAACCAACACAAACCTCACTTTGCTCAAAATGTCAAAAACAACTACAATATAAATATTAACAGCCTTTCTATTAGGTAACTTAATGTCGTAATGTTCTCCATAATAGTTTTTAACCAATCGTCGTTAGCTTTATGACAGAGAACACTATGTATGTTGTGATGGGAGGGTAGACAGACAGACAGGCGCGCTCAGTCTAGACTAAGCACGCGAATATTTAAAGCACTGCCTATCTTCATTAGATTGTTATAAATGTATATATATGGTTGATGTAATTAGTATAAGTGTACGTCAGTCAAGTGATATTTTTTTACTTGGCCTGGTTTAAAAGATGAGCTATGTATATTTTGTATTTAGTTATGTATGTACCTACTTGTTGACTCATTCCCCTAGTTTATTTATGTATGCACCTGCTTCGACATATCCTTGCATTACCTTATGGTAGACTGGTAGAGAATGCCTCAAGCATTAAGTCCGCCATTACATATTGTATGAAGTTGAAATAATTAAATAAATAAATCACACAAAAAATGCAGTACTTTGTTTAAAATATAGTTTTAAAACTACCTATATAAAAGACTAAAACAAAGCCATTGTAATTCATGCTTACAGTTGTTGTATATTAATTGCAATGCCAGTATTTACCATACAAAACTTTATACAAATGTTTTACGTCAGGGTTAAAAAGCAATAACTCTAGGTAAAATAAACATGTAGCAGTCAAACAAACAGCAACTTATCAAACGAACGTGTGTTACCCTCACAATTTAAAGTTTCAGTTTAAAACTATTGGTATACAAATAAACGCTGTGATTGAATTCGAATTATTCAAAGCACTTTTGAAAAAAAAAGTTATATCTGCATTTTCGCAATACACAACATCGAGCTTCAGGTCTCAAATTGAGCGGCGAAGCCATTTTATGAGGAAGCGGCAGGAAAATCATTCACAGGAGGGGAAACAGCGTCCTGTGATAAGAGTGCTGATTAATAACTTCAAATCGGCTCCCTAGTATGGTGATTGAAAAAAGATTGTGTCTAATAATGGACGACTTTGGACCGAAACCGCGCTAAATATTATGTTATAGAAAAAAATATAAATCACCGACGAAATGTTCATGTTTTTTAACACGCACCACATGATTTATTAGCACCATTATGTACTATATAAGTCCCCATTAGATATTAAAAATGAAACCTAGATTTTTAAAACTGTCCATAAATTATAAAACATGTACGTAAACGCACATTTATCATTACAATGACATTAACAGCGAAGAAAAAGGGTAGGCTCTATTATATTAAAAATTAATTACTTATAATTAGATCGTCTAAAATTACATTAAATTAGTAAATTTATGTAACCTTACTAATTTAATGTAATTTTAGACGATCTATTCCCAACCAGTACCACATTCTAATACCATTTGGTATTTCTTTTTAATATAATTATTTTGTATTCCTAACCAGTACCACTTTTTAAAACAATTAAATTAAATGTAGATGTATTTCTAACGAGTATCAAAACATGACTTTTAGTGCAGTCAGCTTACAAAATAACCTTTTATTTCTTGTAGGGTGGTTTATATCAACCAATACTAATTGTGGCGGATAATTTAGTAAATGTAAATACTTTTAGACTTGTAGCCGTTTTTGAACAGGTGACACTGCACACTGATGACAGCAAAGTGTAAATAAAAATATGATACAAAGTTAGCAAAATATTGACTGGCCTGTTGGTCTAGTGGTTAGTGACCCTGACTGCTAAGCCGGAGGTCGTGGGTTCGATTCCCACCCAGGACAAACCTTTGTGTGATGAGCATGATTGTTTGTTCTGTGTCTGGGTGTAATTTATCTATAATATGTATGTATTTACAAAAAAAAATTGTATATAAGTAGTATATCAGTTGTTTAGTACCCATAACACAAGCAAATATAATTGCTTAATTTGGGGCTAGATGGCGCTGTGTGAATGTGGTAGAATATTATATTATATTATATTATTATTAAAATAATTTTACTATCATAATCTAATTGTAGATTTACTAGGAAATGACAAATCCTTATTCATTAAACATACATAATAAAAGCCTGTGCTTTTCCCTGCATGACTTCTCCAATACCCACAAATAAAGTGATTTTATTCCTGTTATAAACCTCGTGACACGGTTGGTAATAGTTGGCGTGTTAACCTAAATACGGCGAATATACGACATGTTTGTTCAGGGTGGAGTGACGGCACCATGCAATACTATAGACGGTGACAGGAATTTTGTAGACGTACCTATGTGATGAATTGATGATGGACAATCCTTACTCTATCTTAACAAATTGTAACTATTAGGTTTAGTTTTAACCTGGCTAGTGTTCCATTTCTGCGGCGAGTAACGATTTCCAGTTCTCCTTTCTTGAAGGTCTATATGGAGTGATAATTGTTAAAAGGACAGTATTATTTATATTGGAAGCGGTAAGAGCACGAAAGCAAGAGCCTTTCTTATTTTTTATTTTTTTCGTGGGAAATGCATTACGCATACGCACCCGCCTGAGCAAGGCGGGGGATTATGTCGGACTCTCCGACCGCACTCAAAGCGCGGCCGGCATACTGACTAAAACCCACGGTGTTCCTCCAGACGGCCAGAGTGTCGAGGTCACGGGAGACGCTCGCGCATTCATCCGCGACCCCGACGGGCCACGGCCCGCTCACCATACGCGAGCGAGCCCCGTCCGATTTAGGAGACCTCTCCTCCCCTCCCTCGAGAGGCGCGTGCGGAACACGCGCACTGCCGAGAATAGGGCGAGAACCCCGTTTGGGGGTTCCGAAAGCAAGAGTCTGCTGAAAGTGCTTTCGAGATCCAAAAGTGGCACTAACCACTTAATTATAATTCAGATTTTTATAGCTGGTTTACCCCATCCCGACGTCGAGCCTTTTAAATTTTCTCCAGTCACTCCGGGTGAGATTAAGAAGATAATCCTGTCCATCAAATCCAATGCGCTTGGCGCCGATGGCATCAGCCGCCGCATGATCCTACCTATCCTAGATTTCCTTATTTCTCCCCTTACACACATCATCAACTTTTCACTCTACGACAACTCCTTCCCTTCTCCGTGGCGTAGAGCCTTTATTGTCCCCATTCCTAAAATTGCCAATCCTTCTCTTCCTGAACATTTTCGACCCATCTCTATCCTTCCCTTTGTTTCAAAAGTTTTTTAGGCTTGTGTACATAGACAGCTCTCGCACTTCGTATATCAGAACAACCTCCTAAGTCCTCTGCAATCTGGTTTTAGGCCTGGACATAGTACCACATCCGCTCTCCTAAAAGTGACTGGCGACATCAGGGCCGGTATGGAGGACGGGAACGTCACAGTCTTGGCTTTGATTGATTTCTCTAATGCCTTCAATGCCGTCAGTCACGACATCCTTCTGGCAATCCTTACCCATTTCATGATCTCACCCGTTGCACTGGAATGGTTATCAACATATCTTCAGGGGCGTCATCAGTCGGTTCGCCTTAACGAGTCCTCAACTTTTGGCGTGGCCTCGACTCTGGTGTACCTCAAGGCGGAATTCTATCTCCATTATTATTTTCTATTTTTATCAATCTCATTACCCCCAATCTTCAGAATGCGTATCATCTTTACGCCGATGACTTGCAGTTATATTCACAGGCAAGCACATCAAACATATCACTTGCTATCTCAAGCTTAAATAAAGATCTCGCTACAATTATGAGTTGGTCTGATAAATTTGGCTTGTCAGTGAAGCCAGCAAAATGCCAAGCAATAGTGATAGGCAGTCATCGAATGATGTGCAGACTAGACCTTAAAACACTCTCTCCACTTATATATAATGGTCTGCACATCCCATACAACGCTACTGTTAAGGACCTTGGACTACTTTTAGACTCTACACTTAACTGGCGTGCACAGGTTACCAGTGTGAGCCAAAAAGTCACAGGAATTCTGCGTGCCTTTTATCGTCTAAAGAACTTTCTACCTTTTAAAACAAAGACAATGCTTGTGCAGACTCTAATCCTTCCCGTTGTCGACTATGGTGATGTGTGCTATTATGACCTGAATACAGACTTACTCAACAAATATGACCGACTTCTTAATAACTGCATTCGATTCATCTTTAATCTTTGTAAGTATGATCATGTGTCTACCTATCGTTCCGAATTAAACTGGTTACCTATTCGTCAACGCCGTAGCTTGCGTGCTCTCACTACACTCTATTCTCTTCTTAACTCTCCTTGTTCCCCATCTTACTTATCTCCTTACTTCCAATACTTGTGCTCCATACATGACAGAAACCTTCGCTCATCAAATAACCTTCTTCTTACCTGTCATTCACATACGACAGATTTCATTCACTCCTCTTTCATAGTCCAAGCTGTTCTTCTTTGGAATAACCTTCCTCTAGAAGTCAGGATGTCCACTAACCGTTTGACATTTAAGCTGAAAGTTCGAGCTCTCCTCTTCGAAAAATTGTTGGAATCATCTCGTTGATTATCCATACTATGATATGTATATATATATATATATAATATATCTTTATATTTATTTATATATTGTAATTATATATTAGTCTCTAATAAATAATATATTACTTTTATGTAAGTATTAATGTATATTTCATGTTTATATATATTTAATTTCCGTATCTTATCCATTAAAATCTGTGTTCTTTTACAAACACCCATTAATATCACTCTGCTTCGTTGACTGCACCTACTTCAAGTGTCTCTACACCACCTTGGGTTGACTGGTAGAGAATGCTTTTAGCATTAAGTCCGCCGTTGTACTTTTGTGCATGAAGTTCAATAAATAAATAAATAAATATATTTTTTTTTTTTTTTAAATTAAATACATTCGATTTTATTTACAAGTAGATCTCTGTTCGCACAGAAACGTTGTAGAAATATTTTAAGAACCCAGGTCTATTAACTATTCATTTTATATTTACAAACACGTGAGTTCTATTAAATGGGTATAATTCTCTTAAATAGAGGGTCTACTGGCTCACAGAGGTCATGTTAAGATGGCCTACAGTAAGAACACATGTTAGATAATATTAGTCACTTTGTTTATCTCAATTTAACCTTTACACGATTATATTATATTATAATACTTTTATAGGGTACGATATCAAAGTTCGCAAATAACTTTTAGGTATTGATGTTGTCAAAACAGACCACCCTGGTTTTATTATGGTTATGATAACCAGTGCTTAAATAATTTAATTAAAAGATAGATAAGGACAAAAGTCAAAGGTCTAGTTCAATTTTTTTTAAGAACGCTATTTTTGTAATGAGATAGGTTAGTGAAATTGTTTAAAGAATAATAAGTGATTTTTATTTTATTTTACTTGACATTTGCAGATACACTTAATCTTTTTTAAACTCAATAAGTAAATGACAAACTAATTAATTTATTTAGATCATGCGCATGATACATTGATTGATAGATACAGTACCTTATGAACGAAAACAAACATGATGTCAGGCAATTTGTTGACGGAGAGGAGTAAGAAGGGCTGGTAATAAACTTAGGCCACTCTTTTTAATCACCACACAATCAAAACTTTTGGTATGAGTATACTATAAATATAACAAATTGTAAATATACTACACGTATTTCCAATCAAGATTAAGTTATCGGAGGCTTCTAGTCTAAAATGCGTCTTTCGTTCTCTTCTATATAATTTCTGTTTAATTTTCATCATTTATTATTATATTAAATTCTATCGTCTGATTTTCGAAATTAATGATTTATGTATGCTGTATGGACTTTGGGCTAGAACACAGAGTCTCCCATCTCTTGTCGTGGACGTCGTAAGAGTTAACTACGTTTTACAACCCGCTAATTTCTCCATATGGGGAAGCCAAACTCGTAACAGTACAGGAATTGACACAGCAAAAGTTTAGATTTTGAATAAATAAAACAAACAAACACAAAAAAAACAAATCTAAAAAAAATATAAGTTTAGATTATAAAGTTAAAATTTGTGAGTTTGTGTGGTAGTTATCTCTGGATCTACAGAACCGATTTTAAAAATTGTTTTTAAAATCGGTTTTTAAAAGCCCAGTTCTTGAATTGAATTAGGCTAAAAGTAATGGGAGCAGAGCAGTAACCAAAAATGTAGCTTAGCGCGAGTGAAACTGCGCCGCGAAGGCTAGTACCTACGTCATAAAAACGCGTGTGATCGCGACGATAAGCGCTAAAGTACATTCACTCAGCTGTTCGTTATCAGCGGCGTGAGACGTCCGACGTCTTATCACGCCGCGACGCGCAATTATAACATAATTAATTATAATTATCGGCTGTGGTTTCAGTTGTGTGAGTTCATGGTGCTGAATTATTTGGACTGTACAGGATAACAAGAGGTAAAATTATTAAATTATTATTTTATATTGTATCGTTTTGAAGTTTATTAGACGTTGTAAATTGTGAAGGAAATTTCAATGTAGAAAATTTTAATAAAAATACAGCATGCCCAAGGAGTGGTAGGGGGGTCCACCTGAAAAGTCTTATTTGTTAGGAGGTATAGAACACTGTGTATATTGCCCCACAAGGTGGACCGACCGAAGATCAATAGTAGTAAGTAGGTACTTAGTCTTTCGGCTGAAATGTCATCATCTACCTATACTATTCTATAAAGCGAAAGAATTTTTTGTTTGAACGCGCTAATCTCTGAAACTACGTCGGATTTGAATTGAATATTTCACTGTTCTAATTTCGTAGACTCTTCCTTTCTTGTCCAATCTATCCGTCTGTGGAATGCGCTCCCTCTTGAAATCAGGATGTCCACTAACCGTTTTACATTTAAGGTGAAGGTGCGTGAAATTCTTTTAAATAAAAAAGCAGACTCATCACAATGATTCAGATCAAATATATATTATTAAGTTTATGTATATGTGTATATTTATATTTTATATTTATGTAGGTATATTTTTGAACGTAAGGCTATGTATGTGTATGTATGATTGTATGTATGTTTATTTAGTATTGTAACTCCTTGTGATAATCTCTTCATACTGTCTTCAGATACACCTATTTTGTTGTTCTCTGCATCACCCGTAATGGTTGACTGGTAGAGAATGCCTCAGGCATTAAGTCCGCCAATATACTTTGTATATGAAGTTTTTAATAAATAAATAAATAATAAATATTTTTATTTTGGTAGCCCAGTTCTTGAAAAAGGCTATGTAACATCACGCTACTGGCGACGGGAGCAGCAAAGTAAGCAAAGACGTAACGTGAAACCGCGCTACGGGAAGCTAGTTAGGTATATTTTTTAACCAACTTTTAATGTGGATCCGTGTAAGTATATTTTAGTCAGGATGTGTCATTCTATAACCTGTTTACGTCGATCTTACGATAATCTAAGAATTCATTCGTGAATTAGTTCTAATTGTAATTACTAAGTTAACAAGTCTACTTGTATTGTTTATTATTGTGTCTGGCTTATAAACGTGAGTAAGCTGTTATTATTATCAACTAATTATTAAAATTTCAAATATTTAAAGATATTATAGAAGATATCATTTTCCTTGCTCAATTCTTGATAAAGGTATGCAAATATAAGAAATATCATTTTTACTTAGACTATAACCGATGAGATACGAGCTTGGCGGTATAAAGTATTAGCTAGTTGTGATCTCCCGTCTATAAACCAAGCACCCAATCCTATAACCGTGGTGAGTCTTGTTGAGAGACATCTAAGACATTATCAAGTAACGAGGTGAGAAACGTTTACAACTTGTGTCTGAAGTTGAGGGCTCTCTCGGGCGGGCTCTCGAATGGGGTGAGAAGAACTTAGTTCATTTCAACCCCACGAAGACACAAGTATGCGCGTTCACTGCGAAGAAGGACCCTTTTGTTATGGCGCCTCAGTTCCAAGGAGTTTCTCTCCGTATCTCCCATGACATTGGGATCCTCGGCGTTCAAATATCCAGCAAGGTCCAATTTGGGAGTCATTTGGAAGACAAAGCCAAACTGGCGAGCAGAAAGCTGGGCGTCCTGAACAGAGCCAGACGGTACTTTACGTCATCTCAACGGCTTGTGCTATACAAAGCACAAGTCCGACCGCACGTGGAGTACTGTTCTCACCTGTGGGCAGGAGCCCCCAAATACCAGCTCGACCCACTTGACTCCCTCCAACGGCGAGCTGTTCGAATCGTCGATGATCCCAATCTCACAGACAAATTGGAGTCACTGGAGCAGCGGAGGGACTTTGGCTCTCTATGCGTGCTCTAACGTATGTTCAACGGGGAGTGCTCTGAGGAACTGTTTGACTTGGTGCCATCGTCTCCTTTCTATCATCGCACCACTCGGCATCGCAGCAAAGTTCATCCATACTACCTGGACACGATCTCGTCTAGCACGGTTCGTTTTCAGCGTTCATTTCTCCCACGTACGTGCAGGCTCTGGAACGAACTACCAGCTGCGGTGTTTCCCGAGCGCGATGACATGTCCTTCTTCAAACGAGGTTTAAAGAGAGCATTAATATCACGGTAGGCAGCGGCTTCGCAGAGCCTGGCATTGCAGAAGTCTATGAGCGACAGTTTCCACTTACCATCAGGTGGGCTGTTGGCTCGTCTGCCACTGTAGGCAATAAAAAAAAAAAAAAAAAAAAAGGTTCAGCCTATGCCTATTAATTATCACTTTCCTGTCACTAACCAGCCTGTCAAGTGCGTCTTCGGTTTAAGTCCAGCAGTTTATGTCTTCAGGCTTACAGACAAGCTCCTGAGACTACGTGATAACGACCTCTGTGGCTCGGTGGTAAATAGAGGTAAGCAGAGGTTGCGGTGCATGAATATTTTGCGTTGGTCCAGATGTTTCTATTTATATTAAGAATGTATTTACTAAAAAAAGTATCTAAGTATATTTATCTGCATTTCTAGAACACATACAAGTTTTAAATGCTTACTTTGGGTCTCGATGAGTTGTGATATTAATATTAAGGATAATAAGATAAGGACTAGTTATAGGTTAAGTAACCGCAGACTGATTGAATTACGCTATTATTACCGGTTGTATTATATAGATAGAGTTTAACAGTTAAGGCGCTTTTATATAACGACCAATAAAATTCATCGATCGATAATTCGGTCGATTAAAATCGTCCGTAACTTGAGTACGTCTGCTTATGCCATTTTCTCAAAGCTTACTGCATGAAACGCGAACGACCTGCGGGCGCTAAGGACCAAAGGACCAATGTAAACGGTTTAACACGGGCCATAAGGCATGCGTCTCTCGCACCGCGCATCCGGCGCTAACGACCAATGTAAATGCGCCTTTAGGTATCTATAAGCTCTGATACAAAAATTAACATATTAAGTTATTCAAGTTTTAGTAGGTATCTAAATTTCAAGACAAATTAATGCTTAATGCCACGTACGTAAGAAATAGTTTCGTTTCATTGAAAGGTACACGTACACGCTCTCGGAAATAATAATTTCTGGTACAAAAATAATTTATGTATTTCTCCATATTTTCCTTATCACAGGGTTCATCAATCTAGTTTTATATAGCGTGTCATTCACTCAGAATGACCTAGAGGCGACGCAGAACGGCCACGTGTTGCAATGTGGCCACCCTCCTAATAGTAAAACGGGTGATTGGACGATAAAACCCAATATAGATTACGAATGGGGTGACCACCAGGTATACTCAGTAGTCAAAAAGTAAGTTTACGCTACAGGGGGCCTACCACCATTTCTTATAGCAGTATTATTTTAATCTCACTTTGTCCATAAAAACAAGGATAGAGACAAGGCAAGGTTATTATAAGATTGCTATAATCATAAATATAAATCAGCGTCAGGCATTTTGTCTGACACATGCTGAACTAGGTCCTTTTTTGAGCCTACACATGACGCTGTAAATGTTATTCCCTATTTTGTTTTCTGTGTGCACTGTTCTTTTTAATTTTAATTTTTGTTTTGATAACTATTTGTTTTAATATGTCGTGTGTTTATATCAAAATAAATCATTTTTCTTTCTTTCTTTCTTTCTTTCTTTCTTACTTTCTATGGAGGTTGTGGTAGGCTCCTTGGAGATATTACAATACAGGCACAATATTGCACAAGTTGATATATGCGCCCAAACACAAATTGAATGTGTACTCTTGTACTCGTATACTTCTACACTAATATTACAAAAAGAAAAGATCAGATTTTTTGTATGATTGTTTGTTTGTTTGCTTGTAAAGATATAACTAAAAATGTAACCGATTTAAAAAATCATTCACCATTAAAAATAGTGTATATCTATGATTAGAAAGCTTCAAATGTGACGAGTAACATATACTATATTCTAATACGTTAAAAATAAGTACCAATTTTTTTAAAGAGTGTCCTACAAGTGAGCAGACGTGTATTATTCGTAAGCTAAGGTAATTTCACTTGTATGTTTGGGCAGTGACGCACCGGGGTCAACACTCGCCCTACCAGTAGGGTCGCCACTCGGACAAATTTTGTGACAGTGAAGATTAATATACTAACCTGTAGCTAATAGATAAATTATCTTTTTATTGTTTCTCGTAAGTGTATTAATCCATACCTACTAATATTATAAATGCGAAAGTAACTCTAACTGTCTGTTTGTTACACTTTTACGCCTAAACCACTGAATTGATTTTGATGAAATTTGGAAAATAGATAAAATAGACCGTAGGGAACAACATAGGAACTTGGGGAACAACGCAGGAGGAGCTGCGGGCAACAGCTATAGTGTATAATAATAGATCTGGGTCTGATATTACCATTTCTTCTTGAGGAAGCGAGATAATCAATGCCTTAACTATTTAAGAAGGAATAGGGATTTGTACGGCAAAGAATCGACATTAGGCTGACACTTTATTAAAAAATCTTGTCTCAACCCTACTTAGTTGACTAGGCAATAAAGTCGTTTGTTCATAAACGCAGCAGTTCAACCCCTCTATCGCTGACCGCGGGTGCTTTGTACCTCGACTCGTAAAACTGTAATTAATTAGTATGATACGTATTTTTTTTTTTCGTGGGAAACGCATTACGCGTATTCTCGCGGACTCGCCTGGGCGAGGCGGGGGTTATGTCGGACTCTCCGGCCACAATGAGACAGCGGCCGGCATACCGACTAAAACCCACGGTGTTCCTCCAGACGGCCGAGTGTCGGGGTCACGGGAGACGCTCGCGCTTTCATCCGCGACCCCGACGGGCCACGGCTCGCTCAACGTGAGCGGGCCCCGTCTGATTTGGGGGGCCTAGCCCCCCTTCCTCCATCGAGAGGCGTTTGTGGAACACGTACGCCGCCTTCTCGGGCCTGTGCTGTTCGAGCGGCGATTGCCCAATCGCCGCCCGCAGGCATCCTCCTACGGTGGCTGGAGATCCCGGAGCGCCCCACGGCGACGTCCGGGGCGGGCGCGACCGGCGGGGAGCAAGGTGGTCAGCTCCCTCTCCCGCTCGGCCGCCTCCTTGGCGAGCATTACCTGCTCGCAAAAGGAGGCGACTCCCTCCCAAGCCCTCTTGCTGCGGACCATGGACAGAACCACGGTCGGCAGCGAGAGCTGGGCCGCCCACGCTGGACACTCCACGAGCGTGTGGAGCGCCGTGTCGCGCGGGCAGACCCCGCAATGGTGGCAGACGGACGTCTGCTCCCGGCCTATGAGACACAGGTACGTGCCGAAGCACCCGTGACCGGTGAGTACCTGTGTCAGCCGGAACGTGAGGACGCCGTGCCTCCTCTCCAGCCACTCCTCGAGGATGGGACTTACCGCCACCACCGTGGCGTGCCCTATGATACGTACTTAATCTGACAGGTTTCAATGTGATTCAACGTTACATTGTTGTGTATTAGTAGATAAGTCTAATCAATTCATTTAATCATTTTGTAATTATAATAATCGTTTATTTACACAGATTGATATCACAGATCAAAGTATACCTACACAGTAGCTGATTACTTCTAGGTTATTTCACAAACTAACAAGGTTACCGACGTGAGTTTGCAGAAGCTTGGGTATTACAAAGTAAGCAACGTAAGAAAAGAGTTACCTAAGTTTATGTTCTTCTCACGGCTCTACCTCGTCAGCAAACTGGCTATAGGTTAATTGGCTAACATACTTTTTAGTAATATTGACGTTTATAATTATCATGTATGTGATCGATAAAATAAATGCTTTGACTATTCAAATTTATTTATTTATTTATTTATTTATTTATTTATTTAGTACATGTGAAACATGTGTACAAAATGAATGTCGATGTAAGATGAATCAACATACTAATCATTAGTTTTAGTGGCGTATCTTATTTATCATAATGATTTGTTCTGTCAAATTATATTACTAACAATCAATTAATTATGCTGATTTATTATCAACAATGTTCAGTCGTAAATAAAGCTTCATATCTTATCTCAATAAATGATCTGCACTCACGAAATGACGTTGCAAGATCTGCGACTGCTTCAAGGACACTAAGTCAAATATATCTAGTTCATATGTTATATATATATCTTTAATACCTAAGGGGCCTAGAAAAATGACATAGATTTCTATTCTATTCATAGAATAGGTTTAAAAATGTATGGGATTGACATAGCTAGTTAGCTTATGTCAATCTCATACATTTTCTATGAATAGAATAGAAATCTATGCCACTTGTCTAGGGTGTCTGGATACCATCTCCTCCAGCATGATTACATTCCAATGATTCACTACATACCAGAACGTGTGTACTCTAGAATTAAATAACTGTAGTGTTTTCCAAAGAGGCCTTTTTCGATTAGGGTTTAAAAGAAACTTTAATAAGCTATATAGTTTAGGTTTAAATTAAATATGCATACTTGTTGATATGTTATAGTGATTCATTTTACACACAACGAACTAGTTTTAACTATGTAAATCGTCCTACATGACTTAATTTAATAAATATTGTACTTTTTTCCGGGTAGCAATAATTGTTTGTAGTATGTCGTTTGCGCGATGTGACGCGTATTGCGTTAATGTGGAGCAATTATTTATTGAATTTGTGAAGCTTAGAAGTCAACAAAAGACTGTGACAAAATGTCTATCTTATTCAGCGCGATTGCTAAAGGCATGCAAGTGTTGACAGAATGTGCGAGTTGTGTTGGCAACTTTACAGAAGTGACAGCCGAAATACTGTCGAAGATATCTCCTCATCACAACAAGCTCACCATCTCTAGCGGTAATTTCTTCTTTCATTATGTATCAGAGAATACATTGATATATTTCTGCATCACCGATAATAAGTTTTCGCGACTGAAGGCGTTCTCTTTCCTACAAGAAATACAAAAGAAATTTAAAATTGCGTTCGGGGATGTACCATTAGTCGCAATACCGTATGCAGCACTGAAGCAAGCCGGAGATGGTAAGTTTTCTCGAGTTCTGGAATGTGAGATGGAAAGATTCAATGATAATAAAGTAAACGTGCCGAAAGTGCAAGCTGAACTGAAAGAACTGAAGAGTATAATGGTGCAGAACGTGGACAGGATGGTGTTGAGAGGCGAAAGACTGGAGAACTTAATGGACAGGGCAGACGGGCTGTCGGAGACCTCGCACACGTACAGATCATCAGCTGTCAGAGTTCAGCGTAAGTACTGGTGGCAGAACATGAAGATGAGTATTGCCCTGGCCCTGGCCTTGATACTTGTGGTGTACTTCATTGGAACTCAGGTGTGCGGTGGACTGGCGTGGAAAACCTGCGTTGGTTGAATATATAGTTTGTTCGTGAAGAGGTTTTCCTGCTCCCACTTATTGTATAATAGTCAAGTGTGAGTAAGAGGTTCGAGAATAACTGAGTGATGCAGTGCGGTGCGATAGTGATTGTGTATAGGTATTTGTATATTAGTATAATAAGGAAAATATGGTAAAAATGTATTTTACTAAAAAAATTAAAATAGAACAGGAGAGGTTTGTACCTACTGAAAAATCTATTTTCAAACTTACATACAACACTCCACAATAATTCTTTAACTGTCAGGCCGTATGTGTGTATAAATAAGTGTATGTGTCTTTTTAGAAATATGCATCTAGTAGATTTCAATTAAAAGTATTCTTCAGAAACTTTTTTGTTAATGCATGTGTGATTGAACATCAGTTTTGTGAATAACAATAAAGAAAACATATTTGTGTAACATTCTGTGTAATAATAAGTTGGTAATTGGGCGACTGGGACCACAAGGAACTGGAACCGCGGTCCTAGTCGTCCAATAACATTTTTGAATGTGTCGACTGGGACCACCAACCATGTGACGTAAAATGTACCGTCGCCAGAAAAAGTGATGCAAAATTAATCTTTATAGTAATTACTTATATTTAGTAACAGTTACGTTAGTACGTACCAGTTTAAGTAAGTACATACGAAAATACCAAATAAACGCAAAGCGCATCGCAATTACGAAAATATAGAGAGCCCGCGCAAATTTTATGGTCAAGGGGTTTTTTGTTTTAGAACAGGTTGTTAAATCGCCTAATTACTCAACCAATCACTGTTCAGCAGTTTATCAGAGGGGTATGCATATCCAGAGGGTCATTAGTATTTGCGACACTTGAATCATAGTTTGCGACGTGAGTAAAAACGCAATATTATTATGTATTGTGTTTCAATTTAATTTATTAGTGATCTTCTTATAGTTTAAAAAATATTTTGAATTAATTATATATTATATTATATGTCTAAATTAAAAGGATAGAGTGATATTTGATATTACATGACTGGCCTGTTGGTCTAGTGGTTAGTGACCTTGACTGCTAAGCCGGAGGTCGTGGGTTCGATTCCCACCCAGGACAAACCTTTGTGTGATGAGCATGATTGTTTGTTCTGTGTCTGGGTGTAATTTATCTATAATATGTATGTATTTACAAAAGAAAATGTATATAAGTAGTATATCAGTTGTTTAGTACCCATAACACAAGCAAATATAATTGCTTAATTTGGGGCTAGATGGCGCTGAGTGAATGTGGTAGAAAAAAAAAAAAATTGTTCAAATAGTTTATTTTTTGTTATTATTATATTGATCAGTAAATATGATATATTACGTGCGGTACCCACTTATTTATTTATGTAGATATTGCACGTGGCACTTTTTTAGCTTCTGTCGACTAAGCCCAGATGCACAGAGTACATGTTGGCTTTACTTTGATAAATAAAAATAAATCTACTTTAAACCAAAAATATTATGTTTCATAATAGAATATATGGCTATAGGCCCACATTCGCAGATTTTAAAGTAAAGTTCAAGTGCGGTCTGTAAATCTGGCCTTAGTTCCGGTCTCGCTCTATGCGATACTTAATATGATGAATAATGAATGATACGAAAAAATAAATAATTTTAATACCAATCTTTAAGTTTAATTTCGAATGCTTTTGCTGCTGACTGTACAAGGATTGAATTGAAACAATACATTTTTAATCATATTTTAAGTGGTGCCAGTCGCCCAAAGAATATCAATAAGAATATTCAATTGGGTAACTGACACAGCGGTCCCACCTTTAGAACGGGTCCAGTTGCCTCCTTACCCAATAAGTGATATTTAGAATTGCAGTGGTTGTTTTATATCCCTCTCAATCATATGCATGTGTCATACATCTGCTTATTTACTCTGACCCGACCCGAATCTTTGTTCTGCAAGGCCCTTGACCTCTCATCTTTGTTCTGCGGCTGCCAGCTGATAATCCCGCCGCTTACTGCAATTGGTTGCATTACCGTAATATCGTTTATATTTAGATTTATCCTTATTTTGTTCGATTGTCTAACTGCTGCTGTTGTTTTAATAATAGAAGATTTGTTTATGTTTTGAAACTGCATCTCATCAACTGGAACATACTTAAAGCCGCTATCTTATTCTTAAGCATCGGTGAAATCCCCTTTCGAAATTTACGAATACAATCTAAAACGTTCGAGTTTTATATCATGAAACCGGCCTATTATTATACCTGCAGGAAAATACCACTTCTCATACAGAGAAGGTATGAGCATTGATCACCGCGCTTGCTCAAGGCAGATTGGCGATTTAAGACTTCCTCGGAAGTCCAGGTTTCTTCACGATGGTTTTCTTTCACCGTCAATCAGTAATGTCCAGATAAACTTAGAAAGCACATACGATTTAAAAAATCACATAGGTACTTGCCCAGATTCGAACCCCCGATTTCGTGTTTACGAACTTACGACTTTTATCCTCTAGTACTCACACAAACTCTGTTGCTTTTTAAACAGTTGAGGTCAGGTGTTATAATCTGTGGTTGAGGGTACAGCAGCAAGTGTTAGTTTGAACTTAATTTTTTTAGAAGTACTCAATATTATGACTGAAAGTTAAGAGGTTTGGAATATTTTACGCTAATTAAAGACCATAATTGGATATAATAATGGCCATTAATTTGCTGTCCACATTTTGGTAATAGATAACAACATCGTCCTGGAAAAATTAAGATAATATACTCGTCTATCGGTTAGCTAAATTGTACTAAGTTTGTACGGGTCCTATAAATGTCTGCTTTTAATTTAAAAATTATTTACATAATGTATCGTCCATAAAGCGTTATCGATATCTGGTATCGCTATAGCCATATCGCATCTAATTAATGGTACAGCTATAACACATGGCGGCCATAACCACATTATTATAATCACTGAATTTACTGCCAATATAGCACATCATACTAATTTTTCTAAATGCGAAAGTTTGTGTGTATGTGTGTGTGTTCGATTTCGATGAAAATTGGTAAGTAATTAAGTAACTTGATTCGGTGCCGAAGACAGGCATTGGATACTTTTATCACGAAAATCGGTCCGGTTCCAGGGTTTTAGGGTTATATTAATTGAACACATACCATTTACCGCGAGGCCGAAGCCGCAGGGCGCAGCTAGGACGTTCGAGCGGTCATGTGATCTCGGACGAACACCATGTAAAACGTATTTTACGCGTCAGTCTGATAAGTCTAGCTAGGCGATTTTGCTTACTTAGCTAGTCCAAAAATTTAATGAAAGAGAATGAAAATACATTTGTTTAACACAGACAAAAGACGTAGACGGCTGTATATAATTATGCTTTTGTTCATACAATTTTTGTTTTGAAAGGCATGTCATTCAGCTTTCTTCTCGGTACCTTACTATTTAAATCTAGACACTCACAGCTATTCTACTTTAAGGACGCGTTTTCAAAATTCATACTGTATCGAATCGCACCACTACATAAACAAATTTCACACACACATACATAGGTCAGCCTAACTAAGTATGTGAAAACAAACTCACGTTGATACTTTAGAAATGAAATTTTTATTTTTATGAATTGTATTTTGAATTACCTAGGTAGTATGTTTTTTATTTTGTACTTAGAATTATGTTTTGATGAGGATGTAGTCACCCCTTACCTAGGTGACTGCAACTGTAACTAGTTGACGAGTAAAGCTTGGTGTATGAAGAATGTATCCCGAGTATGGGCTCGTTTTGTCAGTTGTTTTTTAGTAGCCTATCTAAATTACTCTGTCTGATGGTAAGCAGATAGTGGGATCCAGAAGTGATGGCCACCATTCAAAAAGTCATTGATTGAAACTGCTGGCATGGTGGCCACGTCTATGGCGGTTTTACAAGATGCTGTTACACGCCACGATCAAAAAACCCAGGATTAAAATTAAAAGCTGTTTTCTGTTATTTGATTATTGTGTGTCTAAATACCCCAAATACTTCCTAATTACTCCAAACAGCCCCACTCGGTCCTTTTCCTTTTTCCATTTCCCTTCCTCATCCCCTTCTCCGTAGTCGGCAACGGCTTGGTTGTGTTTTCTAAGCATTATTACTTCTGCGGTCCTTAGAAAACACAGCCCTCTCTATAGGTTACGGTTACCACTTGCCATCAGGTATGCATGTTTGCCACCAAATCTGTGTGAAAAAAAATTATTCTTTGATAAATCATTCTTGTTAGCATAACTAAATATTTCTCTGACATTTATTGCATCAAATGTTACGATAGGTATTGATCTACCATTCTGATAAAATAAAGCTATTTCAATAGCCAATTGAAGACTAGTCCATAAAGTCTTTCAGCAGATGTAACCAGGTCTGCAGTTCCCGATTGATACAAGAATTGTAAAAGTTATTTCAAGCCAGTTACTCTTACGTGCGTAAATCATTTGAAGTGTTCGGTCATAAACGCAGGCAGCTATTTGCAAATATAGTTACGACCCTCGTGGTACTTTTATATTCATTACGTCAAGTAAATATTATACCGATTTATATCATAAGTCTGGATGAATCAAATGTGAAATAAAATATTCTAGGTATTGTTTCTATACTTATCACTAGTTAGCGTCTCAGAACACCTTGTTTGCTTAGAGAGATTATGACCTACTCGCGGCTACTGATAACGGATAAGAGTAGTAACGACCAAGACTGTATGGTGTACTCAACAGTGGCGAAGCGTCCATATAACACGATTCCTGCCGGCTTCCCTTTTAAAATATGCCCTGACCTCCTTATACCTATCACTGCTTGAGTGTCTACTCAAAGTCTAACTAGCCTTCCGAACATCAAAGTATTTTAGTCCCACCGGCTTCCCTCCTCGGAAAAGTGACTCTTCGCTACTGGTACTCAACTATTATGGACATATAAGTGTAGATCTCATAGATGTATAGGTTTACCATCACAAATTTGAAGTTTTTGTAACGTCACCGTATAATTGTAAATACCGTTAGATTATAATCTATCTCGCGAGATTGTGAACTGTCGACAGATTGTGAACCGTAATATACTTCTTCCAATTTAACGCAATTTTTTTTCGGTAGATTATAATCTATTAGTTTGTGTTCAGTCACGATCTTTTACGTATACCTATATTATCTTTAACGGTATTTAGAATTTTACGGTGTTTTTTTTTGTTTTTTTTTAAATTTATTTTGTTGGTCACAGTTGTAGCAAAATAGTGCATTAAGACCACTTACTTCTCTAATGCTCGTCTCTGTCTTTGAGCCAGCTGGTTAAACGAAGTTGGAACTTATCACAAACGTATTAAACGACATAATGGCATATTCTAAGTTTGTAGGTAACAGTAGGTACCTAACTACAGCCTTGTCCCCACAGGGAAACAGGGCGTCTAAATTAATACAATATTATATTAAAATTAATTACTGTCTGCTTTAGGAAAACCCACAGATAGGGACTTTGTCTCTTTGTATTAAATTAGCTTTTCCTTGAAATAGAACACTATTAATAGAACGACACTGCGTAACGTCTCCATGCCTACTGCATAGAAAAGAGGCGTGGACTATTTATAAAACACAAATGAGTAATTATGACTTGGATTACACTATTATTTAATTATAAACTGCAATTTTATTATACTATTGTATAGCAACTCGATACCTGTGTAAGTACTAGGTACGAGTATGTTACTTGGTAAGTTGGGTAATTCGCCATGCCTTTGGGGCAGTACCCTAGATGTCCCGTGATTTCTTCAGACCAATGATGTGTTGTACTAAAGAATAAGAGAGAGCGCATTAGATTTTTTTTGTCTGCGGTCAGTTTTGTCTTATTATGCCATCGAAATACAATGTATGAAACGTCGCACGAACGGCCCTAGTGTAGAACAACACGACAGAAAGTCTGAGGGCGGTCGTTTCTGCTTATTGTGCGCCTTGAAGTCGAAACTATACTAAGCCCAATGAAATCAACCATACCGTACGATAGCTGAACGATGTTTACCTGTTTAAGTATAGTAAGCAGCCACTATGTTTAAGAAATGCTACATATATCATGAGTATAAATTTTTCTCTTCTTATAAATTATATATACACTAAGTTTTCTGCAGCGCGATTTCACCCGCGTCTTGGGTTACAGCTTTGCTACCGTTGCCAGTAGCGTGATGTTACGTAGCCCATAACCTTTTTCAAGAACTGGGCTATCTATCCAGAGATTAGTGCGTTCAAACAAACACATAAACAAACTTCCGTTTTATACAATAGTATAGTAGATTATACATAGTAGAAAGTTCTGGCAGTAGCTTTGGAGTCCTCGCTGCAGATAGAATAGCGTAATTTAATGTTCTTTGTATTAGTATCATAAAATAAATTATATACCTTACCAATTTTAAATGCAACATTACAAGACAAATTACGTATTTGTATTAATTAAGTACAGCAAAAAAATTAAAAAGGTTTTACATAATGAGGGTGTTTAGGAAAAATTTCTTCACAATTTTGGGCCAATCAGGGGTTAACTTTCAAAAAGCGCTTGACAGCTAGACCTGACGTATCGGTGCTGCCACCTCGTGGGCGCCATTTTAGAAAACCCTCTCAGCAATTTTCTTTTATCCAAAAGCACGTGAATTATCCATTTTGTAAATAAAACTTAACGAAACGAACCATGAAAAATATTTATTTTGATAGCGCTGTCAAAATGGAAGACCTTTTACCAAAGTGGCGCTAACTGTTGGCGAAAATTTTCCTAAAGGCCCTCAGGATACCCAGTAAATCTTTTATTTAACAAGCAAATAATTTCAAGACTGTTTATCCTTTATTGATTTGATAATAATCCTTTCATAAGCGATCGTTTCCGAGTATAATATGGCAATATAAAGTTAAGGTATCGGAGCTAATTAATTGTTACCTTGTGGTCACAATCTAACCACAGAACGTTTAGATGCTCTGATATTCCTGTACTGCTATGTGTAGCTTGTTCACAATCAAATTATAAAGAGTTTTCCGTGTATTGCTAAATTATCCTGGTTATGTATCCGTAATTAATTGACAGGTTTACGTGGCTTCCATTATTTCGCATTTATATTATTACGAGTAGTAGAATGTGCAAATAAATTAGAAAAATTACAATAGCCATTTCTGATACTAGTTGACTTGAAATACTTTAAAATATATGAAGGAATTCATCTGGTGCTCTCTCTACATCACTATCTTGTCACATCATTTGTCTAATTTCTACTTATTAGTGCGGCAGTCAAATATGGCAAAAACAGCGGTAGATATCCATATGTATTATAATTCGTAAGTACCTAAGTAAAATTTGTCACGTATCGTATCCTTACATTTAGGTAAGGAGACAACTGGACCCGTTTTAAAAGTGGGACCGCGGGGTCAGTTACCCAATTGAATATTCTTATTGATATTCTTTGGGCGACTGGCACCACTTAAAATATGATTAAAAAATGTATCATTTATCATAGGACCAAAATAACCATAGGTAAGTCCATCGTGGGCATTCCCATAAATCGTTTTCCTCTATGATAACACTGTATTTGGCTTGGCTGGCTTTGTTTAAATATATAAATTTGCTCCAATTATTACTGACAATTACATTATTTGAGGTAATTCCATGAATAGGTTTTCAATTGGGACATGATTGGTTTTACCTGTTCGTGGTCCTACAGTTCATTATGAACCGATAAACCATTATGTATTTTATTGAAGTGGATTGCAAGTGATATACTTTACACAGATTTTTTGCTGTGTGTCAAATGCACCTAATTATAATAAATAATAATTATTAATATTTAATTAATATTTGTGTGCATGAACATTACACTATTTACATTGGTCTAGGTGTTTCTATGTATAAATGTATGTATTTACAAAAGAAAAGTATATCCGCATTCTAGAACCTCCTACTTCATTGTTCTGAGCTAGAACCCTTAACACAAGCTAAATTACAAGCTTACTTTGGGTCTAGATGGCGTTGTGTGTAGTTGTTAAAATATTATTATTATTAATGACCAGCGGCCCGCCCCGGCTTCGCACGGGTGGAAATTTTTTTAAACAATATGGGATAAATAAAGATACTTTTGTATGGAAATGGAGAAGTGTTTTTTTTTTCACGCAACTATTAAATGTTTCTCTCCGTAAGAACCATCCTCTTACTTCAATATTATAAAAAAAGAATTTGCGAAATGGATTCAGCTGCTCTCGAGATTTGTGCTTAGCAACACATTCAGCGATTCATTTTTATATTAAAGATTATGTGGAGTCGCGGTCATGTTTAGACGCATTAGACATTATGCGTATGTCGGCCACTGCGATAAGGTGCATTGTGATGCGTCCACGTAATATATTAATTAATATAAAATTAGCCTTGTTGTAATGTATGTCAAGTTGTTAACCTCGAACATAGAATGAAGATAACTGCAAGGTTTTGGTGTTAGAACATATATATTACTAGCTTTCCGCGGCGTGGTTTTACCCGCGTCTTTCCTTACTGCTCTGCTCCCGTCACCAGTAGCGTGATGTTACATAGCCTATAACTTTCCTTAAGAACTGGGCTATCACACGCATTAAGAATTATTCAAATCCGAGTGATAATTCCAGAGATTAGCGCGTTCAAACAAACAAACTTTGCCACTTTATATAATAGTATAGATACTACATAGTAATTACTAGTAGACACTAAAAACCGATCCCTCCACCATAATAATGCTAGGAAGAAAGAAAGATTTAATACTAGTAAATCCTCGATGATATACCTACTTTACGTCTTGTAATAACCATTTTTAAAAGTGTCTTTACCTACATCCATTGGCTACAGAATAAAATAGTATTATGGCTTTAAACATTCCATTGTTTTAACAGAAGCAGGTAGACCGCCTTCTTAGTCACGCGGCATTATTCGCTCGCACTTCAAAACAAAGAAAGTCCTTTCTATCAATAAGCTATTACTTGGTAATGTTTAACAATAGATTATCAAGTAAATTGTCAGCTGTACATAGCTGATATCGATGTTCAGCTTTAGCTTCCCGCCGTGGTTTCACCCGTGTTACATCTTTGGTTACTGCATCCGTCTCCAGTAGCGTCATGTTATATAGCCAATATATAATAGACACATAGCTCGCAGAACTGACGGCTGTTGGAACAAAAAGGTTCTACAGTAGCGACCACGAAGTAGAAGACGCATGGACCGACGACCTTATAAGGGTGGCGGGCAGCCGATGAATGAGGGCGGCTCACGACAGTAGACGTCTCACGCTTCACACATCACAACATCACTCTAGGTTAGGGCTATAACCTTTGTCAAGAACTGGGCTATCAAACGATTAATAAATTATTTAAATCCGACTAGTTCCAGAAAAAAGCGGCCTCAAACAAACTAACAAACTCTTCCGCTATAAATGTCAGTAGGTATAGATAGATAGATATACGTTAATTACATTATAATAATAATAATAATAATAATAATATTTCAACAACTACACACAACGCCATCTAGACCCAAAGTAAGCATATTATATGCTTGTGTTATGGGTTCTAGAATGCGGATATACATACTTAAATACTTTTTTTTTGTAAATACATAGATATTATACATAGAAACACCCAGACCAATGCAAATAAACATGTTCATGCACACAAATATTTGCACTGAGCGGGAATCGAACCCGCGACCTCTGCGTGGCAGTCCATACACAGTACCACTGAACCACAGAAGCAGATTGTTCATATACAGCGACAATTTCTGGTTATTACCTCAGTGTAGCCACGAGAAAATATGGAACCAGATCGACAAAACTCGTTTCATGAAATTTGTGAAATATTTTAATGGATATATTGCAGTCATTATTATTATATTTTTTTTATATATTAGATATCAAAGTGACTCTACTCTGCCGGATGGTAAGCCGGCAGTGGAAACCAGAAGTGGTGGCCACCATTCCAAAAGCCATCGTCTGTAACTGCTGGTATGGTAGCCTCCATTATGGCGGCTTAATAAGATGCTTTGTCACGCCCCGCTCAAAAGACTCAGGATCAAAATTAGATGCAATACAATCAATTATATTTGTGGCAATTAGGAACCTTGTGAGGTTAATCTTTTAAGTTAATTTATTAAAAGAGTTTGTTAGTTTGACTTAGTAGGCGGAAAGCCGCTATATTATGTACCTATTGTTTTGTTTTGATCATATGTAATGTAGTAAATAACAACACATGTTATGTCTAGGTTACAACAACATAAATATTGTTATTGTGCAGGATAAATAAATTATACAATATTTACATTGTGTTTAATAACAATAATAAATAATAATAATAATATAATTAAAATATATTATGCAACGTTCATAAAACAAAAACACGTGGACGGAAAAACAATGAGGGTGTTTAGAAAAATTTACGCCACCAGTTGGTGCCACCTTAACTTTAACATTGAATCAGGGGTTAAATTTTTGACAGTGCTTGACAGCTAGACCTTAAGCATCGGTGCTGCCACCTCGTGGGCGCTATTTTAGAAACCCTCTCAGCAATTTTCTTTTGTCCTTATGCACGTGAAATATTCATTTTGTAAATTAAACATTACAATTTCCGAAATGAACACTGTAAATATTTGTTTTGATAGTGCTGTCAAAATGGAAGAACTTTTACCAAAGTGGCGTCCACTGGTGGCAAAAATTTTCCTAAACACCCTCTTGTTACTTGTTGGTAGGCTTGTTGTCCGCATTTAGAGCTCTTGGTCCTTTGTTGCGTCCGGTTTGGTTCCGCCCAGAAGTGCAGAAGCTTTCTGGGATCTTCGCAGGCTTCGCGGAGAGACCTCGGGCTGTCGACGATTTGTGCCCGATGTGTCATCACTCCTTCACAATCCAGGATTACGTGGGCGACGGTGTCGTCGTGCTCTATGTATGCTCTGCACAGAGGACTGTCGGTAATGCCTGAATCATATAGGTGTTTATTAGTGCCCACCATTATGCGCAGGTCATCCCTTCTTAGGTTGATTAAGTGTGTTCTTAGTTTTGGCGATGGTTGTAGCAGAGCTTTTTTTGACTGTCTACAGTCGTTAGAACTTGCCTACTGCATTCGGTCCTATACACCTTCATTGGTTACGTCTTTTTCAAAATTGTATTTATCTGAAATTATCTAATTAGCCTTCCATTTTGGCCCACTAGTGATGTGGTTTGCTAGGACAAAGTGAAAAGTCGTCAAAAAAGTGTCCTCCTAACTCTTGACAATAATTCGCACGGCTCTTTCGTTATCAGCAATTTTCAGTAACAGTAAGCATATTGACTCACATCTTTCTTTGGTTATATTGACATGCATATTATTATGAATTTGTTTTGGTAAAGTTAGTTGTTTCTGTAAGTGCAGGTAAGCGCGGTTGCTTATTTTAAAATCTCATGTTCGACTGACGTGGTGCTCGAATGCTTGTTTGGTATCTCATCAACAAGATCTTACAATGAAGATAACAAGTTAACGGTATATAAGCCCCCTTGATAATCAGTATTTCTTTATTCATGACAGGTAGGGACAGAGAGTATGAAAGGTCTATTTTCAGCAGTGACCGTCACAATTGTTCACACGATGATTGTTCTTGAAAAGTGTTATGTTAATTACGCTTTTAGTGGTCTGTTCATATTATAACTAAGTACGTTGTAAGATGAAAATTGTTTGCGATTGCACTCGTTGTCTTACAGATGCAACCTGAATTGCGTAGATACTCTAACGTCAACGTAGCCATCTTTCGGCTTGACAAATCTGACACAGTGTGCACCTCCTTAATGATTCATATCGGCCCAGTATTATCCCACTGCAGGAAAAGGATTTTTCTCATAAAGAGAAGGTATGAGCATTGGTCGCCACGTGTGCTCAAGGTGGATTAGCGATTTCAGACTTCCTCAGAAGTTCAGGTTTCCTCACGATGTTTTCCTTCACCGTCAGTCAGTAATGTCCAGATAAACTTAGAAAGTACATAAGATTTGAAATATCACATTGATACTTGCCCGAATTCGAACCCCCGACCTCGTGTTTAAGCCTTCACTACTGGGCCATTACGACTTTTTTATATTTCACTATAATTTATTTTTTTCACTTTTACCGCAATAAAGTATACATTATGACGCAAAACCACTGTCTATGAATGACTAGTAGACATGACCTATGAGTAATAAAAACGTAAAGAACACTTACTAATGTAAATAAATGATTCAATGTGGTCGCCGTGCTGTCTATACTCTAGAATAAAGAACTATCCATGTCGTCCCGGCGTTACTTGCGTATAAACATCTTACTGTGATCATCTCCTACCAAGCGTGATGACTTTTTTTATATAAGCCCACCAAACCGCACTCCGCCTGATGGTAAGCAGTCAGTGGAATCCAGAAGTGGTTGCCACCATTCCAAAAGCCATCGTCTGAAACTGCTGGTGTAGTGGCCTCCAATATGGCGTCTTTGTGAGATGCTTTTTCAAGCAAACTCCTTATGGTAGAGACCCACATACGTAAGTTCAAACAGTCTTATATCTTGTATATGATTCAGTGTAAGTAACCCAAGTGTTAAACTCTCACGGTAATCGTACTGTGCAATGTTTGTAGCAGATGTTAAGCTTTTTATAAAGTATCGCACCTGTTAGCATGCGGGCTAGCCTGGCCCTGAGTGTCCTTCGAAACGTAAGGGCGTAGTCTAAGGCTCATCGCAGACAGAGAGTAGCGCAACGGAGAGGATTTTATTAAGGCGCTCGAAAATCAACTTCTATATTATTGAAATAAATGCATATATGCATGAACCTGACAAATACTGCTTGCGAGTCGCGCGTCATCAAAAATACGCTGGTAGTCCCGTGCGCACGACTTTATTTCAAAAGCTTTAAAGTTGATTTTTGAGTGCCTTAATAAAATCCTCTCCGCTGCGCTCCTCTCTGTCTGCGCTGAGCCTAAAGGTACGCGCGATATTGCCATATTTTTGTATGTATCTAATTTTCATACACCTTTGTGTATCGAAAGTTTGTATGTGTGTGTTTGTTACTATTTAGCGCCTAAACGGCTGAACCGATTTAGATTATATTTAGTATGTATTCAGTACCAAAGACATACATAGCATACTTTTTATTCCAAAAATCCGTCTGGTTGCCGAGTTACATTAATTAATCACTATAGTGCGTGCAGGCGAAGCCGCAGGGCGCAGCTAGTTATTAATATTTATCACTTCATTGCCTCGATATGGTGCGATATCCAAATGGGACAGATTCTGTGAACCACAATATTAATTTATTTTTACATGGAATATACTTTAAAACACCACATTCCTAAATACATACTACATTCATTATAATAAAGTGAATATTTATAGAAAGTAACGTGCGCTACGCATGCTCTCTCGCCATTGATGGAAATAACACATTTCCTCTCCTCTCCGCTTTGGTGGAAACCGGGTCTTACAAATACTCAGTACAAACAAACCTTTTTTATGTATATAGTAGTAGGTAGAGATGCGTCAGTGTACTCAGTGTGCGTGTTTCGGGAGTCGGCTGCGCTCTCGCAAGGGTTTGTCATTCATTCAACGTTCAGCACTTGATCGTGAACTTGTTCCGTACAATGTTATCTTTTAAATATACATAAAATATAATAAGAGTTTAGTTCAGTGTACTTGTAACACCTGGTGTGATGCTGGGGTGGCAAACAGCTGATCGTTACTTCAATAGTATATATGTATTGGTAAGTTAATATTGTATTATTCTATAGTGCTTTTACCTCTGTCGTTGATGGTATGATGGTGTAAACAGAAATGTACCTACATACGCAATATTTGGCCGTTATCTACCGTAAGCGTAAGCGATTCAGCAAAGCAGGCAAATACAGGGTACCTATAGTTACTATCTCATCAAATTACACGTACTTACATATACATTCACTAGATCCTAAGTCCCATGTAGTTTTTTTTTATTGCCTGCAGTGGCAGATGACCAAACAGCCCATGTGATGGGTGATAAGTGGTAACTGTCGCTCATGGGCGATTTAGGGTCAGCGCAGACAGAGAGGAGCGCAGCGGAGGGGATTTTATTATGGCACTCGAAAATCAACTTTAATGTTATTGAAATAAAGTGCATATATGCATGAACCTGACAAATAATGCTCACGGGTCGCGCGTCATCGAAGATACGCTGAAAGTCCCGTGCGCACTTTATTTCAATAGTTTTAAAGTTGATTTTTGAGTGCATTAATAAAATCCTCTCCGCTGCGCTCCTCTCTGTCTGCGCTGAGCCTTAGAGTCCCTAGCATCTAGGAACTCTGCGAAGCCGTTGCCTATCGTGAAGGGAGTGGGGTAGATAAAAGGATTAAGGGAAGTGAGGAAAAAGGAAAGGGGAACATTGGGTCGCCGGCACTTTAGTAGGTAGCAGAGTCTATAATATAATAGTAGTTTCCATTTGATCAAATTAATACCACTTTACGGGATCGTGGAATCGAATTCCAAATGTAATAGCATGTGGTATTTTTTTACTTGTTTGCATATTCTGTTATATTTGTGGGCCTTGTAAGGCACAACAAAGTTGTGAAGAAGGAGGTGCTCCATTATAAAAATGTAAACAAAAACATAAATTATAAGTAATTAAAATAAATAAATAAAATGAAAATACAAAAATAAAAAAATGACTGGTTAAAAAAATAAAAATATTACCGTAGGTACAATAAGGTACAATTTAAAAAATTAAAATCATGAAATTTATATAAAAAAACTTAAATAATTAAATAAAATTCAAAAATGTCGTATAATAATTTAAAAATTATTAAATTTTCTTGCCTACCTGTATTATTATTACCAAAATGTAATCGTCTGGTGGTAAATTAAGCCGCCGTTTCTTGCCAGTTCCTTTCACGATTCTACACCTGTCAACGAATTGGCCGTTGGCAAATTGTTTTGCTTCTTCCATCCACAGAACAAGTACTAAAGCACTTTACGTGCGTTAGTACTTGTTCTGTGCTTCCATCTGTTATCATTTTGACGGTTTTAAGTAAACAAAGGAATGAGTTCGACTTTCGACATTTTCGACAAATGCTTAATGACGGGAAAATATCCGTGTGAGAATCGAACTTACAAATTGTAGCTTACGCCACCGATGATAAATTTTAATCATACTCTTTGTAATACTTAAAAATGTTGTCATATTTTCTCTACGTATCTAGACTTTGGTTACTGCTCTGCTCCCATCGCCAGTAGCGTGACGTTACCAACCTTCCTCAAAAACTAGGAGCAAAAATAATAATTCAAATCCTACTGATAGTTCTAGAGATTAGCGCGTTTAAACTAACTTATTCACTCTACAAGTATGGTGTAGGTATAAACTGACATTTGCAGACCTTGAAGCTATCAGAAGTGTCAATCAGATAAGTTACACATTGTTGTGATGTTAATTAAGGCGTGTGACTGACTGACAGCTGTGTTAACATATTCTAGTTCCATAAGTAAATACTATTGTCACTTAATATAAACCCACCAAAATAATAAGATGTCTATATAAGTGACGAGATAATACCATAGATTAGAGAACCTTTATTACCTCGGACAGGACGACGTGACGAAAATGTACTGTCACACGTCACCTTGTTCGCTCGGCACCGTGAGTGCCACGTTCTCATACCTGTCAGTGTCTCCGTGACATAATAATTATGCTCTTTCATACATTTTGTATGAAATTATATTTCCAAAATTTCGTCTCGGTGTAACTATTACAGTTTATGATAAAAAAAATTAAGTATCTACCTATTTGCCGCTAAAAAGGATAGCCAAAGTGTATTGTCAATTTCATTATACTTTTTTTGTAAATACATACATATTATACATAGAAACACCTAGACCAATGCAAATAGCCATGTTCATGCAGACAAATATTTGCACTGAGCGGGAATCGAACCTGCGACCTCTGTGTGGCAGTCCATACACAGCAGCAGCACACATATAACCTAACCACAGAGGGTGTTATGGTAATTATGACTTTCAGAAGTGTAATTTACTCGTCTGAACGTCTTTGGCTTGAAATCAAACTCAATAACATCACCATTTCCAGTTAAATAATTTTCAAACGACCCAATTCCCAACTAAATATTATAATTTATTTATGAACTACAACCTCTTAAATAAATCGTAATCTATGCAATAATATTGTTATTATGACATCTAATGAGCTGACTAACACCTGAAATGTAACCAGGCTATTATAAAACACAAGGAGATCTGTTACTAAACATTTACCATTCCTTCTATGTCTTGGCACGAGGGTATATCATCGATCATATAGACACGTGATAGACAAAGTACACAGTGTATGGCTATGTCTATTGAATACTGAGCATTGTCTGGTGGAGCTATCGTTTAGTTAAATACTTCCTGAATGACTGCAGGTGGTAGTACGTGATTAAATTTCATGATATTTCTCTAGTAGATTACTGTGTTTGCAAAAAAATTATTAGTAATTACTGTAATATATTTTATTGTTGTTAAAGGCCACAAAAAGTTTAATGAATGTTGGTTAATAAACCTTGTTAAGATAATGTGCGAGACGTAAATGTGCATATTAACAATACTTTAATACTTTTACTACGGTAGTAGATCCACTCTGGTTTCAGCATGTATGGGCCGGATCGTCCGGGGAAGTACTACCCTCTCATAGAAGATCGACGTAAGAGTAGTAGTATACGTACTACTGCGTTTCGTTCGGTGATTGAGAGCCGGAGGCCTTTCCTCACTCATTCCCTTCTCCGAACCCCATTCCCAGCCGCAATAGTAAAGGCCACCATACCAGCAGTTTAAGACGATGGTTTTTAGTATGGTGGCCACCACTTCTGGATTCCACTGACTAACATCATGCGGGGTGGAGTCTCTTTGGTAGGCTTATATATATAAAAAACTTTAAGTATAAACGATGGCCTTTGACGCGTTGACGTCCTTGACCGCTGACGACGCAAGCCAGCTGATAAGCTGTTATCAATTCAGCCGGAATCGATGACAATGTCTTCACCAAGTATCTTGTGTAACCTGTAACCGATTCGTGACCTTTGAGCTAGCATTTTATTAGTTATTTTTCCTTTATCAGAGATCATGTACTGTCTTGCAGTTGCTAAAATATTTAGACGGTATACTATGGTTTTAAGAATTACCAGCGCTTCAAATAATTCTTTACGATATCAATTCGCTTACAGCAATTATATTTCTTAGTAATAATAAATTTTATCAAATGAACATATCCTACAAAATATTATTATCTAATACGTAGAACATAAAGATACATTTTCCTTATAATGTGCGTAAGTAAATACTTTTTGGGTCAAGCTCATGGATTTCCCTAAGTTTCGTTATCCGCAACCTGTGTCCGCAACATTATAAATGTCATGTAGTGCGTCAATGGTTTGTCACCGTCAGTCATCAGACAAATTACGAGTATTTCGTGAAGTCTAGGAAGTCGACGCCTGATAATACTAACATGGTAATAATAATAATATATAAATTATTTAATAAACGTGATTGTAATTGGTTTAGTTGCCAAGGATCAAGCAGATCTATTACCATAGACTTTATAGTTCGTGTTTTGCTTTAGTTGCCGCGTAATATATGTAGTGAGAAATGTGGGAACATTAATGTACTTTTAATATTGGAGAGTAGAGAAAGTTTTATTGAAAAGAATATGAAAACGTTTATAACTGTGGAGTTTGTAAGTACATAAGTATTTAAACAATATTGACTTTTGGGATATTTAAACATCGCATCGCTAAGAAGAAGTTGCTACCTTTACGAGTTGTTTTTTATTTGAAGATTTGTTTTTTCTTTGTATGTTTGTTTGTTTGTTTATAATACCAGCCTATTTTACTGTCCCACTGCAGGGTAAAGGCCTCTTCTCACATAGAGAAGGTATGAGCATTAATCACCACGCTTGCTCAAGGCGTGTTGGCAATTTCAGACATTTAAGTCCAGGTTTCCTCACGATTTTTCCTTCACCGTCAGTTAGAAATGTCCAAGATAAACTTGGAAAGTACATATGATTTGAAAAATCACATTGGTACTTGCCCGGATTCGAACCCACTACCTCGTGATTACGAAGCGGGTTCGATCCACTGGACCATTTCGACTATTGTTTATTTGTTTGCAACGATTTAATTAAAAAACGACGTTACCGATTTAAAAAATTATTTTACCTTTAGAAATCAATAAATGACGCGGGTAACATAGGTTATATTTTAATAGGTTTATCATATTTTTTAGAAATTTTCAGAATTTCAAACTTTGTAAATTTGCAATACAGAAGACAGCAAAAAAAAGGTTTGCAGGAAGCAGACGTAGGTGATACTGCAATCATATTTTATGTAGGCGTTGTTGTGAGACCGAATGAAAGTTTTGATATCGAAGCGAAGCGAGGGCTATTTATAAATATGCGTTAAATCACAGAAAGCTACACAAATGTTAAAATGATAATTACAACACACTGGGCTCTGTATTAGTAGCTGGATAGATTGAGAGCTTTATACATGGTTGGACAAACACCGCTGTCATGTAGTTAAATAACATAAAATGGAGAATTCTTCATAAAGGCAAGTTTCCAGTTTGATTAGTGCGAGTGCAGGTGATTAGTGCACGTGCGTAGTGTTTAGAAAAAAACACGTGTAGACAGCAATTGATTAGTGCAAGTGATTAGTAATCGGCGAAATAGATAGTAGATGCGAGTACGCCCTGCGCTCGCACTCGCACTAAACAAAGTGGAAATTAGCCTTAAGGTTTTTTTTTCATATTATAGCCTACAAAAGTGACTCCACCCCGCCTAATGGTAAGCAGCCAGTGGAATCCAGAAGTGGCGGCCACTATACCAAAAGCCATCGTCTTGAAACTGCTGGTATGGTGGCCGCCACTATGGCGGCTGGGAATAGGGTTAGGGGAAGGGAATAAGGGGGGTGAGGAAAGAAGAAAGGGGAGAAATTAGGCCTTCGGCGCTCTCACTCACCGAACGAAACGCAGTAGTACGGATACTACTACTCTTAAGTCGATCTTCTGTGAGAGGGTAGTACTTCCCCGGACGATCCAGCCCATTCATGCTGAAAGCAGCGTGAATCTACTACCGTATAGCGTCCAGCTTTATTATAAACTAGCTGTTGCCTGCGACTTCGTTCGCGTGAAAATTCAGATGGGTGCCTCTATGAGAATATTGCGTGCCTGATACGTACATTGTATCAGTATTATCCGTCTCTATGGCGAATCCAGTTTAAACCCGCTACCGCTAAAACTGACAAACCACTTTCACACAAACTTGTGACTCTTATTTGCCCATTTAATAAGGGGGGTTGCTGAATAATGGTACATATTATCGCCTACATAAAGTAAACAACTCATTTGCGGGTCTAGGTGTACGTTTCTATAACAAATTACCCATTGACATTATGAATCTACCCCTACAAAAATTCAAACAAGCTGTTAAAAACCGCCTTATTCTAAAGGGTTATTATACTATTAATGATTATTTAAATGATAAAGCAGCATGGGTATAGTTGCTCGTTTAATGCAAGATTAATGTTATATTGATTATTATTGTTGTAGCTATATTGACTATTATTATCATTAAGTATATTGATATTTTTATTATTGTACTTATATTGACTATTATTATCATTCAGTATATTGATTATTATTATAGTAATTATATTGACTATTATTGTAATTATGTTGACTATTGTAGTAAAAGTTTAATGTGAAGTGGATGCATATCATGATCATTACGAGTTCGTAAGGCATAATACATTTTATTAGGGTTCTTTTACCACCCATGCCCTGCATTGTCATGCTCACTAAAATGTCATTGCTTGTGGTGTCGTATTGGCCGGGTCATCACCTTCCCTCTAATATGGCGAGGGTGATGATGGCTGGCCCGTGCGTCATGCTCGTGAACGGGTGCTACTTGGGATGACTGGTCAATCTTGGCATGGCTTACATTTAATATTCAATCCAGTATTACCTTGTCGTTCAATGTGACCAGGGGGTGCATTTACCAGTTTAATTAAAATACGTAGTCAAATTACCATACTAGTTGAAACTAAATAATTGAAATCCTCGTTTTCTTTCTTTAATCTTAGTATCATATTAATTAGTTAATTTGTAATAATTACTTTGTATGGTTCTTTGGTTGCGTTGAGTGTTTAAATTGTAACTCATTCAAATAACTGTAATTATCTGTCGATTGAAAAGAGTGGCGTGAGTTTCTTGCCAGTTCTTCTCACAGCTCTACCTCGTCAGCGAACTGGCTGTAGGTCAATTGGCTGACAAAATGTAATGTTGACTTTTCATAAGCATCATACTTTATGATCTAAATGAAATAAATGCTTTGACTTTGACTTTGACTTTGACTTTGACTTTGAATAAAAAAAGAGTATTTTCTAGTAATTTGGTAATCCTACTATAAAAACTATAGAAATTTTATACAAACTTTGCCACCCCTTTAGGGGGATGGATTTCGCAAAATTCTGTCTAATTGAGCACCTATATCCTAATAGGAACGACTATGCAAAGTTTGAGATTCCTAGCACTTGTTGTTTCTGAGATTTCGTGAGTGAAGTGAGTGAGTGACCTTTTGCTTTTATGTATATAGATAGCATTTTTATATTATTTAAATACTATACTATTTTTAATCTCCCATTCATACAAATCCTCTTTCACCTACCTAAAGATATCCCTCGTAAAAACAATACACAAAGGCAAATTTTCACTACAATAACTTTCCCCTTCCCCTTCTTCCCTATTGCACTTTTTCTCCATTCTCCACAGTTTCCTCCTTCCTCTCCTCCCCTCCCCCTTCTCCTCTTCACCTCCTTCAGCATCCCTTGCCCCTCCTCCAGCATCTCTTGCCCTTTCCTCCACTTCCCTCTACCTTGCCTCCTCGTTTTCCCCTCTCTTCTCCCTTCCTTCTCCTTTCTTTTCCTCCTTTCCTCTCCCTTCCTATCGCTTCCTATCTCTTCCCCTCCCTTTTTCCACCATTCGAGAACTCCTTTTTTCCGCGTTCCTTCCCCCTCCCTTCCCTCTCCCTTCCTCTACTGTCTCCCTTACTTCTCCCTCACTTACCCCTCACTTTCCTCTCATTTTTCCCTCATTCACCCCAAACTTAACCCTCACTCCCCCTCACTTCCCTCTCACCCACCTTACTTCCCCCTCAATTCCCCCTCACTTCCTCGTTTCTTCTCCGTCACTTTCCCCTCACTTTCTCTCACTTTCCTCTTACTTTCCTCTAACATTCCCCTCACTTTCCCCTCACTTCTCCCTCACTTCTCCCTGGCTTTCCCCTGACTTCCCTCTGACTTCTTCCTGACTTTCCCCTCACTTCTCCCGCATTTCCCCCACACTTCCTCTTCACTTCCCCCTCACTTCCCCATCTCTTTCCTCTCACTCCCCCATCACTTCCCTCTCACTTTCCCCTCCCTTTCTCCTTCTCCTCAATTCCTCCTTTTCCTCCCTCATTTTCTTCCCTCCTTTCCCTCCCTCCCCCTCCCTGTAAATTTCAAGTCGCTAGCTTCAAAAGCTAAAGATTTTTGTATAGAATATTTCATCCCTAATTTCAAAAATTTTCTAAATCCACCCCTGTTAAAATAAAATTATAAGGATATTTTTTATTTAAATAGAAGTATTCCAAAACAAAATTACAAAACGGTAAGTTAAAAAATGAAGAAGATTCATACAATCGATTTCATCCCTTTTCACACACTTAGGAATTAAATTTTAAAAAACCCTTTTATAGTACAACCTCTAGACATTTAGACAAACACACCCTCCAAATTTCAAGTCACTACAACCAGCAGTTTAGGCTGTGCGTTGTCTGTTAGTCAGTCAGTCAGTCAGGACAAAGCCTTATATAATATGTATGGGTGTATGGATGTATGGATTAGACGTATAGCCATCGGGGATCAAAGCATACAGGCTGCTAGGAATGCTAACACGTGATAGAGCCACATAAAGCTGACCGTGCGAAACACAGCTAATACTTAGATCCACGCCCACAACTTTTAGTTGTGTCTGACCTTGGGCTTTATTAATTGTCATTGCGAAACATAGGCTCACTGGAAACTGGACTCTTTAAAACTAAACGGAAGATTGTTTGTGAATCCGAAAAATAAAAACGCTATCAGCTATTCCGTAACCTGTTAAAGTCTCTGTTTCTATCAGGTTTCGTAGTAAAATAACAAATGTTCGACGTGATTCTTTAAATTGGCATAACTTTTTTATTTATGAACCGATTGACTTGAAACAAACACTAAATGTTAAGTGAAGCTTACCACAATGTATTAGTGAAAACCATATCTAAATCGGATAAGCCGTTTCTGAGATTAGCGTGAAGAAACGCACAGACAAACAGACAAACAGACTAACAGACAAACAGACTAACAGACAAACAGACAAACAGACAAAAATTGTAATAATCATTGTTTTGGGTTCTATTTGCGTTGATAAAGGCCCCAGTAATTTTTTTTCTCATATATCTTCCATGTACAGACAGCGATCGGTTACATTTTTATTATATTTATAGATGTTGTATCTATCTTTTAGAAAAATAAAATAATTTACTATTTTCCGTATTTATGCTTTATAACTTCGATAAAAACTTAGGTATACAACTCTAACATGACAATAATAGCATACACGTGATGAACAGTAGTAAATGTAAGTAGATAGAGATGCGCAGCGAATTATATAATTGTATTTTCCGCAACAATTATTACAACAATCAGTTTTAAAAATCGGGACTGTTAATTTGTAATAAATCTGTACAGGAAAATACTACTAACTATGTATTATATAAGTTGTATAGGATTATCTGGATGAGGGAATCCCTTGTTTCTGTTGTCGTGTCCTATCTATTGGCGAATTATATTCGGTAACAAGTCATTGCTTTATATTAGTTAAGCGAGCTAGGGAAGCTAAGTCGAGCTTTCTGGAAACAGCTGTATACACCACGTAGTCCCATTAGACGAACTATTTTAGTGCAAGTCTGGTATTGCTGTTGTGCTATGGGTACACCTATCAAAACAATATTGCTCCCAAAAAGGACCGCACCGCGTGCACGTTCAGGTAGTTCCATAGTCTAGATCAGACATCACATCACTAGATACGAGAAGGTTCTCGAAAGTGTCTAAAAGGCGACTCAATGACAACACTTGTCTTGGTTACAGACAACAGTGTCATCTGCTTACTAAAAATTATATTGCTGCTAAGCGTGCAAAGTGTGGCGACTTTTATATAATCCTAATTAAGGAACAGGCTTGTTTTCAATATTGGACGTCCTTTCTACCATTTTATATGAAAGCAGTTCCTCGTTCATTTTACCGAAGTTGTAGTCTCAACTAACTGGCTATTATGTCTCGCGTGATACCGTTTTAAGATAAGGTCGTCGACTTTTTGACGAAGCGTCTGTGAGTGTGAATGTGAGTGATGGACTAGCTGGCTTCACACATCGTTGTGTGTCTGCAAATTGCTACATATTCGAAGGTAAAGTTAATACCCTATCACTGATGTGTAATCTGAAACGCAGTGATTTTCCATGTAGTTTGTCGGTCAATTAAAACCTGAAACTCTGAACCACCGCCTTCAACCCCAATTCTTTTGAGCAAACTTGAAAAATTGTCTGATAAACTACCACAGTGATCAATTACCATCTGTAACCAATATGACATGGTATCAACTGGCATAGTGGCCAATACTCCTGCACTGTACTGGTTGCAAAGCAGCCGTCAGATATGTGGAAAATTATTAGTTTTGTTCGTGACGGACCCAGCAACAGTCCCATTCAATTTTCAATCAAATTATTTCACACACTGATTTTTATATTTCAAAAAGATCACTAATAATTAATCGTTATATTTCCTATAAATTGGAATTCCTAATTAAATATATGTTATAATTATGATTTTCCTCCTAATATGAATATAAATTTGCGAGCGGATGAATAATCGATTATAATTGATTCAGACAGGTCACGGGAAGCATCGCGGAGCAATCACCATGCTGTTGTAGAACATGATGAAAAGTAGTCACTATGGCTCCTGATGCCGAAGACTGTGAGACTGCAAGACTGAATGTAGGAGAGACCACAAACCCCACACATCATGGTAGGAGGATCTTACCAGATGAACAACAACCAGCCACTGCCTGGACTGAAAACGAAGATGAGAAACCTAGTGACAACAGCAATAGCCCCAGAGAGAATAGAAGACTTTTGCCCAGTGGACCACCGGCTAAACATAAATCGCGCCTTCAAGCAGGCCTGACCTTGGGAGTGCACCCCACTGGCAAGTACACCAAGTGCCCACAACTGTCAACGCTGAAGACCAAGCCGAAGACTAAGTTCGAGAAGAGAAAAGAAAAGCTCGTAGCCTTACTCAAACCGCCGTACTTCATCATTTCTTTCATCGTTGTTATAGTAAGTATCCGGCTCAATAAAAGATAACGTCCCGAATTATAATTCTCTGTAACGAACTAGGCAAGTCAAATTTTGATAAAAACTTTTGCATTTAGCAAAATAGTACTACTAGTGTAAAAATTTGATTATGATTATTAAAGGTATGATAATACCCAAGTTCAGGAAAATTCGAATAATCAGACTTAAGTATCATGTTCTTAAACAGAATGTATTTCTTTTAGGTATGCATTCACATGTGGGGTTCACCAGACCTCCGCGCGACGCTAGAGTGGTCTCCAGGAGCGTGGTGGAGAGAGCCATGGCGACTGTTCACCTACGGGTTCGTTCATGCCAGCGTTCCACATCTCGCGCTTAATGCTCTTGTAGCTTTGGCTGTAAGTACATCAACGACTTCTTTAGTGAAACCGTTAATTAATTATTAATTACCCCCTCGCTTTCCTACCGGTTTCTTCCTCACTTTTCTGCCTACATGGCAAGCAACGGATCGCTGTGTTTTCTAAGCATTATTTTTGCAATGCTGAATACACAGCCTTGCCCTTAGCCACCACTTACTATCAGGTAGACCGTATGTATGCTTGTTTGCACCAAATTTGTATAAAATCTAGCCAAGATTTCTTGTTACTTTCAAGACTTATAAAGGATTTTGTTTATTGAAGATCTTTCTATGGTTTACTCAGGTTGGCTGGCCATTGGAGCGTGAGCAGGGTTGGTGGCGAGTAGTGTGTTTGTGGTGTGGCGGAGTAGCAGCTGGTGCTCTCGGCGCGGGTGCCCTCCAACCCAACGTGCGGGTCGTGGGTGCCTCGGCAGCTGTGTATGCGTTACTCACTGCGCATATATCTAATGTATGTCTTAGGTGTGTACCATTCTCTTTACTTCTTCTTTTTATATTTGTCCAAAGTAGAGAAGCCAAGGAATCGTTTTGTCCTTACTGTTTCCAAACTTATACGAAGTGGATGCAAACGAGAAATATTTATGAACTATTCAAGCTTTTGTTTTGCGTAAAAATTTAGCATTATTATGATGCATTGATAGTTGATGAATTAATCACATTCCCACTGCGTTAAACGTTTGATTTATTTGGACATTTTTGCAGTGTTATTTCTATAGCAAACTTCTACTTTATTTAAGAGCTCTCAGCTGTTGTGGATGGAGCATGTGCCATTGTTTTCTGTCTTCATAGTAAACTAATCGGGTATTTTTGTCTAGATTCGGCCACATTCCTCTGTGGTGGTTCCGTCCCCTCAGCGTGGTGGTGCTGGGCACGTCGGAGATGTGCTGGGCGCTGATGCGGTCGCCGCCGCCCATCGTTGGGCATGCTGCGGCCCGGGCTACAGCCTCGTCATACGAGTATGTCGCTTGGGCCGCACATTTACTTGGTGCTGCGGTTGGGATACCACTCGCTTTCTTAGTGTTCACTGGTAAGAATATACCTCATGTAAAAATATCCTTATATTAAAATATTTTAGGTTAATTTAGTTGATATCTATTAATGTAAGTAGGTAGTTAAATACCTTGGCAAAATTCAGAAATGTTAAGCTGGGAAAGTATGCTTAAATTTATTATATTGTTCTTTTTTTTTTATAATATCGTGGTGGATTGTTGGCTACGGGCCCGTTCGATCCTAAAGATTTGACCCTGCATTAAAAGTTGTAGATTCGACCTTTTTTTGTGAGCCCATTCGTACCTATTTTAGGTATCTGTTATGATTACTTATGATATTGTAAATACTTTTTTAATAAATAAATTTTATTACTGACAACTATAGATTCAATTATTTGAAATTAGTTTTTACTGAAGTTAGATAAAAAATCTTTTTTTCTTATGTAGTTGTGTAATATTCTTATCGGTTCGGCTATTTTGTAAGATTTTATAGTTTCTAATTAGCACTTTAAATAACCTTATTTTTGTCTTGCAGGTGAAAACTACAGTAAGCCTTACGTGATTGCATGTCGAGTGATCTCAGGCATTCTGCTGTTCGCTGGCATCGTGCTGGCCACGATCCACTACACTCAGTACGTCAGTGAAGACGTGCCTCATTGGTACATTGACTTAGACCAGACTTGAAGGAAAGCCTGCTGACTGCTGGGACCTCCTGCCTTGGAATGTGCAATTCGTTATCCGTCCGCTATTCGCGAAGGATAGCTTTAGATGCAGTTTACATCTTTGTATATACAGAGTATATGATAATTTATTGATCTTTATAGGTTTAAGAGTTATACGTATAAATGAGGTACATTCTAAACTGTGACCCCGCCCAATGTACAAGGTGTTATATGATTGTTAGGGATATGAATTCTACAAGTAACACAATAGAGTTTAGAATTGACTGACTGAAATTAATCTAGTCTAATGAAATTGAAGCTAAGTAATTAATGTGATGCACTGAAATATGTTAATGGTTGACTTTAATGAAAATTTTGTTGTAATTGTATGATGGCGGAGTGGCTTCGTAATGTTATTGATTTCTATGAAATCTTCTATTGTTTTGCATCAAAACGTTGATATTTTGGCTAGTGATATTATGTAAGCTTTGTACTTATGCTAATACTAGGACATGTTTCATCTCTATCTAAATAAGTCTCGTCGTAATTGTGTCTACTTTTAACGTTTTTTTGCACATTTATCTGTTATAATAAATTGTCAGGATGGTGGTGAAATAAATCCTCATTGTTATTTATTGTAAAATCCAATATTACGTCGAATAAATTTACTCACTTAAGTATATACAGTATATATCAAAAACCTCTGTTACTTATACCGTTTAGGCACGTGTCTTACCGCATGCATATTATGCATAATAAAGAAATATTACTTAATTTATTATCAATTTTCTAAAATGTTTAAATTAGAAACTATTTTTTTTTGTAACACATCTATTTGAGGTAGGTATAATCATACGGGGCATACTAAGTCTACTGGTCAGGGATAATTCATCGTTTTTTCATTCAGTAAAACATATACTTGCGTCAGTGCATATTTTTTGCAATGGATTTTTTGAAGTAGTTATTGTTTAAAAAGTGTATATTATAATCTACAGATTCTGATAATCTCTTTGAAAGGAATAACAGAGTTTTTGTTATACACTTAGATACCTTAATTGGTAGTGACATACTATATACATAAATAAACAGTATGAATAATATTAGTAAATGCTAGTATATGTGCTGTAAATGCGAAGTGTGAAAAGATTTGTGATACAGTAATAATTAAGTAAATATGTTGCTTTTGTCTCACTTTCCGTGTATTAGACAGAGACACAAAAAGTTGATAATGCGTTTTGTTCCAACACTAATTGCACGTTTATGTAATGTTTGTAACCAAAGAGATTATAATAATCTAGTCGAAATTGCCTCAATTTGTAACATATGTCACGAACTTAACCTGTGTTTGTTATCATACATAATTACATATCATAATCAGTATTGGGTGATTTCATTTTTCCACCTGTTTAATATATATTGGTCTGTTCCACTGATTCCTAATAGCCGCTCATGCGCATGGAAAACCTAAACTTAAATATTTACGGAATCTACAAACCATCTTATCATAGATTGAATGGGCTATTCCCTGAAAACCCCGATCCTCGAGGCCCCCGTCCCGGAGGACTCCGATTTATTTTCATCTTGGTAAAAGGCAGGTTTTCTGTAATCTGTGGTGAAAGTCAGTTTAACTCAAATAAAATTTATTACTAACTAAAATTATAATACTTAAAGGATCAGGAAAGTCTTGCTTGGTTAAGGTAATTATTATATTCAGACAATACAATATAGTTTCCCTATACAATCACAAGTTTTCACGTAAAAGAGATGCAATAAATACAAATAAATCACAAGATAAACAACTAGCTCTATTGTTATCATAACTGGTTGGTGGCCCTCAGGTATTTTTTTTGCAACTCTTTTCGCTTAATTATTGTTGTCATAAATTGTGAAATATATTTGTTAAAAGTATGATTTAATATATGTATTACAATATTTATTTTATATGTTTCATACATTTTATTCAAACCGTGATTCTCTCTAATTTAATGTATTAATAGACATTGTATAAAATTTCTAATAAACTACTTTCATTTTACGTATTTCAAACACATAAATATAGTGAGCACTCTTTAAGTCGATGACCGATGGTACAAGTTGAAAACAATAGATAAAAGAAAAAGGCAAATGTAATATAATTTATCGTATTCGGGGTTCTCCGGGACGGGGGTCTCCGGGATCGGGGTACTCAGGTAATAACCCGATTTTATTTTGAGAGCAAGTATATATAATAATTATTTTTCTGAAACACTATTAAGCTTTTATTATCACAAAAATGACAATTTCATTTTGTTTAATTCATACTTTCATACTAATATTATAAATGCGAAAGTAAATCTGTCTATCTGTCTGTCTGTTACGCTTTCACGCCTAAACCACTGAACGATTTTGATGAAATTTCGTATAGATATAGACTAAACCTTACAGAACAACATAGACATACAACATACCTTCTATTGCGAAAATGGCGGGAAGGGGTTGAAATACGGGATAAAAGTTTGCATTAAAAATCGTCAATGTGGAAGATTAAACTCTATGATATTCTATTTTTAGTATCATTGATTAAACTTAAATACGATATCCGACATTCATGCGGGCGGGCAACAATTAGTAAATAAATTAAATTTATCGTAGGTTTTCAACGTTAAGTAGGTACTTATATTGCTGTCGCTTCATCAAAACTAGAGCTATTTACCAGGCCCATGTATTTCTTTCAGTTCTTTCCATTTTTAATCCTGAGTCTTATAAGAATGAATGAAGAAGAAACACCACTGCAGAGGCCAATATGCCGGTAGTTTGGGACGATGGCTTTTGGAATAGGGTACACTATTCCTGGACCCACCTGACTTTTTAGGTACCATCAGACAGAGTGGCGAAGCGCCTACTATAAAAATGATCGCAATATATTGTATTACTGTTAAGAACTGCACTTTAATTTCAGGCGTACTTAAATTATTAAAACTAGCTTAGTGGTCGCCTAGTGGTCGTAATTCGAACTTATGAGCGGTTTTTGAATTTTTAAGTATGCGTCATTTTTAAAAAAATATTACCAATCTGCACTCTTTTTCTATATAAACTATAAGTGTGCGAAATGTTCATACTCCTAATAATTAATTAATTATTTATTTATTTTAATTTTATTTTCATTTATTTTTGCTTGTTTTGTCGATGTACATTTGTTTAAAAAATAAGATTTATTTGGCCTATTGTTCGGCCACAAGAAAATGCGAATCCCACGTGGCATTTTGATTCAGTGGACAATTTGATACAGTGGTCATTTTGATAATAGGACATTTTGAAGTGAAGTTATGTTATGAGTAATAGGTCCATGCTCTGATAGTGATAGATCAATGACAGTGCCTCTATTCTACGTACATAACCATAAAGAAAATAAAATATATTTTGTAAAGATATATTTACCAATAATACTAGACATTATTATTTATGTAATTATGTATTAAATCTAAAATAATTATACTTAATATTCTGGCTAGTAAAATACATGTAAAGTTATAAATGCACTATGAACCTGTGTCGCAGCCCGCTCGCAGGGAGCCGCGAGGAATGACCTGAGTCTATGGTAGTTTAAAGGTCGTTACATATTACATACGTAACGAGATCGCGAGATAATGAAGGTGTTTAGGAAAATTTTCGCCACCAGTTGGCGCCACTTCAACTGTCACATTGGGCCAATCAGGGGTTAACTTTCAAAAAGCGCTTGACAGCTAGACCTCACGCATCGGTGCTGCCCCTCGTAGGCAAAACATAATTGCCAAAATGAACACTGAAAAATATTTGTTTTGATAGCGCTGCCAAAATGGAATACCTTTTAATTTTTTCTGAACACCCTCATTCCTCGGTTGTGACGCGGACTATAGGAATATACATTTTGTATGAAAGAATATTTCAAAAATTGCCTATCCCGTCCCGTCCGTATAAAAACCCGTCACGTACTTAATGCTGTGGCCTTTACTTGTATGAGATCAATGCCGGCCGTTGTGTATAAATAAATATTTTAACTAAGGTCCAACAGTGAATACAAATATTAACAGTCGCTACTAGACATTCAATAAGTAATATCTGTTCATTTGTTTGTAATGCGTGTAGATACATTATTTCTAAAATAACACTAACAATATCGTAGTAACTACTAACGCCATCTATGAGCGTTGGTTTTAACTACGGCGATGACAATAATCGGTGTATAATCCTTTAACCGGACCCGTGCTCCACCTCTACAATTATTTTTATGGCAGAGGTTCTATTATGTAAGAGTAATTGAATTTTAATTCTGTTTGAGTATTATGGAAGCAGAATTTGCAGGCGGTTGATATGCAATATTGTTAATTTTATCGTACTACTTTATTATAAAAAGACGGTATGACGACCAACTAGTGAGATTAAAATCATAACGAAGTACTAGGGCAGTAGAAATTTCTAGAAAAAAGGCTTAAAACATGTTGGGGCACGGGTCCGAACCTTTCTTATTTACTTGATTCCTAAAACGTCCAGTAGTGAGCGAATATTCTCGTTGGACCGAACACACAATCCACAGCTGTACAATAAATGTATATCCAAACTGCACTCTCATGTGTGTCAACATTCAAGCGGCTTGCACTGCACTCCCAGTTCGGTACACCAACACTCCTGACATGGCGACGAGAGCTCTGCGATGATTCTGCCGACCCTGTACATCCTTCCATAGATATTACAACCGGCTAACTTCAATATCCCCGTACTTGGTAGACTAGAGCCGGCTAAACTGCTAAGGTTAGGAGGCCTCGGACCTGAAGTATGTAATAAATCTACATCGGAACTCTCTGTGGATCTCTCTATTGGTCTTTTAGTAGTTTTGTTTGTGATCGGCCGAGGAGTCGTCCTTTTGATGGCTGTGGCTTCTCCGAGGACTAAATGGTCTATCCTATTGACGGTAGATGGAGTATCCTTCGGAGGGAAATATGGCATTGCTGGCAGAGGTATGAATGGATTTACAGTTGAAGTTTCTTCTTTAAGTACGGTTGTGGTTGTTATTGGTCTTTTTGTAGAGGTGACAAGTGGATGTGGTATTCTTGTAGGCGGTGTCTTTGTCTTAGGTTTCTTTGTAGTGCTGGTGTCATAATTGTCACTTAAAAGAAGTTGCAGAACGGAGCCGAAAGAAAATCCTTCGTCTTCGTCATCTTCATATTCGTGGTCTTTGACTTCATGTTTCGTCGTAGGAGCAGTGGTTGTGGTTTGCCTTGTAATGAATTGACCTGTAGGAGTTGTTGTATTAATGGGTGCAGTTCCATTATTTTTTGGACTGTTGGTGGTAGTAATGGTTGGTAGCATTGTTGTGGTAGTTCTTGTCGCTTGTTTTACAATTGGCGGGTGTTTGCTCCCTTGATTAAAAGTTGCGTTTGCAGGTAGAGAGGTACTTTGTTGTGGTATCTTTGTGGACTGTGTAGACTGGACAGAAGCTGTTGTTGCATTCGTGGTTGCAATTTCTACTTTCTCGGTAGTCTTGATGGTTACTGGCGCACTTGTGGTAGTAGTTTTATTTTCTGAAATAAATAAAATTTTATTAAATTACAATCATCGGTATTACCTAATCCGCTACTTGGTCTGTATTGTGTATACTTAATGTGCTTAAATGCGCTGCGATTCCTTGTTTTAATAAATCAAATTTTGAGTATCGAACATTAATTTAGTATATGGCTCGGCTCACCTGTAGGACAAACGATATCGCCACAGCACTGATCAGCGGAATCACTTCCACCTGTCTTAAACTCACACCCCGCGGGAGCGCGACAAAGAGTCGGCACACATCTTAGTAGTCTCCAAGTACAGCTGCAGTCCCTGCACCCTATGGTAGCAGTTGCGCCTTCCAGTATGTGTGTACCGTCATCAGATATACATTCACCTGCAAATTGAGACATAGTGATATTATCTCATCTCGCTAGTCTATATAGTATGTGGAAGTATAAGTGTATGCAAAGACTTCTTAGTTTTAATAATAATAGTTATAATTATCATTTTATGTTATGTTGTCACTTTTGTAGTGATATTATTCGTACCTTTGCTAATATCCAACTGCATGGAGGTAGTAAGATGAGGCACTGACGGACCTGAAGGCGTGCTCGGATACACAGCGTAGTACTCGTCAATAATTCCAGGGCCTTTTGGTATAAAACCACCTAGAATTCAACAAACGTGTTGATTAGAACTAGATACGCAAGATGTTATGAGATTTTGAACTCATAAAAGACCTGGATGATTCAGCTTAATTTTACAACCTTCATAGTGTTTTTTATAAAAATTCGAAAGTTTATTTGGTGTGATATGCAGAAGTGTTTTGAACCCACATTTCATTGGATAACGTTGTCAGATTCTGGGTTGTAAAATTATAGGCATTTTTTTTACAAAATTTTACTACAAATATTTTTAATGACTTTAGAAATTGTGCACGCAAATATGTTACAGCCAACCCAGATATGTAAAAACAATTACTGAATTGTGCAAATCATTCTACATAACAATTATAATAAGTCGAACAAACGCACAACATGCATTACATAATCACCAATTCACGACACGATCATAGTACTACTACTACTACTCGGTAACTTTAATAATTCTAATGGATCAATCTGAGAACATCTCAGGTTTATTAGAAAAATAATCATTCCTACCTTCAGTTTCCACAGGCGGTGAGAACAGATTAACAGCAGGCGTCTCCAGCTCAACAAACGTGGAGCTGGTTGTAGGAACCTTCGTCACAGTCTTTCCTTCATTCGCATGATTTCCCAAAGATGTTGCAACCGTATATGAATGCAATAGATCATTCTGTCCCGAATACCTGTTGCTAGAGAGGTCTGCTTTGTGTGTATAACCTTCTTTCTCAGATATAAAGACTGGGTATTGCGTGGGATGGTAGATATCTTCCCGTTTGGTGAAAGTAGTGTCTTTGGCATCAGTAGGGTAGTATACAGGGAACTTATCCTCTCGTTCTAGTATGGGGTATGTTAGTTCTTCTTTGGCTGTATCGTCATCAAAGACTGCGTCAGCTGCTACGAATGGAATGATTCTGAAATTTTAGGAATAACAATTTGTTATTAACAAAAATTTGAACTTACATTACATATATTATTTCAATTCATAGACTCCGGAATACATTTTGGACGTCCATGAGCAACTGTTGCCACTTACCATCAGTTCAATCAAAATATAATTAATCCAGAATAGGAAGGGTAGCTGATCTGACGCTTATGACGATAAAAACGCTAAGGTGCATTTTTGACGATGAAGTATAAAAAGCCTGCATTAAAAATTTACATGACATATTCAAGGCAGAACCGCTGCTCCATAAAACCTACAAAATCTGCGGAACGTAATTGTACTTAATATATCTATCGAAAGTTCAGATAACAGATGTGTATTACACGTCTATCTCTATTAAAAAAATACATAATATATGATTGATGCTATTACGTTTTAAATTATTGTGGTGTTAAAAATATTATAAATATTGTAATACTTTTGTTTCGTGCGTCTATAACAAAATACAAAGGTCGTTATCTATTTGGAACACGTAACGTTACAACCGTTGATAAATTTAACTAAACGGTAATAATAGAACCTGTACTTACTTCAAGTTAGGCAGAGACGGAGGTAGTGTTGGTTCAGTGTAGTCATAATCGTAGTCTTCCTTGTTCTTCTTCGAACTATTGACTGCATCGGCAAGTTGCATTGGCACTGGTATTTTGGGAGTATTCATGACCGGTCTTGAGGTAGAGTTAGTATTGGCGTTCAAAGAACTAGTCACGTTTATAGTGAATGTATCGTTTTCATCAAAATCACCGTCATTTGGCCTATCTGTGATGATGTCGTTTGGCGAATAAGTTTGAGCTTCTATACCATTCACTATTGGCATTCTTGGTATTGATTCTCTTTGTATTTTATCTGTGTCATTGATAGCGATGCTCAGAGGCAGTGAAGTTGATGATAATTCCGCTGTGCAATTAATAGTGCCGTTTACAACTATTTTAACTGTACCCTCAGGTTGTTCTGTTGTCTTTTCAGTAGTGAGTTCGGCAGTTTCAGTAGCTATAATTTTTGCTGCTGTGTAAGATCTTTGTGTAGTGGTGACTAAAGTATCGTTGTTCTGCGTCTTTGTTGAAGTTGGTGTGAACGTCTCAGTTTTTCTTTTCACTTTGATGGTGTTAATGATATCAACTTTAGTGGCGTGTGGGAAGGCTACGTGTCTCACTGTGTAGTTTGTAAATGCGTTGGCATATCCTTTTAAGTCCTTGTCGGTATGTGCTTCAGTGTGCGCAGTTTGTGTGTGTAAGGCACGATCGTCATTTCTTGCAACTACGGCATTGTAGGTAGTTGTCGGTCGCTTGCTAGAACTTGGACTCTGGTCTGAAAAATATATTCAACCATATTTTAGCTAAGAATTGCTTTTAATATATTATAGGACACCCATTGAACACTGAACAGCCATAAGAAAATTAATTGAGTTTTATTATATTTATCACACGGTAATGATCAAAGTATGACTAAGTCATGAGCCATTTTTCTTGGCCACAAAACAATGACGAGTATAATTATTACGAGTATATTATTGTAATTTACATAAGATCATATCTAGGTACGTCAACATTTTCTTAGTCGTGGGAATCCAACACATAGAATTCGACGCGGTGGATAAACATTATTTTTTTGCTTACAATAGTCTGCTAAACCTATGACTCATAGCTTAGACAGTATCTGATAAACAGTATAGACGAATTTATTGGATACGCTAAGATTAAGAGCATTCAGTAAACTTTGATTATTTATAGGTAGTTTTGAAGAAATAGTAGGTAAGAGAAAAAAAGTGAGTTCTACTTATTATTGCCTGACCAAATATTTTACTCTCAACGGTTTATCTGTGTCTTTGTTTTAGAACTTAATTTTTATATTATACCAGACTTGGAATGATTCTGTCCGTTGAGAATATGCTAGCTGGTTATAAACGACAAGCATTGAATCTGTACCAGTCCTGATAAAGCAGTCAACGGTCGTACGTGCTGTCTTGGTGCGGGTTGACAGGCAAGATTGTGAAAACTCTCAGACGTGCAACTAGTCCTACTAAACAATCAAACAAAAAGTCAAGTCAAAGTCAAAGCATTTATTTCATTTTGATCATAAAATATGATGCTTATTAAAAGTCAACATTACATGAAGTCAGCCAAGTAGAGCTGTGAGAAGAACTGGCAAGAAACTCACGCCACTCTTTTCAATCGTCAGATAATTACAGCTATTTGTATGAGTTACAATTTAAACATTCAACGCAACCAAAAAACCATACAAAGTAATTATTACAAATTAACCAATTAATATAATTACTAAGATTAAATAAAGAAAAGAGAGGATTTCAATTATTTAGTTTCATCTAGTATTGTAATTTGACTACGTATTTTAGTTAAACTGGTAAATGCACCTTTTTTTATATTAGCCTACCAAAATGACTCCACTTTGCCTGATGGTAAGCAGTCAGTGGAATCCAGAAGTGGCGGACACCATTCCAAAAGCCAAACTATTGGTATGGTGGCCTCCACTATGGCGGCTTAGTGAGATGCTTTTTCACGCCCCGCTTAAAAGACCCAGGATCAAAATTAGATGGTAACACATGCGCTGGCAAAGAGTTCCAGGCTTTAATTGAGCGACAAAAGTATGAAGTGCTGAACCGTTTGGTTCGAGACCCTTTAGATTCCACTGTGATAGGGTGGCACTTTAGTCCCGCACGTGTCGTTCTGGATAAAAAGGGAGAGGGTGGGATTAATTCAAAGAGCTCTTCAGAACACTCTCCATTGTAAAGGCGATCGAAGACGGCCATTGAGGCGATGTAAATGTGATCTTCACAGCTGTAAAGGCTCAAGGGTCTTAGTAGCCTCCGGGCTTCCGATGATACGGACTGCTCTCCGCTGCAACCTATCGAGTGCATCCAGTAAGTACTGTGCGGAGCCATTCCAAAGATGAGAGCAGTACTCCACGCAGGAGCGAACCTGTGTCTTATAAAGAAGACAGAGCTGCTCGGGCGTGAAGTACCGCCTCATCCTGTTCAGGACACCGAGTTTACAGGAGGCGGTCTTAATGACGCACTTGATGTAATTCTTGGAATTGAGATCTCGGCTGATGTCCATACCCAGGATACTTAGGCTATCCTGTAGTGGTAACGCTGTGTTCTGAAGAGAGGGAAGGGGAAGGAACTCCTGGTCACATTGCACGACAAGGTAATACTGGATTGAATATTAAATGTTAAATGTATGCTATGCCAAGATTGGCCAGTCATCCCAAGTAGCACCCGTTCACGAGCATGACGCACGGGCCAGCCATCATCACCCTTGCCATATTAGAGGGAAGGTGATGACCCGGCCAATACGACACCACAAGGAATGACATTTTAATGAGCATGACAAAGCAGGGCATGGGTGGTAAAAGAACCATAATAAAATGTATTATGCCTTACGAACTCATAATGATCATGATATGCATCCACTTCACATTAAACTTTTACTACAATAGAAAACAAACAGCAAACCATAAATGAATTAAAGCTCACGTGTTGTAGTATCAGAGGCGCGCTCCGGATGAAATTCGAATCGAACCCTGAACTTTGAGTCAGTAGTACTACTGGTGGAGGTCAGTGCGTCCTCCGGGATAAAGCCGCTCCATACTTAAAATATTTAGTAAGACATGTAACATTCTACTCTAACTTACAGCGACAAATTATTGACGATATTTTCAAATTCAATACAAAAAAGTTGATTTCATTTGGAGTCAACTTTAGAGTACGTCCATCCATGCTGCTGGTGTGTAAGAGCTTTATAGGATTACCAATGATTTAAACTTCTATAAATAATAATAAAAGTAGGGCAAATTTTTATAGAAGGCCTAAAATGTACCTCCACATTCGCATTATACTAAATTTGTTGTATAATTCACATCCACTCTTATGAGAAATGGACGGATTAACACTTTCATGTCGTTATCGACAGTTTTGTTCAAAGGCATTGTGGTACATTTTGTGAAATTCGTGAAAATAGACTACAGTATGTGCCTTTTATTTTTATATGATATCAATGCATGTGTGCTTCAGAGATCTATGAGGGGTCAAAACATCAGATGAGCCACTATCTCGTCTGCCTCCTGAGTTAATAATCAACATTGTAATCTTCTAATAATGACTTTAATTGTACCTGGTGTTTTTTTGGCGCTGCAACTGTACTGGTGCGCACAGCACTCTCCTGGCTTTAGTATCGGCTCGCATCCCTGTATGGGCGGTGCACAACCAAGCTCCTGACATCTCACCAGTCCCTTTAGGCAGTAACATGCCGTGCAGTTGGCAGTTGTCTCCACACTGTCACCTTCCTTCACTGACTTGCCATTCACTATGCAATCTAATAAAATTGAAAACATTGTAATACATCGAAATAGGTGTTCGAGCGTAGGGGTGTACCTCAAGGCTCAATGTTAGATCCTCATCTCTTTTTAGCTAGACATAAGAGATTAGGAGAAGCTTTACATTCACTTATTAATTAAAATTAATAGTTTCAAACACATGTCGTTTTATAGGTTTATTAGCCTACCAAAGTGACTCCACTCCACCCTGCTTGAATGTAATCAGGCAGCAGCATTCAGAAGTGGTGGCCACCATTCCAAACGTCATCAATTCAAACTGCTGTTATGGTGGTCTTCACTATCTAAGATCAGTATTAAATATGCAACGTATCTCACCATAGGCATGATCCTGAGCAGTGTAATGTTCACAGTAGTATCTCTGGGGACAGCATAGTCCTGCGGTTGGACGGGGCACACAGTGCGGTGGAGGCGGCAGGCAGGTTGGGGACACACATCTCTTAACACCCTTGAGACAGAAGCATTGCTCGCACGCCACCCCTGATGACATTGCAGAGCCGCCAGCGTATATATTGCCTCCTTCGACGCATGCTGAAAATGCGAACATATTACAAACGAGGTTTAAATTTATTTATTTATTAGGATTACCAACAAGAGAAACACATACATAAAAAAGTAACAAAAACATAGGTAATGCATGCCTGGTGCTCTCAATTATAGGCAACCACATCTAACTTAAAATATTTATACTGCTAAACTTATCACAATATAATGAATAAAAGTAAAAACACAATAATAAAGTTGTTATGAATAATAAAATGAAATGAAATTACGACAAAAAAATAGAATAAGTATAAGTAGGTAATTACAAAGGCCAATAAAATGTGAGTAGACAACAAACGTAATAAATACCACTAAGAACGCATATATTCGATAATTTTACACCTGAAATTAGACTGAGTATTACCAAAAATGTCCAAATCCAATGATCGGGAAAGATCGTTGTACTGTTTGCACATTCTATTTAAAGGTGAATTAAGGCCCAGATCAGTTTGGTATCTGCTTAAAATGAACAGCTTGTAGGCACATGATCGCGGTAATCTGCTCGGGGCAGCAATTTTTATTTCAGATAATAATTCTGGACAATCTATCTTAATATTACATAATTTATGCAAGAACATAAGATCTAAAAACTTGCGTCTATCGTTAAGGGAAATCAGTATAAAGTATTTAAGACGAGCATCATACGAAGTTAAATGATATTTTACATGCAGGTTATATGCAAGATGAGAGAGAAATCTTCTTTGTACTCGTTTAATTCTGTTTCGATGAACTTCATAAAAAGGAGACCATACCTGCGAGCAATATTCTAAGATGATACGAACCAAAGAGTCAAATAAGATAATTTTAATTTCGGGACTTTTAAAATTATTTGTATTTCGATTTATAAAGCCACACATTTTGGATGCATTAACTATTGTCTTGTCTGAATGCGAATTAAATGTTAATTTACTATCTATGAACATCCCTAAATTTCGTACGCATTCAACTTGTTTGAGTGTGTGGTTATTTATATTATATGATGTCTGCAATGTTTTTTTTTCTTACTAAAAGATATGTAGTGACATTTGTCAGTATTTAGAGACATCTTATTGAGTTCACACCACTCAAACACTCTATCGAGATCGTCCTGAATGAGCTTATTATCATCTGAGCTTTTGATAGTTCCTATGATTTTAAGGTCTTCTGCAAATAGATAACCGGTAGTGTGATGAAAACAATCTGAAATGGAGTTTATTAATATCGAAAATAGTAACGGACCCAAGTGCGAACCTTGCGGAACGCCTGAAGTAGCAGTAAACTCTGAAGAGCGATAACCATTAACTACGACATACAATCTGCGGTTAGTGAGACTGTATGACTTGAACCAGTCTAAAACGGCTCCGCCCACACCGACCTCAGCAAACTTCAGCAAAAGCGTACCATGGTCAACTTTATCAAACGCATAAAATTAAATAGAGCATTAGAATTACGGTAGACAGCGACTTCGCGAAGCCCCTGCATTAAAGAAGTCCATGAGAGACAGTTACTACTTATCATGAGGTTGCTGTTAGCTCATCTGCCATTGTACGCAATAAAAGAAAATAACCTTTACAGAATAGATTAGCAGATGAAAGGTTAAACGTCACGTACCATGGCCTAAAGTAGGTGGTGTCGCGATGTCAATCCTGTCGATTTCGTCCTGCTCCGTCTTAATGATTCCCTCTGAGAACAAAATCAAGTTTATAATGATCTGTTTATATTATATTTTTAATGTGTAATATAAGTATATTCACTGAGCGTAAAATTCATTAGTAGGTCTATATGTTGTCCATTCGTCTTCAGAGACTTATTCAAATTAGATTAGACTTTTTCTAATGAATAATAATTGTAGAATTATTAAAATGATAATATGTATAATCTACGGTACATAGTGTACGTTATGGTTTTATAACCATATTACTTTCGAGCAATGAAAGTGTTTTTTAAAACCATGACTGTATAGTTCTTGATATTACCAAGCTTTCAGTTTTATGACATTCAAAATGGCCCCAATATTTTTAATGTAGTTTTGTTAACTATTAGATAGAGTATGGTAATAGATTATCGTAGGTAAGGATGGAACAGCTAGAAAGTATCTACCCTTTAGTATGTGCGTTGCATCGGCTATGGGCTAGTGAACACCTTATGTTTTGTCACCAAAGTAGGTAGTATTCATCATTATCGTATCAATACTGTATTAATTTAATTAAGGCGCCAATTTGAAGCGCTCATAGACCGGTGATTGATCAGCGAGTTAAGCAACAACGAATACGGCTGGCCAATGGATGGGTGACCGCATAATGTTATTTGAACTGAGATTTATTTAAATATGAATGAATTTCTTGTGGTTCAGTTACCAGGACAATGCAGCTCCGGACAGCACGAGTCTCTTGTAAGCTTGACATGGCACAGTTTGGGTGGCAGATCGGCGATAGGCTTGCACGCGCGATGCCGGCACGTCAACGCGCTCCGCGTGCAGATGCAACGCAAGCACGGCAAGCGCGTCTTCACTATCGCGCCGTTTGCGAACCACCGACCCTCGTACAGGCACCCGGATAGTAGGTTTGAGGGGTCTGCAATACAGGCACCTTAATCTCAGAACAACTAAATCAAATTATGGGACTGCTATCGAACTCTATCATGTTGTAGATACTTACTTCCTCTCAATACAAATAAAAGTAATGATTTATTTCTGTACGAAACACATAAAAGTAAAGATTTAACGATGAGCAAAAAGTTTGTAATCTTTAGAAGATATCTAAGTATGAGCTGGCCGGTAAGCACCTAGCGCTGGTTTTCTGTTATGTGAACAAGAGTATGGGTCGGTTCTCTTAATAAGACATTTTATGTTGGTATAAATATAGCTAGATATTTATACTAGGCAATGAAAACTTGGGCTATAATTAACAATATCTTAAGTTTCAATATTGACATTATTAATTGCATGATTACAAAATTTAAACTTTGTGCAAGTTGCTACCTAATTCCTATTAATAAAGAACCAGTGTGAGATACTTAGTCATTGAATTAAATAAGAAGGAAAAGTGGATAGCATTCAGTACCTATCTCTTTATATTAAAATGTGTAAGAAGGAGTTATGCAAGTATACTTACCGAAAGTTTTAACAATACTAGAACTGTAAACTGATCTTGATCTAGCAGTGCTTCTGACATTTTCTGAAATATAAAAATGTTTATCAATAACAAACAAACAGTATTTATGCTAAATAGCAATAATAATTCAAAATTTGAAATAAGCAAAATATCCTTCGGTAGACCACCAGTGATTGATCGCGATCGCCAGTTTTGAGTTGTTAAACATAAATAACCGCTAATAATAATATTTACTTAAAAAACCATTATTATTAACATTACTTGGGCTAAAAATGTATATAATGTAAAGTCATGTCATTTTACGATTTTACATATTTATGTGAACAAATTAATAAATGAAATACCTAAGGAGTTTTAGATAATGTTTATGTGATCGCATGTGAATCAGATGGATATCTTCACGCTTGAAAGTATTATATAGATGCCGCTTTAGACACATAGACAGAGACATAAATTGGTTAATTTTAGAGTTAGAGATGAGCTGACCTTTTATTCACCTAAACACAAGACAAACATATCGCTGACAGATCTTATTTCGATGAAAGAAGAAGCTATACGTAGGTATCGATCTATTTGTACAATTCGAGTTCCGAAATAACCTGTCTGCCAGTGGAAACAGGCTTGAGCACGTGGTGTCGCCTATAGTTGGCGGCGACGCGCGAGAAGCAATAAAAACGGAGAGCAGTTCCGTCCTCGCATTGACGTTTTCTTTTCCCAGATCAACATGAGATGCAAACTCTTTACTTGCAGTTTTCTTTTATAATAGAATAAGATACGTTATCTTTTAAATGTAATGTTAGTAGCATTTTTAATACTTTGAATTTTGGTACTTAATTTTTGCTTGAACGTATAGTCGACCACACAATTATAATTTTTCTTCTTCTTCTCCTTTTTTTTGGCAACAGAGCCGACGATTGTGTGAGCTATTTTTGCCCGCGTCAAGTTTAGAATAATATTCTTGTTGATGATATTAATGGTATAATACAATGATAAAAAATAGAAAAAACGTGAAAACAAAAGATGGAACTCCACAATTATAATATCATAAGACTCTTTAAGACAGTGACAACTGTCACTTTTCTGAAGGCACTTGCAAGCAAAAATAGACATTAATGTTTTGTGATATGCAAACGACATTTACTTCGACTAATACCTCGCCGGTTGATCCAGTACATCCATTACCCACAAGAATCTAATACCACAAAAAGGGAAAGTTAATACTAAATCTGAAGGAGTTCTTTCAGCTGTATATTCTTGTAGTCTCGCATATTTTTTGACAATTAAAACATTTTTGGTCCTCACTGGAAACCTACATATTATTATATAAGGGCAATAATATAATACCTATGGATATTGTGTGAACTAACCGAAAATGTGATAAAATGAATATTAAAATAGACAAAGGCTATTGTGGCTTTGAACACATCACACCATTACGTATAGAAAAATAGAAATAGGTCGTTGAGAGATCACAGAGAGTATGTTTGTCAATTTTACTGTGTTCACAGGATCAAATTAAAAACATATTCACTTAGGTCTTTTCATTATCACTTATGAAGTTATTTTATTATATTTTTACGGTAGTAGATCCACGCTGGTTTCAGCATGAATGGGTCGGATCGTCCGGGGAAGTACTACCCTCTCATAGAAGATCGACGTAAGAGTAGTAGTATCCGTACTACTGCGTTTCGCTCGGTGAGTGAGAGCGCCGGAGGCCCAACTTCCCCCCTTTCCCCTTTCCCCTTTCCTTACCTCCCTCATTCCCTTCCCCTAACTCCATTCCCAGCCGCCATAGTAGAGGCCACCATACCAGCAGTTTTAGACGATGGTATGGTGGCCACCACTTCTGGGTTCCACTGACTGCTTACCATCAGGCGGGGTGGAGTCACTTTGGTAGGCTAATATAAAAAAAAAGCCTATATAAGACGGAATCAGTAAGCGCTGGTCGGTCCCCAGGAACACAAGAGCGAGGATGTGCGTCGGGGATGACATCCACAGCTTGGATAAGCCACCCACGCTTCAAACATGACACAGCTTTTACTAAAACAGCTAGTTCTACATGATCAAAATTCAAATATACTACGTATTTTGTACAAAATAAATAAAGATATGGCGATGTTCTTTTTTATAGTGACAAATGAACCAGAGACCATCCTGTGTGAAAGCCTTGAAGTAAAAGGCACATAATTAGTGCAATGTCTTTGGTAGGTAGCTACGTTCGGATATCCGGTATAACCATTATGTAATGAAAGAAAATACTGACAGAAATCATGACAAACAAATACAGAGTATTCTTTAGAAGCTCTGACTCCAAACCTACTTTATACGATACTACGTTGATCTGTTTAATGTATACAAATCCAATATTAGATAACCTACACAATTGTATTATTAAGTAAAACGGCTATTTATCTCTTAGCTATACACATACAAGGAGTACAAAACTGGCTAAGTTTACGACGCGAATTAGGATAGCCGGTAATCGAGCTGTGCCGAATAGTACAAGTCACCGTTTGTAAGTAAAGTCATATACTCAGGCATGGTGAACAACTTGGTGAGCTTACACGAATTACACGAAGTAGGTTACTATTAACCAGTTATGTTCATTGTAGAAACACAGGCACAATAGAGAATAAAACCTCATCCTGGAATATTATAGGCCAATAAGCCGACAGCTGAAACTATTCTGCAGGTAATCATTCTTGTTATCTGCACCGTTGGTCTAGTGGTTAGTGTAACTGTCTGCGACGCCGGGTGTCGGGGGTTCGATTCCCGTGGAAGGCAAATATTTGTGTGATGAACATTTGTATTTGTCTTCAGTTTGGGTGTTTTCTATGTATTCTAATTATGTATTTACAAAAAAAAAAAGTATGTATATGTATTATATTTCAGTTATCTAGTACCCATAACACAAGCTCTGCTTAGCTTGGGACTAGATGACAGTGTGTGATAGTGTCCACATATTATATTATATTATTATTATTATTTATCTTTAGCCTAAAAGCGTCTACTGCATATCATATTCCTTTAACAAAGACAGGAGTTTGCTATAGTAGATATTGCGCTTAGCAGGCAGTAATATGATGGTACGCTAGTAAGCTGCTGGTGGTTCTTCGAAAACCATAGATAAAGATGTGAGGGTAAGGTATCAATACATATATTGCGCCCTACGGCTTCGCCTACGCTTAAAATGTGTTTTGTCTCCCTCAGGAACCAGACCAATTTTCTTCAATAAAAATAGCCTATGCCCCTCTCCGGCACCGAATCTATCTACATACCAACATACACACAAACTTTCGCATTTATAATATTAATAGTATGGATTTTATGACATCACTCGTAATATGAGTTTGCCTCTAAAGTTTTTTCGTTATACGATTTAATTTGCGTTTACAAAGTAAGTACCTCATAAAAAAGCAAATTGCAAAAATGTCTAACGACTCGCGGCGCGGCGTGCAGCGGCACTGTCTGAACTTGGGGTATGATTCGGCAGAAGCCATGAATCACTGCGGCGACCCCAATCCCATACTGACACAAACGAAGATTAAGCACCTGCAGTACTGTGTTACCATGCGTGATACATATTGTGTATATAAGCACATATTACTGCAAAGTTCAATGTATTCAGACATTTTAAGTAAAATGTCTGCGTGGTTTCACCCGCATCTTTGCTTACTGCTTTACCTCCATCGTCAGTAGCGTGATTTTACATAGTTTATAACCTTAGTCAAGAACTGGTCTTAAAAAAATCGGGATAATTCCACCCACATGCCCATTACTGTGACTCCTGTAAGCCAAGAACTAGTATATTATATCATACACACAAATATTTTTTTAATCCGAATAGTATTTCCAGAGATTAGAGCATTCAAACAAACAAACAAACAAACTCTTCTGTTTTATATAATAGTATAGATAGCTAATAGCTATAGGTATATGAGTCAAATATAGAACAGTGCTGATACCGTGTCGTATATGGAGGTTAAAGAAATGGCTCTAGACAGAGAGAGGTGGCGGGAATTGCATCAGTTCCACCGACAAGAATGTAATTCATAAGTTATGGATGTGGAGATGGGAACTTACTTTTTATCCCGAAAATTGGTCTGGTTCCCGAGGAATACAAAACAGATTTTATCCGCGGGCGAAGCCGTGGAGCGCAGCTAATTAATAATCTTTCGATTCTAACTTCGTTTAAGCAGCTTGACCAATCTGCAGAAATATAAATGCCTAAAACGTAATCTCGCACAGACGTGGGTGGTCCTTTGACTTCAAATAAATATTTGTTGAACGCACTCAGTGGGTGCGGTGACAGAAGTAATATAGTGTGGTTGTTCACAACTCATAAACCGAAACATAACTATATATGGTATCCACAAATGACGTGGATGACGGTTATTACACTTACAAAGGATTCTTTTTGTGTTTAGAAAATTCCTAACAGCAATTTTCTTTTGTCCGGCACGTGAATTATCGATTTTGTAAATAAAACATTAAAATTGTTGAAATGACCACTGAAAAACTTGACTGCTTCTGTGGTTCGGTGGTACTGTTTCGATTCGCGGGTTCGATTCCCGCTCAGTGCAAATATTTGTGTGCATGAACATGTTTATTTGCATTGATCTGGGTGTTTCTATGTATAATATGTATGAATTTACAAAAAAAAAAAAGTATTTAAGTATGTATATCCGCATTCTAGAACCCATAACACAAGCATATAATATACTTTGGGTCTAGATGGCGTGGTGTGTAGTTGTTGAAATATTATATTATTATATTACTGAAAATATTCGTTTTGATAGCGCTGTCAAAATGGAAGACCTTTAACCAAAATGGCGCCAACAGGTGGCGAAATTTTTTCTAAACACCCTCATTGGTTACATGGTGATTATACTATTTCTCTTTCTATGACCATAAAGCAAAGAAGGAAAAAAACACATGCACTGCAATGAGGTCCAGCTTTTATTTGCCTAATATTATCTATATACCGTTTGATGCGGATACTAATTGACACCGTGAAAGCGTGGCACTTCAGTCCCGCACGTGTAGATCCGGATTAAAATAAAGGGGGTGATCAATTTTTACACAATAAGATAAAATATCACCATAACTACACACAATGCAATCTAGACCCAAAGTAAGCCTACATTAATGGCTTGTGTCAAGGGTTCTAGAATGCGAATGTACATAATAAAATATATTTTTTGTAAATACATACATATTATACATAAAAATTTATTAAAGAGTTCTTCAGAACATTCCTTGTGGTAATAGCGATATGTCTCTACGTAGCTGTAAAGGCTCAAGGGACTTGGCCTCTACTTCAAGTGTGGTGTGTTGCTATTCTACGGCACTCAACGAAAACGTATGCCAAATAAGACACTACGTTAAATTTTATGCTAATTATTTATATTTTGTGATTGTATAATCGGAGCAGAACTAATAAATATTACATACTAAATATACTGTATTCTGAATAAAAGAAAATAACAATTATATTGATTCAGCAGATTACTCTTTCGACTATAAGTTGGTATAGTATAGAGGTTATAGTGTTTGTCTCACTAAGTGTTTCTATGTATAATTTGGTTGTATTTAAAAAAAAGAATTATTATATCCGCATTCTAAAACCCATAACACATGCTATATAAATATGCGTACTTTGCGACTAGATGGCGTTGTGTGTTGTTGTTGTGATATTATAGATATTATATTATCAAAAATTTCGCGTTGTCGCTGTTGTTTCTCGAATTCAGGTGTACTTGTTTATTTACATGTAAAAGACAGCAGAATACATGTTAAGGTTTTTTTTTCGGGGAATCGTCTTTGAAATAACAAATAAAAAATAATATTTCTTAAACTTTTATTTACGACTGCCACGGCAATCTTACATAGAGTAAAAGCCACAGATTTTATATTGCAACCATTTTATTGAACTTTCTCGTCTCATTGTGATAAAATATTTGGCTTATTCACAAAACGTACACGACTACGGTTATAAAGTAACACTTGCGCACCATCAGCGTCCGTCACCTCGCAAACATTTGCTTACCATCGAAAAGTTTTAGACACACAATAGCTCGATATTTCGTGTATTCTTATATCGAGGACGTGAGATAGTCTGTCCGACAATTCTATGAACATATCTCGAATCCCTTTCCCATCTAATTTTGGCGAAATTAACGAAACAGTTCTCACCATTATATCGTTCCAAATGATAGAAATACTTTCCCAGAGTGTACTGTGTGCACTCGCCGGTTAATAGGGATGTCACACTGAACTACTTACGAATTAATTAACAGTGCGAAACGTTATAGTGAAATTATAATTTTGGCCAAATCATAATTAATGTAACGTATTACTATTTTTATGTTTTTTAGTTAATTATAACGTAATTATAAGCATTGTTAGTTTGGCACAAAACTAGATTATTATAAGAGTTTTTTTGTGATTTTTTTAAGACTAACATTAGATATAATATTTTCAATATGTTATTAGAATAGACTTACTAACATATTTTAAGTGTAATTGTTACTAACATGATGAGTCTTAGTTGCTTAATAAAGATTTATTTATGTTATGTTATGTTAAGTCTATTGTTTATGTATCATGATCAAAAGTAAAATTTGAAGCAGCTGATCATTATGTAGGTACTTAATGTTATTATTGATCACAATCTCCTAATTAAGGAGTTACAGATAGTCCCCACGAACGGCCCTACCAGTAAAAAAAAAAAAACCACAAAACGGCAGCTTATGTGCTACACTGTGTAGGTAGTAGATCCACACTGGTTTCAGCATGATTGGGCTGGATCAACCGGGGAAGTACTACCCTCTCACAGAAGATCGACGTAGTAGTATCCGTACTATTGCGTTTCGTTCGGTGAGTAAGAGCGCCAGAGGCCTAGTTTTCCCCCTTTCCTCTTTCCTCACCTTCCCCATTTCCTTCCCCTACCCTATTCCCTGCCGCGACAGTGGAGGCTACCATACCAGCAGTTCAAGACGATGGCTTCTGGTATGGTGGCCACCACTTCTGGATTCCACTAACTGCTTACCATCAGGCGGAGTGGAGTCACATTGGCAGGCTCATATATTATAAAAAAAATATACACGACCTGAGATCGCCGCCACATCTTTAATATTATATCAAACAATAGCTCTACCGGTATATTCAGTCTGTGGTAAAGATTTGTAAAACTTTTGTAGTATAATATAAAAAAGTATAAAAACAATGTTATAGTTATTATAATAAAGACACTATATTATTATATTTAATAAAAAACTTCATTTAAAACAAACAAGTGTGAAGCTTACGACAGCCCGAGTAGGCAACAGAAAAACGCTATAACTATGATGTATATTATACACAGAAGTAAACCGTTAATTTGCAATATAATAATAGTGTATGATTTAAACTGTATTAGAACAATGGGAGTTCCCATGATATAGCGATGGGAACTAGCTGCTTAATGTTTCCGCTCGACGGACCCGGGAGCACGTCTAACAGGGCTGCCTAATCTAGGAACATGAACGAGGCTTTGAGCGAGACGAAAATATTGCCATAATGAAAACGCGACGTGAACTGAATTTCTACTAAGGGACTGATGACCAGGTAAAGGTAGTAAGCAACTGTTGTGTATTAGATGATGTGGCTCTCTTGTAAAACTCAATACAAAACAAATTGTCTTTCTATTAATATTTTAAACTTTTCTTAGTGTTGGCACCCACACAAAGTGAAACTTAAACTCAAAGCGTTTATTTCATTTTGAACATAAAGTATCACTTTATGATCTACTACTACTACTACCACTTATGAACATTAAAATTACATAAAGTCAGCCAATTAACCTACAGCCAGTTTGCTGACGACGTAGAGCCGTGAGAAGAAATGGCAAGAAACGCAGTCTACTCTTTTCAATCGCCAGATAATTACAGTTTTTTGTATTAGATACAATGTTTATGCATTCTAATTTCTTGCAGACTCTATTCCTTATTTTTCTTTCTCATTTAGCCTTCTTTATGTTTTCCAAATAAAATTACTCACACCTATCCAGAATACATGGAATCAACTGTATAAACCTGCAAAATCCTACTCACTACGTCGTCAGTATATATTAGTCAAATCTTTTGCTCGGGTTACGTTGGAAGTTCTTATAATAATGTTTATTGTTCGAAATACATTAAGCTAGATACAAGAGAAGTCATAAAATGTTCATATAAGTTCTAAAAGAATAGCTACAATAAATATTAAAATTAAATGTTAAAAATGTATTGTTGCGAATCTTAGAAATGCACCCGATCGCGACGGTTCCGAAAATAACGCTGATTTTTAATAGATTTTATGAATTACTATGTGTAGCAATCATGTGCATTCACGTGATCGATGTCTATTACACTGAACATCTTTTTTTATTAAACAAATTAAGTTAGTGGCAGCCCTAAGCGATGGGCAGTCGAGACGAGCGTCTGACCATTGTCTCACAACCAGATCTGTATCTACCTACCGTCGGTGCTCGACAATCAGTAACAGTACCACGACGGGTTTTTTCAAGGCTCCGTATGTGTATTGTTAATTGTTAAATGAAAATACTTTTATATTGACTACTCTTCGCATTACGATATATCAACAAGGACTAGAAGAACTCTTACTTTATTTATTGCTTTATTTACCTATTTTAAACAATTTGGTCTACATGGCCATCACAGTGACTCCAGTAAGAATCTAAAAAGAGCTTTGATACAGGAGTTCCATTCAAGGAATTTTTTACACTTATGTATGAGAAAGGAAGATTTTTTTGAAGAAAATGTAAAATTGCGAAACATTAAAAAATAAATGCTAAACAATTTAATAAATCTAGATACAAACGTACTTATATAGCTTCAGGTTTTTTATCCACGAAGGGGTAGACAGAGGTGTATAGTCACCCACTTTTCGCCATTTTTTATTTTAGATCCCATGTAACAGGGAGCGAGCCTGTTGCCATATATCTAACATAATTCCAGACTCCGGGCTAATACTAAGAATTTTACGAGAGAAAAACCCAATATCACTTTAACCTACTCGGAGATCGAACCCCAGACCTCTGCCTAGTAATCTGTATACAGTACCACTTTAATAATCTATCAAGTAGTGACCAAAACCTCTACACCCTAATTATCAACCAAATAAGCTAAAGTTAAATTATTTTATATGGTGAAAATTAGTAGTCACGAGAATTATATTTACTTTCACGTGGGATTTACTCAAAAACTATTTAAATATAATAATATACAAAATTATGCCGTAGTTGGTGAGAAAATATAGTTAACTAACAGCGCCCTGCGGCTTCGACTGCTCGGAAAATGCTAGTGCTTAATCAATGTAAGTCATGAACCAGACCGATTTTCGTTATAAAAGTATCCTATGTCCGTCTCCATCTCTTACAATCAGGTCTTATGTTCATTGACACCTCAGCATAAAAAAACTACACATTTTGACATCTATTGTTTGTTATAGTTGTAATAGACTGTTGGGTTTTTCCTCTTAAAAGAGGAAAGTTATATCGATTAGAGTACTGTTAAGTATGACGTTTTAATATCTATTGATCAAACATCTCAGTAATGATTGACTTGTAAGGTATAGTGTGAAGAACAACCAGGATGTTCGGAACCGTGATTAAAGATAATATTGTCTAGATAGCGTTTATAGATTGGATGAATGATAATACTTGATAGTGAAGTTGATTACTATCGGAGGATGAAACTTAAGAGTATTCTTGGCTTGATTTGAGAACTTTTATTACGATAGAATCTATCTATGTATGTATGCCAAAGCAGCTAGTCACAAAAAATCTATTACTACTTTAAAAAATGTAACAGATTGTTTGTTTATTTGAATTTTCTTTTTGTGTATGAGAGCCTAGTTCTTAAGGAAGATTATAGGTTATTTAACATCACGCTACTGGCGATGGGAGCAGAACAGTAGCCAAAGACGCGGGTAAATATAATAATAAGATAATAATCTAATAAATAGTGTTTATCTTGATAAGGACATGTAATGACGAAGGATGGTATGCACGCGTTTAAAAGAGTTTGTCTTAAGTAGAGGCAGAGAGACTAAAGAAAAGAAAAATGGATGTGCGTTCGTTCACATGACGGCCGATAGAAAAAATGGCAGGGCAATATTTCGCGTCGACTCTATGCCTATATCTGTGCTTAGGTAAAGCACAGATATTTTGCCTTTAAAGTTATTAATACTACTGTACATATTAGTGCTGCATGACGTCAATACACCTCCCACTACCCAAGCAGTCAAAGTATACAAACAATCTCATAAACTGTTCAATTAACCTGCAATACTGTTAGCTTTAACTAAAGAAGTAAAAGCCTTTTAGTAAACGTGTGTACAACAAACGGCACTTGTCTCACATTACGTATTCCACTGGGCGAGCATCCAACCTTTGTATCAGCGCTCATTCATTGCCTACTAGTGGACCACCGATCTACCAATACTGCCTGCATTTACTGTCACACTATCCTTATTCTTAAGTAATAAGGTCCATTTTGTAGATAATAAGTGATTTTGTACATAAGTTGTCAATATAGCGGACCTTTAGCATAGATTATAGTTATGAGTGATATTTCAAGTCTTTATTTGTCAATGGCGGCGTGTTTCAATGAAATTATTGGCAAACGGGCTGATGCTAAGTGATTACTGATTACCGTAACTTATGGATTAAAGCTGACAATCCACCCATTGACGATCGTAAAGGATATTGGTATAGGTAGAGGTACCTAATTGAACCTTTTTGGCCGTAGTTTTGATATTTAAAATCGATATTTGTGTTTCTTTTCAAGACCATTATAAAAGTGTTTAGTTTGAGTATTTTGTTTGTTGTTTTAAAAATTAAGTACTGTTAATTAATCTATTGTACGTTGTGTTTATTGCATTATATTTTTTTTTCTTTCTTTCTTTCTTTTCTTTATACGTACTTCTATAATCCATGCATACTCTAGCACCTTTATCTTATAATAAATAACTGAGTTAGTTGAATTTGGGAAAAACTTAGCGCTGGGAATTAGTTTACATTTTAAAGACAAACAATTGTAATCATATGTTTTCTAGGTTAAAAAGTTAATTATTTACAAGAAACACGAAAACACAATGCAAAAGCTTTTATTAATAACGCCTACCTGTACACTTTTTGATAATTACATATTTACAATATTAAAGTAAAATAAAATCGTCCTTAATTTGTAATCACGAACCAAACGGTTGAGCCATTCATACTTTTGTCGCTCAAATTAAAGTTTACCAGCGTCTATCTAATCTAATTATGATTGCGGGTCTTTTAAGCGGGACGTGAAAAAGCTTCTCACTAAGCCGCCATAGTGGAGGCCACCATACCATTAGTTTGGCTTTTAGAATGGTTGCCACCACTTCTGGATACCACTGACTGCTTACCATCAGGCAGAGTGGAGTCACTTTGGTTGGCTAATAGAGAAATGCCCAAATCGCAATGACATACAAATGAAAGTCAGGTGTATTGTAGTAACTTATATTGCTACCACACGTCGTGTGAGATGTGGCGCCGGCTCTATTGTCTATTTATTATGTTAATGTACGTCCTGAGCACATTGTTCTCGTTCTACTGACACACTAACCAATGTAACATGACACAAAGATGGTTGGCAGTGAACTTGCTGGGAATTTTTGACTGTTTCGGTGCCGCAGTGGGTGTGTGAACAACTGTGTGGTGATAAAAACGAATGCTGAAGAAATAAAGACAGAAAGAAAGGAAAGCAGTTTAGTTTTTACATGGGAAGTTATTGTAAGATCACTACTAATACAAAAACTCTGTGCTTCTTCATTTTAGTGAGAGTTCATTGGTATGGTATGGAATAGAATTCCCGAGATATTAATTATTAAAACTTTTATCACCGAAGTGGTAGGCAGAGGTGAATAATCACCAACTTTTTGCCTTGTTTTTTATTTTAAGTCCCATGTAACAGAAAGCCAGTTGCCATATATCGGGCACAATTCCAGACTCCGGGCTAATACTGCGAATTTTTCAACAAAAAAACCCAATATCACTTTACCCGACCCGGGGATCGAATTCGAGACCTCTGCTTGGTAAACCGTACCACTGAACCACCGAATAACAGAGGCAGTAGCACACTTATGTGATACGTATTATTGTATTTACTTATAACAAGTTTAGTAATCAATCAGAGCAATCTTGTTATTGTCGATGGACATGTGATGGACATAATAGACATAAGATTTAAAAACCTTGACAAAGACAGTAACCCCCAGTTTCTAAAAGGCTGATTAACGAAAAATTAACTAATCACTTGTTAAATCTTATGTGAAACCATGCTAAATTCATGGATATTTAGTTTCATTTGATCTAATTAGTTACTAACTAGATCAAATTAAACTAATTATTCATGCTTTTAATGACCCAATTGGTACTTTACATGAGATTTAACAGATGATTAGTTAATTTTTCGTTGATCAGTCTTTCAGAAACTGGGGGTAAGTTTTTCATATCGCATGCTCAACCGGCTGGTGAATCAAAACAGGCGGCAACATGAGTTAGATACCTTGATACTAATCGAAATGGAAAGGTATTACAAGGAATAGTGAGTCATAAAAGCCGGAAAGTGTAGCCTGAGATAGGGTAATAATAATATCTCCTACTCCACCACACTACTAAGATGCATTACTAGTGTCCTGAGTATATTTTTTATTAACTGGTAATGTGTGGGGAAGGATGGATAATAATAACGATTGAAAGGAATATAATTACTATAATTTGTATATCTATATTTTGTACTCGTATATAATTATGTATGTTATATTATTTATTTACTCAGGGGAAGAGGCGTGCTGGTAGACCATGTATGCGCTGGGAGGACGACATTAGAAAAATCACTGGACCGGACTGGATCAAAGTAACAAAAGACAGGGAAAAATGGATATCTTTGGAGGAGGCCTTTATCTGAGAGGGGTAAATGGAGAAAATACTAATTTAAATTCAATATTAATTTTAAATTCAACTAAAATAAACAATAATAATATTATTCAAATTTATCTGTACATTCGAATTATTTACACTTAAATTATTTTCAAATTTTAATTATTTACACATTTATACTATATTTTAAATTAGATTAAGAATAGGATTATTGTTAATTTCATTTGTAAATGCATGGAATAAAAGGCTTTTTTATTTATTTTATTTATGTTTTTATGTATTAATATTAATAGTTTTTAATATGTATAATGAATTTAACTATTGTTCTTTTGCTCATTAATTTTTGTCACCTGCCATGTTCATCTCTGCATGACTCTAAGGTTGACTGGCAGAAAATGCCTAAGGTATTAAGTCTGCCCTACGCAATTTGTTTGTAGGAAGTTTTAAATAAATAAAAATAATTAAATGTCAGATAATATAAAGTATCCTTAAAACAAAGAGGTAGGTGGGCCAACGACGCCGACGTCTCTCTGTGACAAATATATCGATTAAATAATTACTACGAGTAATGGGTGTAAAGTAAACACGATCTCTCAATCGCGCGTTGAACTCTTTTGTACGTAAACTTGAAGCTGAGCTTTTATCGAGTTTATTATGTGTATCTATAATAAATTATTGTTTTAATAAATGATAATGTACAGACTTAAAGAACTCCTAAGTATAATGCTAATTTGATTGGCACTTAACCGTTGAGAAATTTGAAGCCGTAGATTAAAAAAAAATATGTAAAATTATTTGTTTAAATATAAATGGTAGGTATTAAGTATGGATTGACTATTTCTATTTTACCTGTATCGATAAATATGTAAATTGCCTTAACCTTGAGAAAATATAATCAAACTAGATTTTATGTCATAAAATATTTTCTATAAAAATATCTCAATCATTTTGTTAAGGGTTACCAGTAAGACTTTTCCATACATACATTTGAGGCAGCCCATACATCAATCTTCAAGTTATAACCGTCGATCATACACACACCCAAGTAAAACGTGTTAACCAATAAACGGGCAACGATGCAAATCAAAATTAAGAATAAAAAAATACTATCACAGAAATTAATCGATGTTTGAAAAAGGCAATAAAATCAAAACTGGGCGGTTATCCTTCGCATATATCACTGGGGTCGTCGACCGGCGGATTTGCATGGCGGACCTGCGTGTGCGCAGGCGAGGAGTGCGACCGCGGCGAACGCGAGCGCGAGCGCAGACGGCGCGTGGAGCTTCATCGTGAGGCGAGTGACCACGGCGGCGTGCCACACTGCACTGAACACTGGCTGACGAAGCAACTAGTGTGACCCGTCGCGTCACAGCACAGCACTCATGCGGGGCTTCATCCCGTGTGGACATCATCTCGTTTCGTAACCCAAAGTTTATCAACCGAAAATAGGTATTTTATTTGGGTTACGAAACGAGATGTAGTCCACACGGGATGTCGCCCGTGTGGACAATATCTCGTTTCATCCCGGATCTATGTAGATGTACAATCGCACAAGAAAACGGGATGACTTATAAATGTTTAGACATGGATTTTCAGTTATTTCGTATTTTGACTTATAGTATAATCGAAATTACATATTTAAGGAAGTGTTTAGATACTTTTCTAGTTCGTTAGTTTTCAAAATATTTTTAAAGTATCTAAGGATATAAATGTAAATAAGGGTAAAAGTAGAAATCATCCAGTAGATAAGGCATTCGCATCGTAAACACGAAATAGTGGGTTCGATTCCGGGCAAGTACGAGACTGACGATGAAGGAATACATCGTGAGGAAACCTGGACTTAATATCCTTAGATATAATAATACCAGCATGTTTATTGTCCCACTGCAAGGAAAAAGCCTCTTCTCATCTTTATATAAGAAGAGGTATTTGCTTGCAGCGTGACTGTATCTTTATCTTATAAGTGGTTGTCATACATATTCACATCGTCGCTCGGTCTCCGCGATTATCAAACATCTGTGCGATCAATCATAGAGAAGCTCCAAGAAGTTCTAGTGAATCTACTAATCAGTAGGTAAATAATATTGTTCGTTTTATTAAGTAGCTAGTTAAATAACATTTTTCAACAAAAATAAATATTTCTGGCACGAAAATATGAAGTCCCCTTTGGGTTATAGGTATAATTGTTTAAACCTTTTCAGTATCTTAAAATTTATGACTTCACCCGCGTTAAGTTACATCTTTGGTTACCTACTGCTCTGCTCCCGTCGCCAGTAGCGTAATGTTACATAGCCTTCCTTACTTAAAAACAGAGCTGTCAAACGCAAACGAATTATTCAAAACTGACTGGTAGTTTCAGAGTATAGCACGTTCAAACAAACAAACTCTTCCCCTTTTAACATTAAGTATATAGATATGGCTAAAAACTTGTCTAAAAGCTAGGCGACGCGTCACTGCAGTAACACAGCTGTACCTACCCTTTACAAGACAATAGCATGGGAGATTTGTACACACATGCATGAGGGTTCTTCCCAACCTAAAATCAGACGTTCACCCGTCTGAACGTCAAGCAGTGAATGTTTTCCTTTACCAAAAGAAAAGTTAAAAGTCATCACAGCACATCTGGCCTGTAGTAAAGTGATATAATACGTAAGTCATTCTGATTCCCGTTTCTTGGTTTTCTAACCACTTAGGCGCCTTGTATGATGCCCAGAGGCTTAACAATAAAAATACTAACATAAATACCCAAAGCCACTTCAATGGAAGATGTAGTCTGTGCGGGGCGCCATAATCGCCGCTCGCCGTGTGGCGATTAAACCCTGTAGCATACTTAAAGCACCTGGATTGATGCACCTAGGTAAATTAAGTATACTATAAGTACATTTAATACACTTTCAGCATTAGAAAGAATTTCATAGATATTTTAAGTGAACTTTGTGCACCTGTGTAGGTGCATTAAGTTTACTGAAAGATCCGTAGTATAACTAAAGCACTTGGATTGATGCACCTAGGTGAATAAAGTAAACAATAAGTACATTTAAATCACTTTCAGCATTAAAATAAAATTTATAGATATTTTAGGTTTTGTCTGTTAAATACTATTGATTTTAGTTTAATTCATCAAATAAGAATAAAAAGATGTTGTTTTTTGTTTTTCACCATTTAAAAAAATATTGTAACTAAACATTTAGAAAACGTACGACGAGGGCAGATGGCCAAATCAGCTGTTGAACGCTTAGGAAGATTATGGAAGAACAGAAACATCAAGCGCACTACCAAGATACGACATATGCGCACTCTAGTCTTTTCTATTCCTGTATGCAGCGGAAACTTGGACATTGAAAGCTCGGACGAAAGCTCGGATAGACGCGTTCGAGATGTGGTGCTGGCGCAAAATGTTGGGTATCTCATGGACAGCGCATCGCACCAATGAGTCTATCCTTAAAGAGCTCAAGATAACAACTCGTCTCTCCACTATATGCCTTAGGAGAATCCTGGGCTTCTTTGGTCACTTGGCTCGGCGAGAGCCTGATAGCATAGAAAAGCTAATCTTTGTCGGCCAAGTAGAGGGCAGGCGTAGCAGAGGCAGAAAACCCACTCGCTGGTTCGATGCAATCCAAAAGGTCACACGCGCTAAACTTCAAGACTCTTTAAGGAAGGCAGAAGATCGACCAGCTTGGAGAGCAACGCAATCGAGGGCAACTTATGGTGGTCACGACCCTCAGCCATGAGGTTTCGACGAAGAAGAATTTAGAAAACTCAAAAAAGTATTTTTTAGACATCTGCCATAGTAATTATAAATATGAATATAAAACACTAACTACATACACTCACGTGTGTAAATGTGCATCATTAAGTGTGCAAAGACATCTTTTTAAAAATACCTATGTGGCGAGGATTTTGAAAAATGAAAAATGAATAATTTTGAAAAATGTTTGTGATTGACATAAGCGTTGGCGTTAGCTTATGTCAATTCAATACATTTTTTAATCTATTCTATAAATAGAATAGAAATCTTTGACACTTGTCTAGGGCCTCAGAGCAGAGTACAATCATTTTGGTAGTAAGTAGAAAAAAATCTAGCATTTCTCACAAATCAACATTAAAAAAGTCTAATTACTCTGAGACAGGTTTCCATTAGAGAAACGTCAATAGTTTAAACTAATAATTAACAATCTATACCACAATATCCTCAAAGGTAATCGCCACACTATTTAATGGCGGATAGTGACAATTACCATTCTGACCACCCACTTAGTCTAGCCGGTATTCTATATAAATTATAGTAGGTACATTTACTAATACAAAGTAACAATAAGAAAATATATTATTAAAAAACAAAACGCCTGTCTGCCTAAAACGAACTGAAAAAAAAAAACATTTTTCTCCTGCTGACGCTGCATTGATATATTATGTACCCTATGTCACCCCCAAAGTCAAAGTCAAAATCATTTATTCTCATGGATTAATTAAATTAACACTTATGAACGTTAAAGTTACAAAATGTCAGCCAATCAATCTACAGACAGTTCGCTGACGAGGTAGAGCCATGCGAAGAACTGGCAAGAAACTCAGACTTCTTTTTTTAATCGCCAGGTTATTAAAATTTTCATGTGTTACAATTTGAAGTAGCATACAAAGTGACACAGGCAATACACTTAACTCTATATGTAATTAATTACAGTTTTCTATGTTGTAAAGTAAAAAATAAAAGTGCTTTACAAGCTGTCTCAATTCGCATATTGCTACAAAAAGTAAAGGCAACATGTGAACTGTGGTAAACGTTTCTATGTATTATATAATCTGATAGTATTTCCCACTATCAATACGAATCTAATGACACCTCATTTAATAAAATCCATCAAGATATTTAGGCTGTAGAGAGTACCAAAGAAATAGATATACATACATAAATATGTACAACACTCAAATGGTATTTACGAGTAACCAACTCATTAGATAGTCTGGTTTTTGTTGTTAATATTTTTGAAGCACTAAAAGCACATCACTGCACAGAGATTTGGTCAACAGAGTAAAACCATTAATATGTGGCGTCCAAGAAATGGATCAAGAAGGTGCGACATGGTCTAACATGAAGACTGGCGTGAAGGTACCAACTAAAATAAGCCTATGCCCAGCAGAAGGTATGTAATAATGATATCCACAACGTACTGTGCCGTATATTCAAATCAGTGCACTAATGTACAAGAAGTGCTATTAGGTGCTAAAGCGCCATATTCTAATTAGTGCGTTAATTGTCATGTGACATTCGCCGCACCGACTGATCCGTTACACGCATTAAAAGCACCACATGATCCTGACATTACACCGTATAGAACACATAACTGCACGCTAATTACTGACGTAGCTTAAATAGAAACAGTTATATCACGCGAGCAGACAAACGTATTTATTGTGTTTGTGTTGCCTCATCTGTACTTTATTATATATAGTAGAAGAGTTTGTTTGTTTGAACGCGTTAATCTTTGAAACTACCAGACGAATGTAATTTTTTTTTGCGTATTACATCCCAGTTCTTATAGGTTATGTAACATCACGCTACTGACGATGGGAGCAGAGCAGTAACCAAAAAGGCAAAAGACGCGGGTGAAACCGCGCTGCGGGAAGCTATTCCATCAATAAAAATAAAATATAAAATAAAATAAAAATATAAACATGGCCATATTCGATAATCTATCTGCTGTTATGATAAACATCGACCGTAAGATACCTGTTTGTGCCATTTATACGGACATGACTAAGGCTTTTGATTACGTTAATCACAAAATTCTTCTACAAAAATTGTACAGCTACGGTATTAGAGGCAACGTATTAAAACTTATAGAATCATATCTCAGTAATCGCAAACAAATCACAGAAATAATAAGAATATGTCCAATACGTAAAATGGAATTTAAACACCAATCTAACAGCCAGGATAATAAATATGGAGTACCACAAGGTAGTGTCGTCGGTCCCCTTTTGTTTTTAGTCTATATTAACGACTTGCCTAAAAAAGTTGAACATCCAATGGTATTATTTGCTGATGACTAAAAACTATAGTAAATTGGTTAGACTCAAATAATTTAATAATTAATTTACAAAAAACAAAAGAAATGCATTTTTACCAACGCTTACACCCTGGAAAATTTAATATAGAACACAATGGACAAAGTGTTGACGCGACGGTACGACCGTTATTAAATTTTTAGGAATATTAATAGACAATCAATTGATATGGAAACCTCACGCGGAGCAAGTCTGTAAGAAATTGAGTAAATCAGCATACATTTTATATAATATATCCAAAAAAGTAAATATTGACACAATTACTACAGCATACAATGGTTTAGTTGCCTCTGTTCTCAGATACGGTATTGTATTCTGGGGTAATTGCAGTGAACGAGATAGAATTTTCAGAGCCCAAAAATATTGCATACGGTCAATGACTGGTAAACGTTTAACAGATAGCTGCGTACCTATATTAAAATCTCTGAAACTATTACCATTGCCATCACTGTATGTACTAGAGGTGGGTGTATTTGTTAAAGCTAATCCAAATTTATTTAGTTTACGCATTAACCACACTAAAAGACCAGCACAAATGAGATCTTAATACAAAGATCTACTACATACAGGTAATTTTAAGACCTCACTACTGAACAAGAACATTATAGCAATGGGACCAATTATTTACAATAAGATACCTCGATATATTAAGGACAACACAATACATATTTTTAAAAAGAAACTAACTACACTTCTATTTGAAAAATGTTACTATTCAGTGAAAGATTGTCATAATGATGATTCTTTGTAATTGGGTGTTTGTTGATTAATTCTGACATTATGTGAATGATTTGTAACATTATTATCGTACAATTTTATGACGCGATTGTTGTGTAATGTATACGTATTATTGATTTATTTATTTGACATTTATTTTATTGCTTTTTATGAAATACTGTAATTTTGTTATGCATGATTTGATTATTGTTTATTTTAATTTTGTATGCCTATTTAGGTGGGACGTAGAAAGTACTGTATATATTTATATTAAGCAACACCTGTTAAAATTACCTATTGTCCACAAAATAAAGTATTTGAATTTGAATTTGAATTTGTAAATATAACTATATGTCAAATATATGGCTTTAAGTTAATGGCACTACACTTGTTTGTAGGTCTACAATAACTGTCCAATTGAATAAGACTGACGACAACAACATGGGTAAACTGACGAGTTAGGGAAACTGACGACGTAATGAATTTCATAACGTTGACGAATCAGGAAACTCACTAGTTAACGAAACTGGCAAATTAGTTAACGAAGCCTAAAAATTAGTTAACGAAACTGACGAATTAGTTTACGAAACTGAAGAATTAGCTTACGAAACTGACGAATGTACCAGGGGCCCTAGACAAGCGTCAAAGATTTCTATTCTATTTATAGAATAGATAATAAAATGTATGAGATTGACATAAGCGTTGGCGTTAGCTTATGTCAATCCAATACATTTTTTTATCTATTCTATGAATAGAATAGAAATCTTTGACACTTGTCTAGGGCCTCAGGACTACCTCAAACGTCGCCGTCGATGTTCATTGACAAAATTAAACACAAATTTTTATTTTTTTGGACAAACCGTCGATAGCTGTAGACCTATACGTGCCGTGACCCTAAATGCACCAAGTGCCAATGTTTATTTAAACTGTGGCACAAGTAGATACACATAAACTCACTTAATAACTGTTCTGTTTACTTTAAGCTGCTTTTTGAAACTTTTAATTGTATATGGATCTACTTATTTGTATTTTGGTTTGAATATGAATATTTTATGCTACGTTTAAATATTTACGATAAACGAAGTAAAACGCGATAGAATTGCTTGTGTGATAAATATGCCGGACATTATACTCAAGGGAAGAGTGCGTCGCAGTTATATAGCATTGTTGATCACAGTTAGGATGGTAATATTATTAAGATGCTGTCTGTTACCACGAGTATTACGAGTATTTTAGTCGTACAACACGTACAGAAAGATTTGGTGTGGTCCTACTCGTATAATCTAGCGTATACGTCCAAAAAAGGTGATGTGTTGACAAAAGGCACAATTACAAGGACGCGTAACCGACGTGTGTGTATGAAAAAATTAATCAAAGTTATAGATATTTTTACGGTAGTAGATCCACGCTGATTTCAGCATGAATGGGCCGGACCGTCCGGGGAAGTACTACCCTCTCATAGAAGATCGACTTAAGAGTAGTAGTATCTGTACTACTGCGTTTTGTTCGGTGAGTGAGAGCGCCGGAGGCCCAATTTCCCTCCTTTCCTCTTTCCTCACGTCCCTCATTTCCTTCCCCTAAATCCATTCCCAGCCGCCATAGTGGAGGCCACCATACCAGCAGTTTAAAACGATAGCTTTTGGTATGGTGGCCGCCACTTCTGGATTCCACTGACTGCTTACCATCAGGCGGGGTGGAGTCACTTTGGTAGGCTATACTATAAAAAAAAAAAAAAAAAAGGTACTTATGTTTGGATGGCAGCAAATAGCGTTCTATAGTTTCTGCCTACCCCATTATTGGGAGACGGGCGTGAAGTTACGTATGTATGTATGTAGTAATATAATTGTACAGGACAGTTGCTACACAGAGACACAATAAAAATATTCCACTGGATTTTTCGCCGACGGCAGGCAGTATTGCTAATCAAGTGACTTGTATTTTACCTATGTGTGACTGCTGAAAATTTTATTGGAATAGCTAATTAGAATAGACTGGAAAATCTACCTTCATTGTGGAACAATTCGCTATGTTATTTGTGGACTCTAACATGCAACGAGTGCCAGTACAGTACTTTTTTGAAGCATGTAATGGAGACAAGAGACTGGTGTACAAGCTAAGCAGGTAGTAGACCAAAAGATGGCTATAATTGAAAATAGAAATTTTTGTTATATGTATAATAAACTAGCATCCCGAAACGCGGTTTACCCGCGTTAAGTTACATCTTTGGTAACTGATCTGCTCCCGTAGCCAGTAATGTGATGTTACATAGCCTGTATAACCTTCCTCGCGATCGGTAGTTCCAGAGAATAGCGTGTTCAAACAAACAAACAAACTCTTCTGCCTTTTATTTATAATTGTATATTAGTATAGGTATACATATAAGCTACTCCAGCTTATTATGATGAGCATGGTTGAAGGCAAGAGACGGGCTGGACGAAGAAAGAAATCTTGGCTGCGAAACATCCGAGAGTGGACCGGAATTACCACCGTCGAAAGACTGCTCCATCTAGCACTGGACAGAGACAAATTCAAAGAGCTGACGGCTAACCTTCAATAATAAAAAAAGGCACATTAAGAAAAAGAAGATAGATGTACTAATTGCTTAAACTTAAGCTTATGCCTGCTGTAGGGATGAAATTCAGCTTATTTCTTTCATACGTAAAGTTTTCAGCGAGTTATTTTGATCGATGACCGTAACACAAATAACAGTGTCGTGTCGCGATATTTACAATAATAAGTCTGCAGAGGTTTTCTGGTTGATAGGGATGCTGCGAAGAAGAGATTGTGAGGGATGAAACTGAAGAACTCTGAACAAGTGTGAAATTAAGCTTACAAGGGATGATAATAATTTATAAACTATTTAGGGATAAATTTCATTTATAAGGGAAAGTTTGCGGCAATGACAAAAATTTTCCTACTTCCTTAGAAATAAGCAATGGGTATGTAACGACACGAACAGGAAAAATTAATAAATTAAATGCTGTGACATAATAGTTCAAGATGTGATTGTAGACGGAATTGGGTTTAAAGCTGGAACCCCGAAATGGTAGACGCATTGAGTTAAGTTTAATACCACTAGAAAGAGAATGAATGTACCAATGACGCCTGATAAAAACACATATCGTGGCGACTGCGAGACAAAATATTGATGGAACCTAATTTGACTATGTCAGCCATTTAATGAATAGTTTTAATAAATATCTCTATGAACAAACTGTAGGTGGTTAAAACTGTACAGAGCGATGCTTTTATGATCCTCTACTCATTTGAAAGCCCATCACAAAACATTACAAAAACTGATATAAGTATTTTCTCACAACGAGGCGAGCGAGTGTCGCGTCACAAATAACACGAACAGTTCTCGAAATCATTCGCAAACACACGCCACACTTAATTTAATAGCTGCTAAGTATACGATTACACTACCAGTTAAATTGTTCAACGTACTTTTTGCCGTTTAGGCGTTCTTAATAGGTGGTCACAATGCTGCAAACGCGGCCTCATAGCTAGAAGTAACGGTAAGACGGCGGCGGCGCTGTGTGTGTCCGACCTTAAGTGACGAGCTTTTAATTAAAACAAAAAAATCTATTCTTTTTAATTGTTCCCATTTGACGCACTGGGTGTGAGCATGGTCGGCGTGTTTGTTGCGTTTGTAGCGCACAGGTACAGTCGCGTACGCCGCTTCTATGTACGCTCTATCTACTGCAACCTACCGCACGAGGCCGCATGCGGGCCCTATCTCTTCTAGATAGCGTTTAGTTATTTCTAATTTATATGTATTTAAACTAAATAATATGGTAGTAAATACATGTGCGTTATTACGCAAACTATAGATAAAGCGATGACATCAAAAACTTAGTACAATAGATTATAACTCATGCAAAATGGCCAAAGTTTTGTTGTTTAGCATTTTTGGTTACCAAGATATTGTTACGACGATTACTTATTCTAGAACGTTCGCAAGTACCTACCTACTCGTGTACGACGAATACCTACGCTCTAGAACACTCGCAAGTACCTACCTACACGTATACGACAAATACCTACGCTAGAACGTTTGCATGTACCTACCTACACGTATAACAATAGACCATCGGCGGTAGGCATACCTACGCGTCGCAGCTAAGTACCTACACTCATTGTTCTGTTTTCGAGAATTGTCGGCATCTTTGTGGTAATAACTGGAAGGTTCTAGAAATCTATTGAAGGACTATAAAAAGGATTCGAACGTCGGCACTTGGCTCAGTTGTGAATACAGCGATCTCGAGCGAACATCTAAGTAATACGGAAGTTTACGAAGAGCGATATACGAAGCGTGATAGTGCAGTATAAGTGTTTATTGCTTTATTTAGTTACTGTTAGTATACTGTGTGAGTCTTGAATAAACGCATCATCGCGTAACTGGCATTTTGCATCGAACCCCATCCTGACACGTAACAATTGGTGACAGAAGTGAGAATGCCAGTCACACCACGCGACGAGGGAGTACGCACTCGACGACAGGCGGCGGTAGACGAAACTCGTGAACCATCGATTATGGCCGATACTGAAGAGTCTAGCGCAGCAGTAGTTAGTGATCCCGGCACTTCTGCGGCGTCGACGGGTATGGGCTCTGGCTTCGACATGTCGTCCCTTTTAGCCGTTATACAGGAGGGCCAACGCCAAGCTGAAGAGCGCCAACGCCAAGCTGAAGAGCGCCAACGCCAAGCTGAAGAGCGCCAACGCCAAGCTGAAGAACGGCAACGTCAAGTCATGGAGGAGTTGAAGGAAGGTCAACGCCAAGCTGAAGAGCGCCAACGCCAAGCTGAAGAGCGCCAACGCCAAGCTCTTCTAGACCTTAAGGAAGGTCAACTGCAAGCCGAAGACAGACAACGCCAGGCTATCCGAGAGGACCTTCGAGAAATGATGGACTCTAAGTTGGAAGGGTTCAGCACCGTCATCAGTACTCTTCAAGAAGACGTTGAAGTGGTAAAAAAACGCACCAGCAAACATGATGAAATACTCGAAGATGTCCAGACCACCATGAACCATCATGACAAGATGATTAAAGAGCTCCAGAACACCAAGGTCCTTTATTCAAGTACTACGCCCGTGGCCGCGGCAGTCACTTCCGGAGGTCCCAAGTTTAAACTTCCCTCCTTTGACGGCTCGTCTTCCTGGACGGCCTTTCGACACCAGTTCGAAGTAGTTGCCAAAGGAAATGGGTGGGAAGATGATCACGCACTGACGGCGCTTACTTTGGCACTTAGAGGGGATGCACTGCTGATCGAGAACTTACCTGCTGACCGACGAAACTTAGACGCACTCCTGAAGGCATTGGAAGCTCGATTTGGCGATAAGCACCTGGAGCATGTTTATCGAGCTCAGCTGAAGGATCGAACTCAGAAGTCGAGTGAGGGACTTCAACAATGGGCTGCTGAAATTGAACGTCTGGTACGACGAGCGTATGCCTCCAGTACATCATCTGTGGACCACACAGTGGTACAAGCATTTGTGGATGGTATAAGAGACCTTGAGGTCAGAGCAACTGTACGGTTGGCACACCATACAACTTTAGAAGCGGCTTTAGCACATGCCCTTGAGGTGGAAGCTGTGCGAAACGACTACAAGTCGCATAAAGTACGGGAAGTTGTTGCAGCTGTTAGACCAAGGGGTGAGCCTGTATGCTACGGATGCGGCAAGCGAGGACATATCCGAGTTAACTGTCCGGCTCAGAGAGGAAGTAGAACGGTGTCAACCACTACTCAGGTTGACGCTAGTCAAGATCCGTTAAACTAATCGGAGCCAGGGCCGCGGGGCGGGCACTGGCTGGGTTACGTCAAGCCCCCACAGTCCAAGTATCACAGGCATGTGAAGGTAATAGCCTGGTAACAGCTGGAGAAATAAATGGTAAACCTGTTCGCTTTACAATAGATACGGGCGCGTCAAAGACCATCGTACGACCAGAACTTCTGCGGCGAACAATTCAGTGGGAAGACGCACGACCATCTTGCAAATTGCAAACAGCGACTGGCCAGCCAGTGACCGTCCTCGGAGCTACAGATGTGAAGATCAAACTAGGAGAGATGATTTATCATCAATCTGTTTTGGAGGCGAGCATAACGGATGACTGCATTATCGGCTTAGACTTCCTACGAATGCAGCAGTGCGTTGTCGATATTGCTAAAGGTGTTCTAAGCTTCCCAGATCAAGAAGTCTTTCTGGAAGGCTGTTCTTCGATAGCGGTCTACAGTGCCAAAACGGTAACCTTGGCACCGAGGTCAGAAACCTTAGTCGACGTAAGGTTCCCTGAGGGTGTGACTGCTGATCGTTGCGTCATGGTGGAAGATCCTGGGCGCTATACCAGTCTAATTACAGCCAGAACTTTGGTTATGACTAGAAGTGGAGCAAAAGTTAAAATTGCCAACCTCAGCAATTCGGCGATGTTATTACGGAAGAACGCGATCGTTGGACGATGTGAGGCTGTGAGCATTCTGAGGAAGATCCTAGAGAACGTCCAGACTGCCTCTTCGGAAAATCATATGGGCCCATTGCTAGAGACCACGAAGAAAAGTTTGTCACCCAACGAATATCGGGAAGCAAAGAAGCTGCTACTGGACTACAAGGACATTTTCACTAAAGAAGAAAACGACCTTGGAAGAACGGGGTTAGTGAAACACCCGATCGACACAGGTGCTACACAGCCTATTAAACAAAGACCTAGACGAGTGTTTCTAGCAAAAGAACAAGAAGTAGCCGAGCTGATTGGGAATATGGCACGAACCAAGATCATAGAGCCATCATCCAGCCCGTGGTCTTCACCTGTGGTACTCGTGAAGAAGAAAGATGGCAGTACTAGGTTTTGTGTAGACTACAGGATGCTGAATAACGTGACCAAGAAAGACAGCTATCCTTTGCCCCGTATTGACGACACTTTGGACATGCTTGGAGGCATGAAGTGGTTCTCTACGGTAGATCTGAAAAGTGGCTACTGGCAAGTGGAACTCCGGCCAGAAGATAAGGAGAAGACTGCATTTACCACCGGTACTGGCAAAGGCCTGTGGCAGTTCCGGGTAATGCCATTTGGATTGTGTAATGCACCAGCTACGTTCGAAAGGCTTATGGAACGCGTACTAGTGGGTCTTTTGGGAGATGCCTGTCTGGTGTACTTAGATGACGTAATAGTTATGGGACGCAGTTTCACGGAACATCGCAAGAATCTTGAGAAAGTGTTCAAGAGATTTCGTGAATCAAACCTGAAACTTAATCCGAAGAAGTGCGCCTTTTTTAAGAAAGAAGTTTCGTTCTTAGGCCACATTATTTCGGATAGAGGTGTTCAAACGGATCCAGAGAAAATAAAAGCGGTGCAAGAATGGCCTGTACCAAAAACTAAAACCGAAGTAAGAGCTTTCCTGGGCCTCAGTGCTTACTATCGGCGTTTTGTGAAGAACTTCTCTGAAGTAGCCAAGCCATTACACCACTTGACAGAAGAGAAGAGGAACTTCGTTTGGGACTCGGATTGTCAACGTGCATTTACACGACTCAAAGAGTTGCTGTGTTCAGCTCCAGTCCTGTGCTACCCTAATAGAGAAGGCAGATTTATTGTGGACACAGACGCCAGTAATACTGGAATCGGAGGTGTGTTATCTCAGGAGCAAAATGGACAGCAAGTGGTCATCGCCTACTTCAGCAAGTCTCTATCAAAGCCTGAGAGAAACTACTGTGTAACTCGGCGTGAATTACTAGCAGTTGTGAAGACCTTACAACATTTTAATAAATACTTGCTGGGAAGAGAGTTCACACTACGAACAGATCATGCGGCACTGAAATGGCTACTCCAGTTTAAGAATCCTGAAGGCCAAGTCGCGAGATGGATCGAACAACTACAGGAGTACAACTTTGTGATAGAACACCGCAGTGGAAGGATTCACTCCAATGCCTTATCGCGACGTCCATGCTCCCAGGATTGTAAACACTGTTTGAAGCATGAGTCCAAGGAGGTAGTGAAAATTGTCAGGACTCAGGGGACCGATGAATCCTGGGACAAAGAGGAAATCAGTAAGGTACAGAAAGAAGACAGAGATCTTAAACTAATAATGGATTGGAAGGCTCAGGGTCGGAAACCATTATGGCAGGACGTATCAGCCGCAAGCCCAATTACGAAGGCCTACTGGGCTTAGTGGGACAGTCTGAGTTTGGAACAATACGTGCTATATAGAAAGTGGGAATCACCTGACGGGAAGGACCAAATTCTACAGATGGTGATCCCGAGAAACAAAGTTGCACCTGTTCTGCGCTTAGTGCATGATGGTGCATCAGGTGGTCATCTTGGTGTGAAGAAGACTTTGGTGAAGGTGAGAGAACGGTTCTACTGGGTACGCTGTCGGGAAGACATCGAGGAGTGGTGCAGAAAGTGCTCTACGTGTGCTTCGGTAAAAGGACCTCGTACTAGATCAAGAGGCAAGCTACAGCTGTACAGTGTCGGAGCCCCATGGGAGAGAATTGCCATTGACGTAGCTGGACCATTTCCCGTGACAGAAGACGACAACCGCTTTATAGTAGTAGTTCAAGATTACTTTACCAAATGGCCCGAAGTGTTTGCGACACCAAACCAAGAGGCTCAGACCGTGGCCAAAAAGTTGATCCAGGAAGTAGTGTGTCGATTTGGTGTGCCGTTGGAACTGCATAGTGACCAGGGAAGAAATTTCGAGTCAGCCCTGTTTCAAGAGATGTGTAATCTACTCGGCATACACAAAACACGGACAACACCAGCGCACCCGCAGTCTGACGGCATGGTAGAACGGTTTAACCAGACATTGGAAAACCATCTGGCCAAGGTTATCGAAGACCATCAACGAGACTGGGACCGTTATATTCCACTCTTCCTGTTATCATATCGGTCCGCGGTTCATGACACTACAAGATTTACGCCGGCCAAAGTCAACTTTGGAAGAGAGATACGCCTACCAGTAGACTTGATTACCGGAACACCTCCTGATACGCCAAAGCCGACAGTAGAGTACGTCGCAAACTTGCAGGCACAGCTGGATAAGACACATGATCTAGTGCGAGATAACAACCTCAAGGCTAGTGAGAAGATGAAAACTCGCTATGACAGGAAAGCAAGTAATCATGGCTTCGAAGAAGGTACGCTCGTGTGGTTACATAATCCTCTCAGGAAAATCGGCAAGTCACCGAAGCTACAGGCCCGCTGGGAGGGTCCCTATAAAGTGATCACAAGGATCAATGACGTGACCTATCGCATAAGACAGGGTGATAGAAAGAAGCCGAAGATCGTCCACATCGATCGACTAGCACCCTATCACGGTTCTAACGCTGCTCGGGACGAGCATGATTAAGAGGGGGGCAATGTTACGAAGATTACTTATTCTAGAACGTTCGCAAGTACCTACCTACTCGTGTACGACGAATACCTACGCTCTAGAACACTCGCAAGTACCTACCTACACGTATACGACAAATACCTACGCTAGAACTTTGCATGTACCTACCTACACGTATAACAATAGACCATCGGCGGTAGGCATACCTACGCGTCGCAGCTAAGTACCTACACTCATTGTTCTGTTTTCGAGAATTGTCGGCATCTTTGTGGTAATAACTGGAAGGTTCTAGAAATCTATTGAAGGACTATAAAAAGGATTCGAACGTCGGCACTTGGTTCAGTTGTGAATACAGCGATCTCGAGCGAACATCTAAGTAATACGGAAGTTTACGAAGAGCGATATACGAAGCGTGATAGTGCAGTATAAGTGTTTATTGCTTTATTTAGTTACTGTTAGTATACTGTGTGAGTCTTGAATAAACGCATCATCGCGTAACTGGCATTTTGCATCGAACCCCATCCTGACACGTAACAATATCAAATATATATTTTTTTCGGTTCTTAAATGCAGCAAGCCTGTGATATGTGCGATAATGTAAAGACCAATTATGATGACTCACCAAATGAAGAGAATCCTATTAATAAAAGTAAGATATAACTCAGCCATGCTTGCAAATATGTGAATCGCCTGGATTTTTATATACGCTTTGTCGTCACGGAATATTCTTTTAATAAATCTATAGTTGTCACATTCTTTAGTAAAAGAGATAATAAATTTTTCGGAGTTTTATTTAACCATGCCAAAATCTAAAACTTACTTATAAAAAATTCTAACAATACCTACATTTAATTTATTACCTGTTCTCTTATCATCGACTAAAATCTCAAACTGAAAAATTGTTAGGTAAAATAGTCAAATATTATCACACGAAATGTTTCTTCTTATAATGTTTGCTATAATTTACAAGATTAATTAAGACCAATAAAAAAGCCTGAAAAGCTAGCGTCCTACCTGCAGTACCCACACAGCAATACACCTTATCACAATTTTCACACTCTCTGCCAATACTTATACCTGCAGTAATTGAAATCAACTAATGCCCTATCTGTATAAACTACCACTGGGACTGATGTCACACCTAGAAATATAAATAGTTTTGATAAAAAAAGGTTTTCATATCATTAGAGTACCTACTTATTTTCGGATCATAAACTCATTTGAACGCTCAACTGTATTTCAGGTATATATAAACTCTAACGTGGTGCCCTAGTGGATAAGGCATCCTTTCTCTTTAAAGCATTAAATTCTGTACATATTATTATTGTAAAGTCGAAACAGCCCAGTAGATAAGGTTTAGGTTTAAGATATTTATTTCACTCAAAAAGAATGTACATATTCACTTCTATGAGGAAAAACATAATATATATAAGTTAAGCGACGGTTACGCTGAAAGAAAAACAAAACAAAATGACAAACAGTTACGATTTGTTTATATGGTGCTTCAACAACCTCTTAAAAGTTATAAGCGATTTCGATTCCTTTATTACTTGAGGTAATTGAATAAAGAGTTGAGCTCCTTCATAAACGATGGTCCTTTCACCGTAGTTTGTTCTCGGTGCTCTTAAACTTATATTATTAGCCTGTCTAGTCATGCGCTTTTGTACTCGTATCTTTTTTGTAGATCTTATTTGTGTAAGTATGTTTTTTTAAATTATTTTACGTATAAGTATACATGTATTATATTTATAGATTTGACCAATATTCATTAATTTAGTTTCTTTATAAACTCTTTGTGTAGATGTCCGGAAATTGTAGTGAAATAAAACTTTAATTATCTTATTTTGAGATGTTTGCAACTTTTTAAGGTTAGTTTTAGCAGTACTGCCCCATATTTCGATTAAGTAATCAAGATGTGGTTTAACCAAAGTGTTATAAATTAAGTATCTAACCTTTTGTTATGTTTTAGGAGACTATGGGAAATTCCTCTAAGTGCACCTGTTAGGGATGATATCTTTTTTCTTACTTTCTCAATAAGGGGTTTCATCGTAAGTTTTTCATCCAAGGTAAGACCTAAATATTGTTCAATATTTGTCCTAGACAAAGTTTGACCATTAATGATTAGTTCAGAGTCTGTATTAAATTTCTTATTTTTTGCACTAAATATGACATATTTGGTTTTACTGGCGTTAATAGTCAGAAGATTGCTTTGGAGCCAGATAGCTAGTCTGTTAAGATCATTTTGTGCTTTTATTATAAGTAAGGCACCCGCTTCGTAAACACGAGGTAGTGGGTTCGAATCCGGGCAAGTATCAATGTGATTTTTCAAATATACTTTCTAAGTTTATCTTGAACATTACTGACTGACAGTAAAGGAAAACATCGTGAGGAAACCTGGACTTAAAAGTCTGAGATTGCTAATCCGCCTTGAGCAAGCGTGATGATTAAAGCTCATGCCTTCTTTATATGAGAAGAGGCCTTTGCCCTGCAGTGGGACAGTAAATAGGTTGGATAATATTATTATTTAACTGTGGGTGCAAAACTGCAAGTACCTACCTAAATATGTTAGTTTTCAAATTCGTGTTTTTCAACGCTATTAAAACGAAAAAAAACGATAAAAACTTAAAAAGTCTATTGAAACTAATTTCAATAATCTCGTGCTTTGGTCGGCCTTGTTCCTTTTCATTCTCTCTTAGTTCATTCTTCACGGTTAGCAACGAATTGGAGACAATATTGTTAGAAATAATTGAAGGCTGTGGGGGCGCAATAAGTAGATTCATATAATAATATCTGCAAATTTGTATGTACTATATATGCTAAGCGTTGCGTCGGCGTCGTCGCGTTGGGGTTTCGTTGTCGTACAGCAGTCACTAATGCACCTATACCTATTTATAATAATAATAATAATACCAGCCTGTTTACTGTTCCACTGCAGGGCAAAGGCCTCTTCTCATATAGAGAAGGCATGAGCATTAATCACCACGCTTGCTCAAGGCGGATTGGCAATTTCAGACTTTTAAGTCCAGGTTTCCTCACGATGTTTTTCCTTCACCGTTAGTCAGAAATGTTCAAGGTAAACTTAGAAAGTACATATGATTTGAAAAATCACATTGGTACTTGCCCGGATTTGAACCCACTACCTCGTGTTTACGAAGCGGGTGCCTTATCCACTGGGCCATTTCGACCATACCTATTTATACTATGTATTATACTAAAGCGAAAGAGTTTGTTTGTTTGAACGCGCTAATCTCTGGATGGAACTACCAGTTTGATTTGAATAATTCTTTTTGCCTGTAGCCCAGTTTATGAGGAAGGCTATAGGCTATGTAATATCACGCTACTGGCGACGGAAAGAGAGCAGTAAACAAAGAAACGGGTGATACCGCCCTGCTGGCTAGTGTAATTAACATAAGTGTATAATTTCGCAATAAATACTATAAGTATATATTCGTAATTCTGGTCACGATTATACACCCCGTACACTTTCATACATACACTACATACATAACACTAAAAGGCCTACCTACAAGTAATAATTTGTTAGGAATTTTGTAATAATATAAGACTAAGCATGAACACTGAAGCACTCGACAATACTAAATCGAAAACAAGTCTAAATGACCCAGTGGATAAGGCACCCAATTCATAAACTCGAGATAGTGGGTTCGGATTCGGGTAAGTAGCAATGTGATTTTTCATATCCGTGGACATTTCTGACTGACAGTAAAGAAAAACATCGTGAGGAAACCTGGCCTTAAAAAGTCTGAAATTGCCAATCCGTCTTGAGCAAGCGTGGTGATTAATGCTCATGTTTTCTCTATCTATGAAGAGGCCTATACTTTGCAGTGGAACAGTTAACAGGCTGGTATTATTATACAAGTATTTATGTAGTGCATTTTAACTTCGTACACGTAAACAAGAGCTTGCCTTACACCGTGAAATTGCAAGTAGATATCTGTATCAGTGACTGTTTGATAGGTAAAGTAAATGAATAAAAGATTCAAAGGTCTTAAAGAATAGGCATTGATTGACCACCGTAGTGTATTACAATGCGCTATGCAGTCAGTACTGCATAACAGGTGTTGAAAATTATGGAGTGTGAAAAATATTCTTGTTTTTTTTTATAATAGGCTACCCAAGGTAACTTCACTCTGCCTGCTGGTAAGCAGTTAGTGAAATCCAGAAATGGTGGCCACCATACCAAAATCAAAAGCAATCTTCTTATAAAACCGACAAAGGGGAAGCCACCATGCCACCAGTTTAACATTATGACTCTTGAAATGGTGTCTAACACTTCTGAATCCCATTGAATGCTTTCCTGGTTAGCACCCTCCACTCTGCCTGATGGCAAGCCTTACCATCAAGAGTCACTTTTGTAGATTAATATAAATGGTTACAGCAAGGTTACAAGTAACAAAAAACCTGTAAGATTCATGCTAGAAACATCTTAATTTTAATCTGACTGTCATAATCTTTATCCTACATATATGAGTTCTCGAGGGAGAAGTAATAGTGAAAATATCACTGTTCTTAACCAGGGTGGCTGTACAAGCATGCAAAAAAAGTGGCTTTTATCATTTTTATGCAGAGGCAAGAAATTTATAGTCCTACAATATTTTCCTTGTACCTGTAGTGCCATCTGTGCTTACAATAGAAAACAATCAAAGAAGTTGCAGTTTAGACGTTGTAAGATAGAAGTCATGTCATGTTGTATATTATATTAGACAGATGACGCTGCCAGATATAAAATATTTATTTAAAGTTACTAATAGATTTATGTATTTATGGTGTAATATTATGTGGTATGTATATTTGTCAAATGACCCTGTCGATGTTTATAGGTTGCATCATCTCACTAAGTACTGGCTAAAGCCTCCATGATAATTTTTAATCTAAATTACTTTACTCTGTGATGTGATTGATGATCAATGTTTCGGTCTATAGTCTATAGATAAAGTTGGACCCATTTTTTATTTTAAACCGATCGAACAAGGATTTTTAAAATGGCATGCACGAGGTGGCAGCACTAAGGTGTAAGGTCCAGGCACTGTGCATTTCAAACTGTGAATGAATTTAGAATTTTGATTTTAACTTTTTGCGAATCGAAGGTCTTTCATCTAAGTGGCGCAAACTGGTGGAAAAAATTTTCTTAAATATAGAGATTTATAGATAATTTTACGATTTTCGGGGGAAATTAGTGATTCCCTTACGCGTTACCAATTCGATACAAAATAATAATCGATTTTATTTTAGAAGAACTTTCAATCGATTTAATGTATCGAAATATATTATTAGATAAAAATTTTATTATTCGTTTATTAGTTTTTTTAAATTATATTATATGAAATAAATAAACATAGAAATATTAAAAATTTGTTCAATAAATATGTAGGTAGTAATCGATATAGTCTGCAGTTGTTTGTTATGCACAGGGCACTTCACTAAGTGGGCGTTAACCGTCAATAAAGTAGTATAATTACATAATACATTATTCCAAACAAAAAAAATGATAATTCATAGGCATGAGCTGTCAAAAAGAAAATAAACGGCTGGACAAAGTACCTATATAAATATGAAACTTTCTTAGTTAATTTTAGTTTCCATGCTACTATCTAGTTAAATAGGTACTATTTTTCTGTCATATTAACTTAAAGCTACACCAGAAAACTTGTAGGTTTTACCTACATGACATGGAAGACATATTTACATAGGTTTTACGTACAAGCTTGACCGCTAACATCCTAAGGAAGTAATGTGTTCAACAAACTATTTAAAATCACCATTATCTTCCATCAGCCCTGATTTATCCACCGCCAAGCCGAGAGAATTTTCTAGCAGCAATTGTAATTAGCAGGAGTTCGCAACATGGTGTCATTTATTAATATTTTTTTTGAATAAGCGTAAAATTATATATTGTTTTAAGGAACTGTTTACAAATAACTAGCTTTTGCTTTTCACCCGCGTCTTTGCTTACTGCTCTGCTCCCGTCGTCAGTAGCGTGATGTTACAGTATAGTCTATAACCTCGAGAACTGGGCTATCATACGAAAAAAGATTTTTCAAATCCTACTGGTAGTTCCAGAGATTAGCGCGTTCATACAAACAAACTCTTCCGCTTTATATATTAGTATAGATTCTTCTTTTTCCTTTTCTTCTTTTTCTTTTATTATAACAACCAAGCCAAGTAATTAAACATACTTTTCTCGTTGAAAAATGAACAAGTTCTTAATTGAAAGTTTGTCACTGATCTTTTTTTTAATTACTGACACGTGCTGTCAAACATTACAATCTATCAGTACCTACGCCATAATTTTTTAAACACAGTTAAACAGTAATCTAGGCCCTTAATTTACGTGTAGGCAATCTAATGTTGGTTTGGAAATATTTGTTGCTGACTTGTGTGTCGGTATGGGCACTACCCGAGGTAAACAAAGAAGAAAAGCACACAGATGAAAAGTCTTTACCGGAGATGCGCGATGAGAGGAATGTCATGATGAAACAAAAGCCAAGAGATTGTGGTTCAAGGCCTATGGCGGGCATAGCACAAAAGGCGGCTGCTGAAGCAAAAGCTGCACAGCAGGCACAAAATGCGGCTGCGTGTAAAGCCGCTCATATGGCAAAAATCCAACTTGCTCAGAAGGCGTTGCAGGCAGCTAAGGCGGCAGAGGCAGCACTCGCGGGTAAGCAGGCTGCCGTAGAACAGCTACAACAAGAAGTTAAATCTGCTCAATGTGTCGTCAACCAGAACACTGCGGCAGTACATCAACAACAGGATACCGTCAACACTGCACAGGAGGCGGCGGCACAGGCGGCCGCTCTACACAAACTGATGTGCCAAGCGACACAGTTAGCGTGTCAATTAGAGAAAACTGCGCGATGCGTTTTAGCAAAGACTAAGGCTGGATTAGAGGAGAAGTGTCGAGATTTAGCAGATGCTCGAGCTAGGTTGGCTCGTTTGCAACACAAGTTGCAATGTGCTTGTGCAGACTGTGCTGCGACTAAGCAGGCCGCGCACTGTGCTTGCGAGGCTGCCCGTGCCGCCTGTGGAAACGCACGGAAAAAGAAGAGCGTAACGAATGAGACCGCGTTAATCACAGATGAGACGACAACAATAAAGTCGTGATTTGCAAGATGTAGGTACTTAGAAGGTGAGTTAGGTGATTGATATAATATTATACTTATTTTTTGAATTAATGCTGTGTTCGTTGAATTTTAGGTAAGTACGTTTAATTATATCAAATAATTAAGAGATGTTTACTGTAATTTTATTATTGGTTTATTATAAAACATGTGCTAAAATAGTAGTGTTTTATTTATCTTTCAAATATTCTTGTAGGATACCTATAATAATATAATAATAATATGTGGACACTATCACACACCGTCATCTAGTCCCAAGCTAAGCAGAGCTCGTGTTATGGGTACTCGGTAACTGAAATATAATACATATTCATACTTTTTTTTTGTAAATACATACTTATAATACATAGGAAACACCCAGACTAAAGACAAATACAAATGTTCATCACACAAATATTTGCCTTCCGCGGGAATCGAACCCACGACACCCGGCGTCGCAGTCAGTTACACTAACCACTAGACCAACGGTGCAGTCAAAATCTAATAATGATAGTGTTTATTATGTCAACATGACTATCTTTTCTAAGCATATAATATAATAATAATATGGAAATATTTAAACTATTGTGATTAGATTCATTCGCACAAAGGTGACACGTAGCGTAATTAGCGTAGTACTAGTAGGCATCACGAACAAACAGTATTATGTGTTAATCATTATCAACGAGTAGGTACTCAATACTTTCTCCTGTCGCGACGACTTAGATTACTATTCAGCTGACGGTGACACTAAGTGAGGTGGCGCAATGATATATTGAGTAATACTTGGAACAGACAAAAGATCAATAGCCAGGATATCAAGGACCTTGTTAGTTGGTCTAAAATTTTGGTAGACGCGACAAGGGCTCCTACAATGTGGACCCATGAGTCTAATGTCATCCCAAGGCTGTCAGGCAACTAATGGATGTGGGTAGGTACCTCACAACCGTTTATGTTAAATATGTTTGAGAGAGACCCATTTCCAGCTGAGAGTGCCATGATAATGATAATGATAGAGTATGGTCACATTAGTGATATAAAAGCAGTAACACAACATAATGTAACCAGATTAAAATAATGTGACGGTTAGTACACTGCCCCGCATCACGCAGCGTAGCGTGAGAGTGAGTGCTGTTACATTGTAAGTATCTCTTTGTATTGAAATCATGCGTGGTGCAACACACTGAAAATGCATTCACGTGCAGTGTAGATGCCTTCTCCACGCAACCCGCAGCGTGTGGGGCAGTGTGAAGATCTCCTTATAGGTACAACAAAATCAAATACGGTTTTGTTAATTCTTTGTCATGGTTATATAACTTTAAGGAAATATAACATTTACGGTTAGAGTTGCTATTTATCTAGATCGTCCGGAACTGGCTTCCCGCGGCCGTTATGTCAGCTACCTGTTAATACCCTGCGGTTTACGACATGCATACATGATCCCAACATCAGTATTAACCAAGTTATAATTTTTTCCATTAGTTGAATTGACGTATTTCAATTTACTTTATTTATTGTTTGTTATCGCGCGTCGTAACAGAAACTTCAGGAGTTTACGCTAGTTTTTCTCAAAGAAATTTTAGTCGATCGCTATGTGCACATAACCACGGGTATGTATTACTATAAACTTAATCCTGGATGCAGTTAGTTATTTAATTCGTTCATTTTAAACGCAATTTTAAAGTTCGTTTTAAAGAGTAATCTGATTTAATCAAATGTCACTATGCACACAGTACAGTTACAGTTTAATGTACGACATCAAAGTTTTTACAAGCGATTGCTGATATCGCCTTTACCACGGAGAGTGTTCTGAAGAGCTCTTTGAATTAATCCCACTCTCTCCCTTTTTATCCAGAACGACACGTGCGGGACTAAAGTGCCACACATTCACAGTGGAATCTAAAGGGTCTCGAACCAAACTGTTCAGCACTTCATACTTTTGTCGCTCAATTAAAGCCTGGAATTCTTTGCCAGTGCATGTGTTCCCATCTAACTTTGATCCTGGGTCTTTTAAGCGGGGCGTGAAAAAGCATCTCACTAAGCCGCCATAGTGGAGGCTTCCATACCAGTAGTTTGGCTTTTGGAATGGTGTTCGCCACTTCTGGATTCCACTGACTGCTTACCATCAGGCAGAGTGGTCACTTTGGTAGGCTAATATAAAAAAAAAAATGAAATCAAGTCTGGTCGCCTTTGTATAGATAGTTAGTTAGGCATCTACATCTAGTATATTTGATTTGGGACCTAAAAATTAAGTTTTAATGTTTGATGGATGACCTGCAAACTTATTTCTTACTGCATGTGTAGTTTAGTGCTCAATTGTGAGAAATTTAGGTCATTTTACAACATTAGATAGAAAGATTATATTTTGCGCAAACGCCAAAACGTATTAACTAAATTATATAACTGTATTAGTTGCGAAGCAATGTTGGACCAACACATACGGCTATTACATAATGTATGTAACACAATAATTTAATTATATCACGACTATTTTGTTTACAAAACGTTAGTGATTGTTATTTTTAAGTTTTGTACATACAACGTACAAGTATAGAGAAAGTTCAGATTTGTTATCTACTAGCCGTTGGTTGCATTTTTACTTACATATCTCGGATGCATTTTTACCATGGGCTTTTTTAAAATTTTCTGTCATATATCTTTGCTCTTAAAATTACAAAAGAGTTCCCAGAATTACGAAACCAATAACTCTTAACCTTAGTGATGATCTGCCATATACATGTAACAATTTAATGTTGTAATATAAATAGCCGTATGCTTGTTTGTCACTTTAGTCGTATAAAAAAATATATATATATATCACGATACAATAACGATCATATAAAGAGTTAGTTTTGAAAAAAGAAACCCGCTGGCATGAATTAACTTCCTTTTATATTACCTGCTAGCTACTAGCTTTCCGCGGCGTACGTAAATGCGGTTTCACCCGCGTCTTTGGTTACTGCTCTGCTCTCGTCGCCAGTAGCGTGATGTTACATAGCCTATAACCTTCCTCGAGATAGGCAAAAAGAAATCCTACTGATAGTTCCAGAGATTAGCGTTTAAACAAACAAACTCGTCCGGTCAATAATTTATGTGAACTTTCGCTTTTATTTTATTTTTATGTAACGCATTTCTTCCGAGGCCATAGAAGTGGCATAGATTTCTATTTATTTATAGAATAGATTAAAAATGTATGGGATTGACATAAGCTAACGCCAACATTATCATTAGCTTATTATGTCAATCCCATACATTTTCTTATCTATGGCACTTATTTAGGACCAATGTTGGCGTTAGGTTATGTCAATCCCATACATTTTTAATCTATTCTTTATATAGAATAGAATTCTTTGCCACTTGTTTAGGATCTCTGAACAGTTATGTCTAGTTAGTCTGACGTTTAATAAATTGATAAAACTAATTGAGCGCGTTCACAAAGAGGATACATGGTAATTATTTTGTTCTCTATTTTCAAGTTCTTGGATATCATAACTAAGTATAAGAATATAAGTATAAGTATGTAGATACACAAAGTGCAGGCACCTGAATATTTAACCGCCCTCTTTCAGCAAAATATTGAAGTTTCAGCACGCGCACAGTGATTTCTCTGACTGTTGAGTAATTACCACAGCAATCAATTTCATAATTGGAAGTTTTCAGACTTGGAATAATCATTTATTTATTACAAATGTTTATTGTTACCTTAATCAAACGTAAATAATAAGTCTAGAAATGTCGATTTATAAAGTGCAAGGATTTGTAAATGCAGTTAAACAAGGAACTTTTACAAATATATACTTTCAGCACCTACGTATATCGTACATGGCAAAGTAAAAACGCTACGATGCTCCATATATCACTGGTAGTAATAAGAAAGAATAAATTATGGGCGACCTGAACAATCCTGGCACTAGCTTAAATACTAACTCAATAAGAAGAAGTAATCAAAACATCTGCTTACGGCCATATTCTTTACAACCTGATTGCTAATTGCTGTATTAATTACGTACAATTTTAACGTACCCAATCTTCATTACTAAGAAATAGCCTTAAGATTCTCGTCTTAATTAAATGTCGCCACTCGTCATTCTGGTTTACGCGACACCCACTAATGGGGTTCTTGAACCGTGTTTTTAGTATTTTTATATTCGTACTTTTATTTACTTTAATCTATTTTAACTATTATATAAATTTATTACCTACCTCGAGAGTTTCACGCAGGTTTACGCGTTAAAATAAGATGGCTAAGTGTACTTTAAAATTAATGTTTTATTACCCCGTGTAGGAGAGATACGCCTGTAAACTACACCTCCTAATATAACAGAAGTTTTTGATGCAGTGTCTTTAAAAATGTAACAAACTATGTAAGTAGCTACATTGAAAAACTGGACGTGTGTAGTTCAAGGTCTTAGGTGGTTGGCCTTCGAGCACTTCGAGTGTGTGAGTTAAAATTACCTTCTTGTCTATGTATACTTATTTAATAATGTCATAAATAACTATATGTTTTATTCAAATAGGTTTTATGACATAGCTATTTGGCGACTAATCAATATTGTAAAGGTTATTTTTCTTTTATTGTTGATATCTTCTGCTGTCATTTCATCATGGAAATAAGTTTAACATTATAACATACACTTACAGAGGCCCTAGATAAGTGGGATAGATTTCTGTTCTATTGATAGAATAGATTAAAAAATGTATGGGATTGACATAAGCTAACGCCAACATTGTCGTTAACTTATGTCAATCCCATACATTTTTTAACCCTTTCATGGACATTACTGTAGACACAATAGATGTTTTATTGTCATCTCTTCATAATCTGTTCTATAAATAGAATAGAAATATATGCCACTTGTCTAGGCCCTTAGCTTACAGCACCATCTTATTCGCTTACCTACCCGTGCTGATATTACGAAATGTAGAAACTGCAACCCTCTAGCACAGTAACATCGCAATTTTAATAATACAGCGATCTTCTGTAGAATGGGGATCCTTTTCTAGCCAGTCTGATATTAGCTAGTCCTACAAAGGGAAAATTTCGCAATACCTACATCAATTTTTAATAAATTTAAATAATATTTCGAAATGCAGTCTTATTGCTCATACCTCAGGCAGGTTCGAGTGCCAAATATTTCGCGATCGATCCAAGCTTCGCATACGTATAAGTAAACGTAAAACGGCCTAAAACGTGTCCAAGTTTCAATAAGTACACAGTTGTTCTACTTGTTCACAATACTTAATGCACGAACGCACTCAAGGGCTACTAGTAACAGCTAGTAAAATTTTATTCTCGTGTACTCTTGCGGTTTAAGGGATGACTTTTGATAGTGTTACATTGATTACTCAGGTTTTATTCTCACCCGAGACTCATAGATAGAATATTCTTTATTTAAACTACTACTTTATTTTTAATGAACCCTAAGTTGATTAACCCTAAGGTCTGTAACCTTAGGGTTTATCAACTTAGGGTTCGTGTCCTATTACGAGGAACTTTAAGTAGTTGTTTAACTTTTGGACGATTTATGTGATTACTGATTATATAAAAGACAAACTTTTCAAGTATATACAAAATGTAACTTGTTGTGTTATTGTATAGATATTTAAAGGCCTTGTTAATATTAATCGTAATTATGCAAAGTAAAGAAAGCTGGTATGTAAATAACGTAATTTATATGTTGTACTACACAGTTAGGAATTTTATAACAATAAAGAACTTGTGACTAGCGTGGGCAATGATTAAAGTAGTTGTAAAACACGTCTACCTAAAGATAATACGGAGCTTAAAGATATACAGTTATAAGCTGCTTATAAATAAAAAGTCAAGCATAAAACATGATGCCGAACATATTTATAGATATTTATTGGAAAAGATATGCCTTTGAAGTTTTGTATGAATGATTAAAAGGTAAAGTTGACAGACACCTGAGGAAAGAATACAACGGACCACCGATGAAAGTAGGAGTGCTTAGGAGACTTATGTTCAGCAAGGGAAGGCAATATCTTTCAGCTTAAATAATGGGTTAGACTGCTCTGAAGGCAAAGTCAAGTGCCATAAATATTAATAGAATAAATGAAAAACTTGTACAGATGGACATAAGCCAACACAAGCTAACGAATATTAATCTTTTACTGATACACGCAATTGTTGTTGATGTGATATTGTAGGTATGTATTCGTATCAAGTGTAGATTTTTCTATTATCTATTTCTATAAACTTTTATAAATTCTTTAGTAATAAATCTAATAAAATATTACTACAATATGATTTCATTTAAACATTTCCAGGAAACAATTCCGCAAAGATGAGGTAGCGACCTCATCTTTGCGGAACTAAAAGTAAGAAAGTATTATATTGTTCTGTTGTGAATGAACACCATTCTAATAACGTATGTTGTAACACAATATTAGGTTTATATCAAACAAAATAAATAATTTTTAGGTACAATTGGTATAAATATTCTTAATTATTTTATTTCGACTCCACCAACTACTTACGTAGGACACACATCGTGATAATACCACCCACAAGAGTAGGTTATAAGCACCGAGCTACAAGTTAAGAATAAAAACCCTTACGATCAGCTAGAACACTCCTAGCTATAGAGTCCCAGAGACTAACACACAGTTTCTAAAAAGCTGATCAACGAAAAATTTACTAATCACCTGATAAATAACATGTGCAGTACCAATTAGGTTTCTAAATAATTTAGCATGGATAATGAGTTTGGTCTAATTAGTTACCAATTATAATAAATAATACCAGCCTGTTTACTGTCCCACTGCAGGGCAAAGGCCTCTTCTCACATAGAGAAGGCATGAGCATTAATCACCACGCTTGCTCAAGGTGGATTGGCAATTTCAGATTCTTAAGTCCAGGTTTCCTCACGATGTTTTCCCTCACCGTCAGTCAAAAATGTCCAGGATAAACTTAGAAAGTACATATGTTTTGAAAAATCACATTGGTACTTGCCGGGATTTGAACCCACTACCTCGTATTTACGAAGCGGGTACTTTATTCACTGGACCATTTCGACTTACTATTAGTTACTACTTAGATCAAATTAAACTAATTATTCATGCTTTTAGCATGCTATAAGGTTAAGATTGATGAGATTTAGATTAATGAAAATATTTAACAGGTGATTAGTTAGTTTTTCGTTGATCAGCCTTTTAGAAACTGGTGTAAGTCTACTGTCTTGAGTCCCGCAACGAACTTAATCATAATAATGGACAAGATCGTAATATGTTTTGCGTAAAAATATGATTCTGTGCGTCATAAACATAAATTTCTTGGGTTTCGAGTAAGTTTTAAAAGTACATATTGATGTAGGTTTAATACTTATTGCAATTATAATACTTGTTTAGCAAATCAATGGTTGCATATACCATTTAAAGCGTGATGTACGAACTAACTAGTCTCCTTTCAAATGACCTGACATCAAACAGTTCATAATTTACATCATTACTTAATCGCAGGATGCTCACGACGAATAATTATTCGCTGTTGCACTGTCGATGTCGGATACATAGAACTTTCTTAATTGCACACTGTTACTTACTAAAAGTAAATACTTAATAAAACAGTATGAACTAACATATTGACAATATCTGATCGCTAAAGATACCTAGGTACTTTCGATGAAGTTAAAAAAAAACATATCTATTTGTGATTTAGAAGCAAAGGATTTCCAATGCTTGTGTTCTACTTTCGTATTTATTTTTCTATACGTTTCTTCTACTACTTGTTATTTATAAAAGCTTAACGAGTATGAAACAGTAATGTATAATGCTTAAAGCTCAATCTGCGTATTATGTCTTTAGATCAATTATTATCCAATCCACAACGTCATCGCTTATCAAAGACTATTTATTTAGAGAAAACTAATAATGTCCCTTATTGATAACCAGCTGCTGCCCGCATCTCCGCTCGCTTGAATGTCGGTTATATCTCAGTTAACTTTGATCCCTAATTTTAACTCCTTTAAGCTATTTTTCCGCAATAAAAGATAGCTATAGAATCAAGTATAGGATAAGGCAGTAGACGCTCGATCATTTCAGTGTGATTTTTTTTTATTGCCAACGAGCAAACAGCCCTTGTAATGGTAAGTGGTAACTGTCGCTCATGGACGAATCAGAGTCCCTAGCATTGCCAGGGACTCTGCGAAGCCGCTGCCTACCGTGAAGGAAGTGGGGTAGGTAAAAGGATTGAGGGAGGTGACGAAAACAAAAGGAGGAAATTTATTAATAAAGCGGATTACATAGGTATTATAGAGAGCGCTGGAAACCTAATACTGTCTCGGTCCTCTCTATATTTTTTCTTCTTCTTCTCTTTCATGGTTTTCACGGAAATAGTTGTGTTTTCTTAGAGTTGCTTTTGCAATACTTACAGAATATAGTTATGTAGGTACATAGGTTACCTTTATAGTATTCCACGATCATGTAGGTACCACTTATCAAGGTCTCCCTGATGTATCCTGTAGGTATACTTGTTTAATAAGTAATTAAAAAGGTATCACATTAAAAAAAATGTCAAGACTAGCCTTCTATTGAAACAGAATATTTATCAATATACCTTCTCTTCACAGTCGCGAATACTTCAGTTATATAAAATTGGTATCTTCTATGTAAATTATTTATTTCTGTCGGTTCAGAAGATAACTAATCAGTTGTTTCGTTAATGATCACTAAACTTGATTCAATTAACATAATATTATCTGCATAACTAAAATGTTTGTTTGGTTCCAACTCTATATTAACATTTTATGCTCACATATACGAAAGTCTATGAATATTCACTATATCTTCCATTACATCATTTCGATAAGACTAGTATCATTCAAGACATCTTCCTCCTTACGCAATCGTGTTACGGATTACATTTGCGTGACGCCATTGTCCCTACAGGTTACGTAAAACAAAACCAGTCGGTTCTGACCAATTTATTTTTTAACATTATTTATGTACAAAAGTATAAAAGTGTGATGTTACCCAATATCACAATCACTGTCGACGTATTCGACTTGCGTCAGTTAATAAATTAAATATAACTCCATGGTGTGTTCACCTGTTGCCGTGGCGGTTGCATCAGCCAAGGGTATGCTGCGCAAGAGTAGCAGCCTCTCACGGATGGCGACAGACGCACGACGATGTCCAAGGATCTTCGCCACTTATTTTACTCCCATTTAAAATCTATTTAATCTCATTATTTCGCTATTTTTGTGGATTATGCAACCGCTACCGCTGCGTTTTCCCAACTCTCCTAACACTTGGTTAGTGTTGATGACCGATTTGGTCGATCTGTCCCTGCAGGTTCTTGATGACCTCGAATGGGACCTGGTCTCCCAGGATCTCTTGTAAGTTGATCCTCTGGTTGACGGGGATGGACTCGTATGCCGCTAACTCAATGCCTTCTTGCACCTGGTGGAGAAGAATACAGAGTTTAGAATACAAATCTCTTTAATTGATCAATCAAATCAATTAACTTCTCGTAAGTAATTAAAGTTAATATATATTTAGCACGCTTCCATAAAAGCCTTTCACCTAAGTGGAGTCAGTTCTAAGACATTAGATATTTTGCTATAAAATTGAATATCGATTTCTTTTCGAAAGTTCAGTTTTATTAGATCATAACAAAAAAAACAAAACATAACAAATTGTGTAATTGTAAAGTTAATGCCTGGTCATTTAGCACAATGGTGTTATATATGCGCAGGCGCCGCTCTGTCATGATTAGCATAGGTACACATTAAGTGCGCCATCAAATGACACTGTTTCCGATGTGAAGACTTTGTTTGATGACAGTAATGGTTCTTTAGAGCTTTTTAGGCGACTTTACATCTAAATTGTGTTTTGTACAAAATTTAATAAGATGTGCGTGGTCAGAAGGTACGTTGTTTAAAACTGCAACTGTTTTTTTTTAATTTTAAAGCTATACTTGTTTATATTCGTTTTACTTTCGTACGTTATCATTAAAGAAATTGCGCGATTGAAATAGAAAAGCATGCAATGAATTTTGTATAATTATAACTTGATATAAATTAGAATTCATTTATTACGTATTAATTATTAAAAGTTTTGAAAAGTTTGAACTTTCTATTTTAGCCTGTTTACTTTTAGTGTTCAGTATTTAATGAAAACTAAATAAAAATTAAATAAACAAAACGGAATTATTGCGATTATACAATTGATTTATCTCTAATTATCGACGTATTATATACTAGCTTTCCGTGGCGCGGTTTCATCCGCGTGGTATAACATAGCCTTTAACATTATTTGAAAACGTAATATACGTAAAAAGAATTTATCAAATTCGACTGATAGTTCCAGGGATTAGCACGCTCAAACAAACAAACTCTTTCACTATAAATAACAGTATAGATTTGCAGTGTTCGATTCAATTTGATAACGTTTTCAGGATGCTAGAAATCATTCAATTGTTTGCCTCCTGTAGTCATTGAAATTAATTAAACAACATAATATTCATCAGAGATAGATTTTTTTTTTAAATATTGTTAACCATAAACTTCTGCCATTATAAATTGATTGTCTCACCTTCTGAATCTCGGCATCCTTAGGGATGAGGTGTGTGTTCTGTGCCTGCTTAATGGCCTCTCTGGTGTAAGCAGCTCCCTCGCGCTGAGGGGCGGCGGCCACACACGCCACCAGGGCGAGAGCGCACAGCACAACAGACTTCATTGTGATAGACAGGCGGACTTGCGACACGAGCGTAAGAACTGGAAACGATAATAGAATTTGGAGACTGACGATATATCTAAACAATACAACAAAAAGTATAAGGATACTTTTAAAACAAACCCCTCGATCAAACATACAATGAGCTTTCAGATCACAAAACAATTTTTAAAACTGTTCACGATATTAATATAAGAGTACTAGATAATTCTAGAATCACTTCCTAACGTTACATAAACGATGCTTATCAGGGCGAAAGCCAACCGCTAATCGATAGTGCACACAGTCCACTCACACTTTTACAAGTACACTTTTAACACATTTCACTTGAAGGGTTAGATAGGCCGGGCGCACATTAGTAAACCCGACAGTCCTTAGACTTTCTGTCGTGTTTGTTTGGACACTAGGGCCAGTTTTCAAGCCCTGTCATTTGACCTTTCATACAATATAATGCCATGGAATAATAAGACATAGCCCGTAGACAAAAATTCTAATGTGCGCCCGCTCTTAGTGTGGTTTCTCACCTGAGAGTAGCGGAGTGGTACGCGCGCGTCGTGCTTCGTCTCATATACGCGCCCCCTCCCTGCACCTGCGGACACTTTCACCTCGAGGAGCGTCTGCGCAACTGTCCTGACGGACTACGCGCGGCCACGAGATCGGCTAATCTCTAATTGATTATTTATTAGCATGTTACAGTTAGGTATCAGAAGTGAGTGTAACGGCAAAGCTTTTTCAGTACATAATTTTGTTTTACAGTTTAGTGGTAACAGTGGACCAGGCGGTAATCTGAAGGTACGTGGTCCTTTAGCCATGAACCTCAAAAGCACAAACAGCACTATTAAATTACGACTCTGGTGAAACCGCATATCAGTTCTCAAAACTACATAATCTACAGCTGCCAATACAGAGCTTTTTTAAGAGTATTGAAAACCGCTGACCAGCGACTACATTAAGCCGTGTCTCAAATGTCTTAAAAGAATCGCTGTGTATCAAAATTACTATTGTTTTAAAAAAAAATGTTTCTAAGTTTTCGTACCCAAAGGGTAAAACGGGATCCTATCACTGAGACTCCGCTGTCTGTCCATCTGTCCGTCTGTCACCAGGCTGTATCTCATGAACCATGATAGTTAGACAGTTGAACATTTCACTGACGATGTATTTCTGATGCCGCTCTAAATACTAAAAAAATATTTTTCATTTCTCATACTCGGAAAGTATTGATTTGATTATTGGGTGGAAGATGCTGCTTTCCTTTCATAGGGAGGGAAAAACTCATACAAATTCATCCAGACCCTCGGACCGAAATGAACTTTAAAAATAGAACTGCTGTCAGCTGTGAAGAGTTTAATGTAAAAAAAAAACTAATTTAAAAAATGTCATGTTAACTTTCTAAACAGTGTGAATTTAGCGCAAACTTCTTTGAGCGGAATAAGCCGCGAGTGCCGCGACAATTACGCGGCGAGCCGCGAGTTTCATATTTAAAATTTAAAAAGTCAACACAAATTGGCGGGATACTAAAATCTGTTATGTATGTATCTGTGACGGACTTTTGTGCTAAGATTTGAATTGAATATTAAAAATGAGTTCAAGCGAAATATTGACACCAGATTCCATTACAGACGAGGCAAATTGTGTCATAGAAAATCTTTTTAATTTCACGAATTGTCGTATTTGACTATTAATTTTAAATAGGTACTACTAAAATATTATTATCAATAAATAGTTTAGATAAACAACTAGTTTTATTTTCCTCGTATTCTAAATGAAAAATAGAGTGTTTGCCACGGGTAAAAGAATCAATTGCTACTCGGACTATAGCCAGGAATTGATTCTTTTCAACCCTAGGCCTATTACCTCTTCAGTTTAGGGCAATATTTTGCTATTGCTTTTACGCGTTGTTTTACGCCCAAACATTTTGAATAACTACGTTGCCTACAGAAGAGCAGCGTATTATTAAATCTATACTATTATATAAAGCGGAATAGTTTGATTTTGTTTAAACGCGTTAATCTCTGGTAATACCAGTTGGATTTGAAAAATTCTTTTTACGTATGATAGCTCAGTTCTTGAGGAAGGTTATAGGCAGCAGCATCACGCTACTGACGACGGGAGCAGAGCAGTAAGCAAACGCGCATGAATGATGCTAGTGATAATATTTTTTTTAATCAATTACCTAAAGAATTCATTAAAACAAACTTATCGCTCATTTAGTATAATACCGTAAACTTAGGGGCTCTACATCAACGAGGATTTAAGTTTAACATTCGGCATTAAATCGTACAAATAAATACATGGGGCTGCCATCCGGATTACAATCTATTCCTATCACTTTAGTTCTGACAGGCGCCAGACATAGAAAGCTATGTATCATGTCGATCAACTCAATCATAAACGAATGACACAACATGTTATGGAAGCTACTTTTATGTTTTTGTTATGTTTAATTTTGAAAACAAAGTTCTGTAGGCACACAATTCGTTACTTTAATTTATAATACAAAAAAAAAGCTTATGAAATTAAACTTTAGGTATTAAGCATTAGATATCATGTTTCAGTGAGGCTTCAGAATATTGTGTTTTGCTAGTAAAATCAGTTCCGAGGCCTTTGCTTTAAAAGAATTAGATAATCCTACTATATTATAAAATAATGTGAAAGTTTAATAATATAATAATATTCTACCAGATTCACACAGCGCCATCTAGCCCAAATTAAGCAATTATATTTGCTTGTGTTATGGGTACTAAACAACTGATATACTACTTATATACATTTTTTTTTGTAAATACATACATATTATAGATAAATTACACCCAGACACAGAACAAACAATCATGATCATCACACAAAGGTTTGTCCTGGGTGGGAATCGAACCCACGACCTCCGGCTTAGCAGTCAGGGTCACTAACCACTAGACCAACAGGCCAGTCAGGTCAAATTTGTTTGTGTTGTTTCGGTGCCGGAGTCGGACACATAGATTACTTTTCATTCCCAAAATTGGTCTGGTTCCCAAGGGAGACAAAACACATTTTAGGCGAAAGCGAAGCCGTGGGGCACAGCTAGTTTATTTGTTGATGCTTCTAGATTTCACTGGCTTCTTACTATCAGGCAGAGTGAGTCACTTTGGCAGAAAAAGGTAAAAATGGCTGACTTTTTCTATTTTTGCTATTGCCATAATAATTAAATTATGATATGCATAGACGCCTAATAAATCAATATTTTGATTAAATCAATATTCAAACCAATAGTAATTTATAAAGGATTAGCTGTTGCCCGCAGCTCCACCCGCGTGAATGTCGGTTATTTATACAAAATTTCATCTCCTATTTCAACCCCCTTAATTTGTAGCAACAAAAGATAGCCTATGTTGTTGCCCGAGGTCTATCTCTATACCAAATTTCATCAAAATCGGTTCAGTGGTTTTGGCGTGATAGCGTAACAGACAGACAGATAGTAGACAGAGTTCCTTTCGCATTTATAATATTGGTATTGATTCAAATTGGCATTGCTACGTAAAAATCTCGCGATTGATATCCGGGTCCTATCATTAAATTTTCAGTATCAGCTCTGAATGAGGAAAGACTGTAAGCTTGCAGTTCTGGATGTTGCTTTGTTACATGAAAATGCTCAGAAAAGAATACTTAAGTTTTTTTAAGGAAATATTTGCAAAAAGTAGTTCACTTGTTTAGCGTACTTACCACCACGTTACGCTTACACCAGTCATGTCCCTCTCTATCAGATTGGTTGGCGTAGCAGTTACGGACGGAGATAAAGTAACACATGAAAATACTTTATTTTATTATACAAAGCATTACGGTGGTAGCTAAGGAGGTTTGTAGCCGGTTGCGCTGGTTGACCACTACGTTATGCAGCCCTACAGTCAGGAAGCTATCAAGTGACTCATTATATCACCTAGGTATAATTCCAAACAGTGGTTACAATGATGTATGGAAACTGAATTCTACAAAGGTATTTTATTACCTACGTAAAATCTATACTACTTTATAAAGCGGAATATTTTGTTTGTTTGTTTTAACGCACTAATTTTAAAACTACCAGTCGGTTTTATAATTATTTTTACGTATGATAGCCCAGTTGAGGAAGGCTTATAGGCTGTAACATTACGCTACTGGCGACGGGAGCAGAGCAGTAAGCAAAGAAGCTATTATATACTCATAATATGCGTATTGTTAAGATTTTTCAATCATCATAGTTTGGGTGGACACGATCCCATTACTTACTAATTGAAGTGTATTGGTATTTTTATACCGGCTTCAAAAAATGATGAGGTTTGTCAATTCGACCGTATATGTTTCTTTTTATGTGTGTTCGCGGATAACTTCGTTTTTATATCGATTTTGTTGATTCTAGGGTTGTACCATGATAAGGAAACCAGGATATGATCTGATGATGGCATCCCAGAGAAATCGATTGTTACATTTTAGTTTCCTGTTTGAAGTCAGTTTATTCTTTTTAAAAATATTATTATAATTATCTACTACTATGAGTATTACGCCTACTATTTTTTTTTGTGTACAACCTAAAGCTTCTTTAAATATTTAACTAGCGTAACCGAATGTAAGCGTACATAAAATGACAAGGGGGTAGACGAATTTGTATTGAAACGTTGTATAAAATAATTAATTCTGCATTATTACACAATATTCATAATTTAAAGGACAATTTTTTTTTTATATTATAGCCTACCAAAGTGACTCCACCCCGCCTGATGGTAAGCAGTCAGTGGAATCCAGAAGTGGTGGTCACTTAACTAAAAGCCATCGTCTTAAACTGCTGGTATGGTGGTCTCCACTATGGCGGCTGGGAATGGGGTTAGGGGAAGGGAATGAGGGAGGTGAGGAAAGAGGAAAGGGGGGAAATTGGGCCTCCGGCGCTGGTTTCAGCATGAATGGGCCGGATCGTCTGGGGAAGTACTACCCTCTTATATAAGATCGACGTAAAAGTAGTAGTATCCGTACTACTGCGTTTCGTTCGGTGAGTGAGTTTCCTCTATCCTCACCTCTCTAATCTCCTTTCCCTAACACCATTTCCAGCCGCCATAGTGAAGGCCACCAAATCAGTAGTTTTTTTTTTTTATAATATGTGGACACTACCACACACCGTCATCTAGTCCCAAGCTAAGCAGAGCTTGTGTTATGGGTACCAGGGAACTGAAATATAATACATATACACACTTTTTTTTTGTAAATACATACTTACAATACATAGGAAACACCCAAACTGAAGACAAATACAAATGTTCATCACACAAATATTTGCCTTCCGCGGGAATCGAACCCACGACACCCGGCGTCGCAGTCAGTTACACTAACCACTAGACCAACGGTGCAGTCGAAAACGTTTAAAACGATGGCTTTGGTATGGTGGCCACCACTTCTGGATGCCACTGACTGCTTACCATCAGGCTGTTGGAGTCACTTTGGGAGGCTAATATAAAAAAAAACTTCAAATATCGCTAAGATGACTTCAATCAGTTCGTTACATAGTACGATACCAGTAGGAAGTTTCCCTCAAACGACAGTGTTACTCGTAACAGAACTGTGCACGCATAATTTAAGGCACTCGCGGAACAAAAGTAGTTAATTATGTTCGCTCAGACAGTTACTTCCCTTTGTGAAGCCGATTGTAAAGTTTGTACACCTCCCGGTTACTATATATTCAGTATATACCTTTCTATGTGTGTTCATTGATGTGAATAGTCGAGGATTAGATTTAGAAAGTTTAGCTGCAAGTTTTAGAGACGGATTTGATTAAATCTTTTTTCAAATGGCCAGGCAGATAAGTATATATTTAACAGGAATGTTTCAGATTCAGATTGGTGCTAAAAGATTCTTTATTTATCGACTTGCAAATAATGACTATCAAAACTGCGTTATTAAGAAAAAAACAACAATAAAAGGTACAGAAGTATCTATAAATATAATAAAATCAATGTTAAATAAAATAATAAACATATGCTAGTGGTTACATTATGGGTTACCCAATTATCATGCCACCGGGCAGAATTATTATAAACCTGAAGATGCATATAATATACATATGTAAACGACTGTATCTAACTTGTTTAGCGGGTACATAAAACAACTACGTTTTTCAATTTTGATATCTCCAATGATAATTTCCGCCTTTTTAGTAGAATGTCATTCACATTGTCTACTCGCATGTTAACTTTAGATCTTGCTAACCTCTCTCTCTCGCTTACTCACTGTTTGCTCTCGTAGTTTCTGTGTTCAATAAAAGCTCAATTAAGTAAGTATATTAATCCGTTTTATTTTAAACAACCAAAATTGCCAAAATTAGAACCAGGAACTTCTAATTTGTTTAGACCGGTCTGGGCAAACATTTAGTAACAAGAGCTGATGTAACATTTTGCATAAATCATTATACTTTAAGTAGTTGACTTAATTTAATTAATAGGTAATAATGACATTCAAATTTCCTATTTGAAAATGTATGGGCTAGAATTAATCTAAATTTCAAACGGATATATTTTCAATACAAAAATTATGGTCGGATCGCTATTTGTAATTAGAAAATTAAATACTTACTGCTCGTAAGTATCAAATTTAGTTGTATAAAGTAATTTTTTTAAAGGCATATGAAACGTAAGGTTGCAAGATAAAAGGAAAGGCGGTATTCAGATTTTTGCCTTCTATATCCATGATGCGATAGGAGCCTAATACGCGGGTCATTTTTATGGGACGTCGTTATCACTTACCATCAGGTCCGCAGGTTCGTCTGTCGCTATCACTTCATGAATCACAGATCAGTACGAATCAATAAATTTTAATGTTATACAATAATTTACCTCATTCCAATTCCACAGGCCCTTTCGAATTCGAGACGAAAGTTTTACTTAATGAAATCTAAAACTTTTACCAACTCTATCCGAAACTAATAACTCGTGAGTTTTCGAAAGTTATTTCAAAAAGTGTTTTCGAATTTGTCGGATTGCAAATCGACATCAAATACGACGCGGAAACATTACTAACGTTCGAGAATAAGTTCATCTATAATAACCTACAAAGCGGAAGAGTTTGTTTGTTTGAACGCGCTTATCTCTGAAACTATTAATCAAATTTGAAATTTCTTATATAGTATGATAGCTCAGTTCTTGAGGAAGGTTATAGGCTATGTAACATCACGCTACTGGCGATGGGAGCAGAGCAGTAACCAAAAAGGAGGATGAAACCGCGCTGCGTGAAGCTATAAGGTTATATGATCAGAAGCCGCTACTGCGATTATCACATTGCTACACAAATTTATTACGTATTGCCATTTAGCATTCCTCATGAATATCTAGTAGTTTGCCGTGACTTTGCTCACTTATATATTACGTAACATATTCAAATGTGAAATTGAAACTAGATTTAATTAATGTCTTTATGTTTTAGAGTTTATTTTTTATTAGTTGTTATTAAAAAAGTGAGAATACAAATTAAGTTCTTCTTTTGTAATAATAAGTCAGTGAATCGTCCAGCACTAGATGGTTTAGTTAAACTTACTACTACATTTACTTCGGTATCATCTGATGATATCGCTAGTAGAGAATAGCTTTGATATCATATTCAGATTTTTAGAAATCAGTTAAAATTGAGATCATTAATTTGTCCATAAAGTAGCGAGAAGACTCAACGGCCCTTTTAAAGCTTTAAAGTATTTTTATAGTATTTTATTTTTAAAAAATACCTTTTTTGGCTTTTAATCAATAGCCAGCGACTGAAATGAGACCGTTTTTTAAATGACAAGAAATAAACAGGTGACGAGTATGCGCCTACAATTGCGTATTTCATACAATAAAAGCTCTCAGTGCTTTCACAAACATCATTAAACTGGACAGTTGTAATATAAACTTTATTATTTACAACATTATATTAGTAACCGAGTGGCATATAATTTACTTAATACACAAGCATCTGAGTGCTTTAATATCTGCAATACGTGATGCAACACCCAATGCAATAAAGAGAGGGTTTAACATTTATACAAACACTGCAGAAACAATTACATCCATATTCTTCGTATTATCTTGCACTTTTATAACAGCGATATGTAACAATTGTCATAATTTTAAATTTTTAAACCATTGATACTGATAAATAAAGAGGTTGAAGAATGGAAATTGCGCGTGAGTTTTCTTCTAATTTTGATTTCGTAGTGGGTGCAGTACGAGTATATGCCGCACGCAAACCAGACGAAAGAATAATTTGCTACAAAGCTCAGTGGTGCGATGACAGGAGCACCGAAAATCACAAGCGTGTCGATTGCGATGAAGTAAAATAACCCCGCACTCGGCACCCGGATAACTGTTCCTCAGAGATCACACTCGTAGAATAGACTACAAAAGTAGCTACTGCTTACCTACTTTTTTTTCACAGCCACAGCCCAGAGGCACTAAAAACACTGCTATCGGTGACGTTTGTCAGATCTTTGGACTCAAAAACACCACACACAGCACCTGGTATTTACAAACATTAAAATTGGAGAACATAACCTGTGTTTTAAATATATTTATGTAGGTATATAGGCAATAGGTCGATCAGACATAAACTTTGTAACTAACTTTGAGAAAGTAATATTAAAAAGATGAGAAATAGTAGTCATAGTATGAGTGTACAGATAATGCTAGATGATCACAATGAGCTCGCGGGTCAGGGCAGGGGTCGCCTGCGCAACGCGAGCGTTGAGTAACCGTCTCTATATACGTCGTCACTGTACAAGATATACGCGACAGCGGTAAATAGAGTTGATACAAAGTTGTTTTAGTATTGTACTCTTGTATAGATGTGGTCGAAGACAACGCGATAACTATTAAACTTTCTACCATGATTGTATTTTTCTGGCTCTCTCTTTTTTGTTTATTTTCTGTTTTCATTTATGTTGGGTTAGGTTAGGTTACCTGTCACAAACAGGGGTCAAACTTGTGGCCATTTACATTGCGTACGTACTAACATACATGATACACTAATACAGAGAATTTCTCAACGGATAATCACAATACCACTTTTCCTATCCCGAGGACCAAACCCGTGTCCTCTGCGTACCAGTCTGTGCCTACACAGTAAAAATAAACCGCCAAGCCCGTACCTTTAACAAATAAACTTAGAGATTTAAACAATCTCTTGTTAGCCTTCATTTTGCATTTTCTTGGATCTTTTTTAGATAGATGAATAAATATATCGCTACCGTTTGTAACATACGCCGTTAGTAAACATGAAGATGCATTTATTGTTCCATTGGTACCCAAACACTTTGTTGCTCCATACAATTTGACTAATTTGTTGAAGATTTATGAGATTTTGTCTTTTGTATGAGACCTACGCATAGAATTAACGCCTACATCATAGGCACAATCGGAATAGATTTTAATAAATAGATTTCCACAGCGGAATCTAAAAGGTCTCGCACCAAACAGTTTAGTACTTCATAATTTTATCGCTCAATTAAAGCTTGGAACTCTTTACCAGCACATGTGTTCCCATCTAATTATGTTCCTGAGTCTTTTAAGCGGGGAGTGAAAAAGCATTTCACTAAGCCGCCATAGTGGAGGCCACCATACCAGTAGTTTGGCTTTTGGAATGGTGTCCACCACTTCTGGATTCCACTGTCTTTCCATTAGGTCGAGTGGTGTCACTTTGGTAGGCTAATATAAAAAGAAAAGATGAGACCAAAGGTGAAGAATATTACGTTTTTGCAAAGTCTCTAAACTTATATATTACCAATAGTCGGCAATAAGTCGGTTAACGCTTACCATCGAGAACCTAGAAAGTTCTCGAGGCACTGTTGGATTTGTCCATTCGTGATTTGAATTTCTATGGCTGGTTTCTTTTGTTATGTTTTGAGTACTACCGTAGCTGCAGTTATGCATTTAAGCACTTTTTATGTCGTCAGTACAGGTAGAGGGGTTCTCCGGGACGGTTCTTCTCTCGGAGATTGGGGTACCCAGGGAATAACCTATTCTAACTGTATTTGTCTCAAAATAATTACTTATTACGCTGACAATTACCATTGAGAACTGATACAAGAATCTTCAATTAGAAGCCCAGAGACGTTACAGCTAAATCTTCCTTCTTCCAAATGAAGATGTTTGCTACTCTCCGTATTTATTCAAAAATAACCACTTATTACGCTGACATTGAGAACTGATACAAGAATCTTTATTTATTAACCCAGAAACGTTAACAGCTAAATCTTACTTCTTCCAAATGTAGATGTTTGCTAGTCGCCGCATTCCTCAGATGGATTAGTGGCAATGTTTAAATTGCAGGTTTTCTGATCTTACAACACCGACAAGAAGAGATGCAATGGTACCTACCGCTAGATGAAGAATCACACGTCGAAAACGCACCCAATCTTAAATGATCCGTTGGTTACAATTTAGCCAATATTTTATTATTTATTAAGCAAAGGAATATATACCCAACACATCATAATAAAGTAGTGTTCTTGGCCATGACGAAGCTAACAAAGTAGGCAAACTACTCAAGACACGACATTGGTGTCTCTTGCGATACCATCAATGCCATCTTCTTATACAATTTGGCAATAGTTTTGTTGCATCAAAACATACAATACATATCCTTTCTCTTCTCATCATTAAAGCACTTATCATGAAATCTGAGCACACGTTTTTGTGTCGATACGTGGTTTCAAGTATTGTATAAATCCTTTCATTTACTGAGTGTAGTTACTCATTTCTAAAGTAATGTGTAGAGCATTTGGAACATCGTGGTATACGCATTTGAATATTTGATTCGGCAGTGTTAGCACAGATTACGGAGTATTAGCTGAACGACAATCCGAAGCTATTGCATATGTTCGGCTTTACTCTACATCTGCGTTTAAGACTGTTGATTAGGTAGATCATTGCTTCAGCAAGTCTGAGAGAAAAATATGGTACTATGGATACCTACGTATCCATAGTACCATATTCTTAGAACTATTTAAACATTGCTTGTAACTTACAAAAATTGTAATAACCTGGCGATTAAAAAGAGTGGCCTGAGTTTCTTGCCAGTTCTTCTCATGGCTCTACTTCGTCAGCGAACTGGCTGTAGGTTAATTTGCTGACATTTTGTAAACTTTGACGTTCATAAGTGTTAATTTAATTAACCTAAATGAATAAACATATATTTCATTTCATTTCATTTCATTTCATTTCATTTCATTTCATTTCATTTCTTGCAAAAACTCTCTTGTTTAGAAGTATCACTAGTTTTCAATAATATTTCTTAAAATAAGTTTATGTTTGAAATATTATCGAGCACCTACCTATTTATCTGCTTATATTTACCAAAGAATAAATAAATTCTGTTCTAATGACTACTTGTAATGAGTAAACACTTAACCTTTTTTGTTGACAATAAGTCACTGCTGTTCATAAAATAATATTTGTTAATACTCGTTTGTTGTGTAAAGAGTGGTTAATTTTTTAAATAAACAAAGGTATGATAAAAGTGTAAAGAATTCTTAAAACGTAAAAATGCTATAGATATTTTCAAATAAGCGATAAGGTAACAAATGACTATCACTGTAACGTACTGTATTTTATTTTACGCCACTGAATTCCAAAGTATAAATTTTCTAAGAATCATGTGCAAACAGTTTGGTAGAATTACCATCTAAAAAACGACATAAACCTGTATTATGCTAATTAAATGACATCATTGAAATTAAATCATTACAAGGTAAAGCTATACCCTTAGAAACACAATAAAAAAGATACACAATTTGAGGCGAATGGTTAATTTTAGTGGTACCTACTATCTTAGATGGCTTTAGTAGAAGTAGAAGTAGGTTAATTTTGGAACAACAATCAATACCTCTTACTAAAACAAACTATATGCCTTCGAAAAAATCTCAAAGTTTTCGATATAAGGCACAAACCAGCATTGTATACCATGTCAGCAAGTGGGTCAGGTGTACTCCAAACAAGGCGCCGCCGCCGACCTTCGCGCGTGAGGCTACGTGCCCAACACTCTATAATGGCCGAGTGCATTACACTCTAACTGCATGAGTTGATGATGACATCACTATTATTGGGTAATATGTATTTATTTTGGCTGGTCATCGAAGGTTCTAGATATTTTCCAAAATGTGGAATAGATAATTGGTATGAACGCGATTAGACCTGAGCCTAAAAGACAGTATAGCCTGGCTGTGAATTTTAACGTTGCGTGGTTATAAGTTGAAGTCGTGATAACCTAGTACCCTAAAAACCTAAAGTTTTCTTGTGTTTTTAATTTAAATAGTTTTAAGCCATAACTTAGAACTTGAAGGCAGAACAACTTAAATGAACGCCGCCAACTTACGAGAAGCAAATATATTTGGATCTTGTAAAAAGCTAATGAAAGTAAAAAGTGCTACATTACCTTTCTAAGGTTGAAGTTGACTGGCGCAACCACCTGTGAAAGTCTTCCTGGCAGCTATTGCAAAATACGCTGCTATTGTATAATGTACTGCGCTTATTATACTTGCGCCTTGCGCAAATCTTGTGATATCATTATCTAATAAGTCCATCATACTAAACAAAGTGATGTTTGTAGTCTACCATTCAAAAATATATGTAAAACTTTTTCACAACACAAATATTTTATTTACTTTGAGAATCAAGTGTTTGTTACATTGTAAACAACTGAGTTAATAAGTTATTTTTATATTTTTGTCAGGGGCATTGATATTAAACTTCATTAGCAAAAAAAAATTGGTGGACTGCAATGTTCTGATAGAACTGACGCCATTGCAATGGCCTCCTACCAAACGTTACGATTATGGCAGATACCACTCAAATGCATCAGACGCGCAAAGGGTTAGGGATTACGGTAGTAGATCCTCGCTGGTTTCAACATGATAAGTCCGGGGAAGTACTACCCTTTTATAAAAGATCGACGTAAGAGTATCCTTTCTTATCCAACTATTTTACTTCGTTCTATCGCCGATATCCATCTTTGATGTCCAGTAGTACTAAATATTTTCAAACGCCCGCCTCGATAAACAAGAGATAATTTATTGGTCAAAAAACAAAATGTTATATATCAAATACGGCCGGCGTTTGGTTGTAACAGCCACGATGATTTTTAAATCTCCGAAATTAAATAAATGTATTGCAATCAGTTTATGTATGGATGGGTTTTGAGGAAATTGAGAGTTTCAGTTTTATTTATTTATTATTAAACATAAATTACATAGAATATAGCGTATTTTGGTTTTTGATGCCATTATTTTTATTACATATTTACGTTTGAATAAACATCAAAATGGCATCAAAAACCAAAATACTTAAAAAATCACATGACGACTTTTGCAGGCACAACGACGAAGGTAGTTTCCCTTTGGTCCCAAACTAAGCTAGTGCTTGTGTTTTGGACACCATCGGGATTACAATTTTAATATATATATATATATATATATATATATATCTTAGAGGCTAAACACGATTTAAATACCTAATACGTAGTTTCAGTGAATAGAAAGAAAGAAAGAAAGACATCCGTCCTCGCTTCGGTATCAAAAGTTTAATTTGGTTTCACAACAAACGCCTACGGAAAATATGGCAATAGTGTCGTATGGCATCATTCAGGTTTTATCAGGCGCTTAAAACATTGAAATTCTGAATATGACTGAAAAATATGTTAAACATAACAAAATAGCCTATGTTAGCCGTCATCTTTTTAGCTTTCTAATGGCGACCCTCAGTCATGAGGTTTCGACGTAGAAGAATGGTGAAATAATTTTTCAAATCAAACATACAAAATAATCAAATCTTTCCTCTTTATAATATTAGATAGACTGTGCGCAGTGACAAAGTCTCCACTAGTAGTCCAGGGTAGAAGCCTTAACAAATGGTAAAAAGTAGAAGAAAATTATAGTAGGATGAAACCCATTGGAAACGCAAGATAATATGATAAAAATGAATGGAAAAATAAATTACGGGCGACCTGACTTCGGGAAGTAGGAGGGGGTGAGTGTTTAAGGGTTAAATTAGGTTTATCTGAATTTCCAGCAAAACTACAAGTCTAACATAAATTTACACATAAATTTTGAGGTTATGTAAAAAAGTGTGCTTTGCTTTGCCATTTAACTTTTCTCCATAGGACTTGTAGTTTTGCCGGAAATTCAGATAAACCGAATTTAACCCTTAAACACTCACCCGTCTCCTACTTCCCGAACTCAGATCGCCCGTAATTTATTTTTCCTTTTATTTTTATTATATTATCTTCTATTTCCAATTGGTTTCATTCTACTATATTTTTTTCCCTTTCAAAAACCATCTACCCTGGACCAAAAGATTGGACCTGTGATTGAAATTTAATTAGGTGTAGCTTGAGTATCTTTTTAAATACCACGCGACTGCATCGATGACGCGGTGTTCAAGAAACTGCTGAGCAAGTGCACAGCAGTGTGGATTAATTTTCCATTCAGGATAATACCAAATGTACCTACTTCGTTATCATCATTATCATATATCAGCCGAAAGATGTCCACTGCTGGACATAGGCCTCCCCCAGTTTTCACCACCTTCGCCGATCGTGAATCCATCATCCATCGGTTGCCCGCCACCCTTATAAGGTCGTCGGTCCACTCCGTCGTGGTCGCCACTCTAGAATTTTTCTGTCCCAATAGCCGTCAGTTCAGCGAGATATGTTGCCTGACCATTACCATTTCAGAGAAGCATCTCTGCGAGCCACGTCGGTTATCTTAGTTCGTCTACGTATTTATTTGTTTCTCAAACGGTCACGCAGTGAGACGCCTGACATAGCCCGCTCCATCGCCCTCTGAGCGAGTTTGAGCAATCTGATAAGACCCATAGTTAGCGACCACGTCGTGGTGTACCCACTTAGAGGGACTAAGTGGGTACACCACGTATTTTATATTACGATCATACTTTTCTAATTTCTGTTGATGTTGCCTTCAGAACGATTTACAATAAAGGTTTACCCGTTATCATTAGTACCATATGTAGTAAATTAAGTACTATTACAATCTCGTTCATTGATATTGTTAATATTTTATCTAAATAATCTCTATTGAGTACTGTAGGCTTAGCATGAGTTGCTTTGCGTATGTCTCACGAAGAAATAATTGTATGTGAAATGAACAGCGCTATAACATAGGTAGGTAGTAAATAGTAGTTTATAGAAGGTACTCGTAGTGTATATTGCCGTAATTCATCATTTAGATACAATTTTTCTAAATATTTCATACTTACAAAATGTCGTGTTGTAGTCAAGTAATAAACTAACAAAGTATTATGTTCATTTGATCAACTGATATGACGTGGTGCAGCTTGACTTAGTGTTAAAGAAATAAAACAAATTATCAGTCTAGTTTTCTTTTATTTGTAAAAAAAACAATATTTAATTAATAATTAATTAAATAATACAGTGAGCACGTGCGCTTATTGCCCGGGAAAAGTAACAGTCTTCCGGAGCAAGAAGCTGCACTAGAGCCGGCGCACACGAGTCACAGATCTGTGAACCGTGTGCGCCGGCACTTACAAACAAATGATAAACTGACCGTAGCAGACAAGTGAACCGAACAACTTACCAAAAGTAATCATTGTACACAATAGTTACAATAAATATATCTTACTCTACGCTTGAGCTTTCCGATATAATCCCTCACTCCACTATACACCGCCACTAAGTGCAATAAATAAACAGTACGTGCGATCACATTAATCTAATTCGTCTAGTCTATACGTATAGAATGTTGACAATACACTAAATATCAAATTCATTTGTACCAAATATTGTTGAATGATATACTCGTACGTGGATGGCGCTACAGTATGTTCTGATTCGATGAGAAGGAGCTAAAGTGTGTGTACTTGTGTTATGTAATGTCTGCGTTTGTCATGTTCTCGTTAAATACAGCTAGCAGTAATGGCAACGTGGCATCGAGTGCGGCGCGGCGCCGGCACTGTCACATGTTGACTAGCTTGGTTGCTTACTAATCGATCACTCTACTCACGACCTCTCACTAAACAAATAAATAACTTACCGCTAACGCGAGGGACGGGCACCTCGCGGTTTGACACAACGCGGCCGCATCGGCTCGCTCCTACCGCTAACGCATTATAAATAATTTGTCCAGCTAATACACATAAATTCGGCGGGCAGCCCCGACCGTCTACTTACGTTACGAAATATAAATAGCCCGGGGCACACCCCGGGCGATCAATTGACGAGGAATATGATCGATTCCGAAAGGGTCGCGTACGCCTATATACCTAATAGTCCCTACGTTAACTTATAGTTTCAAGAACGAAACATGCTCTATAAAATGCTGATTAGCTGAGGTTCCATCGAGGTGGCGCTGAGCCCGTGCGGTGGCTCACTGCGCTGCGGTCGTCTGCTGGCTCGTCGCGTTTGGTTTGGCGTGTGCGCTCGTCTGTGGCGCGACAGTCCACTCGGACTCGGCACTCGAACTCATCGGCTCCACTGGGACACTGGTCTCGACCGCGGAGGTCGTCTCCACTGAAGTACTGGACTCAGCGCTCGTAGTGAGCGGAGTCTCGTTGGACGCGCTATTATCGGTTGTGGCCTCAACGGATGCGGAAACTGCTAGCTCCGACTTGTCATTGCTTTTCTTCATAACCACTTTGGTAGGTCGTCGGTTGATAGTCGGTACGTATGATTGAGTGATAATCTCTATATCCTTCTTGGTACTTTTATTGTTAGAGACATTGATATCATCAGACACATTGTCAATGATCGGTCGACGCGTTGTTGGCTCCACCTTGTCGTTGGGTGGTAGTGAGTCCGTGACGCCCTCGGACTCGTCGTCCTCAATCTCTACAACCTTTTGCTTATTCGAGGTACTAGGGATCTTATTTTTGAAAGGTATCTCAGTTATAGAGTTCTGGTTAAAGTTTTTGTTCTTACTCTTATAGCCTGCGTTAACCGGTATCAGCTCTTCAGAATCAGATATACTTGTAATCGTAGTAGTCTGCTGGACTACGGACTCCTCAGTGTGGTCGCTAATTGAAGCCACATCACTGACCAGGTTTATGAGATCGGTCAGTACGTTATTTTTCTTAATACCATCAGCTTCAATAATGGCTGCACTCTTTTCGGGTTCAGCCGATATTTTTATCAGTTCAACAGCATCAGTGGCAGTTTCCGAAGAACCGAATGGTGTTAAAATAAATTCGGTCGTTTCAACATTCTCGAAACCAATGTTGTCATTTGAAACCGCTCTTGAAACCGTAATCACTTCTGAACTGGTCAATGGCACTTTGGAGCTGGTTGCAATAGGGTCAATAGTGGAAGGAACTGCTTTCTCACTAGTGGTTTGTTCGGAAACTTCAGGTGGATTTTGGTCGCTAGTTTCAATGGGGAGAGAGCTCAATTCAGTTTGTGACGTTACTTCTGTGGCAGCATTAGACTTCGCTATGGAGTTAGTAGTCAGGTCCTGTTCCTTTGAGCTCTCTTCCGATTCAATTTCAATTTCTTTTATGGTACTGATATCTATTTTGAACGGAGATGTGATGATTTCGCTCGGTGTCTTAATTTCAACAGAAGATGTACTAATCTCGGATGATGTTGTTATTATTTCATTAGGATTAGTTATTATTTCAGCAGATGTTGTCTTAACTTCTGTAGACGTTTCGGACTTTTCAGTGACAATATCTTCTACTTTTGGTGCTTCTGTTGTAGTGAGCACTGCGATTGTAGGTTCACCAGTGACTGTGGTTTTCTCATTTAATTCTTCATTAATATCTTCTACTGTTATGGAAGGAGCATTAAAAATTTCCGTAGGGATGGCCGACCTCAAGTTCAGCATAGGACTTTCTTTAAAACTGGGAGCCTCAGTACTAAGTGTGATTTCTGGGTGTGCACTAGTCACGTCACTAGTTGTAGAAGGTAGTTCTGTCGTGGTCGTAGTAGTGGTTGTATCAGGAAGATATTTGATGGTCGTTGGTGGCCCTTTGATATCAATTTCAGTTGAAGGTGAAGCACTAGCTGTCACATCATGACTCGACACGTGTTCGTTATCAACAACTACCTCTGGTACTATTTCATCTTCATGATTCCTTAAAACAGCAAAATCATCAGGGAGTGGCGGGAAAGCTGGATTGTGATCGAAAGTATCCTCTTCTTCAATAACTGGAGCTTTGGTGCTAGGTACAGGCTGAGGTTCAGCTGGCACAGGTTGAACTCCCATAGTCGCGACAATTGGAACGTTAGGCGAATATATAGAGCTATGAGTGCCATCCTGCGTAGAGAAACTGATCTTAGATGGGTGTGTATCTACATGCTTATTCTCAGAATTGGTAAACTGAATAGATTCTGGAGATGACACAGGTGATGGTAAGTGCACTTCTACCACTGAAGGTGACTCCGTTTTGGAGTCAGCGTCTTTGAAATTCCTTTCTGAAGTCGCTTCTCTCGGCATCAGTGGGGACTTTGAAGAGGAGTACTCAGCTACTTCAATACTGGGCGACGGTAGAATCTCCTTGATCTTCACTTCTGTGATGACGGGGATCTCAGACACAGGAGTTATTTCCTTAATAGTAATTTCTTGTTTGATGTTCTCTTTGGGAGGAGCAGGAGCAGACTCAACGTTTTCACCTGTGATGCTGGAAACGGACGATGACATACCAGGTAAACTTGTTACACCTGAAATCACAACCAAAAGCTAATGAGCTTAGAATTCGTAAAATAAATTAATAAAATATTAAAGGATACTGATATTTTTTTTATTTTATTTTTACAATATAATTCCCTTCACCTACCCCATTCCCAACCGGTATAGTGGAGGCCACGATACCAGCAACAGTTTGAGACGATGGCTTTTGGTATGGTGGTCACCACTTTTGGGTTCCACTGACTGCTTACCATCAGCCAAAGTTGAGTTACTGTGATAGGTTAATTAAAAAAATAAAAGCAAGGTCGGAGTACTGAGTGGCGCTTTTTGTTATAAGATCACTTGAATATTGCCACTACTGTCAGAAAACAGATTAGGTCCTGTCAAAATGAAAAAGCTTTGATTAGGCCTATAAATAGTTTTAAAATTATTTTCGTTTAAAATGATGATGGTAACGAAGATTCATATGTGCTTACCTCTTAGAGGACAATTATCGTACTCGGGGCAGCAGCGGCCGGGCACGAGGCGCGGCGTGCAGTCGTCTCGCACGAAGCACGCGATACGACGGCACACCACCTCGCCTCCCTGGCAGTAGCACACACGGCAAGGGTCCGCAGGGTCTACTAGCTTCTCACCGTTCCCGTACACTCGACCTTCTTGCTCGCATTCTGAAATAATATTGTGGGGTAGAGATGATTGAATTTTTAGGGGATACGATAAATAATTACTTCATTATAAAATATACTATACTTTACTGGTACCAGTGAATAAAAAAATACATAACAATACAACTGCAACGACATCACTGTGGGGAGACGACTGGCGAGCCCTACGGTTGTGCGAACGTTCCTATAAACAATTAAAACGTAAGCACAACGTATCGCCAAGCCACTACAATATCATCAAGTTGTGTTAGCTTTAATATAATAATTATAAACGGTTTTAACGGCCATTAAAATAACTGTAGTCACTGCACTAAGATTACTGAGCCTCGGCCTATAACTGCGATAACTCCATCGTGGCTATTTGGAAGTTGCCTGAATACTAAAAGATTCATCAGTTTATGATTGGATTGATTGAAATTATGTACAAAATCAAACGAAAAGTGAAAATACAGATAATAATAAATTACAAAAACAAATAATGAAACATCAGCCGTTGTTAACTGTGTTTAACAAGCAATATACATATATTATTAAAAAAACAAACATCCCGTATGCCTAAAACAAACTGAAAAGAAAGAAACCAATTTTTTTTCTCGTGTTAACGCTACATTAAAATATTATGTACCTTATGCCACTTCTACAATTAATACATTACCCTACTTGACTTCGGCAGTCGGGCAAAAACTGTCCTATTGACGGACAATTATAATGACATCTAAAATCAAAATCGTTAAGGTAACAACTGCATTGACCCCGTGAGCTCTCCTTAGGGAATTATGTGGATCGCCATTTTTAATAGAACTTACTTGATTGTGGTTTTTCGACTGACATAATGATAGATGATTTTTAAAAAAATGCAAATGAGTGGAAGATTTGATCTTTTTATTACTAATACTTCTAAACTAAGTCTATACTTTTAAACATAATATCTTATCTTATATTTATTATCTATCCTATCCGTGGGTCCCCACTGAAAACCAGCGCTGTCAGGTGACCAGCAGCCACCGTTGCTGGCACCGCAGCATTAAGCTGAATGGGGTCCGATCCTGCACAGATGTAACTTGCAAACATGAATCCTTTTTTTAACAACTATAACAATTTGTAAAATTTAGGTTAGTTTCATTTTTAAATTTACCTATTTATGTTATTTTCTGTACCTACTTTGTTTGTTAACTATTCTCACTGTTATTTCTTGTTTATTTTGTATGTCGTTACTGGGTAGAATAAATACTTTTTCTTTCTTTCTTTCTTTCTTTCTTTTCTTCTTACTTCAAAAGTGACAATGTGGCATTGTCCATGGCACTTTTGATTACCGCTCCATTAACGTAAATTATAAATGAAAGCACTGTAGCCGAAGCCTTACTTCTACTATAGCAAGTTCTACAGCAAACTTTTTTGTACTAGTTGCATCCCACGGCTACGCCCGTGCCTAATATGTGTTTTGTCTCCCTCGGGAACCAAACCGATTTTCGGGATAAAAAATAGCCTATGTCCGTTTCCAGCACTGAATGTATAACATAACATTACCCTAAAAAACGGTTCAGTCGTTTAGGCACTGAATGGTAACAAACACACACACACACACATACACACAAATTTTCGCATTTTTATAATATTAATATGATAGGATTTAATAAAAACACTGGCAATCAAATGAAGATCTTGTTTTCATCCTGCCTAGTTGCCTGACGGCTGATCAAATCAAGAAATTACCCCAATTGCGCTGTTCTCTACCTTTCGCTATTCATCTTCTCTTAGCTACTACTAAACTACTACAGCATTCTTTAAATACTAACCACACTGGTAAGTAGGGCAGCAATGATCAGGTCGGTGCAGCGCCTTACAGCCTGGCCGTGGCTCGCAAACCTCCTTTGCGCAAAGCACGCCGCCCTCCGTGCACGAACACTTCTCGCAAGGAGTCGCGCCCGGGAATTCGTCTCCTGGTAAGTATACCACATCGCCTAATGCGCAGCTACCTGGAACGTTACCGGGAATTTGTTTTAGTTTTATTATTTACATGGTATTTGGAAAAATGCTGTACCAAATGTTAAAAGGATTGTCTCCTAGTATGACAACATTGCTTGTTTATTTTTCTACACTTGTTTTATCTGCACATGATCCAGCGGAGACATACTTCACTAGTGCAATTAATGAATCCTATGATGTTGACCAAAATCATCACTCGAAGAGACAAATTATGTAACAATATTTTCTGAGAAAAAAATAATTCCTTTGAAATATTCTATGATACATAACTAAGGATTTTATAGTAAACTTACCTTCTTTAAAACCGAGATCAGTGCTGGTCACGTTCGGTAGAGGGCCCAGAGGACCTGCAACAAACGAGACAAATATTAGCACGCTCCGATGACGTCACAATCCAATCTCGAACCCAATTGTTCTTGATTGGGGTTCCGCAGTTTGCCGCCGAGAATTTGCATCAAGTCGGCCGTAATCTTGGCTTCCTCAGACAAATGAATTAGAGACGAAATTCCGAGTTGGCTAAGTTAATTATTATCGATTTCGCTCCTCGGAGCTACCATAAGATGTCGAGATTGTCAAATGTTAATAGGCTCTCTTTAGGGAGGCTTACTGTTCAACTTAAGAGTTACACTTCACGTCTTGTTTTGATAGTACTTGGTAGGTAGATTAATAAAGCTTGTATGTCTGTATTTTTTTGTGAAATGTTGATATTTTCAACAAAAATTGAGGAACATTTGTTTCATTACTTTGGTTAATATACCAACGATTCCTCGCTGGCAACAAAGCAGTAATAATTTTGTATTTAAACAGTAGACTTTATCACTCAGGAACACAGTGTTTGAAGACTACGATGGACTACGAATTTAGCTCTTAAACATGCTCATGGTCAACAGCCAAACTATATTTTCAACGAATCTCACGGACGACGTAGACGATCATGGTTCGTGAGTAGGTAATCTGAATATTTTAAGAGGGTTCTACGAACATTAATCTCTTAGCAAAACTCAACTATACAAAAAAATTATTCCACTAAGTCATCGCGAATTTATGGGTGACAATTTGTTTATCTTGTGTGAGAATTGAAGCCGAAGAGTGTGCACGACTGTACCTAAGTAATCTCTCTAATGGTGAATTTCGACACCCATTTACGAAACGGGAGACCCCACGAGCATACTTCTGTCAACTCATTCAAATGCAGTCGTAAGAGCCAGAAAGAAAGGCGACATAAAACTGTGAGCGGCATTCATCGCGATTCGGAATATAAATCAAAGGGGCCAGTAATGGAGGTGCACTTAATGCCGCACATTCACTGCCAGACAGAAAGGATAGTGCTTGTCGTGTTCAATTACTAACATTGTGTGCTGTAATACGTTTTACATTGTAACGAGATTGTTTAGGTACTGAAAAAGTTTTTATAGATTTTTGCGTTGCAATTACACAAAATCTGTTGGATTCTGGGAATATTAACGCTGTTATTTTTATTACGAGAAGAGGCTTTTCCCTGAAGTGGGATAATAAAAGGCCGGTATGATGAAACTAGGTGACCAAATTTGAAATGAATTCTATACTAGCTTCTCACGGCTCGGTTTCACCCGCGTCTATGCTTACTGCTCTGCTCTCGTCACTAGTAGCGTGATGTTACTTAGCCTATAACCTTCCTCAAGAACTGGGCTATTATTAGCTATTATAATTATTCAAATCTGACTGGTAGTTCCATAGTTAAGCGCGTTCAAACAAACTTTTCTTCTTTATTATAATAGTATATATTTTCAATGTACAGAAAGTAAATTAATATATTTAACCTTTACACGAATTATAGAATGAATCGTCGGTCAAGTTATAGTAATTAAATTAAGCAATTAGCTTTTGGTATACTTAATTTATTTTTAATGGTAATGAAATGTGTAAATGATTTTATCGTAGGTATGTTTAATACAGTGACACGGCGAGTAGTCAGCTCGATTAAGCAAGCTATTTGTCTAGACAGTCACCATACAAATATGCTGCCACGCAGTAGTAGTGTATACATTTTATAAATTATGTTTCGACTTCAACAATACATGTCTCTAACTCATACCAAAATTTGTAATTATCTGGCGATTAAAGAGAGTGGCCAGTTCTTCTCACAGCTCTTACTCGTCAGGGAACTGGCTACAGGTTAATTGGTTTACATTTTTATGTAATTTTGATGATCATAATTATCATGTATGTGATCTCTGATCTATATGAAAATTAAATAATTTGTATTATTATGTGTGTTTATAAGTAATAAAGACTTACTTTTGCTAACTCTGAAAATGGTATTAAAATGCACAAGCTATTAAAAATCCAATGAAGAACGAGTATTTAGAGCAGATATTTAATTACAATATAAAACTAACTAATTGCATACAGCACCACAAACCGCCTCCACTCTATAGACTTTGTACTGAAACACATCGGTATTATTCCAATTTTAATTTATACACCCTAATCTCCCCTTTTAATCATCAAAATTTCTTCATATTGCTACGTTTTCTGCTGCGTTTGGTTTACAGATGAACAAGTATGACCTTATTTGTTACATTTGTTTAACAAAGACTGCTAACTGGCAATATCTGATATTACAAAGAGCCGTAAAATTATTAAGTAAAACAGTTGCAACTCTTCACTATTGCAATGTCGGATTTATAAAAAAATGCATTGTTCTTGTGTATTTCTATAAAAAGTACCTAAAGCACTTAAACACTCGATATTTATATCATTTTTACGTCTGATTGTAACTTTTGCAGTTTGGATTTATGAGCATTCATTCTTAGAGTGCCAATAGTGTCATATTTCCGCAGTTTTCAATTTTTATCATTTAATCGGAGCTATATTTTAAAAATGTTTTCAGAACACTTTTTAGAATCACGTGAAAGCTGTATAAAAAGTAAGTAACCATAATGCTTACAGTTGCTTTACTATGAAAATAACGCCCAATGTATTATTTGCATATAAATAGAACTTTACTGACTGCACCGTTGGTCTAGTGGTTAGTGTAACTGACTGCGACGCCGGGTGTCGTGGGTTCGATTCCCGCGGAAGGCAAATATTTGTGTGATGAACATTTGTATTTGTCTTCAGTTTGGGTGTTTTCTATGTATATTAAGTATGTATTTACAAAAAAAAGTACGTATATGTATTATATTTCAATTATCTAGTACCCATAACACAAGCTCTGCTTAGCTTGGGACTAGATGACGATGTGTGATAGTGTCCACATATTATTATTATTATTATTACTTTAAGCATTATGGTTACTTACTTTTTATAGAGCCTTCACGTGATTCTCAAAAGTGTTTTGAAAACATTTAAAAAAAACCACGTAAGTATGACACTAAATTACGACGTTACCACTCTATATGTGAATGCTCTAAAAACCACTTTTCACGACGATCGATCCCGAACTATATTGTCTTTGCCTTTTCGACAGATAACTTAGTTTAAGAAATGTCTTCCCATAAGCTTTAATACTCGGTCCGATCGATTGTCGTGAGAAGAATGTGCGACTTTATTCGAGTAGGGTGGTAACAGTTGCTAAGAACAAAACTACCCTACTACCCTTCACAATTACTCGCATTGATTTGACGTTAGCAGCTTGTATGCGAAGAGTCTTACAAAGAGGGTAGGCACAAAGATCAAGTGTTGTTCAACGAGTAGCCACTTGTGTAAGAGCTTTATTCGTTTTTGTGTAAAAAGAAAAGTTGATTGCAAATAGGTAAAAGCAAGTTTAGATTTTGTTACCTAATAAGAAATGTTGATATTGAATATGAATTGTAAATATTGACTGGAAGAAATTTTGTATACTGTAAAGACGTAAAAGAAGGAATAGGTACACCTGGAAAATAAGACTTCAAAAAAATAAAAAACAAAAACATCGATATTCTTTTTATAAGTCATATACCATTACTGTACAATATATAATGAATAAGATAAAATAAAATAAGATAAAATTGTTAGGACTAAACTAAAGTTTTATAGACTAAACATAATTTGAATATTTAGACAAAAAACGTGGAACACCGGTGTCAAACTCATTATCGTTACAAATAGTACGTGACGTCTCTGATCAATCGTTCATCCCCAATTATGAGCTTATTGCTATTACAACACGTAACAATCGTACTTACACAATAACTGTTGTATTCTAAGTGTTAATAAATTTCAAAAATTGCAGCAATAAATTGTTAGGATTATGCCGATTTATCACCAATTGCAATATTACTGTTCGTTCACTCGGAAACTGTGATTAATCATAGTATTATCAAATTTAAACTCGTTTAGATCACAAAATAGTTACAATAAAATGTCCTATACCTGGAGACAGTTTTCTAAATAGACAAATTTACGAAAAGAACAAGCAAGAAACCCAAGCCGCCGAAGATTAGCTTTAACTATTACCTACAGTGTCAGACGCCACCTGGTAGTAAGTGGCACTACAGTACTGCTCATAGAATTGCCGGATGCCAGAGGCTAATTCTTTATTCGAATCATTCCCTAAACATAGTATTGTTTACAAGATATGCCAGTAAATATTAAGTTTAAGTAATATTCGCCACCTTAACCACAAACAAAATATATAACAAATCGGCACATATAAATTAATTCATACAAATAATAGATAACTAAAACAACAGTACGACGTAATGTGTAAATAAAAGGTGTTTTAATGGAAGCAATAAATCTCTGTTGACGGGTAGCATGCGCCCGCGTAGTTTGACCGGCAGTGTGACGTCACTGTACACGACATACACAATACTCGCGATGTTTACTTTCGATTGTACTTACATATTTGTATAAATTAATAACACGTACGCTTTGTTAATCAGGCTTCGTTTTGTTTTAAATTAAGTCCGGTTGTTGACATCGCGGCATCGTGACCACTGCTGGGTGATCCTCACTTTTTAACACACTTCATTATCACAAAATGCACTAAACACAAATTCGCTTAAAACTCATTGCATACTCATCTACATAGACGTAGCTAAGTCACAACGTGTAGAAACAAAGTATTAATAAGATGCACACATTCAGAATACGAAATAATTATGAACTGTAGAATACATAATAATAGATCCCTTTTTATCCAATAGGACACGTGCGAGACTGTCACCCTTTCACAGTGGAATCTAGAGGATCTCGAACCAAACGGTTCAGCACTTCATACGTTTGTCACTCAATTAATTTCTGGATCTCTTTTTAAGCGCATGTGTTCCCAACTAATGTTGATCCTGAGTCTTTTAAGAGGGGCGTGAAAATGCATTTGCACTAAGCCGCCATAGTGGAGGCCACCATACCAGTCGTTTCAGACGATGGCTTTTGGAATAGTGACTACCACTTCTGAATTTTACTGACTACTTTCCACCAGGCAGAGTGAAGTCACTTTGGTCGGCTAAAAATAAAAATATATTTTTATTAAGTAAACTTATAAAAAAGGTAGTTAACAAAATTGACAGCAAATTTTGGTTGTCCAAGCTGCCGCTACAGGCGTTATATTTATAGATGTATGTATGTTTAGAAACCGACATTATTATCGTAAGGTCATTACTGTAAAAATTTGCCTTAGTTTTCAGCTTTAAGCGTTACAACTATTTAACGTTACTTTGCCAGTGTTTAAACAATTACTTCGTTATATTTTTCGTGTATATCTTCAGTAGGTGACATCTCATCTCATCTCAATATCATCCCGAAGGAGCGTCATGTAAACCTGAACGTTATAGCACTATCTTCGCTCAGAGATATTAATTATTTAACATATTTAATAGCTAAATTATGTTTAACTAATTAGTATACACTTAATTGTATACTCAAATGTCAGCTTAATGAATATTAGCAATTAGTAATTGGATATTAACTGAACGTTCGTCCTCGGTAATCTTATTGCGAAAGTGCCACAAGTAAACCTTATCCATGTTGATGGATGCAGATGAAACTGAGTATAAATGATATATTGTTGTCTGAATAAGTGATATATTTATTGCCAATCGATGACTCCAAATCAGTGCCTGCTACAAATTTTGCTAAAAATTTTGGTGTCTTAGAGCAAGGTTACACGCTCAGTTTGGAGTCAATTTAGTCTAGTATGGATTTACTTGACTGAAGCTAGAATGATGGATGATTTTCACGTGTCAGTCAGTGACGATTACACGGTCAATCTAGACTGACAGCAGACTGATGAAAAGTACGCCAGTGGCCGCGGCGGCGCTTGTGGCGCGCTCGTAATTATGTCATCTATCTCGTCCTGCATCGCGTCGATGACGGTGACTGACGCGAGAATGATACGAACGGTTTACATGATCATTCTTCCATCAGTCTTTCATCATTAAACACGGACTTACAAAATTCTTTAAAATATAAAATTTTCATCAGTCGGTCAATCCGTGGGTTACACGATCATTAACCATTTTTTTTTCCATTCTAACCAGACTATTGGACTAGACTGACGCCAAACTGGGCGAGTAATTTTACTTTTAACGTCGTGAAATGTCATTTAATTAATTAATTATCTATTTTATCCTTAATTTAAGTTAAACTGTGATTAACATACATAATTCGTACTTTTAGATAATAGATTTTGTTTCACAAAACGCTTGTTGCAAAAATGAAAATATTTAAATTATAACGACACCTATATAATAATAGTATACATCAAATATTTACTATCACAATTAAAAATATGCAGCTGTTCTTTGTTCTAAAATAAATTAAACAAGCATTTACTACAGACAGTAGGTAGTAGATATGTTTAGTCGACCACATATTTGCTTTAACACTTTTACCAAAAAATTCCATGAAAATTAAAATTTAATAAGACTCAATATGACACTTGTCTCAATATGAAATTGTCACTGTACTAAGGTAAGTTGCAAGCAGAAATAGATCTTATTGTTTTGTGAAACAACAAACCTTACAAATAAATTCCAATATTCCTGTGACATATATTATGCAGTTATTTGATCTTGATTCGCAATGAGCTCCGTGCTAGTGAATATTGTATTACGGTTGGTTAGTTTTCCTCTTTCACTTAATACGACATTTTTCCGTCACGGAATAGGGGAACCTAAAGACGACCGATCTAGGTTTACTACCCTAATTCAAACTTTACGAAGCCTGGACTCTTTTAAAAAATTGTCCTCAGTTCTTAAGGTTGATAAAAAAGCTGTTTGTTGTCTATGAAGTCGGTTTACAGACAGAAAAAAAAATGAAAAATTGCTTTTATGAATTGAATTGAATTAGTATCACTAATTTATCATTATTTTGTATAATACAAAGAAGTTTGTATTATACAATGAAGGAGTTTGCGTCACAAGCCGAACGCTTAGGTCGCAAGCAAAGACGCAGGTGAACCCGCGCCGCAGAAAGCTAGTTTTGATATAAAGCCTAAAGTCTACCTCATTAACTAAGCGCAGAACTAGAAGTTACAACTTAAAGTCAAAGGTTAACCGCACGACCTGTCGGCAGGTTACACTACACCGTGACCTCGAACGTTTGAAGGGCGGGCGCCTGAACTATAAGTAGGGCGGGCAGATCAGGAACCGGTTTCAAACCGAGTATTAACCTTATACCGTGTCAAAGTTCTCAGAGGGTTAGTAACTGTGTTATTGATTGTGAGGATGTTCTTAATAAAATTAGATTACAATGTATCTCATGTATCTAAAGCTACATAAATTTGTTTGTACAAAACCTTAATTACTTTTGGAGGAGAGTGGTTATATTTAAGTGTTTTTTCTATAAACTTGGAATACTCATTATTAGATGACATAATCTCTTCTTCTATCTCTAAATTGATGCTATATTATGAGGGGACTAGTGGGTTCCAACACATAATTCGTGGAGTCTAAGTAATAATTACATGGTATACGCGAAAACGTGCAACAAAATTACTTAAAATAAACCGACTTTTTTTGTAAATACATACATATTAATACAAAGAAATACCCAGACCATTGCAAATAGACATGTTCATGCACACAAATATTTGCACTGAGCGAGAATCGAACCCGCGATCATTGCGTATCTATACACCGAACCTCAGAGACAGTCAAACTAAAAATAATAATCAACTGAATCTTTTAGGGTTGTTTATGATAATAACAAGAGCGTAAACACAACACCTGCAACGTACACAATTACAGTCGCGATATAATTACGTTCTACATGTTATGTGTAATATAATATTATAGGGGACGTGTCATAAGATGGCTCATCTGCCAGTGTTCGTTAGCCACCGTCTCTACACACTCGACATATACAGGGTGTTGCTCAATTACGTGCATTACATGCATGCATGTTTAGGGCTACTACCATCTTTATTATGATAACATCCATACTATTATATAAAGCGGAAAAGTTTGTTTGTTCTCGAGAAAGGTTATAGGCTGTATCATCACGCTACTGGTGACGGGAGCAGACCAGTAAGCAAAGATGCGTGTGATAGCGCGCCGCGGGAAGCTAATGTTTCTAAAAAATAATTTTTTAGAGCTTTGTCTTATAAAGTTGTAAGGCGAGGATTAAAAGTTACCAGGTTTATGTTGACTGCTCCAGTGGCGCAGTAGAAGTGAAGAAACTGCTGGGCAAAACTATTGTGGATTCAAATCTCACAAAAAAAATATGTTGTGTGATTCATAAATATTATTGAAAAGCTTAGGTTCAACTTTGTGTCGGATATTGTTAAAAACCCGATTCAATAATCGGGTTTCGAGCTCGTTCAATACTTCATACTCATGTCAAAATCTTTCTAAATGTTTTTAGAATACACATTTCGTGATGAATACATATACTACCTTTGTGGTTCGGTGGTACTGTGTACGGATCACCACGCAGAGTTCTTGGGTTTGATCCCCGGATCGGTAAAGTGATATTGGGTTTTTCTGTCAAAAAATTCTTATTATTAACTCGGAGTCTGGAATTGTGCCATAAGTAGGTAAAATGCGTAAAGCTATGTATGTATAAATACACAGTTTTGTAAGAATATTTAATAAAGCTAATTAGCATCTCATAAAGCCTACTAGCGAAAAGCAATCAGGATGAAGAGCCTCACTCCACTGACTACTAACCATTCGAAAGTGGAGACATTTTGATAAAATAAAAAGAAAACAAAATGAAAAAATACTAAATTGTATTTATTGTGCCAGCCCTTGCAGCCCATTCAATTTAGAAACACTCTATATAGTGGTAAAGGCAGATGTAGAGCCGGCTTTAATTAAAACATATCCCGCTAGCCGACAGCTCGCCTAACCCTCGGCTCTACACACGGACTCTTTGTACTCTACAATGCTATTACCCTTTGGGACCGACTCTATTTTATTCTCTATGATACATAAACCGTAGTTACTTTTTAATTAGAAGTGTATTAAAGTGATCGTGGTCTTTGTTGAGTTTTTCACATAGATACTCTATTGTTTCTTTGTTGATATTTTACCTAAAGAGCATAAGCTTTTATTGTCATCAATCAATTTTAAATTATACTGCAAACTGGGTTATAATAAGGTCGACAGAAGTACAGACGTGCTTCCTTGCGAGAGTGACAGACGCCAAATTTCTACTCTTTCGTTTTTGCTCGTCTCCCTCAATTCTTTCACCTACTTTACTCTCTTCACGGTAGGCAGCGGCTTTGCAGAGTCCCTAGCTATGCCGGAGCAATGCTAGGGACTCTGAGTCGTCCATGAGCGACAGTTACCACTTAACGACGGCAATAAAGAATAAAAATAAATATCTATTTCTTCTTCATTTGCTTCTCGACAACGATTTTTGCTATTTTATTAGCAGTATTTAAAAAATACAGCCACGTATGTTACTTACGACATCACATTACTTGCTTGAAACCAGCAAGTATCTGCTACCGTAAATACGTTGCAATCTTTTGTAGTCTTTTTTTTTTATATTATAGCCTACCAAAGTGACTCCACCACGCCTGATAGTAAGCAGTCAGTGGAATCCAGAAGTGGTGGCCACTATACCAAAAGCCATCGTCTTAAACTGCTGGTATGGTGGCCTCCACTATGGCGGCTGGGAATGGGCTTAGGGTAAGGGAATGAGGGAGGTGAGGCAAGAGGAAAGGGGGGAAATCGGGTCTCCGGCGCTCTCACTCACCGAACGAAACGCAGTAGTACGGATACTACTACTCTTAAGTCGATCTTCTATGAGAGGGTAGTACTTCCCCGGACGATCCGGCCCATTCATGCTGAAATCAGCGTGGATCTACTACCGTACAAAGTCTTAGTACAATCAGACTGTTTTGCTTTAAATCTTATCTAGTTATAGAGATATCTTCAAGAAATATCTCTATAACGTCACGTACCCGTATCGTTAAACTAACTACTATATCACTACCTTATTGTGAATAGTTTCTATGATATCTCTTCATGTTCCGTCAGCTGTCATGTTAGCGGGAATGTTTTACGCTAGTATTGTTGATTATACACTCACTTTCATCTATTGTTAGGAGACTTGTTATGTGAATACATCTTTATACTGTGTTATAAACATTAGTGAGTAACGATCGATATGATTTTGATTACTTATAATTTTATACCGACAGACCGAGAAAAAGATGGCGGGACGATCAGAGGCCCTAGACAAGTGGCAAAGATTTCTATTCTATTCATAGAATAGATTAAAAAATGTATTGGATTGACATAAGCTAACGCCAACGCTTATGTCAATCTCATACATTTTTTTTTCTATTCTATGAATAGAATAGAAATCTTTGACACTTGTCTTGGGCCTCTGGACAGTTTTTTGGGAAATTGGAAGAAGTAAGCGCAAGATCGCGATAAGTGGAAGGGATAGAGAGAAGCCTTTGCTCAGGAGTGGGACAAAAATGGCTCATAATAAATAATTTTGTAGGGTTGAAGACGTCCTGGAGGCTTACCACCAACTATTAACAAACCACTCAAGTTCTATTCAGTTCAGTATAGGCTCTGAAAATGAATCGCTTACATTCGTACCATCATCTTAACTAAGCTGACACGCATTTGATTCGCTCGAATGAATGAAAATTGTCGCTGATCTGCTAATCTGGCCTTGAGAAACGAAAGAGATGGCGCTACGTAGAATTGCCATAGGAGCGTCTCGCTTACAAGTAAGCTTGAAGTGCGTTCAGAAACTACTTTAAAGTTTTTTCGTTACTAATCGGTTTTTATAAAGATATTTTAATTAACAAAATATGATTTCAATCTAATTATAAACAATGTTAAACAAGTATTTTGTAAATTTTTGGGTAGAAAAACAGATTGGTAATACATTTTATCGATAGTTTCTATTTTTATTTACAAAGATTTGACAAAATGCGTTTGAAACACATTGATGAACGTACCTGCCTGTCGCCACTGACAGTAGTGATAGTACTCTTGTGTTGCGTGTGTGAAAACCGCGGTAGATACAAAATCAAATAAATTCAAATACTTAGTTGAACTTTTATAAAACAATGTCATCGTAAGTATTTAAAATTGAAGTATTACTTATCAAAACCTAGTAATTTGTGTTGTTATTGTGTTCATTTATAATTTGTTCACATCCCACGCCTTCATAATCTCAAACTTAAGACTCGAGGAATGTGGCTATTGAAGTGTTCTCAAGTGGCTGTTTTTTTTATTATGTATTTACTTTCTTTTAGTTTGGGACCTCGTCGCAGAGTTAGTTATAGCCAGTTGGAAGCACTTTGGGAGGCGTTAAGTCAAAACCGATCTCTTGCAACTGGCTACAACAAAACATCTCAAGCACGAGAGTTATTGCGGCAAATGTGGGAGACGGTGGCACTAAATTTAAATTCTTTTGGCGATGGTGCCACTAAAGATTGGAAGGGTTGGAGCAAGGTTAGTGAAGAAGCTGTTTCGAATATAAAACGTTCTAAAGTCATAATGATGTTTCATAGGTATATAGGTGCTATTAAAATTAAAGAGAATGTGCGCCACATGTATCCTGTGAGGCATAGCAGTTTAAATACAATACTTACACACAAACACACACTGCACATTATTTCAATAAGACTGCAACCTCTGACCATGTTTCTATTTATTACAATAAATTTTTCCTTTATAATATTAGTACCTATAGTTTTGAGATAAATCTAAAACTAAACCATTGTACCTTCTAATTAAATTTCAGTACTGGAACGACTATAAGTCGAAGCTAAAATCCAGAGTGGCTTCGATAAGAGCATCACAGCAACGCACTGGTGGTGGGCCATCAAATGAGTACCCATTAACAGATATCGAAAACAAATTCCTACAAATTGTAGGAAAGGATTTTGGTACTGGTATTCCGGATGCCAGGGTTGAACCATTTGATGATGTGAGTGTCATTTATTTAATTCAGTAGCAGTTAATGTAAATGGCCCAGTATAATTTAATTTTAGCATATTTCACATGACAAACAGATCCCCATATAAAATTTGCCTTGTGGAAACTTATTTCAATTCTATAAATTCATCCCTTAAAAGATTTGGAATTAATTTAATAGATGACAAAATTATATACTGTAACAAACACACTTAGTGTTGGGGATAAAATGTTTATAAACCAATGGATGAAAACCACTTTTACTTTCGAATAGGTAATCGAAGAAGAGCCTATATTACAATAACTTTTCTAGTGATATAAAAATCGTTTTTTAATATGACAGGCACCATCACCACCACTACCACCACCACCACCATCAGACCACCAAAGCCAGCAGGGGTCTGAAAGTGTGTTAACACAGTGGCCACACTCAGCACTGCTGCCTGAAGGTGAAGAAGAGCAGCAGCAGCCACCAGCCACACCTCCACCTGCGTCACCTGCTGTTCTGCTACCAGTGACGCCGCGTCGTTCACCTCGTCTCATGGCGCGTCGTGACAGCCCCGCAGCCATCGCTGGGCCCTCCACGCGAGCGCCGCCTCCTCGATACACCCCTCGCGTTCTACAAGTAGGAACGCCGCCTCCTCGACAACAGTCGACGCCGAGACCCGCACTAACACGCCAGAGGCAGAGACGAGGTGAACCGCCGATGACGCAACAGGCGGCACGAAGAGCGCTGGTAGCAGACTCCCTTGACAGAACTGCATTGTCAAGGGAGAAATTAAAATTACTCCAAGATTTGATCACAGAATTGAGGGAAATTAAAAATATACTTTCACGGTAAGTGTTTAATGCTTATAATTATGACAATTATCTTCAATGACATTCGAATTAATTTTCAATTTTCTTTTTGTATTTTTTAATTTCAAAAACCAAAATCTATGTTTACAAGAATGTTTACAAGTAAAACAATATTAGTATACACAAATATAACAAGAAACTTGTGCCAGATTTATTTCAAATAATATAATTTTACAATATAATATTAGACTTTAAAGACTTCTTATTTAAAATAATTTAAAAAATATATTTAATAGCATACAAAATTAATGTATTTTATCTAAAAGGAGTAACAAACAAAGAACATTATTAACTATCGATGTTTCATTTTAGGGTGCCCTTGCCTGCCACAGACGTAGAATAAGGTCCTGCCTTGTAGCCTGTCCCAGTTGCAAGTCAGGATTATTATCACCGCCAGGGTTATATACTTCTTGGCCTGACTGCATTTGAGCTTCTTGTTGAAGTTCGGCATCACTCAGTTCTGGAACTAATGTGTTTGCCTTATTGCAAATATTGTGAAGAATTACACAAGCATTCACAATTGAGGCAGCCACTTTAGGAGTGTAGTGCAAAGCTCGATGAACCAGAAGACAGCGAAAACGTGCCTTTAGGAGCCCAATAGTCCTCTCAACAATGTTCCTAGTCCGAACATGCATTTCCGTATAGTGAGCCTCAGGAGTATTTGGCAATGCATTGACAATAGGCGTCATCATGTACCGCCTTAATGGATACCCAGAATCACCTGAAATATTTAGAAGAATAGGTAATTAATTATTATAGAATTTTATTTAAAAAATTAAAATATACACTGATTATTACAAAGAATAGTAATTTATATTAAAAAATATTTAGTATGTAAATTAAATGCTTACCAAGTAACCACACAGATTCATTTAGATTTTGTAGATGATTTTTAATTGGGTGAAAATTCCATATAAAACTATCATGAGTAGCTCCACCATTACTAGCGTCCACACTAATAATCTGCATATTGGTATCACAAATCTGCAATAAAATTGATATTAACAAAATTGTTAATATACTAATACTAATTTTATAACATATTTATGTATTCAAAACCACAGGACAATAAACTTTAATTATTGATGGTGGATTGATGAGTTAAAGAAACTTACCAATTGAACATTTAGGGAATGATAGTGTTTTCTACAGTAATATCTTTCTTCATGTTGCGAAGGTCTGATTATAGCAACTTGAGTACAATCGATACATCCTATCACCCCAGGCATGTTAAATTTCTTGTAGAACCTTAAAAATATTCAAAATATTAGTTTAAGTTGATATATGGATGTTTGTAAGTATTAGTTTATGTATATTTGTTAAAAATAAATTGTATGATATTGCACTAAATATATTATTTTAATTTATCTTAAAGTATATAAAGTACAAAGGATGGTCAAATCTAAACATGACTTACTCTGCTCTAATGAAGGACCTTTCTTGTTGACTTTTAGGAAAAACAACATACTTTTTTCTCATTGCAGGTGAATTTAGACATGCTGTCACCTGTGATATAGCTGATGATACAGTTTGTTGAGCCATAGAATGTGCACTGATACTACCAATGGGTCTCTGATAGGATCCATTGGCATAAAATGACAATGCACATAAAACCTGAAATAGGCATAATATACTTATAGTTTTAAATGGGCAGAACATAAAACAACATGCAAGTTACTGAGTATAACTGCTGACTCTACCTTTGTCTCCACAGACAGATCACTAGACCGCCTCGCGTCCTTCATCATTGGTCTTATTTCCTCGCAAAGCTCTTGCGCCAATGGTTTGGACAGGCGATATTGCCGAATGAACTCTCGGTCTTCCAGTTCAAAGGCATCCGCCTGTACTCTCAGCGACATACGCTGACGTTTTCGACTTATATTCGACTCGCTGTAGTCGTTCTCTAAAAACTCAAATTTAACCCAATCATCCGACATCTAAAAAGTACGATATAAATATAAAAGAATGATAAGAAAATAAAAACACTTTAATACAATGAAGCTTATAAAACATCACTAGATACTTACGATAATGGTTTATTTACGATTTATTATAATCAATTTTAATCAAAGCCAACACAATAAAACAAATCACTTCTACTTATTCAGTTTAGGTTGAAAGATAGCAACTTTTTTTGAATCGTTCTAAATGACAGCTAGGCGGATCAGTTTAGGTCGACAAAGCACATGGTGGTACCAAATTGCCTACAAATTGAGTGAATGAAGTCGAGGTAGCGATCCAACTTAAAAGTGAATCGCTGTCAAAAAATGACACTCAAACTGAGACGTATACGAGATGTGGTGGTACGAATTAGCGATTCTATTCAGTTTAGGTCCTAAAGTGAATCGCATTAAGAGATGGTGGTAAGCCTCATAACGGTCTTCTGTAGGACGGGATTTTCCAGTCGCCTTTTATATATACATATATACTTAACTTCACGCCTGTCTCCTGTTAATAGGGTCAGCAGAGACTATAAGAACGCCATTTGCTGCGATCCAAACATACCTCTTTTGCTTCTTCAACATTCGTTAATCTTTTCATACACACACGTCGGTTATGGGTGCTTGTTATTGTGTCCTTTGTCAACATATCTCCTATTTGGTCCGCGTATGTCTAGAGCGACCCCTACCAACTTTCCCAGTTATTTATCACCTTTCATGGCATATTTAGTAAGATGTAACGTTGGTGCTCGTTACCTGGTAATATTTTAGTCGGTTCTTACAACATCCACTAGTAGAAATAGGATGTCACCCTATACCAGACCGGCGACAATTACTTACGTGCTTCTATTTTAATTATATTGACATCTAGGTTTAACGAGTGTACCATGTACGTGTTTAACTTTTAAGAATCAGAATGTATTACGTGTGTGCTACTATATAACTTTACAAATTTATTTATTTATTTAATAATATTTAAAACGGTTAATTACTACCGATTACAATAATTATTACACCATATACTAAACCTACAGTATTATAATTTTTTAACTAACCGGCACAAAATAAACTAAAGGATTCTTAAATTATCATTGTACTTAAATTTAGCCAATTTATAGGTGGGTTATAATTTCTAGTCTGCAAAGTAAAATTACATTAATTATAAATTGTAAATGTCCATAATGAAAGCTCATTTTTACTTGTGGCCAATTACGACGAAAGGGTCTGCCGGCTACGCTCAGCGTGTAATTACAAAATGTATACTACTGGGGATCTCACTATATATGAAAATCTGTCTGCTTTGTGCCCAGGCTCGCGTAAAAGTGAAAATTAAGTAATTAACCCTGTCCCTTGACATAGCTTTTAATTTAAAACCCAATATTGTTCTACCTCATAGACAGACCGTTTGGTTTTAATGGCATGCTTACAGAATATCTGCTTGAGACCCAGGGAGAAAATCCCTAAGATTTTCACAGCCATAGTTTTAATTAGCACACATACTCAAACGCGAGATAACTTTAGAATAGATTTATAAGTATTTTTGTTAAAGACTTTTTTACTTGAAGGCTACTAAAAATTAAGCAATAGTTTAATGTTTAGACTTTTAATGTTGCAATAAGAAACGATATATATAAGATTACGGGTAAATTTTTTAACTAACCTCTTTTACAGTAGTAAAATCATACACTCATAACTTCAGGCCTGTCTCCCATTAATGGGTTAAGCAGAGACTATAGAACGCCACTTGCTAAAATCAATGTTTGGATTGCGTGTCAGTTAACTCATCGCCTGATGGCAACTCGTAGAGCCTACTTACTTAAAGTACTCTTTAATCAATAACTCTGCAATTTTATTGAATATACTCGTAGTAGGTACCAAAAACCTTAAAAGCAAATAGTATATTAAAATTTGAAACACACAAAAAACCTTTATTGAAATGCACAACCCTTTCGAAGTTCATTAAGAATGAATCAGCTGCTCTCCTTATTGTTTATCAATAGAGACTTAAATATCTTATTGAAAATCACCCTCCGCACCCAAAGAATCTTGGGATAACAACTGAGTCGAAATTTGGGACTCATGTTTTATCGCAAAAATGTACTCAAGTAAGTTAACCATAATTAGTATCAAGTAATGACTTCGAAGAGTTATGGTTCCACCGCGCACTAGTGAATATATATACACCTAACAGCGAACATTACATACATGTACATACATTAGTGCAATCTTCTTCTTCTTCTTATCGAGTGGTTAGTAGTCAACCTAGTGTCAGGATTTGTTCAGGTCGCCCGTAATTTATTATGCAGGCATCTGACTTAACCTAACGACTGTTATCAACTTAGTAACAACCGGGACCGACTTTTAACATGCCCTCTGAAGCACGGTCAGATCAAATACCACTATGCGGTCACCCATCCATGGGCCAGCCGCACTCTTAGTTGCTTAACCCGAAGATCGATTACCGATCAGTGAGTGCAACGAGCTATGAGCGCCTCAATCAACCTAATTATCTAACAAAGGACAGAAACCTGTGATGATACTGACAGTCCATCTGCCAAGCAAGTCAATTATGGCAAAAACTACCTAAATAGTTATATTTTTTGGTAAAGATCTTTGTCTAGTAGTAGCGTCATTTGACTAAAACAATGATGATGAAATAACTAAATATAGTAGATCCACGCTGGTTTCACCGTGAATGGGTCGGATCAACCAGGAAAGTACTACTTTCTCGTAGAGGATCGAAGTAAGAGTAGTAGTATCCGTTCTACTGCGTTTCGGTCGGTGAGTGAGAGCACCGGAGGCCCAATTTCCCCCCTTTCCTCTTTCCTCGCCTCTCCCATTCCCTTCTCCTACCCTATTCCCAGCCAGCAGTTTAAGATGAAGGCTTTTGGTATGGTGGTCACCACTTCTGTATTCCACTGACTGCTCATCATCAGGCGGGGTGGAGTCACTTTGGTTGGCTAATATAAAAAAAATAACATTAGCGGGATTATACATATAATTTTTTAATAAAACAACGGTGCTTTATTAAATAAAATAATATAAAACAACAGTAGTCAAATAACTATATTATTTTACTGTCAAATTGTTTGCATAAAGCTCTGTATGACAAAGCACTGCGGAAGCTATCAACAAGCAATGCAGTATAATGAACAACCGTATTTCGTGTTACCCCTACCATTGCTGCACCGACCTTGGCAGGATCCTTGACTTTGGTAATGAAGCTTCAACGTATTGTCTGCAAGCCTATACTGTTGTACGATAGTCGTCGTGTCGGGGCATAGATACGGCGTGTCACGACCGATCGATACGGCACACGCCCTCGTCTTCAATTTTATTCGAAATGTTGCAAAAAATATTATTGACAATGCAACGTTGAACGATATACCTATTTCAATTATGTATCTAATATTAAGCTGTTAAAACAATTGGCCTGATAAACTAAAGACCCTTTCGAATTACATGGTCTAAAGTTGCAAGATTTGAACTCCTTGCAAATATGCTACCCTAGTATCTGCCTGTCTCTGTTCTTCTTGTGTATCTGCTATATCTCCTGTCTCCTTCTCATGAATAGCTTTAAGTTAAAGAGAAGAGAAAGGAAATACAATCATTGTTCTTCCTATCATTGTCGCAGAAGCACAGGAAATTAAACGAGCATCATGAGCCATTTTGTTAATTGGTTTAGTGACAGACTTTTTATGTTCAAGTATAAACCCGCCGGTATTACGCTGTTAGAGATTTAATGACCACATTAAGAGGCTATATTGTTTATTTTATGAGATGATGAAAATATAAACGGTTTTTTCGCCAATTTAGAAGGAAAATTAATTTTATTACAATTCCAATCGAGGCTCTTTGAGAATTTGAGTATTTATTAATCTTGATTATATTTTTGCCGCCATGTTATCCCCGATAGTAGTCTCATTCTAGATGGCCACACTATAATAAAAACAAACAAACCTAAATTTTCAAACTAAAGCTAACGTAAAAGCTTTGGAAGCAAATGGTAAGTAAGCCATTTGCTGCAAAAAAATGTATGGGATTGATTTAGGCTAACGCCAACGTTGTCGTTAGCTTATGTCAATCCCATACATTTTTTTATCTATTCTATGAATATAATAGAAATCTATGCCACTTGTCTAGGGCCTCTGTACTAGCATACATACGATAGTGGTATGAAGTGAAAGACACGTTTCTAACATTAGCAAGCGTCTCTAAAACTTGACCGCTTTGTTTCTCACTAGAACAAACGCAACAAAGTTTTATAAAGTACAAGTTATATTAGATAGAATGTGAACTATAGCTATATAAAGACTAAAGTCGATATAGTGGGGCCACTATGTCAGCAGATGACTTTGACAATTAGGATTGGTAGCGTCTACCACTCATTGACTCCACTAACTGTATACAGAGTAAAGTCATTTTGGCAGAGGATTTTTAACACAAATTACACTCAGACGGTCGAAAACAAAATGTATGAGTCAGCCTGAACAGAATCACATTTGATGTGTAATTGTTTCAAGTAGGAATTGAATCCCTGGGGCCCTACCTCATAAAGCAGTCTTATAAAAACCTTACTTTGTTTCTATCCTTGTTTTTAATGGTACAAAAGAAAAAGATAAAACAAAAAGAAAGATTAAAATAATATATATATAGCTATAAGAGATGGTGATAGGCCCAAGAGGACCTTAATCACAGAACCACACGCCTGGTTAATGACTATTCAATTATGTATAACGTAGGCTATACAAAATGATCCTAGCGCAGATTTACTACTTCTTCGATCCCGGCGTATCTGCTCGTGAAGCAGCTGCTATCCCATGTCCCATATACTAGACGAGCTATTTGTGCAATGCAATTCCCATGGCTAGACCTGGGCGGGGCTCGCAGGCCCCGGGGAAGCGGGGAGTGGGGTGCTCCGGCCGGACGGACGGCATTCCGCGCGTGACTCACCGGACGCGTCGTGGTAACTCACTGTCACTTAAATGCTTATCGTATAATCTGTGGTGTCATCTTCTAAGGAAGTTTTGCTTGAAGGTCTGGCAAATGTCCGGTGTTGCTGCAATAATTGACATGTTCGCGTAATAACCGAGTATTTTACTTTTTTTAACGCAAGTACCTAACGTTTATATTTATACTAGTATGAAATAAGTAAGCTAAACTTACAATTGATTTCCTACGCAAAATACAAACCTAAAAACTAACAATTGTGGGCATTTAAAAGGTAACGAAAACAATTATGATGACAAATAATTTTAAAAGGATCATATCTTAATGCAATGTGCAGTGGACTACGAGATTACCTATATTGTCTAGGTATGTACTTAGTTTTAGAATAATAGGAAGCGGCCACATTTATTTAAAATCTGATCCTAAATTGTACAGCAATTGTAAGGCAAATTCTATTCAAGGTTATTCAGTATTCTGCACATATTTATCATTATCCTAGTCGTAGGAAAACGACGTGTATCCTGAATCTTTTAGTGTTTAGCAGGTCATCTGTTTTGTTTATTTTGTTATTCTTTTTCTATTCGAGAACTTTTCAATCCCATTGGGTATCCTACTTCCTCTTCTTACCTGTGTGTGTGTGTGTGTGTGTGTGTGTTTGTTACCACAGCTGTACTGATTTCGATGATGGTATGTATATAGATGCGATGCCGAAGACGGACATAGGTTACTTTTTGTCTCGAAAATCGGTCATATACCATCATTTTCCTTGCGGGCGAAGCTAGTTAATTCAAAGTGCTATGTGCCGTATCTACTACTACTTCCACTTGCATCTCTCTAGCATGTCGGTAACTTTTGTTTATACACGGATCTTTTTACTATTATCAACTTATTACATTTGCGCTAATAATATTACTTAATAGTGAATTTTCCCACAGTTGGTGGCTACTTACCGCGTTGCGGCCGCGCGGGCTCTAATGACCGCGCACATCTCGATATCTCTCGGAATGTCTTATTGACAGCAGATACATACCAAGTAGCGACTCAGTTCGCTCAAAGCATCCTAGTATGATGTATGGAGTTTCAGTTAATCTAAGTGTCCACAGATATTCATGATTTATTTTAGTTTAAAGGTCGAACGATCATAGGATTTTTTACTGGTTCAATTAAAGTGAAACTTTTATTTATTTAAAATATGGCCAGTGCCATTTATATTGGTTACGGAAACAATGGGCCTTTATAATTGTTTGTTGCCGAAGTTAAAACAATCTATGTCAATCTACCTTATAGGCTAATTCAAAGATAAGTCTGATTGTATTATTACTATTGTAAATATTTGCTATTATAATTTTGTCTATTGCAAAAGTTGGTATTGATATAGCATTCCGATCTGTGAGATGTTGGTAATTTGTGATACCTTTTTTTTTATTCAAATATACACAAGCAGTTAAATTGCCTCACGATATTTGCCCACAGTAACGTATAAGATAAACTTGAACTAGCAAAAAATCTCATCGGTACTTGACGGGAACCGAACTCTCAATTGGTCGACTTCCAGCGCATAAAAGTCGAGTAACGAACCTATGCTTCAACACATTTTAAATACCATAATATTCTATAAATATATTATAATAATAACGCCATTGTATCTACAAAATACCTACATAAGATCGCGTGGGTCCAAATTTCGGCCATTGTTTCCCCGAGCCATAGAACAAAAAATACCTTAAATATATAAATAATATAAACATATATGCATAACTTCACATGTAAATAATCTGAAATATGTGTTAATTGTTGATTTAATTTAATGACCATAAATTCGTTAGTGATAAAAAAGTAACCCGTTTCGAGTATAATTAGCGAGAAAATATTTAGTACGGTTATTCCTTCATAGTTGTGACATGAGTCATCGAGCTTACATTAGTTTGAACAAATATTTGTTATTCTTATTAGTTATGGTATTGAACTTGACTTTATACCTTTCCTGGAGACCAGACGGCTAGTCTAGATGGGTTTCGCGATCCAAGCTTGTCTAGTGTGAAGACCACAGATTTGCGAATATATTGCAAAATCTACCAGCGCTTGACAAAAACCATCATTATTTTAAATGTGTTAGATATTAAGTAGTTATTAAGAAATTTGTTAAACGCTGAAATTAAATATTATTTTATTTTTTAGTCTTTGGTATAGGAAACTATTCTATCTTCTTCTGTAAGAGACGACTAACTAAGGGAGTAGTAGAGAACGGGCTGCAGGCGGTTTTACCTTCGAATTAATATTACCAATCGGGCTGCGTGTGACTATAGTAGACTTTTCAAATATTAGTTAAGTCTTGGTGTACTTACGTTTTTTTGTGCGTTGGATATCTGTATATTTGTCTGTCATACATGTCACATGACATATAAGCTTATGATTATTTATGTTATCTAAAGACTTTTTGATTGTCTTTTTCAAGTCAAATATTCTTTTTGATTATCAATACGGGGAGATGTCTCCAAGGTTAATACTTATCGCCGAAGGCTACAGTGTATTCCTAAAGAATTGGGGCGGCTTACGATCAAAGTGTGAAAGAGGTTTAAGTCCTACAGTCGAGATAAGACTGAAAATAATATTAATGAATAAAGGAAATCAATGGCCAGTAAAGAAAAATGTATGGGATTGACATAAGCTAACGACAACGTTGGCGTTAGCATATGTCAACCCCTATTGATTAATCTATTCTATTCTATTAGTGTTTATGCCACTTATCTACTCTGTACCTACTAAATCTATTTACTATCTCCTTAGACCCTTATTTATTGAAAAGGTACATCAATGGTTGCAAATATCAATAAACTCTAACAAACGAGGAAACCACCGACATCAGTCGCAAAATTTGCCAATTTAAAATTGACCTTGTTCACCATATAAAGAGTTAAATTTCATTAAATTTCACGCAGTAAACATTTTAATGAACACGTCATGGCAAGTGACGTCAGTAGACAGTGCGTCTGATTAATCGTAATTTTGATTCGATCGATTTGTCTAGATTGCAGCAATTAATTGATACTGTAAATTGCTTTTAATTTTAGAAGATTTGAAAATTTTTACTCGTAATTAAAGAGCTGTACCTAATCTATTTTGTTTTTGTGCTAATAAAGTCCGCCTAGAGATATATTTATTGCATTTTATCTATCCACTATTGGAAACGAGCATTTGAGCATTTTCCAATGGTATGTGACTGGATAGATGGACTATGTAATCTACATAGGTACTTTTGATAATAAACCTCCATACTACCTGGTAATATTTGTTTGATCTACGAATATAATCCACAGTTTAACGTGTCTATTTTGAACAATTCTATCTATTTTCAAAAATATATCTGTATTTTAGTAATGCTATCACGTATTTCCGTAGCTCCGGTGTCTATAGACCTACTTAGTTTCCCCTAGACATCGCTGGAGTAGGCGTGACCAATACTAAGTAACCAATACTTCATACTGATCATAAAAGAGTAGAGAAAGAACGAGAACTGTTTCTAAATTAGAATATACTATTTTTACTTTTGTTTATGTGTTTCAAGTGTGAAAATCCATTGCTCTGTATATTTTCCGTTTTTTTTTGTATTTTTAATCTCCTACGAGTACATTATCTAAGGAACACCTGAACAAAATAGACTTCAAGCTTTAATAGATTTGACTTTAGTTGAGTTTTAACTATTTACTTACATTATGTTGAATTTAATTATAAAGATTATGCCTTTGTTTTCGCTCGTAAATTGTTTCTACGCAATTTGCATACAAATTTTGGTTTAGGACTGTTGGTTCCATTGGAAAGTTCCATTGATGGATCCAATATGTTTTTCAAGATTTCATGGTTCCATTGGTGGGTCCAACAGGATTTACAAATTCCGATGGTTCCATTTAGATGATGGAGTCAATAATCGATATTTTAACAGGTCCATATCCGGTCTCGTGGTTCCATTGTCAAAACTAACAACTTTTACTTAAAAGGTGTCAAAATTAAACTTATATTGACTTGACTGCCTCCGTGGCGCAGCGGTAGTGTGACTGGTACGCAGGATGTCTCTGGTACGATTCCTGGGTCGGGAAAAGTGCTATTGGGTTTTTCTGTAAGGAAATTCTCAGTAGCAGCACGGAGACTGGAAATGTGCCCGGTTCACGGCAAAAGGCTCACCACCTATTACGTGGGACTTAAACATAGCTGGCGAAACGTGGGTGTATTATACACCTCTGCCTACAAAAACAGGCATGACGCTATGTTATGTTATGTTAAACTTATATTCTAAACGGGCAGTATGGAGAAACAAATAAAAAAAAATTGAAGATTGCAAAAAAGAAATTAGTAATTAAGTATTAAAATGCATATAAAAATGAATGTTTATCGCACTTGCTCTAAGAAATTTCCAACTGTTATTTGTTTGAAAAAACGTCAATCAATGTCATAATTGACATGATAGAAGATACTGGTCATGTAAGTGTAATCACTTACATGGCCAGTATCTTCAGGGTGGGGACAACCGTACTGAATAAATCCTAATAGCTCCACCTATTTCAAACAATGGAGACATGAGTACCGTCAAAATCCTGTTGGACCCACATGGAGACATGAGTACCATCAAAATTCTGTTGGACCCACTCACTCTAAGTAGTGGAGACAAACAGATTCGAAAATCCTGTTGGACCCATCAATGGAACTTTCCAATGGAACCAACAGACTAGAATCCAAATTTTGATAGACTTTTGTTTATCAATAAAAGTATGAAAACTATGTCTAGTCGCATATAGACCGGCCTGTTGGTCTAGTGGTTAGTGACCCTGACTGCTAAGCCGGAGGTCGTGGGTTCGATTCCCACCCAGGACAAACCTTTGTGTGATGAGCATGATTGTTTGTTCTGTGTCTGGGTGTAATTTATCTATAATATGTATGTATTTACAAAAAAAAAAAATGTATATAAGTAGTATATCAGTTGTTTAGTACCCATAACACAAGCAAATATAATTGCTTAATTTGGGACTAGATGGCGCTGTGTGAATGTGGTAGAATATTATTATTATTATTATTATATTATTATATTATTATATAGACCATAAAATACTAGTATTAGTATGGTGAAATGAAATATTAACAAAGTTTTAATTACTATTCCCTTTTTCCCATCAAAATGCTCACACCAATGGCCCAATATTCCTAAAGCTAGGGCAAGCTTAAATACCTAGTATTAAGTTATTTTTTCAGGTCGACAATGCACAAATCAATCTTGGCTTTTCAAGTGTCTCTTAAATACTGTTGGTAATTACGTAGGTACTTGAATACGAGTATGTCGAGACGTCTACTTATTTGTCACTTAAATAAATATTAAACTTAACATTATCCAATAATATCCGTAATACGAAAGCTTAAATCTGTCATCGTGTAGGTACTTGATGTAATCCACGTATTCATTAAAATTCTTTAGATTATGGTAACAGGAAAATAAGGCGGTACTTTCTCAAAATGGCGTCAGTGACAGGAAATTCCGCACTTAATAAATTACTGTATCTCTGAATATCGATCATTTGTAATGTATTAATTAACGTAATATGTGTTCTTATATCTTAACGATTTAGTATGAGCTATGTGGTTTCCGTAGCAAAATACGGAATCACTTCATCTATAAGTAAATGTCATAAGAAGCGACTGAGGAATAAAAGTAAGAAGCAACAGTGTTACTTGCTGTTAAATATTATTATTAAAATAATAAAAATATTTCAGACAATACAAAATGCATTTTTTTGGTACACAATAATCTTAAAAACTATGTTAATGTAATTTCTATTTTCTTAATTAGCTACATTTTGCACAATTTTTATGTCCGAGATACACCTACGGACAAAATGAGCTATGATAGGCATCATACCGTTCCGCTATCACCCTCAGAATGGAGTTAGAGCTGGCTCGCAGTCTACAGAGGAACGATACAGTTTTCTTCAGCATAATGGCATGAAAATCGTCAACGTGAGCCTGTTCAAACATACCCAATGCACTGCAGAATCGAGGCAGCCCCATCAACAACCTGAACACATTGTTGTACTGTATTGCAGACACTAATTTGTTATCATGATTGAAGACTATGCCAAATCTGTTTTTTATAGAAGTCTACTTATTGTTCTGCAATGTTTTCAGACTTCTGATGATGATAATGCAGTCAGTTATACTCTCAGGGAGTAAAAAAAATGTATTAGCCGAGAGTCTAGGCTGTTAAACTTCAAAATAACCGCGTATTCAGATTCTACGCCAAAGTATACTGCAGTATCACTAAAAATAAAGTTACCATTTAATTAAATTATACAAAATATCTATACATATAATAAAAATGTAACCGATCGCTGTCTGTACATGGAAGATATATGAGAAAAAAAAATATTGGGGCCTTTATCAACGCAAATAGAACCCAAAACAATGATTGTTACAATTTTTGTCTGTTTGTCTGTTTGTCTGTTTGTCTGTGCGTTTGTTCACGCTAATCTCAGAAACGGCTTATCCGATTTAGATATGGTTTTCACTAATACACTGTGGTAAGCTTCACTTAACATTTAGTGTTTGTTTCATGTCAATCGGTTCATAAATAAAAAAGTTATGCCAATTTAAAGAATCACGTCGAACATTTGTTAATTTACTACGAAATCTGATAGAAACAGAGACTTTAACAGGTTACGGAATAGCTGATAGCGTTTTTATTTTTCGGATTCCGCTCATTCTAAACAATTTTCCGTTTAGTTTTAAATGAGTCCAGTTTCCAGTGAGCCTATGTTTCGCGATGACAATTAATAAAGCCCAAGGTCAGACACAACTAAAAGTTGTGGGCGTGGATCTAAGTATTAGCTGTTTTTCGCACGGTCAGCTTTATGTGGCTCATCACGTGTTAGCATTCCTAGCAGCCTGTATGCTTTGATCCCCGATGGCTATACGTCTAATCCATACATCCATACACCCATACATATTATATAAGGCTTTGTCCTCACTGACTGACTGACTAACAGACAACGCACAGCCTAAACTGCTGGTCGTAGCGACTTGAAATTTGGAGGGCGTGTTTGTCTAAATGTCTAGAGGTTGTACTAAAAAAGGGTTTTTTAAAATTTAATTCCTAAGTGCGTGAAAAGGGATGAAATCGATTATATGAATCTTCTTCATTTTTTAACTTACGGTTTTGAAATTTTATTCTTCTTCTATTTAAATAAAAAATGTCCTTATAATTTTATTTTAATAGGGGTGGATTTAGAGGGGTGAAATTAGGGATGAAATATTCTATACAAAGATCTTTAGCTTCTGAAGCTAGCGACTCGAAATTTACAGGGAGGGGGAGGGAGGGAAAGGAGGGAGGAAAAGGAGGAACTGAGGAGAAGGAGGAAGGGAGGGGAAAGTGAGAGGGAAGTGATGGGGAAGTGAGAGGAAAGTGATGGGGAAGTGAGGGGGAAGTGAAGAGGAAGTGTGGGGGAAATGCGGGAGAAGTGAAGGGAAAGTCAGGGAGAAGTCAGAGGGAAGTAAAGGGAAAGCCAGGGAGAAGTGAGGGAGAAGTGAGGGGAAAGTGAGGGGAAGTGAGAGTAAAGTGACGGAGAAGTAACGGGGAAGTGAGGGAAAGTGAGGGGGAAGTGAGGGGGAGTGAGGGGGAGATAAAAAATAGTATGAAAAACAGTATTTAAACAATATAAAAATGTCTATTGCAAAAAACGACATTCACGCGAGCGAAGCCCAAAAGGTCACTCACTTATCACGAAATCTCAGAAACAATAAGTGCTAGGAATCCCAACTTTGCATTGTCATTCCTATTAGACTATAGGTGCTCACTTAGACGGAATTTTGCGAAATCCATCCCCTAAGGGGGTATAAAGGGGTGGCAAAGTTTGTATGAAACTTCTATAGTTTTTATAGTAGGATTACCAAATTACTAGAAAATTCTCTTTTTTTAATATTCAGAAACCACCCTTATTAAATGGGCAAATAAGAGTCGCAAGTTTGTGTAAAAGTGGTTTGTCAGTTTTAGCGGTAGCGGGTTTAAACTGGATTCGCCATAGAGACGGATAATCTGAATTTTCACGCGAACGAAGTCGCGGGCAACAGCTAGTATATAATACGTTTGACATTCGCTATAATTAATGGTAGTTCGTGCATGCAATACAACACGTGAAGATGCCAGACTATATCCTGGTTATACCAGACAAATATGAGTGCCTGCGGTGACGTCACACGGCCTTCAATTTCGGACATGACTCAGCTGACTAAATAAATACATTATCGCACTATGACTATTTGTATAAGAATAAGGAAGAACGTTTTAATTTTAATAACAATATTACTGACATGTTTATATAGGTATTAATTACTAAAAGGTTAAAAAAATATTGACATTAATGTGCTTAATATCCTCGGACTCATCTTGATAATATGCAGTGCGCTCGATTAGCGGGTTAAGCAACGTAAAGTGCGGCTGGCCCATGAATGGGTGACCGCATAGTGGTATTTGATCTGAGCGTCTCCGTGCTTCGGAGGGCATGTTAAGAGTTTGTCCCGGTTGTCACCATGTTGGTAATAGTCGTTAGGTCAAGTCGGATACCTCTATAATAAATTATGGGCGACCTGAATAAACCCTGACACTAAATTGACCACTCGATAAGAATAAGAAGAAGTCTTATGGACGCTAGCAACGTTAATGCAATGGTCGAATTTAAAAAAATATTTTTACGTATAATAGCCCTGTTCTTGAGGAAGATCAGGCTATGTAACATTACGCTACTCGCGATGGGAGCAGAGCAGTAACCAAAGACGCGAGTAAAACCACACTGCAGGATGCTAGTACTGTATGTAGGACCAGGGGTGGTATCAGCTCACTTGCCAACATAGTGGAGGCTACCATGCTAGTTGTTTCCTGACTCTTGGACCCCACTGGCTGTTTATCCTTAGACGAAGAAGATTAATTTTGTTTTGGTAGACTAATGTTTAAGAAGTAAATGACATTATTTTAATATAAATTGTAGATACTTCCTTACCTTTTATTGCTTTAAATTTTCTCATAATTTTTTAAATCGAAACATATCATTGGCCACAATGTATTGCACACTCTTTACTAAAGGTACGCAGCTATTTGACTGGCCTGTTGGTCTAGTGGTTAGTGACCCTGACTGCTAAGCCGGAGGTCGTGGGTTCGATTCCCACCCAGGACAAATCTTTGTGTGATGAGCATGAATGTTTGTTCTGTGTTTTTTTTTTTTTTTTATTTTTTTTTTTTTATATTAGCCTACCAAAGTGACTCCACTAGTGTCTGGGTGTAATTTATCTATAATATGTATGTATTTACAAAAAAAAAATGTATATAACTACTTATATACATTTTTTTTTTGTAAATACATATCAGTTGTTTAGTACCCATAACACAAGCAAATATAATTGCTTAATTTGGGGCTAGATGGCGTTGTGTGAATGTGGTAGAATATTATTATTATTATTATTGAATATGTCGTGCCCATCTGGAACCCAATATATGACAAATATGTTGTTGCCTTAGAGGCGGTTCAAAAAAAGTTTCTACGCTGTATGCATTACAAATGCAAAAGTAGTAGGTTTTCATATACAGATTTGCTTACAAAATATAACTGTATAACATTGCAACACAGGCGTCTATACTTGGAAGCAATGTCACTATACGATCTTTGTCACAGTGGCTATGACTGTATTTCACTAACGAACAAACTATGTTATAGAATACCTACAAAGACTCATAGTCGTAACTTGTGTAACATTTTTGCTACCACTAGATGTCGAACTAACGCTGGCAAACGATCACCAATGAACCGGTTAGTTGAATATAATAATAAACATTTTAATTCTATAGATTTAATGGCAATACGTCCTAGTACTTATAAAAAACTTCTGTTAGAAAATATAAAAAAAATGTAATAATTTACACATTAAAAGTAAAATTATGTTAAATAAACACAAACATAGACTATAGACAATTTTAAATGTACTCTGATTTTATTGTAGCTTTACGTAAAAAACATATGTTATTGTTTCTTTTTGATTTATATAAGTACCTATAGATTAGTTCTCAAGAATAATTCCATGTTAAGTAATTTATAAAAGTAATATGTGGTAAATGTCGTTGGTGTCACAATTACTCACAAACCATTATGTAAAATCGTACAAACTATGTATTGTGTCACTGTTTGTTTACCTAAATAAATAAAAAAAAAAAAAAAAAATTATTATTATTATTATTATTATTTAATTTTATTGCGTGACGTCACCAAACTCATTTACCATCTCATTGTATAAATAATGCAAAGATTACCTGTTCATTGTTAGTAGTAAGTAAATAGGTTCGATTCTGTGTAAATTGCTAACATTATCTTTGTATTTTGACATAATATAATCTGACATATTCTAATTTGACATACTAAAATATCACATGTAATCTGAAATAATGTAAATTGACTAAATTGATATAATGTTTGATAATTCTAATAATTCGTTCGATAATCATAAATAAATATGCTATAAATTAATATACCTCGACATTCTGCTGATAATAAAATGTATGTTAAATGTTTCAAATAATAAATGATAATAATAAGTACCTATTTTATAATGATAATTATTTGCATGCCTAATACAGGCAGAATGTAGCTAGCACTTTACACCGTTGTTATACCTGGTATCACCTGTATTCTACGCAAATAAATGATTCTTTCTTTCTTTCTTTCTTTCTTGTTATGTTTTATACTATTAAGCGAGAGTGTTTGTTTGTTTGTTTGAACGCGCTAATTTCTGGATTGGTTATATAAAAATCAACGTTTGTATGTTTGTCCTCGATAAAAAATTTGGTTCTCAGAGTAAATTTTCATTTAAATGTTTTAGTGACATTTATGAGACAGACTGTGCATTTATAACTGAAGGTATGTTATTTATCAGACAATCAAGGAACTATTGTGTACATAGATGAAATGCCTAACAGTGCGCAGTTACCATTATATTATAATTATTTTATATTCGAGAATATTCGTTGCATATATATTTTATTGTTACAAATATATTTTCCTTGTTAGACATCTCCTGGATTACATTCAATCGCGCGTCAATCGATGGGCTTTACAAATACAATTAACAAAAACAAAAATACACTTAATAACGAACAAATATATTTGTGGCTCTACAAAACTTTACTCTTTTTAATTAAGAATCGAATTCACCTCATGATAATTACTTTAACTGTTACACTAAAAATGCTACACCTACATAAACTTTAAGCATTACAAACCCTTCTGGTCCTTTTCCAAAAAAAGTCAACATAAATAAATATTTATAGTTATCATATATAGTGACTAATGGTTTATATATCTAGATAAACAACGTCTCAAACAAAAATATAATTTCTTTTATAATAATAATTGCAATTCCATAAACAATAATAATTTCACAGTACGGTATTGTCGCATTAGTCATGAAACAAATAACTGTACTTAGGGTTACCACCATAAATTTATTGTTGAAAATGTCGACACTAGTTGTCTGTATTCTTGAAATTTTATTTTAAGGCATAAATTTTAATAATAATTTTATTGTTCATATACATACAAGTATATACACAAAATATATTTAAAAAAAATTAGGTTCCGGTAACTGAATTGATTCTTTTAGTGTTGTAAGCGTCAATAATAGGCTATGGTACCTACCTTATTTAGGTGCCATTCGATAAACTGCATGCTAATTTTCAGTCCTAATTGCATAAAATAAATATGAAATCAACAACTACTAGTAAAAATATATTCGGTGGAAAGTAGACAATTTTTTCAGTTCGCCGGATAAAATTGAAAAATTATGATAAAATCTTCATAAGCTTAAACAATAGCCCTAACAGCACTGTATTAGTGAGTCGATATTCAACGTACAAGACTAACAAGCGATATATGCGTCGAGGCGTGACGCGGTACTGACGTCACTATTACGTGAGAACTACACAATACAATGTTTGTTTTAGTTCGGCCTATTGAAGGCATCAAATTATAACAAATAGCTAAATAAAGCTCCGGAAAATTCTTAATTCTTTGATCTTGATCTCTTGCAATGAGTGCTATTTTTAGCAGTATATAGGTACAGTATTCAAAAATGGATGAAGATGCGAGTGGCGATCTTGCATTTTAGATACGAACGATAATATATTACAACTTACGTATTTAAGCACCATGCCGCTGTAAAATATTTGCAATACTGAGCGGCTCTAGTGTTTTCATTGTTAGAACTAAAATTTATGCTGTCCCATTATTTGATTCACGGAAAGAAACACTGCTTTCTTTCTTAGTTTAAATTACTTATCAATTTACTGCTTTTTGTAGAACATTAGAGTTGGTGTTGACGCAGCCTGTTCGCAAACTAAAAGCAATTTCTGCCCTCTTCACAACACTGTTTCTCCTGCATATCAATGACTTGTTATCTATCGATAACGGGCGTATGGTATCTTCTTTAAGTTTATTTTCTAGAGGTTTTTATGCCACATGGATACGTAAACCCTATCGTACCTCTTAACATAGACAATAAATTACCTTAAGTAAAAGAGTTTACCACACTTAAACTTGTAAAACTTACCCGCGCGACTGAAAGCAACGAAGTTGATGGCTATCAGCAACACCAGCGAATATGTTGGCGACGCCATGTCGCCTTTAGACCTGTTACAAACAGAACATTATGTCAGTAATGATGTAAAGAGTTTTGGTGTATGTTGCCGGTTTCTGCAAAATCGGCTTAACCGGGAACGAACGTATTAAATGAGATACTAGCTTTCTGTAGCGCGGTTTCACCCGCGTCTTTCTCCAGAAACTTCCTCAAGAACTGGGCTATCATACGCAAAAAAAATTATTCAAATTCGACTGGGAGTTCAAGAGATTAGGTTATAGCCTATGTAACATCTCGCTACTGGCGGCGAGAGCAGAGCAGTAAGTAAAAACGCGGGTGAAATCACGCTGCGGAAAGCTAGTAGATTATAACATAATAATAAAAATGGAATGCTTGCATTCTTTTGTTTCTTATATTATTATTGATTTGTTTATTTATCGTGCGTCATACTATCATAGATTGTAAATAATAGATAGTCCACTATTACAATCAAATGTATAGTATTAAAAGACAATAAATAAAATTAAAAATAACATATTTTTATGGTTCAATGTGAGTTCAAATCATATATGTACTTTTTGAGTTTATCTCGGACATTCCTGACTGTCAGTGCAGGAAAACATCGTGAGGAAACCTGGACTTAAAAGTTTGAAATTGCCAATCCTCCTTGAGCAAGCGTGGTGATTAATGCTCATGCCTTCTCTGTATGAGAAGAGGCCTTTACCCTGCAGTGGGACTGTAAACAGACTGGTATTACTTATGGTTAATAATTATGTAAACAAATACAGCAGCTTGTTTTGTTCATGTTATTGTGTGGTCAATTTATTTTTGTTAATATAAAAATACGATAATAATAATAACAGCCTGTTTATTATCTCACTGCAAGGCAAAGGCCTCTTCTCATAAAGAGAGACATAATCATTAATCGCTCAAGGTGGATTGGCAATTTTATACTTTTGAGTCCAGATTCAGACATTTTCAAAACTTTCATTAGGATAGTATACCTAGTTTAAGTAAGTGATTTATTTGTTTTTTAGTGATATATTATAGAAGAGACAAAATAAAATTAGGTTAAGTAATCGTTCTGTGTCAAAGAATGTAATAAATACAAATAGAAATGGTTTCAGAAGTAGGTAAGTGAGCTCGACCTTACTGCGCTAGACGCAATTAAACCACTTAATGTTGTCTAAGTTATTTGAATAAAAATAATAACATTAAAGTAAGTAATAGATATTTTTTAAGTATTTTGTAAGGTCTGTTATTTATTGCTTTAATATAGTTGTGTCTATTTAAATTTTCTGCATAAATCTAAGTTTAGTAATAGTTTAGGAAAGTTATTGAAAAATTATTAGGAGCATGTTTTTTCAAATTATCTTTTATAATTTGATCAAGTTACGCGGAATGATAAAGGTATTCAAATAAGTAGTCCTCTTTTTGAATACAAATACAAAGAAAATGAGATATATACGTATCCTAAAATACATACGTAACCTACCCTGTTATCACGAAACAAAAGAATTTTACTAAAATGCGAAACAAAAAAGTTTTATTTACCAAATTTTTCAGTAGGTAAAATTAAAACGATACGTACCTAATTTGCTTCTAAAAATTAACACTATTTGTACCTATTTATCTATGTTAAAATTGTCTAAATCCACATTAAAAAACCACTGCACTACACAATATCACGTAACATTTTATTCGGCAATCAATGGCGACCGGACCGCTGCGCCGCGTACTTACGTGGTGTACGTGGTGCGTACTCGCGCATCGCAAAAAGACAGCGTACGATGCGCGCGCGCCGGTCGACGACCTTGCGTCCGCGCAATCACATCCCCTTACGTTAAGCCTTCGCACGCCGCGCCGCATCGGTCATTCATTATGCAAGTGTCTAGTTAGTTATTGGATTTCGGTTAAATTAAGTGTATTTGTAAAAATATATTTAAATTCTGATATTTTTACTGGTACTTTCACGAAGCAAACTCGAATTACAAGGTTAATATTCCTATGAGCTGAATTCACAGTAAGAAAAAAATTGCTATGACTGTCATTGAAGTTACGTACAAACTTCGTTCAATTTAAAACTTCTCCATGTAAAAAGTGCTTAGTATTAATTAACTTTATTATTTTACGTTAGCATTGCGAAAAATGTGCTAATGTATGTGATAGTCTTATTATCATATTTAGTAACATTTGAAATTAAAAAGTTCCTAAAATCTTTAATATTTTTGCTAATGTAACGCATCTTGAACCACATTGCCTTTTAATTTCAAATAGATACAGGTGTATTTCACAACTTTAGATATACACATAAAATCTCATGAAACAATCCTATCCTTTAATGTACTATTTTTCAACAAACAAATTATATTTTAAACAGAACACAAGCAAAGAAAAATGGAGTAGCCACTATGAGTTAGTGTGATTAACATCTACAATAAACACAGAATAGATAAGTATACCCTTTCTGCTTTTGAAGACATTAAAAGAAAAACTCGCGTTAGGATGTAGGTACTTCAGTATAAATACTACGTTGTTATAGTAATGTGTATTCATCGGTGAAGATATTATATAAATGGGAGGGTTGCCCTGTCCCAGTTCCCTTGTGTGACATCGTAAGCGACTGATGTGAGCCTTTTGAACACCTTAATGAGACGGATGGGCTCGCCCATATATCTTCATGTACATACTTAACGTAGGCACCGTCATTAACTGTAATGCCTTTACCACACCACACGTATTTACCTAATATTTATATGAAGCAAAAATCAACCTTATATCATTAAACATAAAACTCATTTTAATTTACAATACTTTCTACAAATAATCTTCCAATTATTTAGATGCAAAAAGTTCCGTCAAACATAACCTAGTTAAATCAACAACACATTCATTTGAAAGTGGGACAGATAAACTGACAAATAACCCCAAAGGTCGTTCACCACACAATAAATCATGTGTAGTACCCCCCACCTTTAAACCCATCATCACTTCAATAAAGATGGACACCACTTATCGACGCGCACGATCATGCTGTCACTCTCGTTTACTAAAACTAATGGTGTATGGGAACCGTGTCACCTACATGTTAAACAGTAGGGTGTAACGACCCTGTGATTATTTTACAACCGCTTTAACTATATTAGGCCTACTACCTATATTTAATCGACTCGAATATGACTAATATAATACTTCTACGATATGTACTCACGGCGTAGTTTTAATATTTTAATTTATTATTTTCCTGTTGATTTGTTTGTTTTGTAATTTTGTTAAAACTATGACCAATTCATTTACCCGTAGCTAATACATATACTTAGGTTATAGACGTATATAGACTGAAACACCTAGAAAGAATCCTAATAATAATATCTTGTAAAGTAACATTAATTAAGCTAAGTATAGATCTCCTGTTGATAAAAATGGGATAATATTATTCTGAATACAGTTCTATTTAATAATTAGCTTAATGGATATAAACTACAATTTTAGACTGTCTAGGTTTTCACACGATGCGATGTTTTTTTACCGTATCTCAGTTTATCTAGTCTACCTTTAGAAACACCATGTTTCTCCTAATTCAAACCCATAGCAGGACATCGCTGACTGTTGCGTTACTAAGTATTATAATAAACGAATGTGATATTTTTCCGAGCGCTGACAAAGTTCCGTCACGTTTTGAATTATGAATGTAGTTGCAAAAGTTTTTATAAGTTGCCTAACTTCTTACATGAAAACTAACAATAAAATAGGTCTAGCTTCCATCTAGATATCTATAAAATGTAACTTTATTCCTGAAATATGTCAAAAAAGAGTCCTTAAAAGTTAATATGAAGTGTGAGTCCGTCCTAATCCCCGGTTGGTGACCGATGACCGAGTTTATTACTAATCTCCGTCAATAGGATAATGGTCTGTCGGTGGGTCCTCATGTAAGGCAGACGTGTGAAGATGCCCCTTGGGAACGCTCCGAGCGACTCCAATTACACACATTACGTGTTTGTTACATATCACTTCGCACGAGGTCATTGTTACTCTCTTTATGTATTACACTTTCGCATTTGTTACATGGGAATTTTGCTGTAGATACTTTAGTCACAACTAAATATAGGGAATACCTTACCAGTATAAAAGAAGAAGAAGTTTTTCTTCTCCTTCTTTTATACTAGCTGTTCTGATAATGATTTTTATGTTTTAACTGTCCGGCAAACGTATAAAATGCTTGAGACTATTTCTATTAATCTGTACTAATATAAAATACTAAATTCAATAATATTTCCTCGATAATCCTAAGACATATTATTATGAAATAACTATATTGTCTAGACTAGGTATATTACAATAAATCATTTCAATAAGACTCCACTCAAATCAACGAATAAGTTAAAACATTTGCAAATCATCCGTCACTTGTCAGTTCTTGAAACATTACATCATACAATGACAAGGCGCATACAACGACACAAGACACCGGACACCGGACGCGAAAGTAATTAAACATACGGTAGCAGTATCGACAGCTTACTAACCACTGCATATCTCGAACTATTTATAACAGAACTATTAATATAAGCATTTAATTTGCAGTTTTATTGTGTGTCGAGCAAAATGTTCGAATCACACTCGGGACAAAATTTAATGTAATTAACCGTTCCTAGTATGGGTTTAATTTGTGTCTGTAAATTTCACTTCGATATACATATGTAGCGATTGTTCCCTAGTGCGAAAAAAAACATCGGAATGCAGGACATCATATGCCTATTGTTTTCCAAAAGGGCCGATTGGTACTGCATTCACCGTTTTCCAGGAGCATTTATATGAATATACTATATAGTTCATGCACAAAACTTTATTGTCCTTTTTTCTTTTGAAATACAATTATTATAATTTGAAATAAGTAAGTAAATCATATTTTAGCCGAATACTATAAACTAGAGGCCTCATCCGATTTAATATTGTTGAAAATTAATAATTTAACAGATACGCACACAAAAATAATTTAACACATACCTACTCAATATGTAGATAGGTAGGTCAGAAAATTATGTTTCTACTGCCACGATAAAGTCTGCCTATTCACATAGTAATTTATTACTACAAAGTAAACAATGTTTATAGTCGACAATAATATATATTCTTGGGAAATATCACATTTTTCTTATTCGACTTTCCTGTTAGTAATATCGACGTATCACTTTCTCAGATGTTGTTGGGGACACGTACAAATGTCTTGAGCGTTTCACAAAATATGAGTCGACCCATCGAAGTTGATAGTATCTAAGTATATTGTCAATAAATTGAAATAAGATAACACACTTCATAGCCTCACGCTTTGTTTTTCTGAAGGGGTAGGCAGATACCCACTTTTCAGCTGTATAAGATCTCGTGTAATAGAGGGTAAGCCTGTTATCATTGTCACCACGTCAGAGTAACTTAGTTTAGTTGTCACAAGGGAAAATCCTCATAATTAAGTTCAATTCATTCACCCGTTAACCTGAAAATAGAACTCAAGTCGTCTTTTACGCCTTTTTAATCAAATACAATTGAAATGATCAAACTACTAATTAATAAACCATACAACAGATGTAACGTGTAATTATTTTATAAACAGTGCGTTTACTCGCATACATGTGTTTGTAACAAGCTTATTAAATCTTTAACAGTCGATTATGAGCATACAACGTGCAAAAACATTAGAAAAACTACAGCTACTATAAGAAGGTCATTGTATTAGTTCAGCCAGACTCACTGCAAACAGAGAAAGTATACTCATTAACTTCCTCGTGACCTTAAATGCAATTAAATTATTAAAGTAGTAAAATAATAAATACCGAATAAAGTAGGTGTGTTATTTTTAAGTTATGTATCTCGGTTTTGTATATTTATCGATTTTTTTTATTTAGCCTACCAAAGTGACTCCACTGCCTGATAGTAAGCAGTCAGTGATATCCAGAAGTGGTGGACACCATTCCAAAAGCCAGACTACTGGTATGATGGCCTCCACTAGGCGGATCATAATTAGATGGGAACAAATGCGCTGGTAAAGAGTTCCAGGCTTCAATTGAGCGACAAAAGTATGATATACAATTTATGGATTTATTGTCAGTAAGGTTATACTTAGGAGTGTAGGTACCATTATTTACCAGCATAACACGATACTATTCAATTGAACTTCAAATTTAGCTCTAGTTATTGTAGTCCTGTTGTTTTGTTCGGTACCTACAATATTTATGAGATAGTCATCATCAGAATAATAAGACCCACATATTTTTTATGTTGTTTTCCTGTTTTCTCCTTCGAAATGTTTGACTAACTAAACGGCAGTTATTTCTTTAGGGTGTGAGTAAGTTATAAGGTCTAAAATATTGCTTGTTTTCGGTAGATCTTCTATAGTATTATTAGTAGCTATTAGCTTTTTACATAAAATACTAAGGCGATCTTGAATGTGGAGGTCATCGACTTTTCAAAAGGTTAAAGGTGAATGGAATCTGAAGAGATATTTGATTGAATTTTTTTTGTGATGTATTAGTTGATATTTCAGGCTTTGACATAGAATTGTTATTGAACACACAACGTTTTTCTTTTGCTACGCTGTTTATTTTTTCTCAGGTCAAATGTCTACTAGAAGTTGTATGAAAAGTAATAAAAAATACCTTTTTATATACGCAATGTACTCAGTATATTGTACTCAAGTACAAATAAAACAAAATTGTCTTTGATAATTGATTAATTCATAAATACGGTGTGCGTGTGCATGCTACGCTGAGTCAACAACTATTGTGTAACTTTCACTGTATCGAGTGGACAATAACAGTACTAACAAGTGCATACAAAAGAACTGTATCGGTCGCGTTGGCAGATATGAGATTGAAAAGAAATGCATGTACATTATTATTGACTACAATGCGAGAGAATGTCTGTTCCTATGTAGAGAAGTGAGCATTGATCGTATAGTTGTTAAGCCTTATGTTTATTTAACAAAAACCATATTAATCTATCGCGCATGTATTTAGTGAGAAAAAGAATTAACTTTTGTTGTTACATAATTATCTACATCTACACTACTTGGTTGTGCAAGAACAATACAGACGGCCTCAAAACATAGTTTTGCTCATCTTCGTATTTCTTTTTCTTAATTTAGCAACTAAACCAGCAACCCTTATGTTTAAACGATTATTTTAAATCAGGCTATAGTAACCACGACGCGTCATGACGCGGTCCATGACGCACTTATGTATAAAAATATCTGGCCACAAAGTATTGCATTGGTACGTTGACCCAATAACAAGTGAACAAATAAAAAAACAAACGTAGCGGTTTTGGCGCCACCGTGTTTAATCGAGAATCGGATGATAGTGTCCGAATCGAGTTTTTATCGATACACGATTGGAATTTAGATTAGTTATTGCGGTTTGGATATTTTTTGTTTGATATTGATGGTATTCAGGATACGCACACCACAACAGTAGCAATTGTCAAATGCTTAAATAGATTGTAATTTCACCAATAGATGAAAAAGATGTTTACCCGTCGTTACTCTTTAAAAAGATTTAATGGCAATAAAAGGAACGAACTTCAAAATACTGAAATGTGACGTAAGTATTATAAACACTTTTAGAGCCACTACGCACAGTCGACTGAACCATATGACCAGGCAACTAGCACCCGAAACCAAGCTGAGCGACAATATTCCAAATAGGTACATTTGTGCAGAATGGAAAGAAGTTGCAATAGTAGCGCTACTATTTATAAAAATAAATAAAAGTGCGTAAACAACTATTTGAACTAATGACTACTTGTCGACAGTGCGTGCTAATGCTTTAAGTTTGAGTTTAAAAACTAATTTAAACTTTACTGTCGTTTGAATAAAAATGTTTATAACTCAGTTGACGTTCAATTAAGACTAGCGCATACTACGGTCGCATTGCAAAATTGCGTCTAAGCACATAGTAGTCGTAGTGGAGCAGTGCGTTTCCAGTTCATATAAAATGTACTAAAGTGATATAGGAGGCAATAAACCGATTTTCTTATGCGATGCGATGCCGTGCGGCCCGGCGTAATTTGCGCTAGCGTTTAGTGCCCATTAAAAACGATTGCACGTGCTAAAAGGCTGTATTGACCTGTCCGGATCATCGTCCGGCGGACAACGGACACAACACAACTAACAGTCGAGATTTGTGTGCAAATATTGACTATCTTCTAAGCAGACAAACGTCCCAAGCAAATAGAACCATGTCATATTTAACTGTTTCTATAATGGTTTTGTACCTAACCTTTAGTTAAATATAACTCAACTTTACGGCATTTTCTAGACACGGTAGGCAGTGAACCTACCTGGGGCCTAAGTCTGCTATCACAATGTGTCAGAATAGTCGATCATTGATCTCTTATTGGTTGATTTTGACAAGTTTTAACCATAAAGAGATGAATGATCGACCATTCTGACACTATTGTGATAAAAGACTTAGGCCCCTGGAGAGAGTCTTTTCACTCTGAGTCTTACAGTATAGCTATTCGTCGCCATCCAAAAACTTAAACAGGACCATCAAATTCGCGAATCATGCGTCTCTCATACACGAATTTGGGATTCAAAATAAAGTAAGCACTAATGTGTCATTTAGTCAGCTTCCCGCAGCGAGGTTTCATCCACGTCTTGCTTATTACTCTACTCCTGTCGCCAGTAGCGCGAGAACTGGGCATACGCAAAAAGAATAATGCTAAATCGACTGGTAGTTCCAGAGATTAGCGCGTTTTTTTTTTTTTTTTTTTTTATATTATAACCTACCAAAGTGAGTCCACCCCGCCTGATGGTAAGCAGTCAGTGGAATCCAGAAATGGCGGCCACCATACCAAAAGCCATCGTCTTAAACTGCTGGTATGGTGGCCTCCACTATGGCGGCTGAGAATGGGGTTAGGGGAAGGGAATGAGAGAGGTGAGGAAAGAGGAAAGGGGGGATTGGGCCTCCAGCGCTCTCACTCACCGAACGAAACGCAGTAGTACGGATACTACTACTCTTAAGTCGATCTTCTATGAGAGGGTAGTACTTCCCCGGACGATCCGGCCCCATTCATGCTGAAATCAGCGTGGATCTACTACCGTATGACTACTACTAGCGTACATACAAACAAATTCTTCAGCTTAAATAATAGTATAGATAGATGTGCCTACTTGACTTTTCTGATATAGAAAAGAACATTGTACATTGTGAGGCAACCTGAATACTATCAAATTCAATATTATACGATTAGATTCTTAAGTGCTCTGTTAAGATAAGCACCAATTAATTATAAACATAATATGCACAAACTTTCGATAAACTAAAGCGAAATAGTGGCGCCATTAACATGCAACTGGTATAGTAACGGTATACGTTGCCGGTACAATTTAACGACATCATTAAGTACACTAATTAATGACATACAAAATGACAAGTCATATAACATCTCATAAAACTAGTTCCATCATGTAAATGAATTGATTTCTATTGAGAATATTGCAGATTTGAATGTATTTATTTTAATGAATTTTACACCTCATATCTATAGAATGGGTACTCAAACCAAGAAAGGGTCAAATGTTTAGGGTCGAATGGGCTCGTAGCCCTTTATATCTATACTATTATTACCTATACAGTGGAAGAATTGGTTGCTTGTTTGTTTGTTTGAACGCGCTAATCTCAGGAACTACTAGTAGGATCTAAATAATTCTTTTTTGATAGCCCAGTTCTTGAGGAAGGTTGTAGGCTATATAACATCACGCTATTGGTGACGGGAGCAGAGCAGTCACCACAAACATAACTTACCGCAGGTGAAACTGCGGGAAGTAAGTATAATATAGTTATCTGAGGTATAAAATAAGTAGGTTACTTACATAGCGAACAAGCATACAGACCACCATAGTTATAGGTATTTCCCTAAGTATTGCAGAATTGTAAGAAAATAATATCACGGCTTTTTACAAATATTTCAATACTTCTTCAAACAATCCGCTGAGACGAACATTCCTAAAGGATAGAAGCTTTTTATTTATTTAACATACATAAATGACCTTATCAATAGTGACAGAAACGAGAAACCTCTGATATTTTCCTCAAATAATTTTGTTTAATGCTGGTGAAACGTCGACGTTTATATTGTGGTTATATAATAATACATTTCTGCCTATCCCTTCGAGGAAAATGCGGGTGATGCTATGTTATTATATGATTTTTTGCAATACGCAAGTTCTATATAATTCCTTAAAATGTCACCGTCAATTCTTTACGTGAGTAATAGGTGTGTTTACAATGTTACATGTGTCGTACAATAGTGAGAACATGCAATAAATAACCTACTGTCAGACCTGTCGATGACTCAATAAATGTTAATTTATAGACTGTACGCTGAGCTTAGGCTCAGTGTACACCTAGTTAATAACACGAGCGTCTATTACCTTAATTTAGTCAGTTGACCTATGTTAAAAGTTAAGTTTGTTTTTATTAGCCATTAGCTCGTTTTCACCAGCTGACCTGATGGTAAGTAGTATTCAGCTGTGCTATTGGTGGTCATGTCTGTCATCACAGAAGTGGGTTTCGCGTTGAAAGAACTTTCCAGTGACGCTGGCTTTGCATGTCACGGCACGTAGTATGTGAAAAAGCTAAAAAAAATAAGTACCAAGTATGTAGATGAGTTTTGGGAAAATAAAACTTAATGTAGATTACGGTATTACTCTGAGAATGACATTGTCACTAGTGAGACTTCAGACAAAGCTTAACCCAGTAGAATTGCAGTATCTTGCGCTGACTTACGTCACAATAAATGTCAAATATGTTAAACATACTCGTGTTTGAATGCGGATGTGACATTAAAATAGCAATAGCATTTGTTTTGATATGTAAACCAACACTACCAGGTCAACGATCTCTTAATAAGCTATCAGAGCTTTCCGTGTAGCCATCAAGGTAGACAAGATGAACCAATTACCCGGTAAAGATGGCAGACAACCGACAGAAGTGGAAACGTTTCAATCAAATCAAAATTTTCATACACATAAATATTAGATACTATTAAAATTAAAATTAATAATTGTCGGTTTCGATTAGTCGCAACGCTGCTCTCTAGGTCTGAGTGCACCCTTATGTTACGAACTAAACTAGCCGATGGCAAGTCGCATAGTTTGATAACACACTCGTATTATGAACTAGACAAACTAATGAAATACCTCTTTTATTAGATAATAATATACATAATGCCGTTACTAGAAATGATAACTTGTTTCGGTGTCATCATTGCATTATAAATGCAGACATTTTTATTTGAAAATTATCTCGTATATTTATCATGACATATCCATATAGTCTGCTGCTGTATAAATAATAGTTCGTATAGACATCATATTGCTGGCTGTATTGCGGTTTTATAATGGTACTATCCCATTCCTAACAGTGGCGTGGGTGTAAGACTGCAACAAAACTCCTTTACCAAGTGTTTTCTTGGATTTCTTAGGTGTCCCTTCTATTTTTTTTCTTAACCGACTGCAAAAAAGAAGGGAGTTTCTCAATTCGACCGTAGATATATATAGCGGTAGAATATTATATTATTATTATTATATTATATATTTTTTTTTTTTATATAATACTTTTAATATGTATGAGTCGTAATACGAGTGTATTTTGACTCGAAGACTTTAGGGAAACTGTTCCGACTTTCTTTATGATACCGATAATTTAAGTTATTACTTCAAACACGCAAACAAACAAATTTATTTAATCTAAGTGAATAAGAATTACTGAAAGTCATATTAATTTAAGAGCCCTTAAAACAAAGTACCGATTGTATGTCTACCTATTGATATATCATCACTAACACTTAAATACAAGAAGAACATACAGACAGTAAATAAATCGACCTCTACTTGATAGCATAGAGCTAAGCAAATGATGAAAGTTTCGACAACTTTTAAGGTATCCACATGTTTTGTAGACAAATTCTTGCTTTGGAGAAAAAGTCACGTGTCGTAGAGGTACTTCTCAAACATATATTTATCATGAATACAGATTTTTTTATATTTCACACATTTTTTATCTCGTTTACTTATTTAAGGTTTTAACCTTAATAATGCAATAGTATTATAACTAATATTTTAGGCCGCTCCTGGTGGGATGAAACCATCTACAGTGAAACCAGCAAGGATGTACTACCTTAAATATATTTTGTTTATATAGCGCCAAAATACAATCGTAATAATATGGGTTTTCTAAAATCGCGCACACGAGGTGACAGCACTGAGGCGTCAGGTCTAGGCACCTGTCAAATTCAATCTTTGATAGATAAATAACCGTAAAATATTTTATTGATGTAATGATAAATATGAATATTTTTAATAGAAGACCTTTCACCTAAGTGGCGCCAACTGGTAGGAAAAATTTTCCTAAAAACTCTCATTAGAAAATCTATTTCTCTACGTGTCTACTTGTCACCGTAACCCCACTCTACGCATACCGTAATGTATTACTTTTGAATATTAATTTTATTAATGGCTTGCTCATAAGTTATTCGTGTAAAAGCTCTCAGTTTCCTATTTCATTATGTTAATAGACTTTCATGAAGATTGGTACAGCATATCTAATTTACTTGATAAACAGTATTTTATGCGCAGTTATTTTAGTGGTACCTCTAAGGTTAAGTGCCGTCTGTTATTCGTTGGGAGGATGTTCTATTACGTAATGTATCTCGCAGCTGTCTGTCTTTCAAATTGGGTAATGGAGATGTTGGTACTTTGCTATTAATTCTAAGAAATTACTCTGTATTATCTAGATCTTTATATAAAATAAATACATGAATTTACTTAGTACTTTTGTATAAATATTTATTCGAGATAACTAATCATTAGGCATAATACTTAACTAAATTAATTTAGTATATTATAATTTAAAACTATGTACATTTAAAGATTCAGTTTATTTTCATTATTTGCCATTCTAACAGCTTTACTTAAACCAATTAGGTTCACACTTTGTAAAATATATCAAGTGAATAAGAGCAGTTTCAAAAGTTCGTGCAAAAGTATTATGACTTACAATAGTAACCATGTGACATTTATAAATAGCAGAAGTTATAAATCTTATGTTTCCCCAAAAGACTCGTTTCCTAAATCGTACTCGTGAACCAACATATCACAACTTAAGTCTTAAGTGACATCAGATTGACATCGAAGCGACACTTTCTCGCAAACTTCTCGACTGGCGCCAATCGTTTTACTTTGCTGAGGTTCTCGTCAATCATAATTTCCGCTGAAGGCTCGTAATGGAGTTTTCTTTTAATTTCGTAAACGCCGCTTGCCACTGTTCAACTTATTTTGATGTTTTGGTATTATTTTCGTATTCGATATTGACGTAAACGACTTTTAATAATACTGAATTGAATCACTTTGTTTTGTAAATGTTTGAACAAGAACAGTTCGTATAAGACGAAGTCGCTGCTCTCTCATCCATACTAATATTATAAATGCGAAAGTAACTCTGTCGGTCTGTTACGCTTTCACGCCTAAACCACAAAACTGATTTTGATAAAATTTAGTATAGAGTTAGATTAGACCTCGGGGAACAACATAGGCTATATTTTATCGAAAAAAAATGGCTTATAGGGGTTGAAAAAGGGGATGAAAAATCTTCAATGTTAACAGAGATATAACCGACATTCACGCAGGCAGAGCTGCGGGCAACAGCTAGTAAAATATAAATTAAACTGTGTTTTTTTCGGTAAGTAGGACTGTCGGGAAGTTAATCACCATCTTGTCATAATTCCCCATTCTCACTGTTACGTGGTACACTTGTGGCAGAGCCACATATAGTACTTACCTTGTACCTTTTATATTTTTTTTAATTTAAAATTGAATGACACTAGAAATTCTGTACAATTGACAGCTCTTGTTTTTGACTTGAATAAAAAGACATGATAAAATAATTTCGTAAACGACTACGACGGTGTTTTATTAATAAAATTACAACACTAGGCAGTACGTTACACACTAACCAGCGATTAATAGTGTGATACACAACCCTGAAGACTTAAGCAAGATATATTTTGCAGTTGGCAATGCTGCCCATTACTTGGTACCCCTTAGTCGCCTCTTACACACACACTCTTTCACTCTTACACCCACAATAGAGCTGGAGCTGAAGCTATTGACGCTCAATATCAAGTTCCTGCTGTTACAAACAGAGATTTACCTCTTTTATGACTTCAGACTAATGATGTTTAATTTAAAGTAGAACACTAAGCAATCAAATTATTTTAACCATTTTACAAGTACAAACACAATGGTTATTGATAGATAGGCAAAGGTGTAGTGATTTTTATCAAACTTAATCCCGCTTATCTGAACATCGGAGTTACCCTGGCCGCTAAGAAAATAAGAGTTAAAAATAATGTTGAACATAGTAATGATCAGTAGCATCCGGCCCATCTTGGCTAACTTGCATTTTATTTGTTTTTTGTGCGCACAAGTCAAACTAGTTGCGAGAGCATAACCCTCTCATGGGACAGCACCTGTGAGGGAAGATAATCGCGAAGAGCATTGCACTCACTTGTTGCTAAGGACTTACTGAATACTAGAGAATATGAACAAGTAACATTTCATGTTTTACATCGATTTCGACAACGAATTCAATTTAAAGACTCTCATTAGTTCAGTGGTACTGTAGACTTGGATCTTGAGATAGATTCCCGAGTCGGGTAAATTCATATTGCGTTTTTCTGTAAAATTAATATAATACCCCTAAACAAACTAAAGATATTCTTCAGTAACTGTGCTCATATAATTCGTTTAGTGTATGCATATAATTTCACTGGTGCAATAAATTATAAAATATGCTTTTTGCTACGGAAAGCATTTTTTTCGACACAAACTTAGTAATAAGCAATAATATTCACATTGAATATTAAAATATGCAAATATTGAATATGAATAATAATGGCGGAGAACAATAGCTTATACAAACCCTGAGCTTGTTACGGGTGTGATTATTCAGAGAATGTATTTTCTACATTATTTTGGTGTTTGAACAATGTTTACTTACAATCCTATTATAAACATTGTAAGCTCAGATGCATTCACTTTACTTAATCAACAAAGTGACATTAGAGAACATATATTCTAGAATATGTACGCAGCAGATACCCTTATATAAAAGAGTATATTTCATTTACAATCACGTCCACTACTGGAGAAAGGCCATGAATAGGATTTGTATAGTGGCGATACGGCAAAAGCACTTTTTAACATACAAAGCACCCCTTTGGCGTAATCTCACATACTTGGCAAGTGCATTGAGTATTGCAGTAGGCGGCAGTCTTATCACATTCTCAGGGTGTTTACGAAGGACTTTAATTAGGTTACAACCACAGAGGTAGAAACTATCTATGTTTTGTCAAAAATGTTAGTTTCTATACATATAAAAGAGATAAGTCTTGCCATTTAACGGTCACAATTTCAAACTCCGGTTTATTATGAAAAAAACCAAACTTTAGCTGAACCAGAGACCTTTGCGTGGCAGTCCATACAAAGTAGCTAGGTACTACTGAACCATCGAGAAAGTATCTAGTAAAAGTATTTTATCAAAAAATATTAAAACAAATTAACATGATTATAAGTGTTCCTACACTTATAATCATGTTAATTTAAGAAGATGTTTAAGGAAATGCAAGCGCACAACACTTGCATAACGCTCTTACTCGTGTGTTTTCAATGACCCAGTTAAATGCGCGAGCGCTGCCGCCTGTCGCGTCAGACGCCCGCATCGATAAAACCTGAGTTTGCGCGCTCATGAAAAATAATCTTACAACGCCGCTTTAGTGAAGGCCACTATACCAGTAGTTTCAGACGATGGCTTTTGGAATGGTGGCCACCACTGACCAGTGACTGATTACCATCAGCCAGCAGTTCCAGACGATGGCTTTCAATGGTGTCCACCACTTCTGGATTCCACTGACTGCTTACCACCAGGCAGAGTGGTGTTGGAGTTGGAGAGTTAATTAAAAATAATTGTTGAACTAATCGATCACTTTTATTTATATTTTACCGATAAAAAATTGTTCAGATTATGACCCTGTTAAACTGTTTTACTAAGAAAGAATCTCGCCAGTGCCAGAAATGGAATACAGGAAAATACTTCTTACTAATAAGTCTACTTGCCTAAAATTTGTGTTATAGATACGGTTAATGTTTATTTTATTACAATTTTGTTTATATTATACTACCACTGCTCATATATGTAATTGGAAATCAGTATGATTATGGTTTTACTTTTCATGCTGACACCGCGCGTGAAATGAAGAAAAGCTGTATAATATTATCAGGCCAAGGTATTTGCTGCCTAATGTAAAAGATTTTGTACCAGGGTTTGCTGCCAGTACTAAAACTTTCCTCATAAATTTATTTATTTATTTTCTTATAAAACGAGATAAAAAATGTAAATGATAAAATATAAGAACATCAATCATATAATTATGCAAGTAGACCATAAACGAGTCGATGGGTGCATCAAAACGGGTGCATTCCGCAACCAGTTACCTACTGTTGTTACGAGCATTCTAGTAACTGCAAGCGAACCTGATAGATATAAATAGAACAGCTAGTCCTGCAGGCAACATCACACATACATTTACAAACACCCGTGACCGACGCTTCGACGTGTGTGTGTGAAGAGATTAATGAATGCTGAAGAGGAGAAGGTATGTTTGAATCGCAGCAAGTCAGTCACATGTTGCCTTTACCTTTTGTAGCAATATGCAAATTGAGGCAGCCTGTAAAGCACACATTTTACTTTTTATTTTTTCTTTACAACATAGAAAACAGAAATTAATTACCTATAGAGTTAAGTGTATTGCCTGTGTAATTTGCATGCTACTTGAAATTGTAACCTACAAAAATTGTAATAACCTGGCGATTTTAAAGAGTGGCCTGAGTTTCTTGCCAGTTCTTCTCATGGCTCTACTTCGACAGCGAACTTGCTGTAGGTAATTTGCTGACATTTTGTAAGCTTTGACCTTCATAAGTATTAATTTAATTAACCTATATGAATAAATATATTTTCATTTCATTTTTTAAATGACGTTCTATAGTCTGCTTACCCCATTAATGGGGGACGTGCGTGAAGTTATGTATGTATACAATACATTTACATAATAGATTTTAGTATTAGTACGCGAAATATAGATTTAACATTTGCGTCAATAAGACTTGCGTTCGATAAATACTTTGTGTAATCGTTAAAAATATTGCATCAACAAACAAAAAGGATTTCACAACGGAAAGCATCTTACAACGGCGCCATTGTAAAAGCCACCATACCAACAGGTTCAGACAATAGCTTTTAGAATGGTGACCACTTCTGTATTCTTCTGACTGCTTACCATCAGGCAGAGTGAAGACACTTTGGTAGTTGGTTCACGTCGATATCTACATAAGCCTGTGTATTTATAGTAAAACCTCTTCGTGTCACTGTAGGTATTCAAAACATAAGACTAAGTAAAACTAGTATTCTAAAAACAGACGCTGGTTATATCATAGGTCACTCGGATCGGTCAAGCATGTTGAAACAAAGCTCATGGGGATTAGAAGACGTAAAGTATATCTATTTTTTATATTTTTATTTTTGTCTTATTTATTTGTTTAATACATATTTTAGTTATGGTTTTATATTTATTTTTCGTTTACTTGAATTTAGAGGCATAAAGGAGTCACGATGACTCCCGTGGATATGGCACTCGAGTTTTTGTTCAAGGACGAAGAAATGATTTTTTTGAAAGTACCTATTATATTCATTTTAATCATTTTATGGTGCTGGTATTATTTATTATTATTAATTTAAAAAAAGTATCATAATAAAAAACAAAATGAACATACACATATTAAAACATGTCACATACGCCCATCATGACTTTGTATAGATTATTATATGCTTGTGTTATAGGTACTAAACAACTGATATACTACTTATATACATTTTTTTTGTATATACATACGTATTATAGATAAATTACACCCAGACACAAAACAAACTGCCATGCTCATCACACAAAGGTTTAAACCCACTACCTCCGGCTTAGCAGTCAGGGTCTTTTCTGGCGATTGAAAAGAGTGGCGTGTGTTTCTTGCCAGTTCTTCTTACAGCTCTACCTCGTCAGCGAACTGGCTGTACGTTAATTAGCGGACTTCATGTAATTTTGACTTTCATAAGCATCGTACTTTATGATCAAAAGTAAAAAGTTACTTTGAGTTTGAGTTTGATTCGATAGTACTTGCCGTAACTACATATTACAGTTAACAAATAGATGAAATATTTTGAATTTGGAATGTTACACAAGCGAATGCTCGGCAGTCAAGGAGGCAGGTGAATGTTCGCGGTGAGGTAGCACCTCAATGTTTACAAGTTGTCACCCGAGCGAACCGACAATGTACTCGAGCACATTTGTTACATCATATTATGTTAGTTTGTTGTGTTAACTAAAGCGTAAAGTCTTATTAGATACACTACCGCGGTTTTTCTGAAAGAGTAAGTAAAGTGTAGCGTAATAACTGTTAGTGATTTAGGTCATTCTAATTAATGTAAAAGTCAATTTTTAACTTACTATAAAAAAGGTGATTTCTCAATTTAAACGTATATAAATTTGATTTGATTTTGTTGATTATTTTCTTTTTGTTAAAAAGGAGATATCAAGGGTGGTATCAGAAACCAGCATCTGATGATGGCATCCCAGAGAAATCAAGAATAACCTTCTTTCTACAATCGTAGTCGCGACTAGAGGGATTGTTTTTTTTTTTCATTAAGTATTTTAAAGCACAACTTTTTCTACTTTTTCGGAAACTTAGAGTTGATTGCCAAGGGTTGTGGACGAAATATGTGTTTTTTTTTTATATTACTGACATTATATATGAAGAAGAAAGTCTTGGGGAAACCTGAACTTAAGTATTTCAAGCATTGAATAAGAATAGGCAGACACAAATAGGTATAGTGACAACCGCCTATCAAAAGTTTAACTATAATTTTAACAACAAACCACCGACCTATTTACAAAAAGATTGCGTTCAAAAATTGTGGCAAGCATTGACGTGACACTGAGCGTGACACCGACACACGAAACATTATAGTTTATAAACACGGCACCAGACGAATCGTACCAAACCACGCCATATACGCCCTTTTTGTACCCATAAAACGTACTGCCAAAATTCTAAGCAACGTGTATAACCGATATGAATGAAATTTGTTAAGTTACATTTAGCTAGTAAATAAAGCCACACTAATATATAAAACGACAGAATTTGTTTGTTTGTTTGTTTGAACGCACTAATCTCTAGAACTACCAGTCGGATTTAAACAATTCTTTTTGCGTATGATAGTCCAGTTCTCGAGGAAGGTTATAGGTTAAGTAACATCACGCTACTGGTGACGGTAGCAGAGCAGTAAGCAAAGACGCCGGTGAAACCGCGCCGCAGAAAGCCAGTAGCAGACATTATTTAAAATATCTTTACGTTAGCGACTGTTTAGTTGGGTATTTCAATTATATTTACTACTAACGTTTTTATTTTTTAAGGCATGAAACCAATCTATTGTTCTATCTCGTCCCAGCCCATTATCCTACTGGAAGACGAAGTCCTCATATCCTACAGAATCGACATATTAAGCAATAATCATCACGCTTGCTTTAGGCGGATTGTCCATATCAGATATTAAAAAGTACAGGATTTCTCATGATGTTTGCCTTTTAGGTAATTCCGTAATGTCCAAGTTAAATTAAGAAAGTAGTCTATATGGTAACCTATGGATAATGATTAAACCTCAGTTTAAACTAACACACAAGCATTTTTTTTTTTATTTTCACATGCACACAGCGCCATTTAGCCCCAAATTAAGCAATTATATTTGCTTGTGTTATGGGTACTAAACAACTGATATACTACTTATATACTTTTTTTTTTTGTATATACATATATATTATAGATAAATTACACCCAGACACAGAACAAACAATCATGCTCATCACACAAAGGTTTGTCCTGGGTGGGAATCGAACCCACGACCTCCGGCTTAGCTGTCAGTAACCACTAGACCAACAGGCCAGTCAAACAAGCATTGACAACCCTTTTCTCCTAACATACTTCCTAGACTTTGGAAAAACCTGTGTGTTATTGCATCATCACTAAAACATTTATCCGTCTAACTTCATTGCTGTTCTGCGGTGTTTGTCAGTTAGTCATAAAACTGTGATTTAAGTAGGTTTATAGGTTATATCTACTGGACATGGCCACTGGTTGTTCGTCACGCTGAACTAACGGGATGACACGATCGCTCAACAAATACTAACAAACAATGATTCAGTAGTTCTGAGAACTGGACTTTATTTGATTGTTAGCAATTAGAGTCGGGACTTAGTTATATACACGTGCAATATGAGTAACATGAAATCTTTAAGTAGCTACGTGAGCTAGCTAATACGTGATTGTCATAAATCTCTGCTTACCTCTTCGGAGAAAAAGGCGTTATGATAAGTTATTCTTATTACCAAGATATATATAATTATTATAAGCTTAGAACAGAACACACGTGCTTCTGAACTAACCTCCAATTTTATCGGTAGAAGTTTTATGTTGCTAGTTTTCTACTTTATTTCTGACCGGCTTTCCGTGGCGTGGTTTCACCCGCGTCTTTGGTTACTGCTCTGCTCCCATCGCTAGTAGCATGATGCCTTTAACCTATGGCCTATAACCTTCCTCAAGAACTGGGCTATCATAGGCAAAAAGAATTATTCAATACTCACTGGTAGTTCCAGGGTTTAGTGCATTTAAACAAATAATCAAACTGTTCCGCTTTTTATAATAAATTATAGAACACACAGCCCCTCACCTTTATTAATTATAAATAACCTAAATTGTTATACCAGTGCTGACGAAAAATAAAACCTTTACTAAAAATACAATCGTATCTACACATACAGGTCGCTATCTGAAGTATAACTAGAACACAAGATGGCTCTACAATTAACAATGGACCGGGTCCAGGCCGTTTCCGACAGGGCTGACTCCGTCCGGCCACCTTCTCTATAAAGCTCTTAAGCACACTAGACGTCGCGCGTCCTCGTCTCGACATGTAGTACGTACTAACTAGCTCTCTCGTTTATCTTCACACAGAGTTACTATTTATAGTAAGCTTATTCCAAAGGATAGGATAGGAGGAGGTTCTTCAAAAAAGGGAAAACATTTGGGAGTTTTTAACATGCAAGTGCGAAGATGTATTGCAGTGTGTGTGTGCCTTAGTGTCTCAAGTTTACCGTGACTCACTTAACGGTTAGTCTGTGTCGTCGGAACTACTTACTGTATTTACATTTGTCTAATAAAACAAATACCGATGGTTACTCATAATGATATCTACTGTTCACCGTAAGAGACAGATAACGAAAACATTACTAATGAATTATCATAACAAACAGATCTTTGAGACAATATTTTTTGTGAGATAACAATAAGTTACTGTAACTTATATAAATGTGAATAGACGTTAGTGATTTTTCTAATTTGGAATGAAGAAATTCTACTCCCATAGACGTCAATGCAAACACACCCTAATACACACATATTATACTCGTACATACACACACAAACATGTTTATATAATATACTACCACATGATGGTAAGCAGTTGTGGTATACCGCGTAATGGTAAGCAGTTAGTGGTATCCAGAAGTGGTGGCTACCATACCAAAAGCCATCGTCTTAAACTGCTAGTATGGTGGCCTCCACTATGGCGATTGAGAATGGGGCGGGAACTGAATGAGAGAGGTGATGAAAGAGGAAAGGAGGGGAAATTGGGCTTAAAATAATAGTTTTAATTACAATAAAATTAACAAAATTATTATTGTTTTACGCAGATGTGTTGTCGCCCTTGTAATAGCCGGAACACATCACAAGCTATCATGCCTCACATGCCTGTCGCCATTTAAAAGTAATTAATTTTTAACTTAAACAATTATTCAATCATTATTCATGGAACTTTTTTCTGGCAAAAGATGTATTGCCAATGTTTAACTACACCTACCTTGGCATATATGTGTTGCCAATAAGGAAAAGTGTTATCCTTAGTGCATATCTACACGACAAAGTCTGAGTTTTTATTGACACATTAAATAAATGCCATTCATTATTCTTAGACGCAATGACAATGTCTAATAACTAATATACATAATACAACAATAGATATTTTCTTTTAAGAAATACAAATAAAAGTAACCTATAAATGCAGTAAAATCTATGATCATTAGAGACGAGTCTTGTAGACAGTTCCTGAATCACGAAAATTTTTACAAAACATTCAATTATCAAACAAAGCATGAGTCATGCTTAATTTGTTGGTCAATCTATACTAATATTATAAATGCGAAAGTAACTCTGTCTGTCTGTTATGCTTGCCTAAACCACTGACCCGATTTGGATTAAATTTGGTATAGAGATAGAATTGACGCGAAAAATTGAGAAATTTTGTATAGAAAATGCGATTTAACCGACATTCACGCCGCCAAATATATATTTGTTTACTTTATACGTTACCACTTCATACGTTAAACAAACAGCATGAAGAGATACTGGTGATAATACTGGCTTACAACTCATTCGACTCTATGCAAGAAATTATAAAATTTTATGTAGGTATATAAAAAAAACTAAGTGCTCCATCACTCAATACTTTATGATCGTGAACACTATATTTTTAAAAATCACCAACAATACTAGAATTATTCCTGGTTGTGAGACGTTGTTCTTTTAAATAAGAATATAATACCTTTGAGATTGAAGAGGTCGGATGACTGTCATTTCAAGGAAAATAAATTATGCTCACCCGTGTTTGGTAACAATAGAGACCGGCCACAATACATTTGAGATTTACAAAGAAAAATGTTTTGCAAAGAAGGAACTGATAGAAAAGCTTGAGGGGTAAAACGCACTATAGCTGTACATTGCTGCCTATCATAAAACAAATAAACTCAATCACGTGACTTAAAATATATATTTTAGTCTAAAACAATTGAAGAAGTCATCTCGCGGAAGAAGGAAAATTTAACACCAAATGTCACGTACTAAACACTTCAGTTTAATACGAAATATGGGGCCTGTCACCGTCCACAGCGACCTTCGACTCTACGCCACAAGAATATCAAATGAACCAAAAATACGCATAGTTTTCCTGCGATGCGATGTCCATAACATAAATATTGCGGGTGAATGAGCGGGCCGTGAGCGGAGGCCCTTATGACAACCGCAATTTCGTTTCTGTATGACGCTAGCTGTTTACTATTCATAGGTGAGCTTATATATTGATATTACGCCGTTTTGTAGCAGGTATATAAGGTTCATATAAAATTTTTCCGTCGGTCGCGAGAAATAAACGATAGTATCAGTTTGATTTATACTAGGAAGGAATTTTGTCCAATTTATCGGCCATAGTTGAAGCCTACCTAAAAACGCTAACCTAATCAGGTTTAATTATGTGAAATTCCATATTTTGATTTTGCAGTAGAGGCTGAGAGAGATGATCAAAAATTAATTTATTAACGTAAAAGTTCTTTAATCAACGAAATAACATTTGGCCTATTGAACGTAACGAACGTAATAATATCTTTTAAGATATTATTACGTTTATATAAATACCGACAGTTTTATTAACAGTGCATTTAACGCTCGCTCATTATCGTCAACTAGCTAATTAATAACATTATGTATAGAAACGTATACAACACTATATAGTAAAAAATAGATATTACCGATATAATGTGGATGCTAGACGGCACTTGTGGGAGCGGCGCGTGCGCAGCGCATAGAGGGGTGAGACTGCGCGGCGAGCGGCGCCGGCTTATGCAACCATTATGAACTGAACATTTGTTACAATCAGACGGACATTTCACGCTACTTATAGCACCGAACATCTTCCGTGTACTGGTTTCTTTAATGAGTTGATAAGTTCAATAATGTTCTATAGATAGTTTAAACAATATTCTGTAAATTTAATAAATATATGTATAAAATATAAGGATAAACAAACTCAGACCAATTTCACCTACCCACAGATAAGGTAAGCTAAAATTAACAGCGATGAGACTTTGCTAACACTAAGCTATTACTCTTGAGAATCCCAGGGAATTCTAAAACTACTGTCTTGGACTCAATAATGTAAAAAGGAGTCAGAATTAAGAAAGGTTAGACCTTGTTATATGAAGGTATTTAAGTGATAGCTATGTCCTCATGTAATCGTCGTCATACTGGCTCTTATAAATAGAAGGAATACTTTTTTACAGTTATTACTTACATTCAATTCGTTCCAAAAATATTTCGAAACAGAAAGCTGATGGTAGTAAATTTGATTTATTGCGGACAGGACAGGCAGACTTCAACTCTTTTCAAGAAAATCTAGTAAATTTTGAAGTATTTCTTAAACTGACGTAACAGTGTATGTTGTTCGAATATAATTAAACGATTTGCAAAAATAAAGTCGAGCAACAAAAACTTAAGTGCTATTTTTACTCCATTGACCATGTCCGAGCCATTTCCTACTAAAAGTCAGGACTCCCAAGATTCTATCTACTATGCTATCTAAAAAGTTTTACTACGAATCGCAAAATCGGTACTATAAGCCCCCAGATATGTTACTTTATACCGATTCGATGATCCGTGGCTATCTTGGGTTTGTTTGGATGAGTAAACTTTATCGCGATGTCGAACTGTCTTTTTATGTCTTTAATTTTATTAGTTGGGCAGTTCTAAATGCTGGATGGATCCTTGGTATGTTTTGTGCTTTATTTTTTTTATAGTTTGTTATAAGTTTACTCATGGTATTTGTGGCAACTTGCAACTTGTAAGTAGTACATAATATAACTTTTAAAAAAATTGGTACTTAGTTGCTCGGTATCACACCATTTTTAAAGAAAGTTATTTAAGGATTATCGGGGCTTAATAGTTCACTTACAATCTGTGTAAACTCTAACAAACAAATAGTAGGTGTCGTTCAAACTTTAAAAAAAAGAAAGGTGAATTCAATCAAAGTTATAATTCAATCAAGAAAAAGTAAGAGCCTTGTTTTTTGACATTATAAGCATCTTTAAGCTTTATAGGTTATTATTTGTATGACATTGAGCATGCAGAGGTCGACGCCGAGGAAAACCCTGTCTTAGCCGCTGCTTCCTCAGACGTGACAAACGTACGCGCTGATGTACGTATAGTGATTGACAACTTGAAGAAAAGATTTATTATGTTGACGAAAGTGTGCGACGTTTCTCGCACTATGAAATAGGTTTCATTTTTTTTTTTTTTTTATATTATAGCCTACCAAAGTGACTCCACCCCGCCTGATGGTAAGCAGTCAGTGGAATCCAGATTTTATGTCATGTTAATGTACACAAAGCACACAAACAATCTCAAAACAATGTTACTAGATCAAATAAATATTAATCTCACGTGGCAAACGAACAACTCAAATCAGATCAAATAAATATTTATCTCACGTTGATGTAAATACACACGTAAATTAACCGAAAAGTATTTCTATTAAGAACAATCCTGGACATTATATCTAAGAATTAGCTTCCCGCAGCGCGGTTTCACCTGCATTTTTGGTTACTACTCTGCTCCCATCGCCAGAATCGTGATGTTACATAGCCTATAACCTAAAGAACTGGGCTATCATAAGCAAAAAGAATTATACAAATCTGACTGGTACTTCTAGAGATTAGCGCGTTCAAACAAAGAAATCTTCCGTTTATAAAATAGTATAGATAGCTTGCCAGTGCATGAGCAAGTGAGGTAATTAATTGTCATGCTTTGAACAATAATCAACATCCACTACTGAACAAAGGTCTCAGCAAGCATCTTCCTCCTCAATGTTTTAGCCGCCATTACTGCGCCACTGTAATCGGTTACAATGTGTTACGTAACACGAGCTATAAAACATTCAACAACGATACAGACAAAGGTGTGAAATTAAGTGCGATTGCAAATGTCACGGTTAAACTTACGCTCAATAAGATTCGTATTGATACTTATTCGGCCCTTCTACGTATATTTCAATATTTTGCGAGCTATGCAGAAAAATTGCTGGAGGCTCCCATCGGTTTTTTCCTTTCCTCTTCTTTGTTCATTTCCTATTTTTCACGGTCAGCAACGACTTGTGTGTGTTTTTATTTGGATTGCTTATGCCTTTCTTAGCGAATACAGCCATGTTTATACATTGCGCTAACCACAGATCATCGCGTGAAGCATACGCTGGTTTGCTGGGAACAAACAGCCATACTCGCGTTTACCAATAAACTTTGTGTAAAATATAAACAGTAAACCAACACAAAAAACGTCCACTGCTGGACATAAGCCGGTTTTAAGAGCCGGTCTCATCCAACAGAGCACCTTATTATTCAATTCAATGTAAATACCAAGCTTAATTTTCACTCATTAGATTAAGCCTCTTTTTGGAATAGTCATTAACTAAAAAGTAAAAGTAAGTTACTAGAGCACGCTAAGTGAACTATCTATAGATACCTCCGTCACGAAGTGTTACACCATTTTTTGTTGAGTAAACATTTTAGAACGAGTTATGGACAGTACTTTTTTTGCAAACATTAGAAAGATAAAGTCCCGTACACTTTCATTCGGGGGTGAGGGAGAGATGACAGACGTCAGACGTCAATCAACTGCGGCCTCCTTGCAGACATGTAGGACGTCACATCTAGATTCTAGCTAAAGCTGTCTCTAACGGTGATTTTAAATAATATGTTTATCATTACCTGCAATTTATGTACAGTTATTGCAATTATTTATGTCTGATTGTAGATGTGGATCTGTCCATCATATTTCTAAACCAATCTTATTAAATTAGGCACAAATTTTAAAAGATAGAACATTAATTTCATGTCTGTAGGTCATAATGATTTTATAGCAACTACCAATCAAAACCAATGTCACAAACATCCTGAACCATTAAGTTTGAAATTACCTTTTAGCCTTGTTGAAACGCGGTAACCAACACTCACGGCTACTATATGATAAGATACCGAGGATGTAACTTCTAATGCACCTACTGTATTATATTCGCTAGTAGAGGTTACATCAGGCAGTAAATGTGTTCACCTGTATAGAGTACTAGCTTGCCGCCTAAATTACATCTTTGGGCACAAATCCGCTGCCGTCGCTCGTAGCGTAAAGTTACATCTATACTCATATTATAAATACGGAAGTAACTTTGTCTGTCTGTCTGTCTGTTACGCTTTCTTGCCTAAACTACTGAACCGATTTCGATGAAATTTGGTATAGAGATTGAGTGAACCTCGGAGAACAACATATCTTTTATTGCGAAAATATGGCTTAAAGGTGTTGAAATAGGGGATGAAAGTTTGTATGAAAAATGCAATATGACCAACAATCACGCGGGTGGAGCTGCGGCCAACAGCTAGTAGCCTATAATCAAAAACTGAGCTCTCAAATGCAATAAGAATTTTTGAAAGCGGTTCAGTAGAGCCAGAGATTAGCCTCTACAACTTCACAAACTTAAAAATTTACCTCTTCATAATATTGGTATAGACAAGTAAATAATTAAGACGCTCTTTGTCCTGCAGTGGAAGAACAATACTGCTAGTTTTCTGAACTCTGAAAACACTAAAGCGATTTAAAAAAAATTACATGGCGATTACAGAAGTGAATAAGCATAAAACGTGATAACTCACGTGCTTTAGTAATACTTTGCTATGATAAATGTTCATCTCTGTGTGTGTGACATAGAAAAATCATTCGAAGGCAAAGTTTCGCGTAAAGTATCGTATTATGTCGATGTGCACCACTGCTAACAAGAGGTTGTGAGCTCGATTCCCATAATATTATGTGTGACTCATAAAAATTGGTTCTGAGTCTGTACTTTGTGTTAATTTTATGTTTGTAAAGTTACTCGTGTCATTATTATTATTTTCTAGTGTTTTTAATATCTCTCATATTAAAACTTAATTGTATGTATTTTATGTGAGCGAGAGGATAACTCAGTGGCGGAATCGTTCTTCTGCGTGCATTCACTGAATGTGTGTTTACCTACATACAATGAATTGATAGCTAACACTTTCATAATCAATTAGTAGTACAGTAATGATGTATAAATAAGTTATCTACTTTTATGTGTATAGAATCGAGATTTTAGTGTCCTAGACAAACCTTTAAAGGTTGTAGTAGATCCACGCTGGTTTCAGCATGAATGGGCCGGATCGTCCGGGGAAGTACTACCCTCTCATAGAAGATCGACGTAAGAGTAGTAGTATCCGTACTACTGCGTTTCGCTCGGTAAGTGAGAGCGCCGGAGGCCCAACTTCCTCCCTTTCCCCTTTCCTTACCTCCCTCATTCCCTTCCCCTTACCCCCTTTCCCAGCCGCCATAGTGGAGGCCACCATACCAGCAGTTTAAGACTATGGCTTTTGGTATGGTGGCTACCACTTTTTGATTCCACTGACTGCTTACCATCAGGTGTGGTGGAGTCACTTTGGTGGGCTAATATAAAAAAAAAAAAAAAAAAAAAAAAGGTTTTTTGGACACTCTTAACATACGTCAATGTAATCATTTATTCAATAAATAAATGAATAAAAATGAAAAATAACAGACTTCAAAAAGGAGGAGGTTCTCAATTCTAGTCGCGTGTTTTTTTTTGTATATGTTGTGTGATTTATCCATCAATTATAAATGGATTTCAATTTTAATGGTTCTTTTTTAACAAGATAGGTCATGTTTCAGACGTGGTCCCAAATAAATTTAATGGCAATTGGAACAGTGCTTTTTTAAAAAAATAACATAATTAGATTATACATAGATGATGTTTTGGTTTGTTTCAAATTATATTGAGAAATTCTACTTTTAGTTTCTGTTTAAGTTTGATATAGTTTTGAAGTCGGTTTTTGATTTTTTCTTAAAATTAATTATCATTTAACAAATCATAATATATTATAGTTAGTTTTGTAGTCTCTCCAAAACATTGATCATGACATTTAACAACCGGCAAATGGGACATGGGTACATCTGAAATCATATGTAAATAGGAAACCCGAAAGTTTTGCTATCGCGATAGTTAACGGCCTCTGTGATATATCATAGATAGATCCTTTGGGGGCCGAGGGATGGTACTACTTAATATAACGTTCTCTTGATCAAAACTCGGTCACGAGGTCTCGGCGGAGACATCTGCGCATTACTACCCTAAGGCAGAACGCCGCACATATATATCATAGAATAAACGTCTTTAACTAATTCATTTTAGGAATCATTTTTACAAAACTTATCTAATACTGTAGGGTTGTTTAACTTTAGTGGATCGACTGGGTAATAGGTTTTATTATAAGTAGGTATGTACACAATCAAAGATTCATACTCGTTTTCTAGTCTGGCAGTGCGATAGTCAAAAGATTTTATTCAAGTACCTTTTCGGCTTTGCGGTGGTCTAAACACCGTCCAAAATCATAGCCAAAAATGTTTTTGTAACAATTTTACGGTACACCTGATGTTAAATGGTTCAACAACCTATATTATCTAGAAGCATATAAAACACAACCAAGAAGTTATCAACTATGAAGAAAGGGAACGAACCAGAAAACGGATTAAAAAGGAGACTACGAGGTAATTAGGTTTGCCAGTTATCGAACTGGAACCTCCACGTTTTGCAATCTCGCTTTTTGACATCTAGACTAACCTGGCAGTAACAATTTAATATATTAATATAAACAACCTTAATTTGCTGTGATGTGTATATTTTTTTAAATAAACTAGTTTACTGCAGCGCGGTTTCACCCACATTAAGTTACATCTTTAGTTAGTGCTCTGGTCCCGTCACCAATACCACGATGTTACAAAGCCCATAACCTTCTTCAAGAACTGGGCTATCAAACGCAAATTTATTCAAATTCGACTTCTAGTTCCAGGGATTAGCGCGTATAAACAAACAAACAAACTCTTCTGTTTTATATATTAGTATAGGTAGAGGCAGCGTCGTCAACCTTTTCCCATTTAATGTCTTTCCATGATGTTTTCGCTCTACTTAGTAACGTGATAATATGTAGAATCTAGTTTATATAATCTTTTTCGCCTTAGGTTCTTATTAGGCATTTTTATTTCGTATCGTTGTATTAGATTTTTACGTACAATTACCTAATATCTTTAGCTGATTTTTATATTAATTTATTTTATAATAATGAACTGTTTTACCGTTAGTCGTAATCCTTTCTTTAATAGAACTATTTTTATAATTCCATTCTTTGGAGCGTTCATTTTGTGCGTCTAAAGCAAAATAAACTCTCGCAAGATCTACGTCCCAAAGATTGATAAATACATTTACTTTAAGAATATAAAATCTACCCAGGTGCCCAAAATAATTATGTATCATACAATAACTATTTCTACTGGAAAGCATGATAGTATTTGCGAGTCATCCGATCTGAACCGGTAGATCAAATTTACATTCAATTTGTTTTAATCTATTCTCAAAAAAGTAGCTGCTTTTTAAGCTAGCGTGCGTGTATCGCCATACTTGTTTGAGAAAATTTTGTTTCAAAAAAACTGTAGTAGCGCTGTTAATTTTTGCAAACATTTTTTTTTGCTCTATCTAAATGACACAGACGTTAACATATGAGGTTGATGTAAGAGAACTCTAAAGAACATATATAATATTTCAAGGACACCGTGTCGTGCTGTGACAAGTATAACAAAAAACCTATTGTGTGGGATCACATGTTACCGACGTAACGTTCAAAGTCTTATTAACATTAAGCCATAGGTACTATCAGTTATAATATAGGTAACTTACCTATTAAATCTTGTCCGTTCCGGGATAGATTGAAGTGTAACACACCATGCTAAGATCAATATCACCATATCAGCCAAAAAGCGTCTGCTGCTGGACTCAGGCCAACCCCAATTTTCGCCATCTTAGGTAAGTCACTCTCATTCTCGACGTCATCCATAATCGCCAGCTATTTTCGGTGCCATGTACTGTGAAGCAAGTGTTATGGCTGCGACTGTATACGAGACAGTTTCGAATTTCAGACTGATATTTAAAATTTTGTGAAGCGGTAATAAATTTTTATTTTTCGTAGTATGATGATAATGATTTAAAATTTTGTGAAGCCGTCTGGTCTCCAGCTTATAACTTAGAACCAACCCATTTCTGCTTATGAATATCATAAGAGACAATCGTACTGATACTCGCTGTGGATGATAATGATTATGACGATAAAATAGAAAACCCAATAAATTCTTGTCACACATAAACTTATATCATAAAACACAAGTCAGAAGACCTCGGCATTAATAATAGCATTTGACACAGATATTATAATAAACAATTAGAATGTATTCAGTCGGCGTTGGATCAGTACGTATTGTGATGGCCTAGTGCCAATAGTAATATGACTATTTTAAAATTTTGGACAGTACTGAAGAAACGTATCGATTATCTTAAGGAAACCTTTAGCATCCTCCTCTTAAACAGGTTTAAGAGCACGGTTTTAGGATTGGGTTCAAAACCACACATATATTAGGTAATGTGACTTTTTCAAGTTCAATATTAAATGTACTTTCTAAGTTAATTTCGGACTCTTTAAGCGAACTAGGACTTATAAATATCTAGCTTGTCACGGCGCAGTTTCAACCGCGCTAAATTAGATTTCTGGTTACTGCTCTGTTCCCATCGCCCATAGCGTGATGTTATATACCCTATAATCTTCCTCAAGAACTGGACTATCAAACGCAAAATTATTATTTAAATTCGACTTGTAGTTCCAGAATAGCGCGTTCAAACAAACAAACTCTTATAGGTTAACTACACCACAAAGGCTGAGGATATCGAGGAGTACGTGCGCCAAAAGACGAAGTACAGGCCGAGAGTGCAGCTGTTGGAGTCGCGTCGCAACGTCAATTTTAAGGCGTTTGTGGTGCGAGTACCGACCTGCTATCTGCACCTCATCATGGAGGAAACCTTTTGGCCGCAAGGTGTCGTGTTCCGTCGCTTCCGCGGACAAGTGCCACGTGATAGCACAATGACGTAGTGCATAGGAAGTGTAGTTTATAAGTTTATATTATTTATGTATGTTAGTCTGTAAGGTATTTATAATATGGGTTTATGCGACCTGAAATAAATGATTATTATTATTAACTATAATCTAAAACTCCCAAACAGCGTAGTGCAAGCATGCTGATGATTGATTACAATCATAAAAAAATTTTGGTCAGCAGTGAGAACAATGAGTTGGTCGCATTACTATTTTAGTACATAAGTGTTACAATACAAATAGATAAATATTCGGCGCTCTAGACAGGTAGGTATGTAGATAAGTGCGGTAATGTTCATAAGTGTGTCGTGATGCCGACAGGTCACAGGTACGCCTCGGGCAAGAAACTGACCTGGTAATAGCACGTGATATGTGCGATAGATTAAAATCTTCCAAATGTACCTAATGTTTCGAAAACACCTCTGTTCAGAAGTGGGTGACTTACTTTAGACTAAAATTAATCATCATTAATGTATTCTAGAAATCTTTATAATTGGTCCAGAGATTATACATATTGTTACCACAAAAAAAATTACTACTTGAAAAAATGAAACATTATTCAAAGGCCAAAATTTATCAACAAGCTGCGCACTCTCTTTAAAGATATCTTAATATGTACCTAATTAGCACAACAAGTTTAAAGTGTCAGAGAACGTTAAACGGTCAAGTTCATGAGAACACGAACTACGTTGCTAATAGTGTAAAGTTACACTCTTGATACCTTCAACTTGTGTGTAATTATATACAGAACTGCAGTTTGATAAGAATGTTTTACCTGGAAAGCGAAAAGTCAAGATCAAGGTGATTTGTGGTGTGCGTTACGATTGCTCCGCCAAGTTACCCAATCAGAAAAAAACATTGCCCAATATTTTGTCAGAATTTGTCGAAATCTAAGGGTACAAACAAAAAAAATGTCGAAGTAGAAATAAAGAAGTTAAAAGGGTTTTAAGTTGGCCGCGCCAACGTAACGTGTACGATTGCGCGGTCATGGAGATCTCAGCAACTGCTTGGGTTAGAGATCTAATTCTTTTTGTATATTGAAATCTGAATTTGTCGAAAATTGACGAAAAAAGAATTAGAAGTTCTAGATAAATATGTTACGAAATATTTAGGATTGAAAGTTACGGCCGCGCAATAGTAACGTTGTTGATTTTATTCTTGATTATTTCTTTAAAACTTAAGACTTTATACATTAAAACTATTACAAGAAGAAAGGTCTTAATTTGTCGAAACTAATAAAAGCAATAAATACGATTGTATATGATAGCTCAGTTCTTGAGGAAGGTTATAGGCTATGTAACATCATGCTACTGGTGACGGAAACAGAGCAGTAACCAAAGACGCAGGTGAAACCGCGCTGCTGGAAGCTAGTATACCATAAAGGTCTTATAACGGTGGTTCACAATCGCATCACAAAGCGGTAGCTGTACCAAACAATGAATCGATCGTTATCTATCGTCAACGAATAGATACTATCTATCAAGCTCAAACAGAACTAAGTACTGCCATAGTTAAAGTTAGTACAGCTAACTTAGTTCATACATGTTTTTATATTAGCCTACCTAAGTGACTCCACTCTGCCTGATGGTAAGCAGTCAGTGGTATTCAGAACTGGTGGTCACCATTCCAAAAGCCATCGTCTGAAACTACTGGTATGGTGGCCTCCACTATGGCGGCTTAGTGAGATGCCTTTTTACGCCCTGTTCAAAAGACCCAGGATCAAAGTAAGATGGAAACACAAATGTGCTGGTAAAGAGGTCCAGGCTTTAATTGAGCGACAAAGTATGAAGTGCTAAACTGTTTGACGCTTTAGACTAAAATCTATTTATTTTGTTGCTTTGTACCTGACACTAATTGTATTTAATTATGCTTCGATTTGATAGTTACACTGGAATTAATGTCGCTTATGGAAGGTCGCTTCAAAAAGTACTACGTCTTCATCGTCGTCATCGTAGATAAAAACTGTTTAGAACAAATAATTCTTTGTATACTCAATATATCCATTTATGTTCATGTTAAACTTGCTGTATTTTCTTAAACTGTGGTATTGTGTAATCTTGTCTACTCATTATTGTCTATTGTAGTGATTATTTCAGATTTATTAGCTTGTGTTTGTCTAGTGTATTTGGAAGGAACGTATACTTATGCCATAGACGACTTAGGAGATGGCCATTTGCTGTAAGTTATAGGGTAAAATACAGTAATATATTGAGTTTTATAGTCTACCTACGCACTGAGACAATGAGAAAATAAAAACCCTGTAAAGTACAGCAGGTTGTTTCCATTTTAGTTAGTAACTATTAAAAAAAGCATCTGCCCAGATCTGCAATTAAAATGCCCATTTACAGCAACCGACATCTATTACATTCAACGGTTCAAACATGCCAAGCATGGCGATTATGGCAAAGACTTCCAAATGGAATAGTTGAGGATGTCCTCAATGTAACAGTGGACGCTTTTCGTCTGAACTAAGGGTGAAAACAGACCAGACAGAGCCAGAATGTAGGCAGACAATTAATTTTGCGTCGCCATGGGAACGAAACAAGAGTTTTGTATGCAACCAAATGTACTAGAAATTTTGCGACCGAAATTCTACGAATGAAAACTCATAGAATTACGCTCGTCTGGCTTCACCCTAATACAACCACTTCTCATAAAGAAACAATAATTTTCTTAAAGGACAACTGTGATATAATAGATGTTTTGTTTTCTCGCCTTTTAAACGAAGACGGTTGACACTGAAGCGCTGAATGGTTACGAATAATAAAGAAAAACATATTGTTTTACAATTAGTTACACACTCTAGGTCAACTAACTTAAAGGTTATATGTTAACACTGAAATATCAAAGATTCAATGAAAAATGACAGAAACACGGCATTACTAGGCCAGATTCTGTCACCGAGTCGATAATAGTATAGAATTTTCTATTGCTTTTGTATTGCAACATTTAATATCATATCTGGAATCGGGTCGGTTCGGTTAAGTCAATATAGCTTACAATAGGCACAGCCTCTGATCCCCCCAACCAGGATTCTCGCCTTGTCGCGGCGAGGGGGGGCTTAGTAACCGTGGTTACCCAGAACCACAGTGAACCAAGAGTAACCCCAAGAAGGCGCCGCTCCTCTGGGCTTTGGTGGTAAACCCACGATGGAGCGGCACCGGTGCTGTATGGGCGGCACCGCAACTGGGTCGGGCTGCAGTGTTGCTTCGGCAACACTGGGGCTGAGGAGTGGCGGGGCCGCGGCGGGAGAGGAGTGCCGGTATCACGGTACGCCGCTCTCCCTACCTTCCGCGGCCTCGGCGGGGCTCAAACCGCCAGATTGCGGACGCGGTGGGGCCGCAGGGGAAGAGGAGTGTCGGTATTGCGACGCGCCGTTCTCTCTATCCTCTGCGGCCGAGTTAGGAGGTGGCCTGTGGGCGGCGATTGGGCAGTCGCCACCCGAACAGCACGGGCCCGAGACGGCAGTGCTCGTGTTCCGCACGCGCCTCTCGAGGTAGAGGGGGCTAGGCTCCCGAAATCGGACGGGTCCCGCTGGCGTGTGGTGAGCGAGCCATGGCCCATCGGGGTCGCGGATGAATGCGCGAGCGTCTCCCGTGACCCCGACACTCTGGCCGTCTGGGGGAACACCATGGGTTTTAGTCGGTATGACGGCCGCGCTTTGAGTGCGGTTGGAGAGTCCGACATAGCCTTGCCCGGGCGGGTGCGTATGCGTAACGCATTTGCCACGAAAAAAAAAGGCACAGCCTCTGATAAATAGAGCTAATGAAATGGAAGAAACCAACATAACCTAAACCGTCAATCGATATAGAGTGGACGTGCGTTAGATGATCGTCAGTTTAAACATTTTATAATGATATCACAACAACTACATACAACGCCATCTAGACCCATAGTAAGCATATATTATACAGCTTGTGTTATGGGTTCTAAAATCCGGATATGCATACTTAAATCATATCATACATAGAAATACCTAGACCACTGCAAATAGACTTGTTTATGAACACAAATATTTGCACTGAGTGGGAATCGAAGCCGCGATCTCTGTGTAGCAATCTATACACAGTACCACCGAACCACAGAGGTCGTCATTTAAAGAAAGTAATTTACATGAACAAGTAAATATTTGTAAAATTTAATTTGAGAACAATTATATCGCTTTTGTTGCCAACAAATAAGCGGCTTGTTTGATATTATTAAAATAATTTAAATACCTTACAGTACAAATTCTTCAAATACTTAAAGAATAATACGAAAATACCACCCTTTGACAGCGGCATCTAAAGGGTCTTAAGGCGTACTTCGTGTAGAGTATGTCGCTCAATTAAAAACTATTACACATGTGCTTGATCACGGGTTGTCGTAGTCCACTGCCTACCCCTTCGAGAAAAAGTCGTGATGCTATGTTGTACTATATTTTGAATAGCCCTCAACACATAATCTGCAACTGAGACCCATAAATATAACCATGATGCAGTTCTTTTTCTATTGTGTTGATAATTCGCAACCCATAATATGTCCGAGACGTAATTTTCTACCTTTTGTATATAATTTACAGTTTGCTGAAGAGAAAAGGTAACTATGTGACCACACCGAGCACGTGGATCATGCACGCATGAGATCATGAAAACCGTAATCTATGTGGACTACAGTCGAAATGGTTGAAACAATGAGGGTGTTTAGGAAAATTTTCGCCACACTTCAACTTTCTCATTAAGCTAATCAAGAACTTTCAAAAAGCGCTTGACAGATAGACCTGACGTATCGGTGCTGCCACCTCGTGGGTGCCATTTTAGAAAACCCTACCAGGAACTTTCTTTTGTCCAAGCACCTGAATCATACATTTTGTAAATTAAACATTAAAATTTATAAAATGAGTACTGAAAAATATTTGTTTTGATAACGCTTTCAAAATGGAAGACCTTTTACCAAAGTGGCGCCAACTGGTAGCAAACACCCTCATTGCTACCCTTTCACAGTGGAATTTAATAGGTCTGAACTGTTTAGTACTTTATGCATGTCGCTCAATTAAACTTGAAATGGTTTACTTGTTTATTATTATGGTATTTACGTGTTTCTATCTAATTCTGGTTCCGGATCTTTTAAGCGAGGCGTGAAAAAGCACCTCAGAAAACCGCCTTAGTGGAGGCCACTGTGGCATGGCAGCATATAGAAATACCAGATTTTATAATGTAATGTAAACAATCGAATGAATGCGAATCTGAATTCAATTAAATGCAGTTGAGTTTTGAGAAATGATCGTTTCTCACGTAGCCATGTCATTAGTCATAGCTTATACAAAGATAACACGCTGATATTATATCTGTTTATAAATTAAGAAATGAAATACGTGTTTGACGTCGACGTGCAATTTTCGTGTCATATTTCATAACTATAACATGTACAATCATAATATTATCGAGCAGCTCACACTTCGCACAAATATAACTGGAGATGTTCTTCAAACCAAAACTTCTGCCCATGATTTCATTACATTTTATTACTTTACCATAGTACAATAGCTGTAGAATTCAAAATGAGCTTCATTTAATGGTCCGGTATGGTAATCCGGTGACCCAATAACAAAGGCAGACAAGTGATGACTAAAAAGCGACACAGTGCCAGTTAAGATGGAGATTTTTGAAAGCGAATAGTGTCTAACAGTAGACATCATTCAGCTAATATTAAAAAGATATAAATGATTAATTATTCATTGAACAATGTTGTTACTCGTACGGGAAACAAACATGAAACACATTACAACACCGGTTGCGATACCTCCATGCAACCGCATGAGCGTTATATGCACTTAATTGCAATAAACAATTATTATATCTTCATTGCAATATACGCGTACGATGTCTAGCCTATAAACAAGGTATGACCAGTATCTAACAGGCTATAAATTTTAACTCATATACCAAAGATTCTAATAAGTACAACACCATAAAAAGACAAAAGTAAAAAAATTAAAAAGAACTATTATTTTTTAATACACTTACTGACAATTAAACTCTATTGCATACAGTTGAATAGTATCGGTACCATTGCATGTATTGAGAATACACATTATACGCAGACCACTAAAACAAACAACAACAATTTAGGTTCCAAAGTGTTGTATCATTTTACAACTCGCGAAATTACAAGGACCTTGTTTCGAAACAAATAGTTTCTACTTCAAATACCTTAGACTTAGTCCACAAAGGTTCTTGTCATAACAGTTTGACGCTAAGCGTGTAAATTTTTCGTCATGTTTACTATGTGAAGAATTCATCATCCGGGCATTGTTGGCGCGGAATTTTATGCACAACAACAGTCTGGAACACCAAGAGTGAAAGTGTTCGTTACAGACTGTCCGATGTTGCGTAAAATCTTATGCCTAGTTTTACAATACTTATGTTTAAGATAGCAGACGATATAAGGACTAGCTTTCCGCGGCGCGGTTTCACCCGCGTCTGTTCTGCTCCCATCGCCAGTAGCGTGATAATAAATAGCCGTTAACCTCCCTCGAGAACTAGGCTATCATACGCAAAAAGAATTTTTAAGAAGACGTTTGCTAGTAATAAGACTTTACAATCTTCCAAGGTCCTCTATGAGCTCATATCAATGAACAAGCTGGTATGTATCATGCAGTTACTACATCTAACACATTTTAGATGCTTAACATTCGTCTCAAACCTGTAAATCTACCAAATAATTGTTAGTCATGTCAGATTTACAATAAATCTGTCAGTGCTAATCTGTTTCATGAAGTCTATCAATAGATCTAGACTAGTAATTCTACGCTTTTAGAATATTAAGTTTAAGTTTGATTATCTGATTAGTTCGCCCCGTGATTTAATGTTTAATATAATGTTATCTATTTACTATTAGTGACCCGCCATACTTTGCACGAGTGAACTCAGCTATATGTTTAGTACGACATCATTACAAAATCTTTAAAATTCTTGGCTCTTCTTTACTGTATATAATATGTAATATATATAGTAGATAATAGACACTGTCTTTGTGGTTCGGTGGTACTGTGTACGGATTACCACTTAAAGGTCTCGGGTTAAATCCCTGGTCGGGTAGTGATATTGGGGTTTTCTGTCGAAAAATTCACAGTATTATCCCGGAATCTGGAATTGTGCCCTAGAAATGGCAAAAGGCTCGAAAAATTAAGAAAAGTGGATGGTTAAAATTTACTTGAATAAACCGGGACATCCTTTTCAATTTGGATTGGTGTATTCAAAGCGGAAGAGTTTGTTTGTTTGAACGCGCTAACCTTTGGAACTTCTAGTCGGACGTAAATAATTCTTTTTGCCTATGATAGCTCAGTTTTCGAGTAAGGCTATGTAACATCAAGCTATACGAGAGCAAAGCAGTAAGCAAAGATGCAGATGAAACAGTAGAAAGCTAGATATAATATAAGATGTAGGTATACATTTTTCGGCAGAAATTATCTAAATGATAGTGAAAACAAAATTAAAACGTAGCACAGTTTAAAAGATATTAGCGGAGAAACAGAGTTAAGTATACAGCTACTTAACTCTATCCTATTTAGAGATTAAAAGTTAGATTAGTTAAACCTTGACGAAGAAGATAAATGGCAAAATACCTTAGGACGTGTTGGCCAATGTAGACCATGGGAAAGCTTTAGCAGACACTGCCAATAGTACATTTCATAAAACAATTTCCACTTTCAACGCACACCTGATTTGAATAACGAAATTGATTTTAATGAATGCGACGACACGTGCAGCGGCTGGGCGCGTGAATACGAATGTAGTGTTAGAATAGTGCATACATTAGCAACGTGTATTGACACAAGCCAGAGACACTTCCTACAAACACTAATATCATCTACAGATACCTCAGCTAAATTAAATTGCAGAATACTGAATTGAGTATCCCAGGTATTCGCTTTTATAGACACCTAAACTACTTAAGTTGTCTGAGATCGCAGAACACTCATCTAGCATCCTGGTTATTTGATTTGATTTTTATCCAACGAAAAGGATTGAAACAGTCATAACAATCATCAAATCATAAAAATTAAATAGCCCATTTTCAAGACTAAAGACAGCTGAACAGAAATCCAGATTTCCAAGACCATATAAAAAGTATACAAAGGATTTTTAATTAGAATTTCTTACACATTTACCAAGGGTTAAGAGATAAAATGAGTTCGTAACACAATGTTTGTCGTACTCGTAATACAATAAAAAAAATTCGTTGTAAGATTGCAAAATAATATAGGTTCTACTCATATATTTTGTTTGATTTACGACTCGTTGATCTGAATACCCTTAAACTTAGATGAAAATTAGATAATTAATGAAATCGATATCTATATCTGCGGGAATTCATTAATTTTTGAGTTTCTAATCAGTTAATGTGGAGTACAATACGGCGACGACACTTCGGTGCTATAGATTCTTTTTTTTTTATTTAACGGTAGTAATATACGAGCAATTAAAATAATAAATAACTACTACAAAGCAAACTACAGACTCGTTTCTTGATAATGTCGTGTTAGAAAGCGTCTTATCATCCGAGTACATAATGATAAAATTTTAGTTATTGTTTGATCTACAATCACTTCTAAATAATATAAAGTAAGGTCACTGTGTTATTCTGTTCCTTTCTCCACTAACTTCTTTACAACGGATATTGAAAAGATTTTTACTTACTTTTAGAAAGTTTCTTTAAGAAGGTATACAACATCATTACTTTAAATAAAATTCTATCAAAATTTAAATTAAATAAGACTCATTACATTATGATAGTGACAACTGTTACTGTACTGCGAGCACTTGCAAGCAAAAATGGACGTTATTGTTTTGTGATATGCACACGACATTTGCTCTAAGGGTGGTAAAGCAATTTTATGGTCGATTATACATTGTACACTCATGTGAAACTATGGCAGATAGTTAGTTTTGTTATAACGTTTATAATGGCTAGTATTGTCAAAATTAAGTAGTAACATACATAACTGTTGCACTACTGTAATCTTAATTGTTAGCTTCAAAATTAAACCCTCAATCAAATAAAAAAACTTATACAATTTCGAGTCGATTCCTCCTGATCTTGGCGATCGGAAAATTCTCATACATCTTCATTTAGGCACGTTCCAAGTTAGCCAAACTGTCAAATCTATCATCTAATCTATATAACGGTACTTGTTGCTTCTTCAGCACTGGAAATGTAAACCTTTGCACGTTTTACGAGCACTCAGCCTGCTCACAAAAGAACGTGCACAATCTCAGTTCCATATCTCACTAAATATATCTGTATCTTAATGCTTTTCGACGTTTGCCCCTGTTTTATTTAATAAAGAATTTATGTAAGTCTCAGATAAAAGATAGGTAAGTAGGAAAAGACCACGGATAAGCTATGAGCCAGATAAAGAGAAGTGCTGTTGTCATGTCGATAAAGAAGTAAAGGAGGTGGCTTTAGGCCTAGAGAAGTGAAGAGTTATTTTGGGGTTCTATTTTAGGAATCACGGTTCGATTTCTTTGAACCTGTATAAATAATTGTGAATGATTTGTAGAATATAAAACAGTATCTTTTGTACTTACTGTGTCTTAGCAAGTTTTATAAGGGTAGGGCCCTTAAAAATGTGGGCAGTCTCCTTAACTGGTAATTTTTGCCCGACTGCCGAAGTCAAGGTAAGTAATGTTTTTAGAGCGTATGTATGTATGTATGTGTATATTTTTATTTTTATTTTTTCAGGAAAACTAACAATTGTAACACATCTTAACACTAAACATTATATATAGAACAACTTAGGTAGTTACACAACCAACACCGTTTTTCACATAATAATTTATATTAGACACAGTTTATATCTAATTAGGTTTAAAATAAAGAGGTTTTGTATTTAATTATTACAAATTTTGAATAAGAAATATGAAACTTATGATAAATACTTTAATTTTTTTATGGTAAAGAATAATAATAGTGTAACAAAGGTAGAAAGGAAGAGGAAGATATTTATTTTTCAGTATAAAGTCCTTCTTTAAACTGATATAACGATAACGATATGGGTATGTAGGTATATCTATTTCTTTGGCACGCTCTACAGGCTAAATAGCTTGATGGATTTTAACACAGTGTCATTAGATTCGTATTGATTGTGGGAGTGACATAGGGTAAATAAACTTTATAGGGTAAAGAAAAATAGGTTTCTTTATTATTATTTATTATTAATATATTTTGCTTGTGTAGAGTTAATCTTTAAATAATAATATTTGTAATTAATAAAAGATTTTGCAATTTATCAATTTTTTTTAATTCAAAAAATTTGAGTAATTTTGAATCACAATTTTAATTTCATACGATATAATATTGCCTGATTACTTCGAGCACTAGAAGGAGGTCCTCAAGGCTCGATACTGGGACCTATAAAATGTTTAATTCTCTTACATAAGTGAACATAACTTAGTATATACGCAATGGAACATTAGTGCATTTGCCAATTAATTTGTAGAAAATCTTTTGCAAATTAGTAACGTATTTTAAATTTTTATTTTATGACTTATTTAGTTAGCAACGAGTTAAATCAAGCGTTTCAATTAAATTCGATAGGTTTACTGCGCGTATGTCGTTCAAAAGGGATTATGTAAACACAAAAGTAAAAAAATAACTTATAAGTAAAATGTTAACATTCTGGATTGAATGACTTTCTTTTAACAGCTGTATTACACTATAGTGTGCAACTGATATAATTTAATTTTAAACTTTCATAAAAATAATAAAACCCAACGACGCTTCCATTAATTGGCGCCAAAGTGTCTTGCTGCGTGTAATCTGTGGCAACGTTATCTCTGTCAGAAATAATCAAAATGGACAGCGCGTAAAAAAAGATAATTGAATTTCGCATTCCTGTGGCGAAGTGTTCCGGGCTCCGGAATCCGGACAGGTATAGCGAGATGGCGACCGATACCGCGGCATTTTTAGGGATCACCGCATTGTACGCTAAGCCGTAATTACTTTTAAACAGAAATGTTACAACATTGACATTTTTTGTTCAAACAAACTCTGAATAATAAAGGCCTTACCAGAAGCAGGGTATTAAGTATGTAAATATGGTTAGTTACGTCTTCAACGAATCCGCAATCTGATGGATTTAAATGAATCACGTTCCGCTGCACTACCGGCTCCCACGCTAAATGTAAAGCTTCTGCAACAGATATATACCTACCTATACATATATACGTGCACTCATCAAGTACTCTTTTAAAACGGTATATTGGTGCAATAACTAAAATTACGTGCATAACTAATTATTAAAGGAAATCGATTAGATTCAGGACTAATTAAGCGGTATTGGAAAGTTTAGATTCACACTGATTCACAATTTGCAAGGATTAATTGTATGCAAAATGTAGGTACCTATTTTGGTAAAACGTCATAATGTAAATAGACAAAGTAGCGTGCCGTCTTTCCGATATAATTACCATTGCGAGTGTAGCAGGCGCTAGGCGTGACATCCAAGCGGAACAATATTTAAATGTCCTCAATTTAAATTTGTTTGCTTTTGATATTACCTAACTAGACAATTCAGCCTAGCCTTCATCCTCGCGTCACGCTGAAGGTTGTACCGTTGTACCACCTTCCTTTAGACTTAACTGCCGACTTAAATAGACACATTTAAACTCGGCAATTAGTTTCGTCTCTCTAAAAGTCAATACAATTCAATTTAATGGACAAATGTGTGAGGAAGTTTGCATTACCTAAATGTTAAAAATATGTTACTGAGAATAAGTAAGATTTTATACATATTATAAAAATGTAAGTGTATGATAAATAGCTTCTGTGCTAGATTTTTAATGATTGCATTGGTAAGTAAGTTGGTGCAATCCGCAACAGTAGGTTAGTTCTAATTATTTCAAAACGCTCATGTGAAGCATAAGTAGATAGGGACCGACGCAATATTGGCTCGAGGTAATCAAACGGTGAAGACGTCAGGCTGATGTGTATGTAAATGTAACTGAATCCGTGCGCGGTGTCGTGCGCGGTGTGCCGGTGGTATCCGGTGCATTGTTGCTATGCGCCAACGATCACACATCATGGCTAATTGCGATTCCGCTCAGCGACGAGCGACAAGCGACAATCGCCGCAGGTTGCGACACACGGCGGCTAACACCGACCACAGATTATTAACATGACATGTTAATAACATCGCGCCGTGAATCGCGAATAATACATTCTATTGCTCGCGATTCACATCGCGAACCAACAATTATGTTGCGCAAGTATCCGCGTTCGACACAAGTTCAGTATGCGCCACACGCGCCACTCACCCCTTTAATTTAACTATTTTAATTGCATAAGCTATATATAGGCATTCATACGAATTACATGATGTCTTTATTCTTGTAACAAGTTTCACGTTATTGGCATTGCAGCCTCATCTGCATACAATTGAAAGATCAAGACCATCGGTCCGACGGCTGTGTACGAGTTTTGAAGCTCTGCCGCGCCGGTGTGCAAATATAACTGGTGCTTATTGTTGTAACCTACATTCGGTGAGTAGTTCTAATCGTAGAGCAAATGACCCACGAACACAATTGCTGTAATGTACCGGTGCGTGGTCGCGCGACGTAGCGCCTACTGGTCGACAAGTCGCGGCGCGGCTAGCCAACACTCCTAACAATCGTTTCGAAGGATCGATCGCAAGGAGCGATCTCTAAATGAAACGAGACTGACTCGCGTTCAAACGACACTGATGATGATACAACAGGTTATTGCATTGTATTTTTCGGGGTTATGCAAAAAATAAACGCAGAGGTCATTGCGTCACTAATTAAAATGCCTCGTGCGAAATTGTGTTGGTGAGCGGTTCGACGTCGGTGATGATGATCGCGTAGCCTCAGCACAGGCACTGTCACCGACGACCATGTTACACCACACGCTTGACCCGTCCACTTGATCTACTCTGAGATCGCGTCTTGTCTGAACATCTCGAGCCGATCGACTTTATTATACAATCTTTTTTTAACATTATGCAAAAGTAAACACGACAAAATTTACCCATCAAAGAATAGTTGTTTTAATTGTAACACATAGTCTGGTATAGTATATTACATTACTATAATAATACTATTATAATTTGCCATTAGGTTTCCTCCCCAAACTTAATGTAATTCAATCAACTCGAGATAGATCGGCCCCGATGACTCAGTTGTGATTCACTTCATCGGCTGTTATTAAAATTTCGTGACCTTTCATCGCCGTTGTATTAAAACATTAAAACAAATACGCAGGTATTCAATACGATAGAGCCTACCACTGGAGGGCAATCATCACACGCCGCGGGTTTGCATCGATACGTAAAATAAAACAAACGATAAAATACAATAATTCAAACTAATCTATACGGGATGCCCGTAGTTACAATTTTTCCGGAGGGAAAACACCGGGTCGGGGAAAAATTGGTAATCGTTTATTGTATTTTATAGATAAATTGTCATAACAATATGTATTATATTAGGTACTCACGAGTGCATGATATGTTATGTGAGGAACGTCGGGCTGTGATGAGCGATGCAGCAATGTTTCACAGAGCACAGACACGTATCGGTTATTTACCGCGCGGCCGCCATACCGTCCGTTCGCGACGAGGGTTCGGACGCGAGTGGGCGGCGCGAGCCGGCGTGCGCAGCCTGCATCCTCACTGCTCACTGCTGACACCGCATCCTCGCCTGCTGACAGTCCGCGTAAGGTTGCGAAAGCCATCAGAGGCTAACAACCCTCACAACACTTATAAAACATAAAAAAACGCTCGCTGCATCACCTTGCAGTCCTCGCACATCACCAGCAAAGTGCCACAGACGTACGAGTTACGACTACTACAACAGCACTCGTTATCGCACTAACTGCTATAAAATTCACCGATACGTCGCTCGTTACAAGTTAACAACTGCTATTTCAGTAGACCGTTTAATTATTACCTTGAGACCAAGAAAAGGTTTTACGATAACCTTTATAGATGATAAAATTGGTTAGATTATGGTCTGCACTAAATAGAGTTAAATTTAAGAAAAATAGATATAAAGACTGCCTTTGTGGTTCGGTGGTACTGTGTAAGGACTAAGGACGTACGCAGAGGTCGCGGGTTCGATTTCCACTCAGTGCAAATATTTGCGTGCATAACCTTGTCTATTTGCATTGATCGGGTGTTTTCCATGTATGCATTTACGTTTTGCCAATGTGACAAGATTTTAGTGTATTACACCAAGCCAGTATTATAATGTTTGTATTTACAAAAAAAAATATTTTAGTACCTATGTATATCCGCATTCTAGAACCCATAATACAAGCTTTAATGGTTTAAGCTAATTACTGTGGTCTACATGGCATTGAGTGCAGTTGTAAAAAAAAAGTATAGGTTTAACTGTAATAATTAGAATTACTCTTTGATGATCACTGTGAACAACAACCAAAAGTTCACTTTCTGAAATGACCTATAGATCTGGGTGAGCACAATAATCCACCAAATGTCGAAGTTCGTTGACCTGGAGGATTTATGGTGACCCAGAAACAAAATAATAATAACTAAGGAAATAGACAGTTGCCTGGTTTAATCACCACGCTTACTCAATCCTAATTGAGTAAGCGTGGTGACTTATGCTCATATTGCTTCTGCCTTCTTTATATGAAAACAAACCCTCACCTTACAAAGAGAATATAACGGGCTGGGACTGAATTATCCAGATTTTTATAATTTGCTAAATACTGACTTTTTACTTGCTAACCATAATATTATGTACTTACATCAAAGTGACACAGCTAAATTAGCAATCACAATTTTATTATTCCTTTCATGCATTAGATAACAAAATATTCCTTTATAAATCACGGTATTTATAAACAATGTTGTGTTGTTCAACAGCCTATCACTTCTGGAGGCCCTGGACAAATGTCAAACATTTCTATTCTATTCATAGGATAGATAAAAAAATGTATGAGATTGACATAAACGTTGGCGTTAGCTTATGTCAATCCAATAAATTTTTAAACCATTCTATGAATAGAATAGAAATCTTTGCCACTTGTCTAGGGCCTGTGTTTAGATACGAGCACACAACTGACAAAAGCTCAACTGGAAAGTTGTGTAATATTGTAGTTTGGCACGCTGTTATTGAACATCTATAAATAGTATAGTTTTGATAGTTACCTTTGATTTTACATCTTAAACATCATTATATTCATCGTCATCAGCCTAAAGTTCTCTTTTTGGTAGAGACAAATGTCTATCCAATCCTGACATTAACTTGACCACTAAACAATCTTTTGAGAAAAATGGACATTTGTTAGAGAACTCACATTTTATAAACCAGAGCAAGTTGACTATGAATCTACCCTCTATACCATTATATAAAGCGTAAGAGATTGTTTGTTTATTTCTTTGTTTGAACGAGCTAATCTCTGAAACTACTAGACGGATTTGAACATTATTTTTGCGTTTGATAGCCCAATTCCCGAGGAAGGTTATAGGTCATGTCACATCACGCTACTGGTGACGAGAGCACAGCAATGAGAAAATCGCTGGTGAGTATAAAGCTAGTGTAGTATACCGTTTCCTTCTGTCTTCTGTGTTTCTCCGCCCTACTAAGCCACGGATTGATTGATTTAATTAGGCTTTTAGTAATATTCATACAATATTTTCCGGAAGGTTTAGATTTATGTACCGATGCATACATTTGCGTGAGAAGCTACGCTGGGTCGCTAGTATTTTATATTATTACAGTGTCAATAGCGTCCAAAACAAATTTTGAAAGCTTTAAAGACGTCATTGTGTTGCAGTCTATGGTCAGCCAAAACTATGATCTGTCACCCTACAGTTGAGCTTTATTTGAACGTCATGAAACAACAAAGTCGATATCTTTATCACTCCGTTTGAAAAGTCAACCTGAGCGATAAATAGATCTCACAAAAACTTCAAAATTACCGACTGTACCTACGATCATTAGCGTGTAGAGGTAGTCAGAGTCATTGCACGTAGCCCTGATGGTAGTCAGCTGATGATGCAGAGGCACCAGGGTGTGACGAGTCGCTTCACCGCATCGCTCAATCTTCCAGAACGAGCGAACATTAACATATACCCACGTAACTATTTGTTGTAATTACTTGTACTTGAACATTCAACTTTTCGCGTTTATGTAGTGCCTTCTGTTGGCATGGTCAGGTTTTGAGGTAAAGTATTTCTAATATATACTGTGAATTTAGAGCTCTTCAGATATATACATGTCTACAATATACGACTGTAGGTGTAAGTTTGGTGAATCAATTAGTAATAATGCCAAAATGCCAAGAACACTATAGTCTATGATGTTACTCTGTTATAAGGATAAAGCTTATATGAATTATTGTATGAGCGTGTTTGCGACATTGAGTCATACAGTCTACATAACGTGTTGGGGTTAATAAGTAGCTCCTTGATCTTATGATGCGATGTTGGGTATTTCCACCTGCTCATCAGAATATCAAACAAGCTTAGAGACATAGTTATTTTTGTGTTGTATGGTTTTTTAATTGACTATCCTATTAATATTACAAATGCGATAAGCGAAAGTTTGTGTGAGTGTGTGTGTGTTTATCACCACACAGCGACTAAACGGCTGAACCGATTTCAATTAAAATTGGTATGCAGATAAATTCGGTGCCGGAGACGGACATAGGCTACTTTTTATCTCGAAAATCGGTCTGGTTCTGGAGGGATACAACAAACTGTATCTTACGTGTGGGCGCGCAGGCGCAGCTAGTATTGTATATAGGTGTTCAGTGGTATTGTGTACGAACTGCTACGACGTCTCGGGCTCGATCCTGAGGATGGATAAAGTACATAATATTAAATTCGTGAACTCCTGTGGTAAATTAAGTTCATCTTACTTTATACTTATACCAAAAAATAACAGTTTATATAATACCTACATAGAAACATTTATCACAGTTTACATTTTTACAGTTGCCTTTACCTTTTGTAGCAATATGCAAATTGAGGCAGCCTGTAAAGCACACATTTTACTTTTTAATTTTCCTTTACAACATAGAAAGCTGTAAGTAATTAAGTATCTATAGAGTTAAGTGTATTGCCTGCGTCACTTTGCATGCTACTTGAAACTGTAACTTACAACAATTGTAATAACCTGGCGATTAAAAAGAGTAGCCTGAGTTTCTTGTCAGTTCTTCTCATGGCTCTACTTCGGCAGCGAACTGGCTGTAGGTTAATTTGCTGACATTTTGTAAACTTTGACGTTCATAAGTGTTAATTTAATTAACCTATTTGAATAAACATATTTCATTTCATTTCATTTCAATTTATCAGTCGTCGAATTCTCAGTAGCTATTAACCCAGCGCAACGTCTGAAACGTCTTGGTAAATAATATCTTACAATAATAACGTGGGTGTTATGCCAACCTCTTTGGGGAACAAAGGCGTGAGGCAATGCAATGTTATGTTAAAAATTATATCTTATCTGTTTTTTTTATTACTTTCTTTTTGATTTTGATTTTATCTCTAAATGCATGTGAATGTTTCACATTATTGTGTTCATGATCAAATCTCACTGATCTTATGACAAAGATAATTTGTTGCAGTACAACTAAAATCAATCTGAAAGTAAGATTAGACATACATTGTACTAATTAAATAAACAATATTTCCTCTTCCTATATTTATTAATTTAAACAAATTTCTACAATCAACATGAGTGTAGACAAAAATCTCATATTATTAGACATGACTATTTAATTAGCTTTTAATGTTTTGTTCAACATCCTTACTGCGGTCACCAACCTGCCTGCCAATCGTGGTACAATTGTCTTAACTTTTCATATTACACATATAAGAAAACAATTGATTTTCGAATTTACTTGTAAATAACTAAGAATCTTCCTATTTAAGACATTATGATTTTGTAAGAGAAGAGCCTTACGTCGCGTCGGCGTCACTGAGAACTCTGAAATGCAGCAGATGCAATAGAAGTTGTTATATCTTTAAGCCGTCTCTTTCAGACAATCTTTGGATAACTTGGTTTTATCTATACATATAATAAAAATGTAACCGGTCGCTATCTGTACATGGAAGATATATGAGAAAAAATATTATTGGGACCTTATCAACGCAAATAGAACCCAAAATAATGATTGTTACAATTTTTGTCTGTTTGTCTGTTTGTCTGTACGTTTGCTCATGCTTATCTCAAAAACGGCTTATCCGATTCAAATATGGTTTTCACTGATACATTGTGGTAAGCTTCACTTAACATTTAGTGTTTGTTTCATGTCAATCGGTTCATAAATAAAAAAGTTATGCCAATTTAAATAATCACGTCATACATGTGGTATGTATTTAGCTTAGGTTAGTGTGTTTTTAAGTTAGGTTAACACGTCTTATTTCTTTATTAAAATGTAAATACTTTATGAGTTAAAATGTAAATAAAAGTTAGATTTATATTTTTCTGGGCTTATTTTATTTTTATTTTCTGTGATAAAAACAACTGTTGTGTTAAGTGAATAAGTGGTATTAAAGTGAATTACGAAATAGTAGTAGTCGATTTACGCTGTTTTCAGCATGAATGGATCGGATCGACCAGGGAAGTACTACCCTCTCATAGAAGATCGTTGTAAGAGTAATAGTATCCATATTATTGCGTTTCGTTCGGTAAGTGCGAGAGCCGGTGGCCCAACTGATGCAGAGATGACAATCCTCGCAACATGTGTGGGACCAGCTGAGTATCCGTGGAGGCCACTTGAGCCTTTACAGCTGCGAAGAGACATCGCCTCCTCAATGGCCGTCTTCTATCGCCTTTACCACGGAGAGTCTTCGCAAGAGCTCTTTAAATTCATCCTACCCCCTCCCTTTTTATCTAGAACGACACGTGCGGGACTGAAGTGCTACCCTTTTACAGTGCAATCTAAAGGGTCTCGAATCAAACGGTTGAGCACTTCATACCTATATTTGTCGCTCAATTAAAGCCTATAACTCTTTGCCGACGCATGAATTTATATCTAACTTTGATCCTGGGTCTTTTAAGCGGGGCGTGAAAAAGCATCTCACTAAGCCGCCATAGTGGAGGCCAACATACCGGTAGTTTGGCTTTTGGAATGGTGGCCACCACTTCTGGATTCCACTGACTGCTTACCATCAGGCAGAGTAGAGTCATATTTAAAAAAACCTTATAGCGTTTTTATTCCTCGGAATCCTCTCATTCCAAACAATTTTCCGTTTAGTTTTAAACGAGTTCAGTTTTCAGTGAACCTATGTTTCGCGATGACAATTAATAAAGCCTAAGGTCAGACACTAAATATTGTTAGTGTGGATCTAAATATTAGCTGTTTTTCGAGTCAGCTTTATGTGGATTTGTCACGTGTAAGTAATCCTAGCAGCCTGTATGGCTTTGATCCCCGATGGCTATACGTCTAATATCGTATATAGAGAAGCACTTACTGTAAAGATTTTTCTTATTCACCTAAACGAAGATGTTTATAATTCAAAACAAACCAAAAGATATCCAAAAAATGCTGCCCAAAATCACTATTCCACGCGGACGAAGTCGCGGGCACAGCTAGTATTATATACTTTTAGGTAAATATTCTGTTATAAATAAGACTACTCAAAAAAAGTAACAACAGTTCTGCAACTTCCAAGTATAGGTTAGTACTTATAAATTATATCATACAATATAAATTCAAACTAAATTGTCATTAACTAAACACCATAAAAGGGCTAACTGCGCTGTTAATGAATACCTACTTACATCATAATACAGAATTAATTAATTACTCAACTGTTCTAGTTCAAATATTTTTTATACTTATATAAATTTCTTTGTAATAATTAACTTATTACTAAGAGTACTTAATATGAAAACAAAACAAAGTCACAATCCTTTAATTAGCATACTAAAATGGGCCTAATCGAACGGAGAAGTACTACCCTCTCATAGAAGATCGACGTAAGAGTAGTAGTATCCGTACTATTGCGTTTCGTTCGGTGAGTGAGAGCGCCGAGGGTCCAATTTTCTCCCTTTTTCTTTATCCTCACCTCCCTCAATTCTTTCACCTACCCCACTCCTTTCACGGTAAGCAGCAGCTTCAAAGAGTCCCTGGCATTGTAGAAGCAATGTAAGGGACTCTGAGTCGTACATGAGTGACAGTTGCCACTAATTGTCATCAGGTGGGCTGTTTGTTCCTCTGCCACTGTCAGCAATAACAAAAAAGTAATAATAATATCTAAAACCTATCTACCTTAGCGCTCATGAATCTCAAATTGTAACCATCTGGCTATTTAACGCTTATAAAATGTTTAGTATTTGTTCTTGTGTTGTAGTTAATAAATACGGGTCGCTGACGTTTCGGACACAATATGTTCGGACACAGTGGCCGAATTGACACTTTTATATTTTATTTTATTTTCTCTGTCGTTTCGGACACTGCCTATTCATAGTAGCTGCTTAGTACAGCCAGAAAAAAAGGTTTAAATAAAATGTGTATAAAAATCTTTTTACATTTTTTAAAAATTTTTTTCCTGTATAAAATATGTCGCATGCTTTAAAATATATTAGGCGGAAGAAAAGGATTTCAACATTAAGGTATCGCTGGATGTTTTTGTCTAACCGTACAAAACAGGATATTTTATTAGTGTCCGAAACGTCAGTAAAAACATTTAGAAAAAAATAATTTGTCGATTGGGTCAAAGTGTCCGAACATTTTGTGTCCGAAACGTCACCCACTCATAAATACTTGTGTACCTTGTCCAAAATGTATTTTGACTATGCTATCTGCCGTGTGTCTGTTTTCTGCAATAAAGTTAACCGTAGTAGGTAAAAAAGAGAGGTTTCAAAGGAACACTCTAACTTTATAGATTACTAGCTGTTGCCCGCGACTTCGTTCGCGTGAAAATTCAGATGGGTGCCTCTATGAGAATATTGCGTGCCTGATTTTATGGCAATCGTACATTGTATCAGTATTATCCGTCTCTATGGCGAATCCAGTTTAAACCCGCTACCGCTAAAACTGACAAACCACTTTCACACAAACTTGCGTCTCTTATTTGCCCATTTAAACCACCCTTATTAAATAATCTTTATTAATATATATATAATATATATAATAACATATATTAATCTGAATATTAAAAAAAAGAGTATTTTCTAGTAATTTGGTAATCCTAATATAAAAACTATAGAAATTTCATACAAACTTTGCCACCCATTTATATCCCCTTACGGGATGTATTTCGCAAAATTCCGTCTAAGTGAGCACCTATATCCTAATAGGAACGACAATGCAAACTTTGAGATTCCTAGCACTTGTTGTTTCTGAGATTTCGTGTTATGTAAGTGAGTGACCTTTTGCTTTTATGTATATAGATAGCTTTTGCCCGCGGCTTCGCTCGCGTGAATGTCGTTTTATTCAATAGACATTTTTATATTGTTTAAATACTGTTTTTCATACTATTTTTAATCTCCCATTCATACAAATTCTCTTTTACCTACCTAAAGATGTCCCTCGTAAAAACAATATACAATACACAAAGGCAAATTTTCACTACAATAACTTTCCCCTTCCCCTTCTTCCCTATTGCACTTTTCTCCACTCTCCATAGTTTCCTCCTTCCTCTCCTCCCCTCCCCCTTCTCCTCTTCACCTCCTTCAGCATCCCGTGCCCCTCCTCCAGCATCTCTTGCCCTTTCCTCCACTTCCCTCTACCTTGCCTCCTCGTTTTCTCCTCTCTGCCCCCTTCCTTCTCCTTTCTTTTCCTCCTTTCCTCTCCCTTCCTATCACTTCCTATCCCTTCCCCTCCCTTTTTCCACCATTCGAGAACTCCTTTCTTTCCGCGTTCCTTCCCCCCTTCCTTCCTCTACTGTCTCCCTCACTTCCCCCTCATTTTCCTCTCATTTTCCCCTCATTCACCCCTCACTTAACCCTCACTCCCCTTCACTTCCCCTTACTCCCCCCTCACTTCCCTCTCACTTCCCCCTCACTGCCCCCTCACCCACCTCACTTCCCCCTCAGTTTTCCCTCACTTCTTCCTCACTTTCCCGTTACTTCTCCGTCACTTCCCCTCACTTTCCTCTTACTTTCCTCTAACATTCCCCTCACTTTCTTCTCACTTCTCCCTCACTTCTCCCTCGCTATCCCCTGACTTCCCTCTGACTTCTTCCTGACTTTCCCCTCACTTCTCCCGCATTTCCCCCACACTTCCTCTTAACTTCCCCCTCACTTCCCCATCACTTTCCTCACACTCCCCCATCACTTCCCCCTCACTTTCCCCTCCCTTCCTCCTTCTTATCAATTCCTCCTTTTCCTCCCTCCTTTCCCTCCCTCCTCTTTCCTGTAAATTTCAAGTCGCTAGTTTCAAAAGCTAAAGATCTTTGTATAGAATATTTCATCCCTAATTTCACCTCTCTAAATCCACCCCTGTTAAAATAAAATTATAAGGATATTTTTTTATTTAAATAGAAGTATTCCAAAACAAAATTTCAAAACTGTAAGTTGAAAAATGAAGAAGATTCATATAATTGATTTCAACCCTTTTCACACACTTAGGAATTATATTTTAAAAAACCCTTTTTTAGTACAACCTCTAGACATTTAGACAAACACACCCTCCAAATTTCAAGTCACTACGACCAGTAGTTTAGGCTGTGCGTCAGTCAGTCAGGGCAAAGCCTTATATAATATGCATGGGTGTATGGATGTATGGATTAGACGTATAGCCATCGGGGATCAAAGCATACAGGCTGCTAGGAATGCTAACACGTGATAGAGCCACATAAAGCTGACCGTGCGAAAAACAGCTAATACTTAGATCCACGCCCACAACTTTTAGTTGTGTCTGACCTTGGGCTTTATTAAGAGAAACGCGAAACATAGGCTCACTAGAAACTGGACTCATTTAAGACTAAACAGAAGATTGTTTAGAATGAGAGGAATCCGAAACATAAAAACGCTATCAGCTATTCCGTAACCTGTTAAAGTCTCTGTTTCTATCAGAAAATGTTCGACGTGATTCTTTAAATTGGCATAACTTTTTTATTTATGAACCGATTGACATGAAACAAACACTAAATGTTAAGTGAAGCTTACCACAATGTATTAGTGAAAACCATATTTAAATCGGATAAGCCGTTTCTGAGATTACAGACAAACAGACAAACAGACAAAAATTGTAACAATCATTGTTTTGGGTTCTATTTGCGTTGATAAAGGCCCCAATATTTTTTTTTCTCATATATCTTCCATGTACAGACAGCGATCGGTTACATTTTTATTATATGTATAGATAGATAGATAATGGCTTTGCTCAAGCTTTGGTATTGTCCATAAGCGTCAGTTACCACTTACCATCATGTGACCCTGCTGCATCTAGCTGAATATACATATAAATTACATTCAAGAAATACATTTAAATTCATAGATATAATTACATATATACATAGCTCAACGCCTATCCTCAAAGTGTAGGCAGAGGTGTTAAACAAACCACTTTTCGCCATTTATTTTGGGTCACATGTAACAAAGGGCGAGCCTGTTGCCATAATATTGGCCACATTTCCAAACTCCGGGCTAATATTGAGGATTTCTAGACCAAAACCCAATATTACTTCACCCGACCTGGGGATCGAACCCAAGACTGCGTGGTAATCCGTATACACTACCACCGAACCACAGATGCAGTCTAAACAAAAGTTCGTAGAGCTAAAACAGAGTCATCGTTAGCTGTTTACACCACTTAGTTAATTAGCGTGATGGTGACAATTATGGTTGTTCTCGCACGTGGTATGTAAGTACATTCTCTACATCGCTTCACAAAAACAAGAGTCAGTTGCGGACAGGTCAATTACGGCGCTCTCTATACAATTACTTACTAATTAAAAGTGGCAGTTTCTTAACCTGTTAAGTACCTTTTTATATGTATGTAGAGTTATATATATATATATACTGTTAAATAAAGCGGAAGAGTTTGTTTGTTTGTTCGAAGGCGCTAATCTCTGGAACTCCAGTGGGATTTGAATAATTATTTTTGTGCATGATAGATATAGAGTTCTTGAGGAAGGTTATAGGTTATACTTTCACGCTACTGTCAACGGGAGTATTGCAGTAAGCAAGGACGCGGATAAAACCGAGTCGCGGAATACCAGTACATTATATAAAAGAATTAGATTTAACAGGTGATTAGTTAATTTCTCGTTGATCAGCCTTTTAGAAACTGGGGGTAAACCTAATGTAAAAAACTATGTAAAATTATTTGAATAAATGGATTTGAATTATGTTCACTGCTGATTAAAATCTCCCCCATTGACAACTAAATGAATTAACGAAAAATGCTTAGTTAGATCCGAATTAGCGTATTTAAAGCATGTTAGTTTGCATATGTCTGTCTTTTGTAAGAAACATTTGCCCAACCGCTATAAAAAAAGTTGTTAAGTTATTCCATGTTGAACAGTCACGTCGATTTTACACTAACAATTCATTAGCTGTATAACCTTTACCTTCGAAGCCTTTCCGCCATCAATGTCACTTGACGGTTTCCTAAATTCACTATAGTGTTTGTTTTTGTTCTCTAAATAAACAATGTATTGTATAGCTAACGAAATCGGCGTATAATTAATAGTAAATTGAGTTGTGTACTAAGCTAATGTCTTTCTACTTACCGTACTAAAGTAATTAGTCAATAGTGATTACTATTTATATTCATGTTATTGTAATGCAAAATGGTGTTTGTTAAGTATTCATTCCAAAACTTTTTGATGACTGAGGCATTGGTCTGCCGGGTACGGGGCAGTGGCAGCAGCATCTTAGCTATGATAGCAAGCAGGCTCGACTGTGTGTTTATCACTGCTACATGATACCAGCTGGGCCTGTAACACTGCAGCAGTGATGACACATTTTGTTTATATTTATACATAATACTAACATAGTTTATAAATTCTCAACTCAAACATCATGGATCTCTGTTGTCTGAATATAAATGAATAAATTATTGAATTATTAGTTGTCGAACAAGACAATTCGTAAGGGAGGCAACGAAAAATTAACAAGACGAAAGTATCATTGAGCCTGTGATGGTTTCACTCACCGAACATCCAAATTGTATGTCGGAAAAATATCTATAGCTTTGCGCTCGAACTCTGGGCAATCATACTGATCTGTAGAGAACACTTGTCTGTTTCGAGTCGACCAGGTACAAGGTCTACGAGAACTGCGCAATTTATTCATTTGAAGGATTCTCAAATATAGAACTATGTATTCTTTCAGTCTTTTACCTATAGTCTAAAAAACTTCACGAAAATTTTATGCGAGGTTATTTTTATCTATAGACTCATTACTTCATTCTTAAAGTTTCATTTTTAAAGTTTGGTACATTAGAGGACTTAGCCCTATTTGTTCTATATTAATGGTAGAAACTTGGATTAGTCCAAGTCTTCGCAATGTTTTTCTTTACGACACCTACATGACTTGTATTATTGAGAACTTACAGGTTGTTATTTTATTTCTATTTACTAGTTATTAACACATCAATAACATTATAAATTTATTCAGTGTTATATTTAGGATGCTTCATCGCGAGCGTCTGCACAAATGAGCGCGTAAATTGTTCGCGCAGTGGACTGGACGCGACGCGGCCGACCGTTCTCCTCGCTGAAATAGCCTTTTATATAGATACCAGTATATAATATATTTATTGAATTCTCTCTTTGAAAATGTTCTCAATAAAGAATTTCATTTATATTTGTAACGATTCGGTCGGAATAACAGGAGAACAATATGCGTTGTATGAAAATAAATTTATTTTGTTGACTGATTTTTATATGAAATATGCTATTGTCAGTACCTAGTATAAGTAAAGTATTATAGTAGTAAAGTATGTAAGTGTTGGCTCTTTATTCAGCTGATGATAAATGATAAGCAATAACCCTCACTAATATGTACCTAAGTGTACGAGGTCAAAACCCGCCATTCGTTTACCGCTACTGCTAAAAATATAAAAAGCTCTATAAATTGTTGCAAAGTTAATATTGTTAATTTCAATTCATTATCACTACATAGTCGCTGCCCGCTGTGTCTGACTGTCCCTATGTATGCTTAGATTTTTAAAACTACGCTACGGATTTTAACGCGGGTTTTTTTTTTTATTCACACAGTGCCATCTAGCCCCAAATTAAGCAATTATATTTGCTTGTGTTATGGGTACTAAACAACTGATATACTACTTAGATACATTTTTTTTGTAAATACATACATATCATAGATAAATTACACCCAGACACAGAACAAACAATCATGCTCATCACACAAAGATTTGTCCTGGGTGGGAATCGAACCCACGACCTCCGGCCTAGCAGTCAGGGTCACTAACCACTAGACCAGCAGGCCAGTCAAAATAATAATTTTAATAATAATTTTAATAGATAGAGTGATTTAAGAGTAGCGTTTATATATGTATATAACATGCATAATATAGTTGAGAAACAATGATTATTTTAGAGGTTTCTAATGTGATGTCGTAAACAAACAATTTATTTGCGCTTCCATAGCAAACGCTGGCTGAACCTAACTAGATAGATCAAAATAATGTACTACAGTAATGTACACCTTAAAAAGGTCTACAAAAAAGTTTGCAATGGTATTTGTATATCTCTTAGGGATAACCCACACTAACCATTTTTATACTTTACTCTTTAGGAGAAATAATGGCTTATTTACGAAGAAATTTTAAGCAATACAGCATTATTCCTTATTCAATTAAGTACCTTAAATACATTGTGCATCAATATGGTCTTTGAAAACATGTAATTTAAATGAATATTTTCAAAGATATTACAGATTTAAAATACAGGGACATAGCGTATGCGGCGTTACCGGCTGAAGGCATTCTGTAGTAAATATACTACAGAATGCCTATAAAAAACGTTCACAGCTTTATTTCTTCGCATGAGTGCAATGCTGATACTAAATATAGTAACAGCATTGCACCCGTTCGAAGCCGGGGTGGGTCGCTAGTAAATCTATAAGTTCCTACCTTCCCTTGCCGTGAATTGGTAACAGATGACTAATTGATGTGATGATGACCAGTTCACCTGTTTACCTTAGGATATAGATCTCTGTAATCTCTCTCTCTCTCTTTCTCTGTCTCTCTTAATCTCTCTATCTCTCTCTCGCTCTAAAGTCTGTGTCTTTCAGTTCAACTCTATCGCCATTCGATATCCACATTTGCTAAAGAATTTGACTGCTGTACTGCAGCACAATGCAGAGTACGTGCGACTGCTGTGCATGAACTTGTGTTTTGGACTCAAGAGTTTGTGTGATCTAATAATATTTGATACAAGCTAAGTGTACGCCTGTGTTCGTCAATAGTTCGCGACATAGGGCTTGTTCCTTAGTGCGGCAGTTTTTCCAAAGTATTTATCAGGACTCCATCGAATTAAATTTTGCTGTAAGTATTATATTTAAGTAGCATTAAACAACACCACGGCTTTGCTATTTAATATAGGTTGCATCTTATTTATTACATGTTTCCGCCGTGTTCTGTCGTAAACAAAATGTGTAGGCACGCACGGTCCACCGCACCGCTGGCGCGATCCGTCTAACATAATCCTTAATACAGACGGCGCCAGGGGGCGCTGGCACACACTAGTTTATTACTACCCACGGCAATAAACCTCCTGTCAACATAAACCTATTAATTACGAGCGGTTCTAACATTCGTTTTCTTCTCGTACGAAATAACTTCTTTTATCTTGCAAAAATATTGTAACAGAAAATGTTTGAAACTTCTTAGGAACAGATTTTTTATTCTACAGCACTAAGCCAAAAGCGTTAGGCAAATATGAGGGCTATTCCCAATAGTCTTACCAGTAGAACTACTGGGAATTTACTTCCCAATAGACTTACTGATAGTAAGACTTATGCTACAAAATGAGTTGGGTAGGCTATGAGCTTTATTCAAAGGTACACACAGTTATGGTGATTTTATACAATGTACTTTAGCACTTCGATATCTTCTTAACCCACCAACTTAAAACCAGCTATAAATCTTACTAACGATAGTGTATCGAATAATCTGATTATCGTCGTCAGACTTCTAAGATTGTTGAATATGCGATCTCTTAGGAACGGATGGGTTAGGACCACCTCAAACAGACCTTGACGATTGCGGTTTACCTAAATATATAGATTAGTGTAAAAAGAAGTCGCTGGAAAGCGTCTGTCTATTTGGACGCGCTAATCTCGATTGCCACCCAATGGATTTGGATGCGGTTTTCAATGTTACATTGTAGATTTCTCAAAGGTTTCAATGATGATAATACATAAACCTATTCAACAATAAGAGACGAGCAGCTATGATAATACTCAAACAAGCGGCAAACGGGTAACAACTTTTAGTACCAATGCAAAGCGAGGCGGAGCGCTAGTAATTCCATAATATGGAGAATATAAATTTGAAATAGAATGTAAATATATCTCGATATCAATAATAAACACTTGGTCAGTAGTTACAATAAATTGGGCTAAAGGTTTTATATTGCGTAGCGTCACACGTCAGGTGCGCATTGCGCAAGCGCATCGCAGTCTGGCGTGATGCAGTTAAACGCTAACCAAGCAAATAATTAAGATACTTATTATTAAACAAGTAATGCGGTTTTCACGGATGGTTGTCATTTAATTTCATCCACATTTTTCTATTTTTATCATTGTAATCAAGAATATTATTCTACACTTGACGCTGGCAGAAATAGCTGACACAATCGTCGGCTCTGTTGCCATAAAAAAGGAGAAGAAGAAGAAGAAACAAGTAATGCTTCATCAATATAGTAGATAGTTATAAAAATAATAAAATTCGTTTCTGTAAAAAGAAAAAGATGCCCCAGATATAACATTTCTAGTGTAATCAGAGGCCCTAGATGAGTGGCAAAGATTTCTATTATTTTCATAGAATAGATAATAAAATGTATGAGATTGACATAAGCGTTGGCGATAGCTTATGTCAATCCAATACATTTTATAATATATTCTATGAATAGAATAGAAATCTTAGACACTTGTTTAGGGCCTCAGGTCAGAATTCATTTCTTTGATCTTCTTCTTCTTAGCTTATCTTCTTATCTTAGAAGAGGGAGCCTACTACCACCTCATACAGCAGTATTATTTTAATATTACTTTGTGTTTTGTCTTTTTCTTTTGTACAATAAAAACAGAGATAGAGACAAAGTAAGGCTATAATATGATTGCTATAGAAGTTGTGGCAGGACCCCAGAATTCAGCTTCAGATATTGCGTTATCTGTAGCGTCGAACAATTCCTATAGAGTGCAGGTGTTTGGTAACGCAGAACTACGGTTTATTTATGTGCGCAGAACACGATATAAAGTGTTCCATCGTTTGTGGAACGACACCACACACAGACAGGTTAGGTTTGTACCATCGGTGATAATTTCTTTGATGATGAACATTTTATTCCCACAATTCATCTTCAAGATGATAAAAGAAACTGCCACCACTGCGATCCAAAAAATATTATATTTAGGGGCGAATTTTATCCAGCAATGATTGATGACATTGAGCTAAAATAATAATGATTCTCTCATACCTAATTCAAACTTCTAGAAAAATAGTAAGCATATACGTATAACTAGTTATTGCCTGCAGCTTCGCCCGCGTAAATGTCTCTGTTTATACATTGACGATTTTTCATAAAAACTTTCGTTCCATAATTGAATACCTTCGAGCCATTTTGTCGCGATAAAAGATAGCCTATGTTGTTGCCAAAGGTCTATTCTATCTCTATACTCAATTTTATCAAAATCGGTTCAGTGGTTTAGGCGTGAAAGCGTACAAGACAGACAGAGTTACTTTCGCATTTATAATATTAGTATGGATAACAGTTGTACATACCAATAATTACACAAATTGCATTTCTATATCAAATTACGAACGCACGACTTAGATCAATATGCTTAGTCAACAATTAGGTATACAATGGCATAGAATGCATTTTTGGTCTAACCTTCGAGAAAATGATTCTTGATAGTCAATGCAGCATAAAACAAATATCTAATGACTAATTAATATTTCTTCATGTTATGATACTAGTATTAACGGGACCTATTCAGGTATTTACAGGAAAAATCAGTACTTTCTAAGTACAAAATAACTTACTGCGTAATTTTTTATTTCTAGTGGAATTAAATAGAGGCAGGTTATGCTGGAGTAATGGCATCTAACAATGGAATATACAAGGATGATCGCCACCGAAAAATGACAAAAGAAAAGAAGGACAGCAAATAAATAATCTGTATGTGTATCAATCGAACCGGACATTTTTTTTAAACTAGGTATTTCTGAAAATACACAACTTTTCATTTTAATGAACTCACTACGTAATATGTAACGGTGAATTACTTAATAACAATTATTGAGCCTGAAATCTATTATTAACTAGGTTATGTAAGTCTAATGACGCACTTGGTGTCACTTTAGTGAAAGGTCTTCCATTTTGACAGCGCTATCAAAATAAATATTTCTCTGTGTTAATTTCGTAAAATATAAATATTATAAAAATATTTAATTTACAAAATGGATAATTCACGTGCTAAAGGACAAAAGAAAAATTGCTGAGAAGGTTATCTAAAATGGCGCCCACGAGGTGGCAGCACTGACTAATCAAGTCTAGCTGTCAAGCGCTTTTTGAAAGTTAATACCTGATTGGCCCAATGTGAAAGTTGAAGTGGCGCAAACTGGTGGCGAAAATTATCCTAAACACCCTCATTGCTATAACTACTATGGCTAGGACACTCAGTGTGTGAACTATTGTTCTATTTATTTATTTATTTATTTATTAAAAACTTCATATACAAAGTATATTGGCGGACTTAATGCCTGAGGCATTCTCTACCAGTCAACCATTACGGGTGATGCAGAGAACAACAAAATAGGTGTATCTGAAGACAGTATGAAGAGATTATCACAAGGAGTTACAATACTAAATAAACATACATACAATCATACATACACATACATAGCCTTACGTTCAAAAATATACCTACATAAATATAAAATATAAATATACACATATACATAAACTTAATAATATATATTTGATCTGAATCATTGTGATGAGCCTGCTTTTTTATTCAAAAGAAGTTCACGCACCTTCACCTTAAATGTAAAACGGTTAGTGGACATCCTGATTTCAAGAGGGAGCGCATTCCACAGACGGATAGATTGGACAGGAAAGGAAGAGTCTACGAAATTAGAACAGTGGGATGGACATTGTAGAAGTAAATTATTAGAAGAACGAAGGTTTTTATGATGGTTACTGCATAAGTACTGAAAGGAGTCCATTAGGTAAGAGGGAGGAGTGGGAGAAGTTAGAAAAGAATAGAGAGTAGTGAGAGTACGCATGCTACGGCGTTGACGAATAGGTAACCAATTTAGTTGCGAGCGATATGTAGACACGTGGTCATACTTACGAAGATTGAAAATGAATCGAATGCAGTTATTGAGAAGACGGTCATATTTGTTGAGAAGATCTGCATTCAGGTCTAAATAGCATACGTCACCATAGTCAATTAGAGGAAAAACTAAAGTTTGCACAAGTGTCACCTTAATCTTGGATGGCAGGAAGTTCTTCAGGCGATAAAGAGCGCGTAGGGTAGCAGTGACCCTTTGACTAACGCATGTTACTTGAGCCTGCCAGTTTAGAGCAGAGTCAATGTACAGACCAAGGTCTTTGACCGTAGCACTCAGCTCTATAGGGCAACCACCAAAAGCTATTGTTGGAAGCGTACTACTATCCACTTTACGTAGCATATTTTGACTACCTAGCATAATGACCTGGCACTTACTGGGATTTACCATCAAACCGAATCTATCTGACCAGCTCTTGATATAGTCCAGATCATTATTCACTTTATTAATTGCCGTATGTAAACAGTCTACCCTTTCGTGTGAATAAAGTTGCAAGTCATCGGCATACAGATGATACGAGCACTGAAGATTTTGGGTTATAAGATTAATAAAAATTGAAAACAATATAGGAGAGAGAATGCCGCCTTGAGGAACACCAGAATCAAGATAACACCAACCGGACGAGGAATCATCCAGGCGCACTGACTGCTGACGTCCCTGAAGATAAGACGAGAACCATTCCAATACCTCGGCAGAGATCATAAAGTAGGAGAGGATGGCTAGCAGGATATCATGATTGACGGTGTTGAAGGCATTGGCAAAGTCAACTAAAGTCAAGATGGTGACCTTAGCGTCCTCCATAGCCGTTCTCACATCACCAGTCACCTTAAGGAGTGCATAGGTAGTACTGTGACCAGGCCTAAATCCAGATTGTAATGGACTAAGTAACTCATGTTCATGCACGAATCTAGACAATTGTCTATGAACACAGGCCTCAAGTACTTTGGAAAGGAATGGGAGTATGGATATGGGACGGAAGTGATTAGCAAGAGTGGGATTAGAGATTTTTGGTAAAGGGATGACATAGGCCTTACGCCATAAAGATGGGAAACTGCCTACCTGGAGAGAGAAATTTATGATGTGGGAAATGGCTGGAAGAAGGTGGTCAAGGATAGGTATAATCATACTGCGACTGATGTTATCGCAGCCCACAGCTTTAGACCTAATGGACATGATTATCTTTTTGATCTCTGCCGAAGAAACTGGAGAAAAGGAAAATGGATTTATGTTAGGACGGGGAAGGCTAGCTAAGTACTCCAGAGTATGACACTTGGTTTGGTTATCAATCGGAGTTGTAGAGGAGAAATGACGGTTGATGTCGTCCAAACCAATTGTCTGAAACAACTCTGCAGATCGCTGTTTACCAATACCTAGAGTACCGAGGAACTTCCAGATATTGGCAGGAGAAGAGGATGAAATATTATCAAGAATATGGCGGCGTTTTGCATTGCGTATCATCTGATTACACCGATTTCTTGCAACTCTAAATTGTTGCCAATTGTCATCGGTGCGTTCTTTTTTAAATTTTCGAAAAATGCGATCCCTACGCCGCATCGCCATCCGAACACCCCTGGTCATCCAAGGCGCTGGTGGTCGCTTAAGTCTTATCCTCTTCACAGGGGCATGTACATCGTAAAGTTGTATAATCGATTTGTTGAAAATTTCGACTTTGTCCTCAAGTGTGGAGGCCGCCGTTAAAGAATTCCAGTTGAGTGCAGCGGCGTCATTGCATAATTTTTCTTTGTCCATGCGACCGAAACAGCGCCTGTGCAAAACTTTAGGTGAGGATTTGAGAGGTTTAAGAACGTAGGATAAATAGATAAGATCATGATGGGAAAAGCCAGGAGCAGGATGCTGACCATGAGAGGCAACAAGTGAAGGAGAGGAAGTAAGGATCAGGTCCAGCCAGGTGTCATTTCCATCGATATTATGATGAGTTGCTTGTAACGGAAGTAAGTGCAGACTAGTGGACTCAATAATATCGAGGAGTTTCTGTGAACGGGATGAGGAGTGGGCTAAAAGGTCCGTATTAAAATCTCCCATGATGACGTGATGTGCATACTCAGACCCTAAAGATTCCAGCACCGATTCGAGACTGGAGAAGTAATCAATAGCAGGAGGACAATAAACTACCCCAAGTAAACATTTGGCTCCTTTGACACAAACCTCGAGAAAAAGATATTCTACAGATGCAGAATAGTTACCAGGTGACAAGGCTAGAATTTTAAAAGAAAAGTTGGATCGCAGGTAAATAGCTACTCCGCCTCCTCGTCTATCAATACGATCATTACGAACTGAAACATAGCCGGAGAGAGGGTAGAATGTAGACAGAAGATGAGGTTTGAGCCAGCTCTCCGAAATCAGGATGGCATGAACGTTAGCATCGGTGAAAGTTGCTGACAACTCGCTGAAGTGGCTTGGTATACTCTGGGCATTTAAATGGCACACATTAAAAAAATTGTGAGATGTGTCCACAAAGGATTGCTGTACAAGATCGCCTAAAGTACCATTCACCGAGCAGAAACTATCATCCTCTGAACTTAAAGCAGAATCATTAGCAGACTTAAAAGAATCATTATCCTCATCTATGTAAGACATAAATAATAAATAAATATAATATTAGTAATAAAAATATACTTATATAATATATTAGTTATATAAATCTATAAACAAACTGTGTAATACGTTCATCTCTGCACCACCCGCCAGCATACATATTTACACATACATTAATAAAGAAAAATGCTTCATAAAAAAAAAGACAGATTAAATAAAAAAACAAAACAGAGAAAATGAAATACTATCAGAACAGTAACAAAACGCGGCAAGAAACAAAAAGTAAAAATAAGGTGAACGAAACGTAGGCAAGAACAAAAATTAAAACTAAACGCAAAAGAACAACAATCTATAAATCGATCAAAGAACACAGGTCACACACAATTAAACTAACCTTCAGCTGTCAATGTCATTTGACATTGAGATTTTGAGATTGACATATAATCTACGGTTTACTCCAAAACACTGTAAATATTTAAAACTTAATATAAATTATAAAATGTACTTCACTATCTATCATGGAATGATAGTAGGTAAACAAAAATAAAGTACCTACCTACATTGAAAAACACAATTGACAAAACAAATACTGGTGTGTTGTCGTACTATTCGCATTAGCGTCAGTTTCTACGTACTTTGGGATTCACCCCGGATAGTCCCTCGTTTAGGTTTCCGTTCTTAGCTGCCGACGATGACTCAGTCACCTTAGGATGTTTAGTCACTAACGAATTAAGCTCGAGCATGTTCGTTAACTTACGACGGCTTCCATCTGCGAGCTTGACTAAGATGACACCGTCCTGCGTCCAACACGCCCTCATGCCAAAGTGCAGCCTTGCCTTATGAAATACTATCTGCCGGGGTCTCGTGAGGAACTCTTTCACCGATACAGACGATCCTACTAGCATTTATAATTACGGTTTAATTTAAATGGCACACATTAAAAAAATTGTGAGATGTGTCCACAAAGGATTGCTGTACAAGATCGCCTAAAGTACCATTCACCGAGCAGAAACTATCATCCTCTGAACTTAAAGCAGAATCATTAGCAGACTTAAAAGAATCATTATCCTCATCTATGTAAGACATAAATAATAAATAAATATAATATTAGTAATAAAAATATACTTATATAATATATTAGTTATATAAATCTATAAACAAACTGTGTAATACGTTCATCTCTGCACCACCCGCCAGCATACATATTTACACATACATTAATAAAGAAAAATGCTTCATAAAAAAAAAGACAGATTAAATAAAAAAACAAAACAGAGAAAATGAAATACTATCAGAACAGTAACAAAACGCGGCAAGAAACAAAAAGTAAAAATAAGGTGAACGAAACGTAGGCAAGAACAAAAATTAAAACTAAACGCAAAAGAACAACAATCTATAAATCGATCAAAGAACACAGGTCACACACAATTAAACTAACCTTCAGCTGTCAATGTCATTTGACATTGAGATTTTGAGATTGACATATAATCTACGGTTTACTCCAAAACACTGTAAATATTTAAAACTTAATATAAATTATAAAATGTACTTCACTATCTATCATGGAATGATAGTAGGTAAACAAAAATAAAGTACCTACCTACATTGAAAAACACAATTGACAAAACAAATACTGGTGTGTTGTCGTACTATTCGCATTAGCGTCAGTTTCTACGTACTTTGGGATTCACCCCGGATAGTCCCTCGTTTAGGTTTCCGTTCTTAGCTGCCGACGATGACTCAGTCACCTTAGGATGTTTAGTCACTAACGAATTAAGCTCGAGCATGTTCGTTAACTTACGACGGCTTCCATCTGCGAGCTTGACTAAGATGACACCGTCCTGCGTCCAACACGCCCTCATGCCAAAGTGCAGCCTTGCCTTATGAAATACTATCTGCCGGGGTCTCGTGAGGAACTCTTTCACCGATACAGACGATTCTACTAGCATTTATAATTACGGTTATCCTTCTATATAATTTTCCGTGTACTAGCGCATCAGCCTAACGAGTAATAGAGGCCAAACTATTGTGTATGACGGTAGGAACGTCCTCAAAATCTTGTGATAACAATTAACCTAATGTGATCGTACGCCATGCCACCACCACCAAAAATGCCCCAATACCTTTATTCATTTTTTTAAATCTAATCGCTTTAACTTTTAAACCGGTTGCGAGCAGTCTATCTATCGTTGTACTTTAACAGAAGTCAGATGGCGCAGTGAAGGTTGGCTCTCCCAAAAATGTACCACCTTCTCCCATCTCCTTAAGTAGTATTATTTTATTATTACAGCTGACCAATTCTCTCTCCAAAAGTTTGTCTCCGCGCACCGCAACGCACTTGACAGCAATAATAAAAATTTAAATTGTATAATTTTTAAATTGTATAATAAAAATTGTTCTTATAATAAATACTAAGGGCGCTGGTAACAGATGGCAGACCACTAAACACATACGTTACTAAGAATAAACATGTTTATAAATGTCCACTAATTTCTTCACGTATAAAGTTTAACCTGTTGATAGCTCGTAACTTACAGTACTTAATAACTCTGGTGAGCTATATTTATCCCTGTAGTGCAACCCCACAGTTTTCCCAGAGTAATTTCAATACCCATAACACATAGCTTTAATGGGTTAAATGTGGATACACCTGGCAAGACAATGCAAATTTTATTAGTCTAGGCAATACGCTAACACGACAAACTGGTATTTTAGTGTGTTTATCAACGATAATGGCAGTAGCATAATGTATGATAGATAAGCAGGTTGTATTAGTTTGTCCTTTGATATATATTATAGTGCGAGGTCTGAGCTTACAACTTTTCATAAGCTGTAGTCGTATTAACATCAAGAGGATAAAGATTAAGTTGTAAAGTTCTTTTTTAGGCTTCCGTCTGTCTGTCTGTCTGTCTGTCCGTCTGTCTGTTTGTCTGTATGTCTGTTTGTCAGTCTGTCACCAGGCTGTCTCTCATAAACTGTTATAGATAGGCAGTTGAAATTTATATATTAATAAATACATATATATAAGGTAGCGTCACACCTATATTCCTCGAAGGAGTAGGCAGAGGTAACATACACGTTTTACCAAATATGTCCTGAAACATCGATATGTTTGAAACTTATGTCCACGCCATTGTGAACTCAATAATACAATTATTGAAATAACTGGGTCAACAACACAATTGCTGTACTGTAGCCGTGTATACGACGAAATAGTTTTCGCATATTATAAATGCCAATATACAATACAATTATTTATTGAAAGAGATTCAACTATTTTATATTAAAAATTGGTACTTTATTTCCTACAGTGACAGAGAGAGCCTGACTCCGTGGCGCAGTGAAAGCGTAAGCGACTACTGTGCACGAGGTTGTGGTTTCGATCCCCACACGAGACAAAACTGTGTTTGATCCATGAATATTTGTTCCAAGTCTCGGTGTACCTCCTCGTGTATGTCATTTGTATGTTTGTAAAATCTCCGCGACACAGAATTTGTTGCCTAGAGCGGTCATCTTTGAAAAAAATTCTATACTGTTATATGTACCTACTTAATATCATGGGTCCCTAAATAAAAAAAATTGCAGTGATAGCCGAGCTACATAAACGAGTTAACCTGTATTGAACGACGTTTCTACTGCTTTTCATGTGATTTGGCTACCATAGGGACTAACATGTTCAAGTAGTACCTTTATTTAATTACACGTTAACAACCATTACAGCACTCTTCTTTTAATTCAAGCGGGAAGTTAGGTGAAGTCGATAACTAACTCTAGTCTCAATAACACATCCTAATCGTAAACATCTCACAAGAGAAAAATAATACCCGCTATATATGTATTAAGTGATCGGGTTGTGTGGCGCCACCTCGACGGAGACTGATCAACCGCCCGTCGCCAAATGTAACAGTACCTAATTACTGACATGCAATAACACCTTTATGGAGCCATGTTATTTATTTAATAACAACAGTTATTGAACCAATCGTAAATTGGACAGCCTCAGTCCCGCAGTGACGCATGTGGATTTGATTTTCATGCAAGACAATATTATGCTTTGTATATTTTAAGGGTTGTTCTCTTTATATTTAAAGAGTATTAATAATAGTAGTAAATATTTACTGTACTTTCTGTCCATGTTTCCCGTCCAGTACTGAAACTATAACTCCTGGGATTAAACACTAACGAGGAAAAATATAAGTACAATAATCAGGATTGGCAAGAGTACTGGCATTCGTTATATTGGAAGAACTTCACACAATTGCCCAAAACGTGTATTTACCTTTACAGTATGTCACCGATGTCGTCGTTTCTGTGACGTACATCGACTGCGCTATAAAATCTGACCCAGCACTTAATTACTTTAATCCTTGGCTCCTGCATTCTTGCTACTAACAACGGTACTTACACAGTTTTATACCACTTGTTCCCAGACATACATAACCCAACTGTAATCGAAAAAAAAAACTTTTATACATCAGTTCCCTCGACCTCCACTCCTACCTGTTTGATTTGCGGGATTAAATTGAGTCCTAATAATGTACACGATCCATAGTATTTTTTTATATTAGTTTATATTTTTTATATTACTCCACTCTGCCTGATGAAAAAATATACATACACAGGTTTATTTATATATCAATGACACAGACACACTAAGTCATACTTTAGTATTCATTACCTTCTGTTTTGGTACATACACAATCAGACTTAGTTAACGAACAACCGAACCTCAAACATTGACACTTGTTTGTTCAGGATATTTTCCCAGTTCACATCTAATCAAGCCAGGTCACGAGTTACCCGTGGAGTCTGCAAGTCACAGTATGTTAGTAAACAGTGGGATAACTTATCTTTATAAGTACGGATTTGAATAGGTATATTGAGGAAAAGGCACAATTTATTTATGAAAGTTTAAAAACTGACGACGACTTGTTAAACAAGCTTCCAGCGTGACTTCACGCGCGTTAAGTTACATATTTAGTTACTGCTCTGCTCACGTCGCCAGTAGCGTGATGTTATGTGATATACACTATTTATTTATGAGTGAAACAACTTAATACTCTGTAAGTAAATGCACGCTTTACCAAGACGTTCGCCAGTCACGGATGTCAGGTGAAGAGCGAGAGCGAGCCGTCACAGATAATCTGTGCACTTAACTACATTTATTGTATACCTCACATGTTATATAACCATTGTCAAGAACTAGGCTTTTAAATCCAAAAAGAATAATTTAAATCCGACAGTAGTTCCAGAGATAAGCGCGTTCAAACTAACAAACTCTTCCGCTTAATAAAGGTATTAGTATAGATACCAGCCCATATATATTATTCCGTTGCAGGCTGAAGACCTTTTCTCATGCAGAGCAATCATCAGCATTGATCACACTTAATCAAGACGGGATCGCATTTTCAGACTTTTTTTGAGTTCTTTACGATAATAATAATAATAGTATTGTACCACATTCACACAGCGCCATCTAGCCCCAAATTAAGCAATTATATTTGCTTGTGTTATGGGTACTAAACAACTGATATACTACTCATATACTTTTTTTTTGTAAATACTTACATATTATAGATAAATTACACCCAGACACAGAACAAACAATCATGCTCATCACACAAAGGTTTGTCCTGGGTGGGAATTGAACCCACGACCTCCGGCTTAGCAATCAGGGTCACTAACCACTAGACCAACAGGCCGATGTTTCCTTTACCTTAATACTGATTTAATTACTTACTTTTTATTTTTAAAATGACAACTCCAGCACTAGGGAACAAGACCTGTGTCGCAGCTCAGCTGTTTTTAATTCAATCAATATTTAAGCCCATATCACATGCGTGTGTATCCAAATTTCAATTTGCCTGTTACATATTCATAGGTGGATTAGGCATTTATTTAGGAAAATCCATGACGTAAAGGTTATTAGTAAATGTAGGGCACATAATAGGAATTGTCAACGTGGCACAATGTTACTGGGTCGCATTATGTAACTTGTAGTTACATTTGTTAACTTTTGCGTAAAATGTCCCCTACAAAGGTCACCAGTAAGCATAGTTTAAGACAAGCGATAACTTTATACTTAATGACCTTTTTATCAAAGTTAAAGAGGCAAAAAATCTATATTACTGTAACTGTGTACTGAAACAGACACCATATTATCTTTATCATCTTCGGCACTGACCCTGGGTCCAGCATGATCCGCCAAACGTAACACGACTAGGGTTATAAACTCGTCCGCGCAAATATAAGTTATTTAATGTTGATTTATCGGAGTAGTTGGAAGCGTACTTTTGTTAAACTAATTACACGTACGGGGTGTACGTGTAATTAGTTTAACAAAAGTTCAGATTAGAGAGCGCAAACTCAGTGAGATTGCGCTCGTAGGCCCTGCCGCTCGCTTGCCCGTATCCCCTCATCGATGCCCCGCGCAAGTACATCAGTCGGCTGACTGTTAGTAATAATATGACTGTGCCTCTGGTAGTTTTCCTACAGTTTACCTCAAGTTTGCCAATAATTATTTAGTTATGAAATGAAATGAAAAGAAAATGAAATGAAAATATGTTTATTCATATAGATTAATTATATTAACACTTATGAACGTCAAAGTTTACAAAATGTCGGCAAATTAACCTACAGCCAGTTCGCTGACGAAGTAGAGCCATGAGAAGAACTGGCAAGAAACTCAGGCTACTCTTTTTAATCGCGAGGTTATTACAATTTTTGTAAGTTACAGTTTCAAGTAGCATGCAAAGTGACCCAGGCAATACACTTAACTCTTTAGGTAATTAATTACTTACAGCTTTCTATGTTGTAAAGAAAAAATAAAAAGTAAAATGTGTGCTTTACAGGCTGCCTCAATATATCACTATAAAGTAAGATGAACTTAATTTACCACACAGGAGTTCACAATGTACCTCTATTTCACAGTACAGTTCTCGGAGTAAAAAGCAGGAGCGCTGTTCAATTTCATCGATTTCATCTTACGTGTTACCTGTGGTGTTACGAGAGAAATAAAACATAAATAAAACTATACCACAATAAAATTTGTTAAGACAGTCAAAGTGATAATTTTCTTATAGAGTAATATAATAACAATAGAAGCGGTAATCAAAAGAATTCATATGAAATAATCATGTTGTGCCACTACAGAAGTATTCTTAAACAAAGTAGACTCATATTATTAAAACATAGCGTTACGTTTACACAAGGCACATCATGTTTTAATGAAATTTCTTGCTTTAATTTTTATTTTCCACCTGCTAAGTACACTCCAGACACCACCATCTTATAAAAGTCTTCTGCCTAAATAACACACACCAATCCATACTCCATACTAATATTATAAAAGCGAAAGTAACTCCGTCTGTTACGCTTTCACGCCTAAACCACTGAATCGATTTTGTTAAAATTTTGTTAGAGATGGATCAGACATCGGGGAACAGCATAGGCTATCTTTTATCGCGAAAAAATTGCTTAAAGGGGCTGAAATATGGTATAAAAGTTTGTATGAAAAATCATCAATGTATAAACAGAGTTAAAACCGACATTCACGCGGGAGTTGCGGGGAACAACCAGGCATTTTATAAATTCAACCAAAAACCGCTACAGGTAATTAGCTTGCTCCAAGTGATCAAAAGCTTTCAAAAAGTCTCCTAGGTCAATAGTAAACTCTCTTTGTATACCTTCCAGATAGATGTAGTAAGGTACACGTAAGTTTAGACCGTCATGACTATTGAAATACGTAATTGCTAGTTAAAATAATAATACCAGCCTCTTTTTACTGTCCCACTGCAGGCAAAGGCCTCTTCTCATAAAGAGAAGGCATGAGCATAAATCGCCAAGTTTGCTCAAGATGAATTCGCAATTGCCGACTTTTAAGGCCAGGTTTCCTCACGATGTTTTCCTTTACTGAAAAGTCAGTAATGTCCAAGATCTTCAGAGAAAACTAAAACAAACTGAAAAGAAACACGCTACATTGAAATTTTATTACCCTATGTCACTCCCACAATCAATACGAATCTAATGACACTTCATATTATGTTAAAATCCATCAAGCCATTTATGCTGTAGAGCGTGCCAAAGAAATAGACATACATAGGTTACATACGCTCGAAAAACATTACCGTCCTTGATTTCGGCAGTCAGGCAGAAAAGTGACATTAGTACTTGCTTGGTTTCGAACCCACGACCTAATTAGTAGTTAAATATGTAAAATTCTCGTGTTGTTGTACGTGTATGTGTGTTCACTTGCAGTGTGACGGTCACGGTCCACGAACCGCTATCGATCCCGGCGACACCGGCGCCGCTCAACCGCCGCTCCTGAAACATTCGCTCAAACTAGTGCCATTAACAAACTATCTTCATATCATGACATACATGTACCGTGTAGAACCTATTTCATGATATTTATGTATCAAAAATTTAATTCCTAAGTACAATTGAAAGTAATAGAGAAAAGTTGATTGCCTTCATTATAAATGACAGCTTGACAGACATATTGAGGGAAAGATAGAAGGAAGACGTGAAGACGAGGTGGGGAAAGACCATGAATAAGTTATATGAGCCAGATCAAAAAAGTGCTGAATGTGGTAAATTGGAGGTGGCTCTGGACCGAGAGAAGTGGCGGGAGTTGCATCAGATCCACCGACAAGAGTATAACTCTTCAATTTATGATGACGATGATCAATACTGATTTGAAACAGTCTCTTTTATACTAATATTACAAAGATAAAAGATTTGATTTATTGTATGTTTGTCTGTTTGCAACGATTTAACTAAAAATGTATTACCGATTTGAAAAATTATTTCACCTTTAGTACCTAATCAATAAATTAAGCGGGTAACATATGCTATATTTTATTATGTTTAACAATTCTTATTTAGTAATTTTTAGAATTTCAATATTTTAACCGCTTTCGTAAATCTGAATGATGCAATACGACACTATTGCTTTGATATTTTCCATAAGAGTTTGTTGTTTGATCGAATGAAACTTTTGATACCAAAGCGAAGCGAGGGTCGGTCTCTAGTTTGATAAAGGTAGCAGGCCACCGATGCTTAAGGGAGCTCTAATGCCTGCTTAAGAAGGGTCCTATTAGGTTAAATTAGTGACAATACTTGTAGTATAGGCTTCTGTTCAGAAACAAAAAACTATACTAGACTTCATATTTTATGACGATACGGTTCCCGTAAACGAAGATACGTTCTTCCTCTTTTCGTATCGATGACTCAAATTTGGACTAAATTTGAGTCCAGCAAAGCGATTCTGTACGATCTCACTTTCGTGCTCATGTCTGAATATGAGATGAAATCTTTATTTGGCATTCTGAAACTTAAGTGAAATCTACACTTGCGCCACTTAGTGAGATTGTAAGTGAAGCGAACTATTCTTGAGTGAGATTTTCGGTTTTTGACGTGTATTGGAATTCTGTAGCGAGATTTCGACAGTCACTTTAGAACTCACCTGTCACATATCTCTATTTTTTATGTCAAATAAAAAGTTAGTGCGGAGTGTCTGAAAACACAAGTGAAAACTGCGAGATAATTTTATAATTCAAAGAAGAACGAAGTATAATACCGAGACGTAAGTAAAACTATTAGATTCTCATTACACCAGTGTTTTTAACTGTCAGACAACAACAAAATAATAAAACTATTTTTTTTATATAGATGGCACGTTCTTTCCTTTTGTTAAATATACTAAGAGAAGCTTACGAATTAGATTTGAATGCCAGCCGTCGTCAAGCCCAATCTTTAAGAAATTTAACCCTTGGAAGCCGCAGCGATGAATTTGTTAGAATTTATCGACTCAATGAGGATTTAATTCAGGATTTAGAGCATGAGTTAACACCTTTAATAAGAACATCTAAACGTAAAGGGAAAGGGCTTACAAATAGATGTAAGGTAAGTACTTTACTTTGTTACATACTATTTATGATGTGTGTAGTTATGTAATTGTTTAAAAATATTAGTATAAACTTAAAGCATTTAGACTGCACTGTTGGTCTAGTGGTTAGTGTAACTGACTGCGACGCCAGGTGTCGTGGGTTCGATTCCCGCGGAAGGCAAATATTTGTGTGATGAACATTTGTATTTGTCTTCAGTTTGGGTGTTTTCTATGTATTTTAAGTATGTATTTACAAAAAAAAAAAAAAAAAGTATATGTATTATATTTCAATTATCTAGTACCCATAACACAAGCTCTGCTTAGCTTGGGACTGGATGACGATGTGTGATAGTGTCCACATATTATTATTATTATTATTTATTTCATTTTGATCATAAAATATGATAATTATGAAAAGTCAAAGTTACATGAAGTCAGCTAATTAACCTTCCTGATGAGGTAGAGCTGTGAGAAGAACTGGCAAGAAACTCAGGCCACTCTTTTCAATCGCCAGATAATTAGTTTTTTATGAGTTACAATTTTAACACTCAACACAACCAAAAAACCATTTTCATTTCCTACTTAGAAATGAGGAAACTTTTTATTAAAATACATTGTGTGTAGTTGTTGAAATATTATCTTATTATTACATGTTTCTGTAAGTACTTATACTATAAATGCATAAGTAGGTACCTATATTACCTATATCATACACAGTTTAAAATTAAATTCTAATTTACTCATATAAAAAGTTAATATTCAGCATTTATGTAGGTGCTACATTTTTGTCATTTTCAGTTACTATGTGCACTGTCTTTTTTGGCATCTGGTAGTTACCAAAAAATATTGGGGAGGAATATTCAAACATATTTGTCACAAACATCAGTATCCCGTTGTATTAAAGACATAGTTGAAGCATTAACTCATCCTAGCATTGTTAAAAAATACATAAGATTTCCACAAAATGCTTCAGAAAGACAAATATTGAAAGAACGGTGAGTTGGTTCTTACATATTTTTCATTTTAAAGATACAACTGAGATTTATATTAAACATCAAATTCTGAAATTGATTATTTTTATATATTTTATATTAGAAAAATATCACTCATTTTAAATTACAGTTTCTATGAAAAATTTCATATTCCGGGAGTCATTGGATGCATAGATGGTACATTTGTTGCCATAATAAGACCGCATGACAATGAAGAAAGATATTTCTGCCGAAAAGGATTTCATGCTAGAAATGTTATGTTGGTAAGTTATTAACATGTTTATCCTGCAACTTTCAAAGCTGTTATATTCTTGTTCGTTACACAACTTACTAAACATAATTATCCTTTTTAGATAGTTGATGCTGACTTAAACATTTTGCATGTGGATGTCTCATATGGAGGAGCAACACATGATAGTTTTGTTTTCAATAACTCTATTATAAAAGAGCATTTAGAAAACCTAACTAATTCTGGTGAAATTGTTTATCTACTAGGTAAGTAGAAATAAACAACAGTCAAACAAAAATTTTTTATCCAGCAAACTAAACCTAAATCATAGGTTTTCTTTTTTATTGTTATGTACACAAAATTTTTACATACATACATAGCTTCATGCTTTTTATCCCCGAAGAGACCTCTGTGTGGTAATCCATACACAATACCACCGAACCACACAGGCAGTAAAATTTTTAATATTAAATTTTATACAGCCACAGAAGGTAATAATTAATAATCTTTTTCAGGAGATTCTGGCTATCCACAGCGGTCATACTTAATGACACCAGTTAATGGTGCTGCAGATACAACCCCGGAAGGTCACTACAATAAACTGCATGCTACAGCAAGAAACACAGTGGAACGTGCTATTGGTGTACTAAAGGGGCGTTTTCGTTGCCTTTTAGTACAAAGAGTCTTACATTACCATCCTGATACTGCTGGGAGGATAATAATAGCATGCTGTGTCCTTCACAACATTTGCAATCGTGCAGGATTGCCTTCGCCGTTATTGGGTGAAGAAGAACTGGAGATAGAAAGGACTGTAGCACAAGATAGGCCAAGACCTTCAAACTTAGACTCGGAGCTTGTAACAGGCCGCAATGCCAGAGTAAATTTAATAAATAGCTTGTGGCGCGGTAGACTGTAAGCTATGTATGCCAAGAATGAATTTATAATTTCATTAAAATAGGTATATCAATAATATATTATTGATATACCTATTATATATAATTATATGTATTGAAATTATAATTAAGTATTAGTACATAAGTGGGTTTTAGAATAAAATTATGATGTAGGTATATGTATTGAAATTATAATTTCAAATATGTGTAACTTATGTGTTGTAACTAAGTATTAGTACATAAGTGGGTTTTAGATTAAGACTATAATGTAGGTATATGTATTTAAATTATAATTTTAAATATTTAACTATTAAAGTAAATAGGTGTAATTTATGTGTGGTAACTAAGTATTAGTACATAAGTGGGTTTTAGAATAAAACTATGATGTAGGTATATGTATGGCAATTATTATAATTTTAAATATTTAACTAATAAAGAAAATAGGTGTAAGTTATCTTTTGTAACTACATATTAGTACATAAGTGGATTTTAGAATAAAACTATAATGTAGGTACGTATATGTATTGAAATTATAAATTTAGATATTTAACTATTAAATAAAATAGATGTAATTTATGTTTTGTAACTAAGTATTAGCTCATATGTGGGTTTGAGAATAAAACTATCATGTTACCATTATTTTATCATATTTGAACTGTACAATGATTGGATTCTTACAAATATACAACATTATTGCATGTTGATTATTTGTAAGAATAAAAAAGGAAATGGGAAATAAAACAATAATTTTTACTTAATTTTTCTTAATTACTTCAGCTAAAGCCTTAAGCCCTTCTCCTAGAGCGATATTAGCTTGTGCTGTCAAGCGGTTCACCTCAATGTTCTGCTCCATTATGGTGATAACACGACGCTCAAGTGCCATCCGCTGCTGCTCCAATATCAGAAATTTTTCTGTTATACTGGTGAATTGTGATCGTCGTTGTGAAGGTGGTGATCGCCTTACAGCGCGAATTCTTCGTCGCCTTGGAGCTGTAAAATAAAATAAAGATGTATTTTTTGTTAATACACCCTTTCACATTGATTATGAACATATAAGTATAAAAATTATGACTTCTGTCAGCATTATGTCCTACAGTTTCTTCTACAACTTCAGGATATCTCGGCTCTGGGGTCCTCTGAAAAAACATTTTGATATTTACAATTGCTGTCTGCTAAATAAATATAAATTTATAAAGCACTGTAAAATGTAGCAGTATCAAGTATTTTAATCTTTGTATGTACAAATAAAAACGTGAGTATAATAATGATTATATTTAAAGATATGTTTATTTATTTAAAAAACCTATCAAATTTAATCACACTTATGTAAAAACATCTCTTCTCATATCTTACCTCTCTTTGATGAGTGTGCGTCTGTACCACTACTACAGGTTGTAGTGGAGGCTGTCGAGGCTGATTTAATTGTTCCTGCATATAGGATTCATGTCCAGTTCCAATTGGATGTAACTCCAAATCAGCATTATCCTAAAAAAATAGTTCTATTTAAATTTTGTATGTTGTTAAGCCTTGATATAATTAGTGAACATGAAATAATATTTGTTAGTTAAAATACTAGTTTTGCTTACCACATACACTTCAAATGGGCTGGCTGGATAATTATGGGTGCTTGTACTTGGTTGTGGCTGAATTACTAATTGTTGTTCTGGATGTAAGTCCATATCAGCATTATCCTAAAATAATATTTCTATTTTAATTTTGTATGTTATTAAGCCTTGATATAATTAAATAGTGAACATGAAATAATATTTGTTAGTTTAATAGTAGTTTTGCTTACCACATACACTTCAAATGGGCTGGCTGGATAATTATGGGTGCTTGTACTTGGCCTTGGCTGAACAACTAGATGTTGTTCTGAATGACCAACCAAAATTGAGGGGCTGTCTGAGAGCTCTGGTGTTGGCTCCTGCAAAATTTTTCACAATATAATTCTGTTTATAAAAACCTACACTATTAAAATATTAAATAGAAACCAAACCCAACTAACATCAAAAACCTGCATTCTTAAATGTGCATCACCAGTTGCAAAGGCACCGCCACCCATTAGTGCGACAATTCTCTCTTCAATTTCGCTGAGTTCAGGAACCTCCTCTATTCCGCCACCGGTCCTACGCATAGCGGTGGCTCGAGCACCAGCTTTTTTCTTTACAGCGCTTTTCTTGTCAGACCAATACTAGGAAAAGTGTAGCATATTGTAAATACAAAATTACTTACAAAAAATGACCCACTCCATATGCATGGAACGTAAAGTGGTTAACCTACAGCTATATAAAAAAAGCGTACCTTAATCCATTTCTTGGCAGGTTTTATAGCGCCTCCGCCGATGCTATTTAATTTTAATGTTAGCGCTTCCCATTCCCCTAAAGCTTTCGCCTTGGCACCTGCATTTCTTAGAAATCCCTTTGCTAGGCTAGGTCTTTCCTCTAGAAATTGCACCAAGGCCTCTACCTGGGCCGCTGAAGGGTGGGATACACGTTCAATGGCTCTGAAATTACAACATAAAATTATCACTTAGCACAAAAATTAATATTATATGATAATAGTATGTAGGTAATGTAACAAATTAAAAGACGAGTTACTTACTCCATAGTGTTTGTGACGAGTGTTCTCGAAGCGTTGAATGGTTCGTGGGGTAAAGAAGTAACTCTGGCTATGCGTAGTCAAGAATGTCTTGGAAAGCCCAAGACTCGATATTATAAGGGTCTCAGCCCCGACATGGGAGGGGTGTAAAAAACAAAACGGTCAGACATTATCGTTTTATATACGAAGTACGAACCTTAAAACTAACAGAACATGTTGTAAAACCCTAACATTAGAGCGAACTATAATTATTAGTGTCATAGGCTCTAGCGTAAAAAGAACATCTTTGTACCATTTGCTTTGCAAATCTATACAAATAACAAAAATGGTTAACATTATTGTCTACAGAACTTAATGACCACCTAACGGAACAAGACGTGGGAACAGGGGGTTCGCAGGTACTGCATTACGCTAAACTGTAAAACATCTGGTCCTTAGTTTTATTCACTAATAATATAGAAAATGTACTTAATTTATATGAAACTAAGACTAACGTATTTTCGTGTCGTCCGGTACACATAGTCCTTAAAATTTCATTAATAAGAAAGAAAGTTCAAATAAACTTCGTCGCGCAAACTTGCCGCGCCAAACTTTTAAAAATTAAATTAAGTTTTTGACGCTTCTACAGATGACTTCTTTTCTTACCAACTTTGTATTTACGCAAAGGTATTCCGTATTCAACCACATATTTTTAAAATTTTATTAAAATAATGTATTTTCAATGGCATTAAGTCGTAAAATATTTAAAACATAACATATAGTGTATATAATATGTGTAATTAGATACTTTAATGCATAATTTAATAGATTTATGTCTAAACTTTAAGAATAGAATTCGGTATCCAAAAAGGGTCAACACTAGTGTAATCGGTTAAACTCACATAACAGATCTCACTTCACTCGAATATGTGTTGCGTTATAGAATACCGAATAGTTTTCACTTAAGGTGACTTACGAAGTGAGATCGGAAGTGAGATAGGAATCGAAATCTTTTACGTTTTTTTACGGAATTACACTCCAGTACTTGGCCACTTGAACCGCATTGTTGTTAGCCACGTGTAGGTATTGGAAGCCCTCGGGAGATGCAGGTGGTTGGGAATAAACAATACGTTGTCAACTTGTCAGTAAATTATACAAAGCGAGTTTTCAAATTATATAAACGCAGTGTGCTATCTGTCTAAGTCAGATGGGTACATCTGAAATAAACACCTGGCTGAGAATGCGCGATTACCGAAGAACCTATTCATAACATTTATATCAACAAAACTGTTAATTAAATATCCCATTTCATTGAATAGTGTCATGACTACCTACTTTAATCATGATGTGTTACCTGAAGCATTATTAACCACGTTTTTATGTCTAATTATATCAGACATCACATGATTTAGGAGAAAGAAGATAAAGAGGATGTTCAGGGAACTAGCTATTAATAAAACTGTCAACACTCATTAAATTTTGAACCAGTGAATCTACATTCAGATTGGTCATGACATACACATAGCCGAGAAAAGAGAGAGAGAGAGTGAGTGTGTTCTAAAATAAGTCATCATACCTTTTTTCCATGGTGTATAAGATTAGACACCACGTAACGGCAGTTGTATTTTAGTGTAGGTATTATTTTATACTAATAGCTTGCTGCGATCACCAATCAGCTTGTTAGGTATAGTGTCTTAAGAAATACCTACCTTTGCGGAAGTTTTGCATTGGTCGTTTTCTGTTTGCTTACAATTACCACAAACTCATTTCTATAGACATGTTTTAAGTAATATTTTATCAATCTTGTTATCATTGTACGCCAATTATAATAGACGGCACTTGTTTGAAAATCAATCATCTACCACATTCCGTCACACAACGGACCGCGCCCGCGTCAGTGTCGAAGGAGCCATATCAAAAAATGTGACGCTAAATTATTCATAGAACACAAATTTCTATGTCATTGATTTTTGTCGTTGTTACCCGATTACATAAAAAGAAATGAAATGTCTCTAACTTCTTACAATGTAACACAAACGTCAGGGAATCGGGAAATTGAAGTAGACCTTTAACAAATGATTGCGTTAAAACACGGATTTCGTTCACAATACTTTGGTGCGACAATTTAGCTTTGTTTATTAATGTAATTATTATTTAACTAGACGTCCGCTATTGGTATCAAACGTTTCAAAAGGTTCAACTACATAAAATTTGATTGATATTACCTACGTCTGCAAAATATTATTGCTACACTTACTGCAAATTTACTTTTGCGGTCTTCTGTGCACAGTTACAACTATTGAAATTCTGAAAATTGCTTAAATATGGTAAACATATTAAAATACAGGCTTAGCTTATGTTCCCGCCTACATTTATTGATTTCTAAAGGTGAAAGAATTTTTCAAATCGATAGGTACCGAAGATTTTTAGTTAAATCGTTACACTTACGAACAAACAAATAAACACACAAATAATCAAATCTTTTCCCCTAATAATATTAGTTTAGAAATTTCACTTCTGAAATTTTGTGTTACTTATTATTTTCAAAAATTTGAGTCGTACAAAATGTAATTTAAATCTAAAAGCAAATACCTCAATAAATCTGTAAACAAGATTAATTCGTGTGAAGCAATAGTTAATTACATCTTAAGCACATAACAGGTCAATTAACAGTAAATAATTAATGAGCATAGATATTTTATTGGTCAATCAGGCTTATTGCAATAACTGGTATAATATGCATAATGCGCTTCCGACCGCATTACAGCGAGTTCACTGACCGCTAGAGTGATTAGGCAGCAGATTTCGGTAAATCCCCGGATAATGCGAAATTGCGAACACAGCAATAATTTTATGAATTTGCAGAATATTCATGATTCAGTATAATTTTATACCAACAAAATAGAGATAGTGTCAATTATTTCTATGATGTGGACAAACAAGGGACCTGCAATTTCAATCATATTATAACGCATGGTATCTTATAACTGACTTAAAAAAAAAGCAGGTTTCTTAATTCGAACTTATATTTTTTTAAGTGTGTTCGCGAATAACTTTGTCGTTTATAAACCGATTTTGATAATTCTTTTTTTGTTGGAAAAGAGATATCCCTAGGGTAGTACCATGATAAGGAAACTGGGATCTAATAATGGCATCCCAGTGAAATCGAATTTTTATTTTCTAGTTTAAAAATTATAAGCTCCAAGGCATCTTTTGGACATAGGCCCTTGCTTTTATGAGGGTGTTAAAATCATTAACCTTAGTAGCTACCTAAGTGGAACAATGGTGATTGCATTGTTGGTCAGGTATATATAGTCTTGCTTGACTGCACCGTGGTGCAGTGGGCGTGCAGTCGCTTTATTGTGCACGAGGTTGTGGGTTCGATCCCCAAACGGAACAAAACTGTGTGATCTATGAATATTTGTTCTGAGCCTGGGTGTACTTTGTGTCCTTTGTATGTTTGTATAGTCCCCTGCGACACAGGCCTTGTTCTAGGAAACAAGCCCTGTGTCGCGGGAGTTGTCTTTTAAAGAGAAAAGAGATGCACAGGTTTCTAGGTACCTTCTGAGATAAATTCGTGATGCTAATGAAACAAAATGTAGTTAAAATAATTTCTAATGTTTATTAGCTTTTGGTTTATGGCTTCTAAAGTCAATAATGAGTAGCACAATACCTATATAGGTAACCATGGTGATACAAGCTCGCAGCCTCGCTCAACATTGTTTGAACTCATTCCCAGTTTCAATTTCAGAAGCCCTATGCGAACTGTACTACATTCGCGGGACTTGTGAAAAATAACTTGTGCTTAACCTACTTCCTAAAAAACAATAATTGATTTTACAATATCAACCTTATCTCCGTGCAATAGAATACAAAACTACTAAGTCAGTGTTCGAACAACATCTTTTTTGTGCCCGTGCCTTATAAAAATATACCTTACGATGTAATTTGTAAGACACGCTTTTGTTTTTGTATGTAAATGACTTCTTAGTTTTTCTTCGCCACCATTTCCAGAGTTTTGAGAGGTCAACAACCCTGGAAAAGTTCAGTGCGGAGTGTTTCTTGACGACGTTTCTTTTTGTAAAAGACTCAAGTCATTAAGTACCTACTTCGTTTTAAATCTTGCGACGAGCAATATCGCAAGAAATATTTATTCTTATACAACTATATTTTTTTAAGTACAGATTATAGAAATGAAAGAGTAGGTATCCCAATCAGACAGACCAAATTTACCCTTACGTTTTGAACGGCTTGCTTAGAAATGTTTTTGCAATATTAGATACCACTACCTAATCCATAATAAAGTCCATAATAAATATAAATAAATAAATAATAATCAGATGGTGTGCTTGTTTCGGCTGTCCAATATTAAAACCTAGCACGTGTAATTGAGCAAATTTTACAGAAGAAGCAAAATAAATATTTACTTTGACCATTAGACCACTGCATCTTTTTTATAGTATTTGCATAGTAAATCAATAAATACAGCTTGCTTTATATGATGAGTTACTTTAATTCACTTTAAGTCAAATTGTACAAGTTTTATATGCCTTACTAAAATTTGTTTTAGACATCCAACATCAACATACGTACGATATGAAATCCAAAATAAAAACCTAGTATGGTAACTTACTAGGTATTTGAATTGGTTTTTCTAAATGATAAATGATGATTTTTGTGCAATAAACAAACAATACGTTTGTTACGGTAGTAGATCCACGCTGGTTTCAGCATCAATGGGCCGGATCGTCCGGGGAAGTACTACCCTCCCATAGAAGATCGACGTAAGAGTAGAGTAGTAGTATCAGTACTACTGTGTTTCATTCGGTGAGTGAGAGCGCTGGAGACCCATTTTCCCCTTCTTTCCTCTTTTCCACTCTCTCATTCCCTTCCCCTTACCCCATTCCCAGCCGCCATAGTGGAAGCCACCATACCAGCAGTTTAAGACGGTGGCTTTTGGTATAGTGGCCACCACTTCTGGATTCCACTGACTGCTATAATATAAAAATGCGGCTATTATATATAAAAAAAAAAAAAATATTAATTTAGTATCCAGAGGTTGATGAAATTTGACAGCGTTGGCGTTGTTATCATAAGTCGATTCAATAAATTTTTTAATCTATTTTATGAATAGAAGAGAAATCTTTGACACTTAGTCTTGTCTAGAACCTCTGATCCTGGATTCCAAAAAATCCTTGTCATTAGCGCCTGTCAAATGTTTAGGAATAATTGTAACTAGAAAAATTGCTATGACATTTCAATAAGGTCATTTAATTAAAACTTGTAGAGCAGCATTGACCTAGTGGTCCGAATAACAAAAGTATTAAAGGGTTTTCGAGGTAGGAGGCGATAGGTTTATGTAGGCGTAAAATTTTAACTGGATGTGTTTCCGCGAACTATGTGAATAACGTTCAATGACGTTGTATGAAATTCATAGAATCAGTGGTCAATAAGAGCATTAAGTAACATCTTCGCGGAAAAATAAAACCAACGCAACGGTTTTGGTTAAAATATATTATTATTATGTTGATACAAATTTCCTGTTACACACGGAAGATGAGAAGTTAAGTTTTCTAAGAATCATTAATATAAAAATTAGATTAAAAAGTACCCTAAAATAAATAAAACAACAAAGCAATTAACATAAATGTTTTAAATTTATTGTATAAAATACAAAAAGAACCGCTGAGGACAGGATTCGAACCTGCGCGGGTAGAACCCATTGGATTTCAAGTCCAACTCCTTAACCACTCGGACACCTCAGCTGTGTCAATGTTGACGAAATTTTAAATTTTATACTACGTAAAGATAAAAATAAATATTATGTATGTGTAACGTATAATGTAACATAATATATAATGTTTGCGATGCGCTTTAATCGCTAAACAAATGTCACTTAATTATAATAATAACAGGTTAAATACTAGGTTAATAATTTATATTTTATTTTAAATAAATCAATAGGTAGACGTAATTAGGTATTAAAAAGCATTAATGTAAAATGCAGAAGAACTTAATAAACGTGCAAGTAAATGAGTAGGTATAATAATCGCTGCTAACCTACTTAGTTTTTGGCTCCATGACCTCAGAAGCAAGATAAGTTAGAAACACATTGAATAAATTGTTGGCTTCGAAGATTTACTATGAACTTTTGTTAGCGATTTACGATTTTAAGATTGTACATAACAGTATAATTCCGTAAAACACAAAACTTATTGAACCTTCTAACAGTCATTCTATAGTTGATAAACGCCATCTATCGTCAGTTTTCTAAGTTACGATTTAGAAAATAATTTTTCGTAATGTTTACTCACTAACTTAGATTATTATAACAGATTCACCTTTATCAATGAACAAGGTCAAAAGAGTGTTAAAATAGGCCTTTAACCTACGTGATCCATGTACGGTTACCTATGTGAATATGTGATCTAATTTTTTGAGGCAACTGCCAAACTTTTAGCTTTGTTCAAGTATTGAAATGTTTTCATTTAGTTGGCACTTTCTCGGTTAATTTAAATTCTAAAATAAGTTGTGAATGTATAAACTTGTAATCTTGGTTGCAAAACGTAAACGAATCAGATAGAGGTAGATACGAGTACATCTAGTACATCTTTACGTAAACTAATATATTATATTCTAAGTATATAAATATATTAAATATTACCACTTACTTTGATTATTTGAACGTGCTAACTCTGGCACTACCGATTTCACTAATTCTTTTTGCGTTTGATAGCCCACTTGAGGAAGGCAAAGACGATAGATCCACTATATATTGACTGGCCTGTTGGTCTAGTGGTTAGTGACCCTGGCTGCTAAGCTGGAGGTCATGGGTTCGATTCCCACCCAGGACAAACCTTTGTGTGATGAGCATGATTGTTTGTTCTGTGTCTGGGTGTAATTTATATATAATATGTATGTATTTACAAAAAAAATAAAAGGTATATAAGTAGTATATCAGTTGTTTAGTACCCATAACACAAGCAAATATAATTGCTTAATTTGGGGCTAAATGGCGCTGTGTGCATGTGGTAGAATATTATTATTATTATTATTATATACTCATTGGAGGAAGGTAACATAGCTATTGATAACGGGAGCAGAGCGGTAACCAAAGATGTAACTTAGCGAGGGGGAAACCGTGCCGTAGAAAGCTATAGAAAGTGATAATCGCGATTCATTAACTACCGATGTTGTAAATTAAAAACCACAGAACAGAGAACTATGTTAGGTACCTAAGCTACATGCAGAGAACAGTCCATGTAGGTAATTTAATTATGGTACAAATAATAGAATTAATAAGTAGTTTTTTTTTTTTATATATTATTATGTTTTAGCTTATCAGAGTGACTCCACCCCGCCTGATGGCAAGCAGTCAGTGGAATCCAGAAGTGGCGGCCACCATACCAAAAGCCGTCCTAAACTGGGAATTGGGTTAGGGGAAGGGAATAAGCGAGGTGAGGAAAGAGGAAAGGGGGGAAATTGGGTCTCCGGCGCTCTCACTCACCTAACGAAACGCAGTAGTACGGATACTACTACTCTTAAGTCGATCTTCTATGAGAGGGTAGTACTTCCCCGGACGATCCGGCCCATTCATGCTGAAATCAGCGTGGATGTACTACCGTAAATTTAAAAGTTATTACTTAAATTAAATATTTAGACAAAAGTTATCTTAAAATATTGCTAATCAATACGAGTAGGTACCTCCTAAATAATAATAGTGTATGATGTATGTGTATGATGTACTTAGTGCAGATTTCATGGAATGGCATTAATACAGTTTTTCATTTAGGTAGATAGGTACTTATCACTTAAGAAGTGCTTCTATTCTCTTTATGTAATCCAATATGACCTATTGATTAGTTAATTATTTTGGTTGTGAAGTCTATCTGATCAAATATCGTCATTTATGTAAAATGTGTTAATTTTAAGGCTGCCCTAAGTAATAACAGCTAAATAAACAAAACACGTCAGCTGTTTGTCTTATAACAATAAGTAGGTGTAGACCAGTAGACACAATTTATTAAACAAATGTTTGACAAAATAACAAAAGGACACTTTAATAACAATAGTGGGTCAGTTAGGTATAAGGAGGTAATTGTACATTAGAGTGAGTTTATTGGCAATAAATTTTTTCTCTTAAATTATTTATTGATTAAACTTATTAAAAATAGGTAAACAGATTTATATTTCTAAAATAAACGGCTAGTTCCTTTAGAACAATCCCTATTTTTTATAATACCTACTTATTAGATTATTAGTAAGGAACAGGGTACGTTCCTTACTAATAATCTTCAATCCTATGTGATGCCTTTATTAGAACAGTAACAGATTATAGAGTATGAAAAGACGATCATTTCGCTATTCAACCATGAAACTCTTATTCCATTTTACAAACTTAAAAATGCGATCATATAACAGCAGCTTGCAAATATTTTGACCTCAAAGTGCATATTTGATACTGCAGGAGTGGTTGGTAGTGCCTAGCAGTCGAGTGTTGCCAGTGTTGGCGAGTACACTGCAAGATGCATTTGTTTGATGCGAATGCGACACACAAAGCAGTGCTCTAGATATAGCTACTAAATGTTCCACACTCGTTTTATATTCGTTTCTTGTCATAAACGTGAATTACTTGCGAGATGCGAGATGTGTGTCATCCTAAATGAAATGAAATGAAATGAAATATATGTTTATTCATTTAAATATATGTTTATTCATTTAAGTTAATTAAATTAACACTTATGAACGTCAAAGTTTACAAAATGTCAGCAAATTAACCTACAGCCAGTTCGCTGACGAAGTAGAGCCATGAGAAGAACTGGCAAGAAACTCAGGCCACTCTTTTTAATCGCCAGGTTATTACAATTTTTGTAAGTTACAGTTTCAAGTAGCATGCAAAGTGACGCAGGCAATACACTTAACTCTATAGATACTTAATTACTTACAGCTTTCTATGTTGTAAAGAAAATTAAAAAGTAAAATGTGTGCTTTACAGGTTGCCTCAATTTGCATATTGCTACAAAAGGTAAAGGCAACATGTGAACTGTGATAAATGTTTCTATGTAGATATTATATAAACTGTTAATTTTTGGTATAAGTATAAAGTAAGATGAACTTAATTTACCACAGGAGTTCACAATGTACCTCTATTTCACAAATCACAATGTAAAAAAATTTAACAATACTAAGTATACAATTTTAACAAAACAATACAAAATGTGTACTTAACTGTTCAAATATGGCTCGGGCATCATGTCATTTATAATTAATACAAAAAAAAAAAAAAAAAAATCATTTTATAAATTATGTCAAAATGTATCAATAAATTAATGTCAAAAAATTATTTGATAAAGCATGTCATTCATAATAATCATAAAAAATGTCATTCATACAATAATTAACAAAAATATGTCCTTTAAAGTATAATGTCATTAAAATTAAGAGTAAAATTAATTTACTCCTTCGTCAAGCGAGCATCCCATGACTTTTATCGTTCAGATACTCATTAACAGTGTAGTAACCCTTAAGTATTAAGTGTTTTTTGACAATTTGTTTAAATTTGTCTAAGGGTTTATCCATTATGTCGATAGGTAATTTATTAAATAAACGTACACCAAGTCCCGTAAACGAATTATGGACTTTATGTAAGCGATAGTGTGAGCCAACCAGTTTATGCTTACCCCTGGTGTTAATCTCATGCACATCGCAATTCCTAGTATATAGACTAATGTTACTCTTAACATAAACAACATTAGCATATATATATTGAGATGCAACTGTCAATATACCTATCTCTTTGAATCGCTCTCTCAGGGAGTCTCGTGAACCTAGGTTGTAGATAGAACGTATAGCTCTTTTTTGAATAATAAAAACGGTTTCAATGTCAGCAGCCCTACCCCACAACAATATGCCGTAAGACATAACGCTGTGAAAATAACTAAAGTAGACTAGTCTGGCGGTTGCCACATCAGTAAGTTGCCTAACTTTCCTGATAGCAAAAGCCGCTGAGCTGAGTTTACCTGCGAGACACGAAATATGGGCTTCCCACTGAAGTTTGCAATCTAAAGTTAAGCCCAAGAAAACTGTGGACTCTACGATTGAAACTGACTCATTATTTAAAACCAGGTTTATACCTGCACTTTTGACATTTGGCATAGAAAATTTTATACATTTTGTCTTCTTGGAATTAAGTAGAAGATTGTTTACCGTGAACCAGTTCAGGACTTGCGCGAGCGAACCATTTACAACGTCGAAATTAGGGTCTTTACGGTTAACTTTAAAAATAAGAGACGTATCGTCTGCAAATAGCACTATATCGCAGAAATCCTGTACAAAGTACGGCAAATCATTTACATACACCAAAAATAGAAAAGGACTAAGAATGGAGCCCTGTGGGACGCCCATAGCAACAGGTAACCCTAAGGACCTATTTCCATTTACATCAACGTATTGCACTCTATCACTTAGATAGGTGGAAACTAGATTAAGTGCAACATCCCTGATCCCATAGTGACTGAGTTTTCTCAAGAGCGTATTGTGCTCGACGCAGTCAAACGACGCAGTAAAAGTGCTTTAACCTCTCTACTCCCTGCTATATTATCACTATTATCAGACACAATAGAAGTAACAATGTGTCTCGTGTAGATCTGCTCCTAAGCACACGATGAGATAAGATACTTACACATTTCTGTATTCTAAACGGAATATCTATTTACTCTACAGTGTTAATAAAAGTTTCATATTTTATGCAACCAAAAGATGTCCACTACTGGGCAAAGCCCCTATCCAAAAACTTTCCCTACTCTCTATCTAACGTTCAATACTGGCCATAAGCCTTTTCTAAAATATTGTTCGTGAAATGCCCACCTCAAAATAGTTGGGCATTATCCATAATCCATACTAATATTATAAATAGGTACTAATTATAAAAATGAGAAAGTAACTCTGTCTGTTACGCTTTCACGCCTAAACTACTGGACCGATTTTGATGAAATTTGTATAGAGATAGATTAGACCTCGGGGAACAACATAGGCTCTCTTTTATCGCAAAAAGTGGCTTAAAGGGGTTGAAGTAGGGAATGAAAGTTTGTATGAAAAATGCAATATAAGCATTCACGTGGGCGGGGCTGCGGGCAACAGCTAGTAATTAATAAAACTCGAAATTGTCACCTGGGTTTACTTAGTAGCGTCCCAGCAGGTACTAAAACGCGACTCACAGCTCGCTGCACTCATGTTTGTTTCACATTTCACACGTTTTAGCTCCGAATGATGGCTGTACTGTAAAGCATTAGCAACCTCTTTGCTCTCGGCGTTCTCTTTACGAATACCGTTTACTTCATGTGCATCCAAAAAACAGTTTCACTAAAACTTTTCTTTTAGTAATAAGAAGGTACCTACATATATAATAAATATGCATGCAGCCTACCGGGGGTTAATGATACCTACTGTAGACATGATGGCTGTGTACTTACTTGGTATTGCTGATACAATAGTAACAAGAGTATTGTGCAGAAGAATGGAATGAGAGAAATTAACGAAATGGAAGATGATCATTATTCCCAATGACATCCTTATCCTAAAATTCACAGTTTAACATTCATGAGTATTCATGACATAATTTGTAAGTAACCTAAATGCTTACAGATATTTTACTATGCAAATAACGCCATGGAAGTTTATAATGTAATATTTGCATATAAATAAAACTGTAAGCATATGGTGACCTTCTTTTTATACAGCTTTCACGTAATTATAAAAAGTGTTCTAAAATCATTTTTAAAATATAACGCCAATTAAATGATAAAAATTTAAAATCATGAAAATATTACACTAATTTGCCACGTTGCCTATTGCCATTCTTTTGTGTGAACGCTCAATCAATCAATCAATCATTTATTTATTCACTACATTTTGGGTATTACATTGTGATACAAATTGTTATTTTATTTAGTATCACCAAATCTGCCAGAGGAGGCGTATGAATATTTCCTTAATCATAATGAGATAAGTAGGTACTTGCTGTACTGTGGAATGATTTGCCAATTTGAATTATTTTTTAATTTATAATTACTAGATGTCCGCCCTCGCTTCGGTAATAAAAGTTACATTCGGTCTTACAACAAACTCTACGGAAAATATAGCAGTGACATACACAGTGCATTATTCGGATTTACAAAGGCACATAAAATATCGAAATTTTAAAAATAACTAAAAAGTACCTATTTTAAACTAATAATATAAATTAAGTTACCCGTTTCATTTATTGATTTTGAAAGTGAAAGAATTTTTCAAATCGGTAACGTAAATTTTTAGTTAAATCAACAAACAAACATACAAAAAATCTAATCTATTCTTTTTCTATAGTTAATTTAGATACAAGTCACAGATATAATTCATTACGTATTTTATCAGCTGACTGTTCGGTTTTGATTAAATGTATGGTTTTGATCTTAATAATATAATAATAATAATAATATTCTACCACATTCACACAGCGCCATCTAGTCCCAAATTAAGCAATTATATTTGCTTGTGTTATGGGTACTAAACAACTGATAAACTACTTATATACATTTTTTTTTTGTAAATACATACATATTATAGATAAATTACACCCTTTGATCTTGGCTTCAAAAAACTATTTTGTCTACATTTAAAACCTCAGAACAAGTCCATGTTCCATTACGCGCAATTAACTTTATAGGTTCCATTGTTACCCATGTATTATCTGATATTTTTAAATGTTTATTTATTAATTACAAAAACACTGCGTATCTAACTATTTTATCAAATATTTTTGAGAAAGTACATTGCAAGAAATTCAGATCTTTTATTCGCAAAAACTTTTATAATCTGTGTGTGCAGTCTGTGCGACTGTGCTTGTTCTGTGGACTGTGCAGATCGGAATGATGTTTTCGTGATGGCAGGTGTGTCATATAAATGTTTTGATTTTTTTAGATCTAAATGTTACACAAAAATATAAGAAATGTTTTTCATCGTGTAATAATTTCCATATATACAAACGTATAATGTGTGTGTAACACAGCCGGATGGTGTGGGAGGATAGGAGGACGCGAAGGCAATAAGATGCCTTGCGAGAGCTGCGCTGTGCAGTTCAGCGTGTTTAAGCGGAAGCGCGCGTGTTGTGAGTGCGAGCGATACTACTGCAGCGGCTGCCTGCGCCGCGGCGGCGGCACCATGTGCGCACCCTGCAGGATTCTGTCCACCAGGCCGCTGTCACGGAGCACTATCGCCCACCTCAAGGTGCGCGATCTGCAGTGCTTTCTGCAGCGACAGAACGTCTCCACTAGAGGATGTGTTGGTACGTACCGCTACAAACACTATTTATCTCTAGAAAGTACTCAAAACAAACTTCATTTTCATGTATTTGAACAGTTTGGTCCACAAAATTAATAGATTTATGTCATATTAAAAATACAACGCAAAACGAGTTTGGATGCCTATATTATTGCCTGGACACAAAACATTCTAGAAGTATCAACTCAAATACATACTCAAAGATGTATAATTCAATTAATACATTAGAATCCCACATTAACATAAATAAAATTAGTGCATGGTTATTGTATTTATTGTATTATACTGCTTATATTGTATTTGCAATTAATTATACCTACACACCTAGTTAGATTCTATTTGGTGTTTGGTCACCAATGGTGCTGCTCAAGTCATGCAAATTAACTATATTTGGCCGACATGTTGCAACAATATAATCTAATCTGTTCCTTGATTCCTTTCTGCTTTGTAATGCTTACTGTGCAAATTGTGTGTAGTATTAAATGATTAGTAAATATTTTATGAGTAATGTGCAGTGTTTCAAGTTTTTATGGAACTATCTAACACCAAAAAAACAAGCAATCAATTATCTATGTTTGCTTATTGTCAGTTATTTTATAACCGCAACATATGTTAAACCTAGGTGACGGTGTGATGAGCTTGAGCTAAATTATTTGGTGTTTAATGTAAGCCCAAGATAAAACAAAGATACCAAGATTACGCTACTATCTGAAGCTAATTAAGTTCACAGATTGTGATTATATACTTGGTTAGTTGATTTTAATATTCCGGTCTGTTTGATTGAGTTGTGTGACACCAAAAATTATCATATTAATTATTCCATCATCATATGGACCCATCATTATCCCACAACAGGGAAAGACCTCTTCTCATACAGAGAAGGTATGAGTATTGTTTGCCACACTTGCTCAAGGCGGATTGGCGATTTCAGACTTCCTCAGAAGTCCAGGTTTCCTCACAATGTTTTCGTTTTTCTTCAAATCAGTCAATAATGTCCAGATAAACTTATAAAGTACATATGATTTGAAAAACCACATTGGCCTTCATCACTGGGCCATTACAACTTAATTATCAATATATCACAATTAATATGTACTCGTATAAGTTCCTTGCTAGTCCTTCTCATGACTTTGCCTTTGTCAGTGAGTTTGCCCTATAAAATAATTAAAAATTGATTTATTTTACTTCACAAAGACAAAATTTGATACATCGAAACAGTACAATACAGTTAAAAATGTGACTGTGAAGGACTGGACTCCGTGCTATGAAAAAATCCTGTATTACGGATCTCCAGGCCCCACCGATAAAGGTTCACATTGACAATTTAGTTGTATGTTTTCGATACAATGCGAGATTTGTCTATACAATATAGAAGTGAGATGTGTGTTTGTGAACACCTATGTAAATTGGGTGATACTTTGGATACAATGTTCATGATATGATTCATATCATGCATGTAATCTACATGAATAACTAGCCCGTTTATAAGGAATTTGGAAAAAAGAATATCACTCTTAAATATGTCTACAGAGGGAATAGTGTGTGTGGAACGAAATGAACTCCATATTTGAGTTGTATGGGAAAAGCACTAGGCATTTGGTTCTCTACATCAGTAAACTGGCTGTAGGTTAATTGGCTGACATTTTGTAATTTTTACCGTTCATAAGTGTTAATTCAATTAACCCAAATGATTAAATGTGTTTGCCTTTGACTTTGCATAATGATTTTATAGAAAATGTAAAAATAAAATCCACTGGTGATCTCTTAGAATATGGCCTACCTGCTACCTCTATGAAGCAACTACAAAGTCTGACTTATTTTGATAAATTTAAATAAATGAAAATTCTATTATCCATGTAAATATAATCTACCTGCTTCACTAGAAATTTAAAAAATACCTATAGAAAGATAATAAAAGTCTGATATACATAAGTTCAATTTTAAAACTAAATGACTAACATAAATTAAACCTAACATTAATTGATTATGTAGTTGTATTATAATAATTCTCAACCCATGTGACTTTTTAACAAGGCACTTTTGTTACAAATTTCCTTTAATATTACACTTGCATCAGTACAACACAATAGTACTTTATAAATGTAAATAACCATACTATGTTGTGATATTTCACAATTTAGTAAAGAGACACTGCTCTATTACCAGGATATAGGTATGAGTAGCATTCCTATATATATAGCAGGAAATTGTGCTGAGTTTCCTGCCGGTTCTTGCCATAGTTAGACTTTAGGCAACAAATGAGCTAATCATAATTATGATATTGATAGTATGTAGTCATAGCTATTATTTACTATTTATATTATAATAATAATATAATAATAATAATAATATTCTACCACATTCACACAGCGCCATCTAGCCCCAAATTAAGCAATTATATATGCTTGTGTTATGGGTACTAAACAACTGATATACTACTTATATACATTTTTTTTTTTTGTAAATACATACATATTATAGATAAATTACACCCAGACACAGAATAAACAATCATGCTCATCACACAAAGGTTTGTCCTGGGTGGGAATCGAACCCACGACCTCCGGCTTAGCAGTCAGGGTCACTAACCACTAGACCAACAGGCCAGTCAAATTATATAAAGCAGAACAGTTTGTTTACACTAATCTCTGGAACTACCAGTCGTATTTGAAAAAATATTTTTGCATGATAACCCAGTTCTCGAGTAAGGTATATAACATCACGCTACTGGCGACGGGAGCAGAGCAGTAACCAAGACGCGGGTGAAACTGCGCCGCGGATAGCTAATTATTTGTATAATCTGAAGAAACAAATAAGTTTGACTTTGACTGTAATTCAATTAGACAACATTCATAAGCCACTTAAGGAGTATTTATATCTTAGTTTATTTAAGCAAAGAAAACAAATCTGTTCATTTTATCATAACTTTTGGTGAACAACATAGTGCAAGGTACTTTTTAGCAGTTACCATCGCTCATGGACCTTACAAGTTCAGTTGATTGTGCTTTTGCTGTCTTGCAAGTAAAAGCATAATGTGTTCTGCTGCTAGTACAGTGTTCTATTTAGGAGCTCTATAAAAAAATAGTCTTTAACTGAAAAACAACACTCCAATAGTGTTTGAAACATCAATTAATTTGAACAATTAGTTTTTACTTGCTATACCATGTCCTCTCTTGACTTACAGCATAAATGCAACTGCTATCAGTGAGTAAGTGATGTAATTAACTTTATTACCAGTGAACATGCCAAAAGACAAGCAAGGTACTCAATAATTCATGTGTCAGCTATTTTAAGTACCTCCCTGAGTAGCCATATATCTTATCTATCATTTATCTACGTGTCATGCGTCACCCCACAATTATTGTGATAAATTTAAAACAATATTAACAAGCAAACTCTTATTAGCTACCAAAAATATTAATTAAAACTTCTGAAAATTGTTATAAAGGGTGTGTGTGTGTGCTGTTGAAGTTTGTGTATGGATTTAGTGTGTTTTTGTGATTAAATAATAAAGAACTGTGCAGTGTTAGTCTTAGGTGAGAATAACAAACAAAACAATATCTTGCTACCACTCTTCTAGAATAAGGCTGATGCTGTAGCCTAAACATATTCTTCAAGAAGTGGTATTATGTATATGCACAGATGCACTTTATAAGAAACATAGATATTTTTTATATACATACATACTTAGATACATAACTTCACGCGTGTCGCCCATTAATGGGGTAAGCAGAGACTACAGACTTTTTTATATTAGCTAACCAAAATGGTTTCATTCTTACTGACGGTAAGTACTCAGTAGACCGTAGGAGTGGTAAGCCATTTCAAAAGCCAGCAGTTTATTTAGCAAGCGCTTTACACAGTTTTTTTTACTATCAACTTGTAATTGAAGCAATTGAAATGTTGATAATTCACATTTCATTGGCTGTTCAATCAGGGACAGTGGAATCATTTAAGAAATAAGAATAATATTCCAGCATTGTGTATCTAATAGCTCACCCCATCGCTCTCTGAGTGACCTTACACGACTCATAGTTAGCTACCACGTCTCTGCTCTGAGGATGAAGGCGGCTCACCAGTGGCCAAGGTGCCGAAAATTGGGATTATTTATTTTGGTTAATTAATAATTGAATTAACACTTATGATTATAAACATTAAAATTGCAAAATGTCCGCCAATTAACCTACAGCCAGTTCGCTGACGTAGGGTACGGCCATGAGAAGAACTGGCAAGAAACTTAGGCCACTCTTTTTAATCGCAAGGTTATTAACATTTTTTGCAAACTGCATGCAAAGTGACGCACAATACACTTAACTCTATAGGTAATACAAGTTACTGTTGTGAAGAAAAAAAAAAAGTAAAAATAGTGCTTAGAAATCTCGGCTTGTGCATGGCAATCAGATTTTATTAGACTTAAAATTAGGTACAAATACTGTGTTATCTGTACCGTCGAACAATTCCTACAATGTACAGGTGTTTGGAGATGCAGGACTTGACTTAGGGTGTACCATCGTTTGTGGAACTACACCTTCTATTATTCAAATACTCGATATTTTCAGAAAAAGAAGAATTAGTGAGTTTATGCGTGTCGCACGTGAATAGCTCGGGGTACCGGCGACGAGGGCAGCGCGCGGGCGGCAGCCCCTTCAGCTCGCTCAAGGGCCTCACCAACAACATCAACGATTTCATCAACTCGGCCTTCGACCTGCGAGCACCGTCTGCGCAGCCACAACAGCCGCACCCCGCGAGAGGATACACTAGTATGCTCTGTGGTAACATTATTTAATAGATTTCAGATTAATAGAAGCTAATTTAAAACTTTTCATGCCTTCCCCTGCAGCTAACGATAATGGAGTGGTTTGTGATAAATGTTCTCATATGTCTGTTTTGTTATTGTTAAACATATTAATTAGCTTTTATTGACCTGAAATAATGTATATATTTAATGTTGTGCTTATGTTTAAGTGTAGGTAAAATTGCTATTGCCTATTGTTAGTGAAGTATTTATAATTTGCGGCTTAGAGTATTCTTACTCAATTTTGACCTGTGTTTATTACTTCGCCAGTACATGAGAGCTATTATTTATATTAACAAAAATATATATTAACTTTACTATTAAAGTAACAATTTCAACAGTCGTTGAAAGCAGTAATGGTTGTGTTGCGACAGGTTATTGTTTCAATTCTGCGCACGCGCACGCGTCGTCGCCGCCCGCCGCCAGCGATGCGTCGCCCACGACGGTACCGCCGCAACCCAACCCTGAGAGATTCACCACCAGACCAAGTGAGGGCACATATTATTTGTTCCACTAAACATTCTTCTTAGATACAAGGAAGTACAGAATTGAAGTTTTAGAGAATCTTTACTTCCATATTAAAAGAATTGGATTATTTAGTACCTTCTGAAAATGCCGAGATTATAGATGAAATGACAGTCAGTTCAAACCTTAAGGAATTTTAGCTTCTTAGTAGGTTAAAATTAGGGCTATAACACTACAACATGACCCGCGATGTGTACGATTCACAAGTGGACAAATAGATGGTAAATCACAACCGCCTTATAGACCTCAGAAACTTCATTGACGACTGTCATTTCACTACAACACGAGCCAAATGCATAATCTTTTCAGCGTTGCTTTGACTGCGGTCTTTTATAGAGCGTAGACAATTCCTTAACTGTTGTTTTTAAAATATTCTGGTAGTGTCCTAAATTGTACCATCTTTGGTAATAAATTGTATGTTACCCAAGGTGGTGAGGCCGACATACGCGTGCCGACACCCGTCACGAGTCCGTCCGAGTCTCGCAGCACGCCGGACGAGCGCGTCGACACGGCCGACTGCTTCGAGATAGAGGACCTGGACGACTCCGGCTGGGAGTTCGTCAACAGACCTGCTGATCCACTGCCCAATGGTATGAACATACTTATTTTTACTCACCATGCCATCATCATTTCAGTTGTCGTGTACTGCTATACAAATTCTATATAAAGCGGCAGAGTATGTTTGTTTGCAAGCGCTAATCTTTGGAGCTACCAGTCGGATTTGAAAAATTATTTTTGCGTTTGATAGCCCAGTTCTCGAGGAAGGTTATAGGCTATGTAATATCAAGCTACAGGCGACGGGAGCAGAGCAGTAATAAAATGTGAAACCTAGTATTAAAATGTAAGATAACTAAAATAGAATAAAAAGTAATGTATGGTAGAACTAGGTTTATTAAGAAACTTTTTGTTGAAATTAAAACAGTTCGCCTGAAGAAGTATTTAAAAGACCACAGATTGTGTTGTGTTCCTATCAGTGAATGTTGACCCTGGATCTTACGTCGGTCTACTGCTATTTAATTTAGTTTTTGGGTCTTATAAGCGGTTTGTGAAGTATTTCAGAAGGGTTTCACCATGTTACCAATTCGTTCACCATTCTTGGACTCAACTGACTGCTTACATTACATAAATATATGAATATATCGCACACACACTAACATATGATACGAATCGCTAGGGGCTACACAGGCGTGCGGTGGGATCGCTCGCGTGCTCTGCGGGTGGCGGGAGCGCCTCTCCACTCAGATGCGACGCGCGTGTCCGCCGCCCGCAGGTACCAAACGTACCTGTCAAATCTATATAAATACATCGTTCATTCATTTCGTTCATTTCGTCATTCCGTTCATTAATTCATTTTATCATTCATTCATTTCATTCATTCGTTCATTTTAATTGATTCATTTAAATGATAGTTTATTTCACATGTGGTTATCGTCCATGATCAACAGTACAAATAAAATGCAATGCCACTGTGTCAGCAGGTAAACAAAATGATAGAATGCATGTCTCCTGACGTGATTGTAGGTAGCTTGGCGAAACATTGCATTGCAGAAGTCCATAAGCGATAGTTACCACTTACACAGTGGGCTGTTGCCTCGTTCGTCTGCCACTGTAGGCAATAAATAACAAAAAAAATAAAAAGACTGCAATAAACTTGTGTATCTACATCAGACTCGTCGGAGATCCTGATGCCGGTTCCTCCGGTGGGCAGGCGGCACTCGATGGGGGCGGGGCCGGAGGCGGGGCCGAGGGCGGAGCTGCGGGACGTGCGCGCCGCCTCCGAGCTCGACCTCAACATACACGACGACAACACCGACACCAACACTGACTCGGCCAGCCTGCAGGATGAACCCATCAGCCAACGAGACACAGGTATTAAAGGTTTAAGCTAATCCAATCTTTACTTACATGTACTTTTTAGTTTTATCTTGCTTGTTATTGGCGTATTGTTACCCTTTAAGGCTCGTGCAGTGTGTCGGCGATGTCTTATGACTGCACTGGTCGCTGTCGCGGGTGCGCTGCACGAGCCCTAAAAGGTATGAATACAAAGGACTTGAGTATTCTCACGTAACGCATGTTATCATAGGTAATTGTTTTAGTTGTTTAGTGTGAGATTTAAAAAAAATACTGTTGAGAGACTTACTTTGAGTTTGCTTTTCTACTTTTTTTATTTTCTTTTATTGCATTGTAAAAGACACATTTACGTCTATAGTCAACGGTATTTATCATCAAGTGGCACGTTGTTAAAAAATAGTCAACCAAAAGTAGACAAATATCATCGGAAGAGACCTATGTTGATGATGTTTTAGGCACTCCAAAGCACATAAGTGTGGAGCAATTCAAGGAGGCTTCGGAGCTGGATCTGTTAAGTGTGAAGCAGCTGAAGGAGTTGCTGACGAGGAGTCGCGTGGAGTACCGCGGCTGTCTCGAGCGGACCGACCTGCTGGACAGAGCCAAGACGCTGTGGAAGAACCACCAGATATACAAAGATGGTATTGTTGATTATATGAATTGTAATCGGATGAGTTTAGCTAGAGTAAAATTAGGCGCTTATATACTTACTATGTATATAACTTTAACTATGTTTAGTGGCACTCCTGGTGCTGCAAGCGTCCATAGGCTACGGTAACTGCTTCTCCTGTGGGCCGTATGCTCGTTTATTACTTTAATCGTATAAAAAATAGTCTGTATACGCTCGTGCATGCACGTGTACGTGTACGCTCCCGCATGCACGTGTACGTGTACACCCGCGCACGCACGTGTACGTATAAGCTCGCGCACGCACGTGTACGTATACGCTCGCGCACGCACGTGTACGTGTACGCTCGCGCACGCACGTGTACGTATACGCTCGCGCACGCACGTATACGTATACGCACGCGTGCGTGCCGGTGCGCTCGAGTGACAGCGGCGGTGTGCGCAGAGCTGGAGTCGCTGCCGCTGGAGGAGTGCTGCAAGATCTGCATGGCGGCGCCGCTGGAGTGCGTGCTGCTGGAGTGCGGACACATCGCCGCCTGCACGCGCTGCTCGGCGCAGCTCGCCGAGTGTCCCATCTGCAGGCAGTACGTCGTCAGGGCCGTGCGGTTCTTCCGCTCCTGAGCACCGGGCACTAGCCGTGGACACTCTATGTTTTACTTACGAAGGACGCTAATACGAAGTTCAGGATTCGAACCTCGGTTTTCGTTTTACGATGGTGAAAGATACGATCGAACCGACTGAGTCGTGAGCCACTAAGCTGATAATTCGACTGTCAAACTTGTAACATCTATATCGTGTATTACTTACGTTTTTAATACTAACATAACAGTGTACTCAGTAAAGTGTCAGTGTCTAATAAAAAAAAGAGTGTGTACTCATGTACGCACGTAAGAAGTTAAAAAGTTCTTTAGCGTAACAATCCAAAAATACCAAATAATAACACAACGCATACATACATAACAGTTAACCTCAAATCTATAAATGCACTTAAAATAGTATATTAAAACCACTTTTACCACTAATATTCAAAATAAATATTTTTACTGATAAATGATCAATAAAAAATATCTATCACCGTCATAAATATAATTGAATTGATATAAACGCCAATATATTTTTTATTTATTCACACTGATTATTTGTACTGATACGACACACAAAGGTTCGCAACTAACTTCAGGGTGTTGCTTTTTTCTGTCGGTGTGCGCGTGCATCGTAAAAATTCACTCTCATCATTTTTCCCAATCGCGCCAAAAGAAGTATAACTTCAAAAAAGCTATCAAAGAAATCTGTCTCTAGGCGAATTTCAATTTACATTTAGATGAATTGATAAAATGAGCTTATGGTGGTTAATGATTCATTTGGTTCGATAATACACCAGGCTTTGTAATACACATATTGATTTGAGTTTTAGAACTGCATTGTTTGATTTCGATTTATTCGAATTAAGTAAAAATAAATGACTGTGTCCTATTTATGAACTGTAAAACATAAAAACAAATAATGTGTTACTTTGTGCAATGTCATTTACATTATACAAGATTCGCAAAATTAAGTCATCCCTAATCATTATGCTACTTGAATTTTAAATTAAAAAGAATTAAATTCGACTTTAAATCATTGTGCATCAAAGTAAATTTTACAATGACACATCGTGAGGAAATCTGGATTTATTCTAAAATTGCCAATCCGCCTTGAGCTCACGTGGTGATCGATGCTCATGTCTTCTCTGTATGAGAAGAGGCCTTTGCCTGCAGGACAAAAGCTACATTATTTTCAAAATATCTAAATCAAAAATTATTTTTTAATGTAAAATAGTTGTTATTTCACTGCTAGCGCAATGTGGATCAAAAATAAATTTCGCCACCAGATGGCGCCACTTAGGTGAAAGCAGTATAATAATAGTTCACGGTTATCTATAAAAATTAAAAGCGCTTTGACAGGTGCCTAGACCTGACGCCTCAGTGCTGCCACCTCGTGGACGTCATTTTAGAAAACACTTATTGATTCACGACTAGCGATTAGGTTACACAACAAGTAATGTAAAACTTGTAATGACTTCTGCACGTTTTAGAATGCAAGTTATATTTCATATTTGTCAAATCTATGTCTGGCGTCTCTTGCATCGTGTAAATGTCAAAATGAAGTGTCTAACTTCAGCAATTGATTAATGGCAACATTGTGTTACCAGTTATTATTGGTTGCTCAAGTAATTTGTCCTACAGTATAAATAAATAAGGGTCGATGATAACCAGAGGTCAGCGTACGTAGACATTGAAGAAAAAATTATTTCTAATTAATTTTCCAATGTTCCATTATCTCGAGCACAACATTAAGTCAAATTTTCGTTTTCCTTTAATGAAGGTGTTTAGGATTTTTTTTGTCACTAGTTGGTGCCACTTTCACTTTCACATTGGGCCAATCAAGAGTTAACTTTTTGACAGCGCTTGACAGCTAGACCTGACGCATCGGTGCTGCCACCTCGTGGGCGCCATTTAAGAAAACCTCAGCTATTTTCATTTGTAAATTAAACATTAAAATTTCCTTAATGAACACTGAAATATATTTGTTTTGATAGCGCTGTCAAAATGGAAACCTTTTAACAAAGTGGCGCCAACTGGTAGCGAAAATTTTCCTAAACACTTAATATTGGGCTCAAACATTTTTAAAAGTTCGTTTCTAATATTCAATTTTATTTACGGCTATTTTTATGAGAATTTTATATGTACATAATAAATTGGTTTGCTTCTTAAAATTATCATTTCTATTTTATTTGTTCTCTATATTATGATCTACGTCTTCTAAGTCCACATATGCCGACCACTGGTACACACAGAAGGTGCTGAGGTCTGTGACAAGTGCTGTATAAGTGTGAAATAAGTACATGTCAAAAATGCCATAGACAATGCAGCTGTCAATCCACGACAGTGTGTATGCCAAAAGTACAGAACTGATGTGTAAATATTATCATTAATGTTTTATCTTACTACCCTCCAAGATCAACTAAATGTTTTGTCTAGATGTCGCTGCTGTAAACGTTCTGAAAATGTATAAAAAGATCTCAAAAAACATGTAAATAGTTTTTATTATTGGCTCACAAAATTATGCTAACCGTTTTGTCCCTGTGGTCGTTTCTTTTGATTACTATTCTTGCCAAAAATGAACCTAAATATTAATAGTTTAAAAGCGTTTTTCACGTGATCACGAATCAAAAAACATGGCATTATACAACTATTACAATTATGTATTTGTATATTTGTTTGATATATGACATTTTTCAGAACGTTTAGATGTTAACGAACGCCTTTAAATGTTAGTGTAAATTGGTTATATATAGCTCAAAATTTTATTTCGTGTAATTTTATTTAATTATTATATAATTTATATTTAATTATTATATAATTTATATTTAATTATTATATAATTATAGTTGTCGGCACTATAATGAAATCGGATATATAATTATAATTGCATGTAGGTATATTTTAATGGAAAATTTTCATTGTAAAAACAGTGTCGTCCAAGTTCGTGATAGATGTTCTATATCTAGTTATGTTCAAACATTAAAATGAAATACAATACTTTCGTCTACACAAATAATAAGGCTCGATGTATACTATGTACGCGGTAATGAGCGATAAACATGCTTATTTTGCATAGTGCTGATTTATTATTAAAATATTTGCTTAGTAAACTATTCTTAAACAACTCTTCTAGAGTAATTCTAAGATGTGAATCAAGTCGTATAAATAACAGTATTGTTTTAGAAATGCCTACTGACACATTTTAAACTGGTGGGAATATCGAGTAGAAACTACCCACCAAGGTTATTATAATATTTAAATCAGAATTCAAATATAATTTAAATATTGAATTGATTTTACTTTCTTAAAATCTTTTATGTTGCACATAGTTCAGCCTGGCATTAGGTAAATCGTCCTGCCTTACTTTTATTGCGAACGATTACAATGCCAAACTGACAAGTGTGTGTCAACCTTAATGTCTAATGATCAACTGAGAATATGTTTAGTATATTTCATGCTATTTTGAATTCTACTGAAATTAATTTAAAGTTGATATATAAATATCGTATTTTTCTGCCAAGTTATTCACACTTATGGACATTACGTACTCAATAAAAAGTCTGTAAAACGCGATAATACCCCACGCAATTTTCATCTCTATGTTTATAAGTATACGGTGCAATTTATCCACATTGCATCTCGATTTACATCTGTTTTAGTGTGATATTGTTGGCGGTTTCGGACAAACGTGCTATACTATGCTGTTTATAATATTTATTATCGTATTGTTATTATTAGTATGCTAGCGAAGGCTGTGTTTGCAAGACTTGTTTTTTTTATTGTGTACTCGTGAGCTTATTAAAGGCAAAGTTTATGCTTGACCACCCAAGGCACACACAAACGAGGTTTTCCTCTCAGGACAAAAATCCCTGAATCGTAAAAAATGTTCACCGAGTAGTTGTCACGGACTTAACGCATACGGTGTGCGGTCATTTGTTGCCCGGAAACAGAGTGAAGCGTACGCTATAGAAGTTAGAAGAAGTACACCGTAATTTGGGAGACTTTTTACGGGGTAATTTTAGTTCTTCGTGTGCGTTTATTCAATACAATTTATAAGAGATCTATATCGATGAATGAAAAAGTACCCGGGGTACAGTACCTCGTCTGCGCAGGCCTTTAATGAAAAAATCATTGCATACACGAAGTGTATTTATACTACAAAAACTACAATACTGGGTCGTGTAACCGGCCAAGGGTTAAACTACATCTGGCAGCACAGAACCGTACTTTCCTTTGCTTGAAAGAGCGACGGAAAGCGTCAGCACGCTACTGCGCGAGGCATCGCTCTTTCTCGCTCTAGTAAATGATGCATAGAAGCATGGGGGAGTGCGGTTCTGTGCTGCCAGATATGGTTCAACCCTTATAGTCCAGGCAATATTTACGCTAGTACAATTTAAGTGTTTACCATTTTAAAAGAATTTTGTTTAAAAACTGGTCGCGAATCAACTTTGCCATTATATTGTATAAAATTGCTCGCGAACACACTTGGTCGATAGACCGTCTAAAATTTATCGCTTTAGTTGTAATAAAAAAAAATATTTTGACATAAGTCACTTTTAATTAGTGCTGTTGACTTGTTTTGAAATTGAATACTTTTCATCGTCGATAAATATAATAGGGCTGTACCTAATAATAATATCTAATATCGGATATAATACTTTGACCCTCCGAAGCAAGGAAGTGAGAAATAAATGAGTCATAGATTACAGTACATATATTTACGAACGTAAGAATCTCCGTTCGACGTCAATTGACAGCCAAAGTATAAAATGTCGGCTGTAACATTGACGTTTAAATTCGCCTAATTTTTACATAGTCTTGCTCCATATTTTTACTAAATTAAATCTATTAAATGAAGCGGAAGAGTTTGTTTGTTTAAACGCGTTAATCTCTGAAACTACCAGTCGGATTCGAATAGTTACTTTGTTTTTATGGCGACTATTAGTTCGAAAGACCCATATATTTCCTATCAAATAAGAGGCTTTACGTTTCAATTTTAATCATTTAATCGGGGCGATATTTTTAAAAATAAGTAACCATAATGTTTACAGTTATTTTACTATGAAAATAACGCAACTTAAGTTTCAAATGTATTATTTGCATATAAATAGAACTGTAAACGCAATGATTTCTTACTTTTTATACAGCTTTCACCAAATTCTAGCATGTAAACAGAACAAATTTTTAAAATATAGCCTTGATTTAATGATAAAAATTTAAAACTACGAAATATTACACTACATTGCGACATTGCCATTCATGACGCGTAAACGCTCACGATTATTTGGATCTATCTTACTCTTTAGACATCTCTTTCTTACTCGTAGCCCATACTCTCTCTCTCTCTCTCTCTCTTTTTCTCTCTAGTGATTGCGCAAAGTAGATTTACAAAAACAAAATTTAATTATAGATCGAGCTTTCCTCGATGTTGACTTTACTTGCTCGGTTTCGGAACCCAGAAACTAATTACATTTTATTTATATTGTAATGAATTCTTTCAAAGGTATCTAATACCTTGTAGAGAATGTAATAGGCACGCGTTGTATAAGTATTTTATTTATAAAATATGTTCTGTGTAAATAAATAAATTGCAATCATATAAGTAAAATTGTAACACAGGTATGTCGATTAAACGGTATAGTCGAGATTGGTGGTTTTACTTTAGTTTTTAACTATTTATTTATAGTTTTACTTAAAAAAGTGAAACATTTCTAACACGAGACTGACTATAAAAACATACAAACTCACGCAACAAATTTTGTTTTATATTATACATAAATAATTACGCTAAACTAATATTATTAAGACATACATTGATTTTATGTATATTTGTTTGCAACGATTTAACTAAAATCTACGTTACCGATTTGATAAACTCATTCACTTTTAGAAATTAATAAGTGAAGCGGGTAACATAGGCAGTATTTCATTATGTTTACCAAATTTTTTTTAAGAATTTCAATGTTTGCAGGAAAAGTAAATTTGCAGTATAGTAATATTTCGCAGACGTAGGTAATATTGAAATTATATTTTATGTAGACGTTTGTTGTGAGATCGAATTAAACTTTGTACCAAAGCGAAGCCAGGGCGGACGACTAGTTCGATATATTACAAGACATACACAAAATAAAATGTACATAACAGATCTCAAGCTTCAAGTGTTTTAGTCTAATAACAGTCAATGACAGGAACATAAAATATGTTTTTGAAATAAATTCCTCCGTAAAGTGCCGCTTAGACACCTGCTCTACCAATATCATTAGGGTTAGTCGGCTGGTCGATCCTGATGATGGAGGAAGCTACTGCGAAGTACCCCTCGTAGTGCACCTCCTCAGGGGTGGTGTCGTAGTGGTAGTGACCGCCGTCACCGTGCGCGCTGAACCCGTGGAAGTGCTGCCCTCTTAGATCGAGACCCTGGAGAAACAATAATTTAATTTTGAAAAGACAATAGAACCAAGGATTCTTGACAAGACGACTGCATGATACAAGCGACGAAATGTACGAGACAGGTAAATAAAGCTGTCGCTCGTAACGCTTGCGGTTGCACGCCGCTTCTTGGGCGGTCAGCTCGTGGTCCGTAAGCTACACGCAAAGTCGGACATCGTGCTTTAAGCCTGCGTAAGGATGCGTTTTTTTAAACCATACTTTAAATGGCGAAGAAGACAGCGGCCGGGCAGGTGATGGGACATGAGGTAATTATAATGTAGCTACTAGCTAATACCTATAGATAAAAGTCAAACTGCGTCGTCGCGCTCGGCGTGACGTTTAAATTAACTTTGTAGTACATTTGAAAACGCTCACATCGCGTCGCTACCGCCCGCTGTCCATCCCAACCTTTTAAAATACTTATTGCAAAGTTTTTCTAATAAAGTGATAAGGTTTAACTCACAAGATCGCCAGTGACAAGCGTGCCAAGATTAGTGATGGGCGCGTTCATCTCGAAGTAATGCAGCCAGTCCTCGGCCTCGGCGTCAGTACACAGCGGCGTCGGCGAGAAGTCCGGCATCACGTGGTACCAACCCTTACCTGTGCGTAACACGAACAAGCCGCCGAGACCTGGACATTGACAGTATTACAATATGAACAGAGGTATCACTAGTACACACGTTGTTGCTTTTGACTCAATAATATCGACGTTAAATATTATTTATTTACTACATAATGTGTTTCGTTCGGTGAGTGCCGGCGCAGCCCAATTACCCCCCTCTGTCCTCTGCTTTTTCCCTTATCCTTCCTCATCCCTTTCGACATATCCCTTGTCAACGTCTTGGTTGTGTTTTCTAAGCATTATTTTGGAACCTCTCTGCGTGGCTGTCCGTACACAGTACCACTGAGCTACCGAGGGCAATAGTCAACAACCAACAAACAGTAAAACAAAATAAGATCGTTTCTACTAAATACAATATTTCAAACTTACCGATAACATTATCGCCATAATAGTTCTTGAGCGTCTGACTGATCGCTGTGGCGAAATCAGACGAACCAATGCGTGTCTTTACCACTATTCTGATCACCTGCAACCAAAAATAAAACTAGCAGCTAAGGAGTCGTAGGTACAGCAATTTCTTTATAACCAGAGATAAATCGCCGACAAGTTCAATAATTAGTTAGGTACTTAACTTAACTTAATTGTAAATGTTTATCTGTAAATGGACACGGATAGGTATTTAAGAACATAACCCCTCAAACGACGCGTCGACATTGAGTCTTTAAAAAAGAGCAAGCAGCGGCTAAATTTTCTATCGCATTTCGTGTGTAAATTAATATCTAGATCGGATCGGAGGTGGCTTTGACACAAGACTTAAGGTACCTAATTTGTAAGTAAGTTTAATTTATTGCCAAGACTTAGTTTTGACGTATTTTAAAGATTAGAATAAACCTTTGCCATAAAATTTACATTTTTAGTTAGGTAAGTACCTAAATTTTCTTTCTTTTGTTTAAATTACAACATTAAATACCTACACATTAGCTGTAGTAGCCAGATATGCAACAAGGTTACTTACAAATTAAAAACAAGTTTCCAGATGTTATGCATTTAACAACAATTGAATAAATAATACTATCAGAATAAAAGAAATATTATTTAAGTCTAAGTGATCTTACGTGCATACTCTGAATTAATGTGTATTCTTCATATTTTTTTTTTTATTTGGTAAAGAAACGGTTACACAATATAACTTAATCTAGAGTCTTAACATTTTAAACTAGCTTTGAACGTTAAACAAGGCAAGCAAAAGGACAAAAGAAGAAACACATAAGTTAGTAAGCGACACCTACACCGCTTACAGATTTATGGAATTTATAAGGACACGTTGTTCGTTTCGATACTACAACAAGTTGGGGTGACCCACAGAACTAACAATAAGACTGTGTTCTGTGCGTTGACCATACATATGGTCAAAAGTCGGCCTCAACAAAAGTACAACTATTACATCACTTTTGTATACTTACATCACCGGGCACTCCATCGCTGAGCAAGTAGTTGCCCATCAGCGAGGTCCTGGTCTCGTTATTGGGCAGTCTAGTCTGAAGGTACGAGTCGTTGCCCTTGGGAGCGCCCACCGGGTACACAGAGAACACACGGGTGCCCTGGTCAACTGCGCAGTTCTTGATGCTCAAGTTTATAATACCCTGGAAGGAACATTATTATCGGTAATTAATCACACAAGTAGAACCTGCAAATCTAAATCCCTTTCGGACATGTCCTGGATAAAGATATTACGGATATCTGACGCTTTACTGCCTCCCTATATTTAAAGAGAGTAAATACGGTTGGTGTACGCAGGTAAATGGCACAATATTCTTTACGATTAAATTGCCTACAAAAAGCTTAGTAAATGATAAAAATATACAACGCGGTAATTAAGTATCCTGCAGCAGTTCGGGTAAGGGTCCCACCAACATCTCGGCCTTTATAAGAGACTGTAGTTAATAATCTATTCAACATAAACGATTCTGCTAAGCCACCCACGCCATCTTACCGCGCAGGAAACGCCGATGTACGGCCAGGGTCCTGCACCGGCGCCAGCGAGGAAGGCAGGGTTTCTGTGCAGGTACTTGACGAGTGTAGACAGGTCGTACAGCTTCTCTCGCAGCGGCACGGGCCACAAGTACGGTGTGCCACCGATCTCCAGGAGTTTCGGATTGCCACTCAAACCTGAGGGATAGACAAACTTTTCTATTAAACTACTACAAAAATTAAGAGTTCTTCTGCAAAGATTTTATGAGTCACACAGATAAAATGTTTGTCCTTTGGGAATCGAAATTACAATCTTTTATGTGATCCCAGTGTTTTCAGCAGTTGGAATCGGATTCGGATCCTTAACAGCATAGTTTTAAAAAATATGACTTATTAGATGAATATTATACCTACATAGTACGACGTCATAGGACTATCATATAACTGCTTTCCTATGCCTTGGCAAAAAACACGCCAATTTCACTAACTTTACATAAATTCATAAACTGAGGCAAATAAGAGGTCAGCAGTCAAATTAAATAAGTAAGGAATGGCAAAACATTTATTAAATCAAAACAGGTATCTTTCAGTGTTTATATATGTAAGTACTAAATACTGATCCTGATACTAAATATTGCACAATCTCTTGCTTAATTATGCTGATAGTAGGTGTTATAATTAATTACTTACTTGGGTTTATTGGATAATTGTAATCACTCTTTTTTTTAATCTTTAGCATTAGGTAAACTACGAACTACATTTGACGAGTGCATAGTTTTTCTGTGTGCTTATAATACCTACTAATATGACAAAGTGGCAAAAATTGCGGCCACCCTATTTCCAGAAGTGGCTGTCTTTTGATTGCTATGATGATCATGGTACATAAATCTTTAAGAAAATCTCACATAAGACGAACTGCACTATTATTGTTCCAAAAATTACGTTCGGGACGTTTTGTCATACCTAATCGCCATGATTTTGAAGATCGTAGACAATAGCAAAAATAAAACAGCACTAAAGTCGCGTGATCATTCTTTGTAAGCTAGATGTAAATCTTATCTTTACAACGCTTGCCTTTCCCGTGCCATTTTACACACCATTTTCTTATACTGTGTACCTCAAAATATAAACAAAAACAAAAAACAAACTATACACTCATCGTGTTCATCATCAACAGGTGATAACAGTGGTTACAACTTTTTTTTACATGGAGGTTCGATATTAGCATATAGACGTCCACTGCTGGACATAGGGCTTACCCAATTTTCGTCATCTTGGCTGGTTGTGATGATGATCAATAATAAATTTAAATTACGAAGTAATATGTCCTTACCTGGTGAAGTGAGGAGATACGGACTGTTTCTCAGGTCCGGCGGGTACCCCACGGATACATTCACGGTTGCGAATGTACTTTTCAGACCCTCGGATAACACTGTCAAATAACGAAAACGTTAAAACCTAAATGCAAATTAAAAAAAAACACATTATGTAAGCAATTCCACTTTAGGAACAATCCATACCTACATTAGAAACTTATAATAAAGAACACAAATTGCATTTAAATCCTGACTTTCGAAACAAATATCTATGTATTTTAGGGTAGGTAGCTTACTTTACCTAGCGATACCTACTGACTAGACCACCACCTAATAGTTATAATAATGTTACGACGATTACCTACGCTAGAACGTTCGCAAGTACCTACCTACTCGTGTACGACGAATACCTACACTAGAACGTTCGCATGTACCTACTTACACGTATAACAATAGATCATCGGCGGTAGGCATACCTACGCGTCGCAGCTAAGTACCTACACTCATTGTTCTGTTTTCGAGAATTGTCGGCATCTTTGTAGTAATAACTGGAAGGTTCTAGAAATCTATTAAATGACTATAAAAAGGATTCGACTGTCGGCACTTTGGTTGAGAGCCTTCTGCTCACCGACAGTCCGCGTAAGGTTACCAGTATAAGTGTATAATCTATGCGTAAGGTTGTGAAAGCCATCAGAGGCTAACAACCCACACCACACAAAAAAAAAAAAAAGGCACTTCGTTCAGTTGTGAATACAGCGATCTCGAGCGAACATCTAAGTAATACGAAAGTTTACGAAGAGCGATATACGAAGCGTGATAGTGCAGTGTATGTGTTTACTGCTTTATTTTTGTACTGTCAGAGTATTGTGTGAGTCTTGAATAAACTCATCATCGCGTAACTGGCATTTTACATCGAACCCCATCCTGACACGTAACAATAACTTAACTTAATTAGTAAATAGTTATAATGCTTCTAGAACTCACCGTCAGCTAGCTCCTGTAGCGGCGGCTGATATAATTTTTTCTCTACAATAGGCACGTCATTGTAGTTTATTGAGGGTATGCTGAAAATAAATCAAAACCTTCACTTTCATAATAAAATTATTGACTAAAGCTGCGCGTCCACAGCGACCACAGCATCGGAATCGGATCGTACGTAGCGTACGGATTTGTTGCTTTGTATTAATTTCTACGGCACTGCGTGCATTGGATCGGCATATCTGCGCCCCGGAGACCGGTAATACTGCCGATAACGTCATCCACAGTGAACGCACCAATGGATCCCGATTTCGTCAAGCACTTGACAGTTTGTGTTTACCTACATTACTTTGAAAGTACCTACTGATAATGCCGATGCAAAATCCCAATGCAGTAGACGCGCGCCTCATCGGAATTTTATAAATACCGACGCCTCGTACGCTCCGATACTGACGCAGTGGACGCGCAGCTTTGTTCGTTCGGTATTTGAATGCTATAGTTTGATTAGTGGGTAGGTGTTTTATTATTTGTTCATTTATTTTTAAGAGCGTTTATGTGGCAACGGCGCAATTTAGTATCATATTTTGTAGTTTTCAATTTTTAATAATATGTTTTGCTAACATTTTAGTCTTACTTAAGTCTACTCTATACGCAAAAAAATACATTTGAAACTTAAGTTGCGTTATTTTCATAGTAAAATAACTGTAAGCATTGTTGTTACAGTACGGCCTCATGCATTAAGTCCGCCTTAACATGTACCTATGGGTATAAATTTTATATTTGTGTGTTTGTTGCCACCATTATCTTAGCGCCTAAACGGCTGAACCGATTTCGATGAAAATTGGTATGTAGATAGATTTGGTGCCGGAGGCGGACCTACGCAGCATAATTTTTATACCAAAAATCGGTCTGGTTCCCGAGATAGACAAAACACATTTTAGGAGAGGGCGAAGCCGTGGGGTGCAGCTAGTACCAAATAAAGACGCGCAGCTTTGGTGATTGTTCACTAACAAATTAAGTTCGCGGTTCACGTCACAGTCGCGCAGTTCCTGGTCTACCTACACGTTAAGTTTTGCGTTGCAGACGCTCCCGCAGCGCGTTCCGCTTCCCGCATCGCTAACGCGCGGGTTTGGCCGAAGCTTTACTGTAATTGTTATTTCACCCCTGTGAAACATTCTGTATACCTAGGTAAAATTTCTATATGTAGGTATTCTTCCCGTGTTCCACTCTGATCAACTAAACCGATCAACTACCTACCTATTAATTATTTTTCATTCAATGATAGGCACTAAGTAGGTACCTGTAATTGGCTTTTACTACCACTAACATTAAACACATGCTGGCACTCCTTTACGTGTCATACTTACTCCGAGTCCGCCAACGTTACCACAGCTAAACAAACAGACAAAAACAACTTCCACATGGTTAACCTAACCAACTAACACTGTAATGGGCCTTTACAGGTCTTGCTTTATATATAAATAGGTACACACAGATATGCCTGCTTTCAATTGGCTCTACAATTGCATCGGAGTGTTTATCGTCACAGATAAAAATGATAGATATTCAATGATAACGGATAACAGCTGTTTCTTCCATTGTTACTAACATAATGTAGCGCCAAAGTGCACTTGAAACTTATAAAAATACTACTTACTTACCACAGGTAACAGGATAATTTTCCGCAGCCTTAACAATAATAAAATAAGTAATGGGGCTGCAATGAGCATTCACTCGTAACAAAACATCAATTTTCGCCGCTTTTTAATGTTCGGGACGAGTGTTCCCGAAGCGTCAAACAGTTGTAAAGTCTCTTCTTTACCCACGAACCATTCGACGCTTCAGGAACACTCGTCCCGACTGCTTCCAGAGAGATTGGCGCTTAATGGCTGTTGAAATAGAAAAATGAAGAAGGATTAAGGAGGCTTTTGGTCAGCACTAAGACTATGTACCTACTGTAACTAAGCTAAAGATAAATAAGTAAAAAAATAATCAATACCGGCTCTAATGATGTAATTATAATTTAAGATAATCTAATTCCAATTTGCACCTACTATCTGTTCTAACGACAGGGTTCTATAATAAACTATATTATCTTTGATGCGTTGCTACGGGGCTTTAAATATGCATTAATGTTAATTTTTGATAAAATATTACCAATGTCAAAGAGGTTTATCGATTATATTTTAATCTATTTTTTTAATCATTTTTAATGAGTTTTCTCTACTTGTTATTATTGTAAAATAACGTTCTCGAGTAGGTATCTACCTATCGAGTTTAGATATGTCGTTATAAACATAATAAAATAATAACAATAATGACATTTAATATTTAATTTAAGTATGTTTACAAAATAATTAGGTAAAAGGTCATTTATAGCAAGTTATAATATTCTTCATAATAATAATATTCAGTCTTAGTCATATTTACACTTAGAAGGAGTGCTGCGCAGGTAAGACACACACAAGGTTACAAATTGCATCAAACTAAAGTAGTGGCTTAAATATAGCTACATTACAATATCAATAAACGCACTTTTTAAGATTTGAATACGGGATAATCCCTCCCACATGCCAATTACTGTGACTCCTGTAAGCCAGGATTAACAGTGATGAACCCATACGAACACCGAGCTCTGACACTCGGGAGTCCCGGGGACTGCTACCTACAAGTTATGAATATAGTATAACAGAAATTAAACGTTCTTACCTGCATTATAAGTTCTAGCTGTTAAATTGACATAAGTACTGTAAAGGCAAACAATCTTCAAAATTCTAAGCTCATAGTCATAGAAATTGTAATAATTAGACTATTAAAACTATTTCTATGGTCACAGTGCTTAGTCTATTAAGAACAGCCAATAAAATAACGATATAAAAGTCTTTATTTTAAACATTGATGTCTCCGCCCTGGTAGCCGCCCTGGTTGGAAGCTAGTCTAGTCTCGTCCGACATCATGTGTGTTCTGTGGGGGATCGACCCTCACGATGGAGGAAGCTAGCGCGAAGTACCCCTCGTAGTGCACCTCCTCGGGTGTGGTGTCGTAGTGGTAGTGACCGCCGTCACCGTGCGCGCTGAACCCGTGGAAGTGCTGCACGCGCAGGTCCAGACCCTAGGATTTGAAGGTATAATATTTAGTCTTGATATACATCGAGATAGCATAAACGTAGATAGGTGCAAAGTTTAACTCTTGATGATATTTAGCGAGTAGCGCCATCTAAAGGATATAAGTACAGAGAACTCTAAAACCTACAACCTAAGTACCTCACCTATGTAAATAGCCATGACAAAAGCACAGTACCTATTATAATAATAAGACTGTTACATAGTGTGGGTTTAGTATACATAGTTTGTTCATAATAAATAGGTAAATTACGACTATATTGCGTTTATCTATCTCTAAGTATAATAATATTACGTATTCAAAGTAAACAAATACCAGATCGCCGGTGACAAGCGTGCCGACATTAGTGATGGGTGCCTTCATTTCAAAGTAATGCAGCCAGCTATCCACGTCGCTGTCGGTGCACAACGGTGTTGGTGAGAAGTCCGGCATCACGTGGAACTTTACCTTACCCGCGCGGAGCAGGAACATGCCACCCAGACCTGGATAACGACAATACCTACCAATAAACAGTGTTATGTTTTTTTTAAAAAGCTTGAAAGAAAAAAAGAACAAGACACTTTTTATGGTAGTAAGTTTATCCGGCCTATTCTTGCTGGTTTCAGCATGAATGGACCGGAATGACCAAGAAAGTTCTGCCCTCTCATAAAGTAGCGTTGTTGTAAAAAAGGATTAGAGTTTAACTTACCGACAACTTTATCACCATAATGGTTTTTGAGTGTCTCTCTGATAGCTGTGATGAAATTAGACGGACCAGTGCGCGTCTTGGCTTCTACCTTGATCACCTGAGAGAACAACATTATTATAGAAAATATTTGCTTCTAAGTCAAATACTTACAGGCCTAAGGGCTTTTTATAAATTAATTCGTAAAAAAAGCATACAACATGCCAAAAATTGTCTTAAAATAATCTTACTATTCGAAATTTTGTCGTTTTGTTACAATTAATAAATTTAATAGCATTTTTACCTAAAAAAATTTGTGAAACGAAACGTTGTTGTAAAACGTCAATGTCGCGATGACATTGTTTTGTCATTGTCATAGTTGTAATCCCTTCCTTTTGCAAACGAAACAGTTCTGAGTACTAAAATTTGATTATATTTTAATAACTTCTGCAGTGATTTGTATCCTTAAACGTAAGTACAAAGTTCAAATCATTACCTAGTTATATATTGCATGTCCTTTCTTTTGTTTCAATACAAAAAACAGATTTACACGTACGTGTTGTAATACACAAACAAACTCATAGGTGTCATAATATTCAAAGGTCAACAAAGAAAACTTAGCTATAGCTCAGAGACTGTTCGTTATTTTGTTATTAAACTACTCCGTAATAATCTATTTTTCAGATAGTCATAATTATGTTCTAGATTAGATAATGACTAGACCTATCAACGTTCCAAGTCGGTAACAATTTAAAGGAACCCTGAGAATGTTATCAATAGCTACTTGCAACATGTCACTGACCTTGTGTAAATTGTTTCAGTGAATGACTCACAATGGGGGACTCAAGCTCATTTTCTTCTTTATTTGCGTTAGTGGACAGCCATCTTTCTAAATCAAATTTACAACAGGATGAGAGACAATCTAAGCCTAGTGACCTGAGTTCAAGACTGTCATTGTTAAGTACACAAAGAAAACTGTCAGAGAATAGGCTATCATCACCATTAAAGTTGCCTGTATCTAGTCTATCCTTGAATAAACCCTCTTTGGATATCTCTAAACATTTGAGACCAGAAGTTGATCATGATGAGTCAGTTGAACCAGCTATGTGTGTGACTGATCGCCCAATCCATGATGTTCTCTCTATACAGTTAAGTAACATGTTCAAAGCCAGACAAGCCAAAGAAGAAGAAGAAAGAAAGAAACAAGAAGAACTGATAGAAGCTGAGAAAGCATTACAACAACTAAAATTAGAAGAATCAAGTTGTTTGATCGATCTGTTGCCAGCTGTACAGTATGGCCAAGTTCAACAACATAAAGAAGTACTTAGTAGTGGTAGTTCTATGGAATCATTAAACATTCCAAATGCATTTGACGAGGTTGATGATGAACCGCAACTGACAACGGTGACTTTGGACTTGTCCAGACCAGTATCACCTAAACCAATTACTCAAGACATGAGTTACATACTCAATCACAAAATAGGGAAATGTTCACAATTTGGTAAAGTGCTATGTGCCCGCTACAGACCTGTAGCTGCACCATATTTTAGGACGCCTATACCACCCAACAATATTAAAGTATTTGACTTCTCAACACCATCCCCTGACGATTTGATTTTGGAACGATTAAAGAAGCCATCATGCTACGGCAATAGTAATACCTATATGGTGTATGATACAATATCATAAATAAGTTGTTAGATTTATTCATTAAGAATGGTCAGTTTCTGATCTGATAATAGATGGAACTTATGTAATCTTTGGAATGCTACTTTATTACAGTGCTTTCCTTAAAGCTCTAGAAATGGAAACTAAAAGACAGGAGTTTCTGTAAGAGAAAACTTTGTTAGCTTAGTAAAGCTGTAGCCTTCTTTTTCTTTAAAAGTATTTTGGTAAACTACATTTACCCCCAGTTTCTGAAAAGTTGATCAACGAAATATTTACTAATCACCTGTTAAATCTCATGTAAAGTATCTAAAAGCAAGCTAAAAGCATGGATAATTTCATAATTTGTTAAATTTGATCTAATTACTTATTAATTATCAATCAAATTAAACTAATTATTCATGCTTTTAGCAACCCAATTGGTACTTTACATGAGATTTAATAGGTGATTAGTTAATTTTTCGTTGATCAGTCTTGCCAGAAACTGGAGGTTAGACTTCCAAATAAGTAAGAGGTTAGTGTAATCTTACCAAGGCTAACCTTTTATAATTATTGTAAATATTATTTTTATTTTATTATAATATTATGTAAAGAAATTATAGTAACTTAGGAGCATTTAAAATGGATTATCACTTTTTTGTTGTAAGTAGCGGGTGAACAGTATGAATAGTAAAATGAACTTTTAATTTTTATGTTTTTTATTTATTTATATTGTGTCTAATGTGCTGTGACTGCGAGAACCCATAGTCTAATAGAGCATAGTCTAGAGTACGTTAGTAGATTCTAGACAGTTTCAGGTTTAATTGGAGAGTCATTAGTACCCTATCACTAAATATTAAAGTGTTAGTTGCCATTGCGTTTTGTTTAATGAGAGACCGTGAGCATAGTAAGTGTAAGGACCGTACTTAATATTTGTCAGGCCAAACACTGTATGGAATTAATGCCTGGATGACCTTAACCGTTGAATGGTCGCCATCACTTCTTTTCAAGTTTGAGCCTTTACTTACCTCTCCAGGTGCTCCATCACTAAGCAGGTAGTTTCCCAGCAGTGCTGTCCTGGTCTCATCGTTGGGCAGTCTTCTCTGCAGGTAGAGCCCAGTACCCTTGGGAGCACCCACTGGCTCTACGGACACTATGCGAGTGCCTTGGTCTATTTCACCGTTTTTAATGCTTAAGTTTATAATGCCCTGGAAGAATACCAGTAAAAATATCATACAATTAAAACGTCACCATGATTGGCGGCGAGATTGGTGTCCTCAGTAAAGTGATAATATTTAGTACGCAAGTAGCGCTGCCACGGGACAATAGATAGAACAGCCCCATATTCTAGATAGGAGACAGGTGAGTTTAGCTCAGCGAAATCTGTACCTGGAATACATAATTAACTATTTACATTTTCGAACGAAGAATTATATAAGTCAATCTTATTATTATAAATGCGAAAGTTTGTGTGTATATGTGTGTGTGTGTGTTTGTTACCACTCAGCGCCTAAACGGCTAAACCGATTTCAATGAGAATTGGTATGTAAATAGATTCAGAGCCGGAGACGGACATAACGCTATTTTTATCTCGAAAATCGGTCTGGTTCCCTAGGGAGACAAAACACATTATAGGCGCGAGCGAAGCCGTGGGGCGCAGCTAGTTTTAACATAAATTACTCAAAGGTTTCTCACCTCGCAATTAACGTTGATGTGTGGCCAGGGCCCTGCACCGGCACCAGCAAAGAAAACAGGGTCTCTGTGTAGGTGATTGGCGAGCAACGCAAGGTCGTACACCTTGTCACGCTGCACTAGCGGCAATAAGTATGGTGGACCGCCGATCTCCACCAGTTTTGCATTGCCAGTTAGACCTAGGGGAAAGAGCAAACGATCTATTGATGTGTCGTTTTTAAAGTGTTACCTACCATTTAGTAAGTCCTCAGAAAAGGAATAGGTTAGGTTACGCCTACAGGAACATTACACTAAACTACACAATATGTACCTACCTATATTTTCATAATAAAGCTGCTATTTGTTAAGCGAGATTCTCTTGTAAGCCTAATAAAGCGGGTTGCTGACCAAAAATTAAGCTTAAACTAAGCCAGCTTAGCTAAGCGAAAAAAAATAAACTACAAATAATAATAAACGGTTAATCCTAGTGGATAGCTTGCTAGTCTGTTATAATATAAGGTAGGTACTTACCTACCTACTTAAACACTAAGAAAAAATACGATTCTACATAGTTCATTATTTTACATGCCGTGTAAATGTAACAAAACTGATTAGTAATCACCTATCGATAACTAAGCTACTTAATTGACTTCTCATTACAATTACAAGACGATTCACACACTGCCTCGGAGCGTAGTGCCGGCGTGTATAATCTTGCGTTGTTTGTAAATGTCTTTCTTTGTATACAATTCACGCGTGACGCAACATATTGAAAACGCATTCACGCGCGGTGTAGATGTTATTTCGCAATGCACACTTCAGCGTAGTGCGGGGCAGTGTGCGAACCGTCTTAGTGGATACACTCAATTAATAATTATAGTACCTAATCTCTGTGCGTGAAACATAACAGCATCACAACATAAAGTGAGTGCTCGAATGTTATCACTTATCAGTGTTGTTTACTGTAAATATTATGTAGTTTGATAACATATCTAGTGGGTGAATATTTCACACGATATTATTATCTCGTTGAGCTAACGTGTTAGTGTTTTCTCTATTTGTCTTCTATACAGATATGTCTTGTTACATGTACATAATCGCCGTGTAATAAAATTATAAAAAAGTTGGGTGACATTATTTTAAACAAAGACATGACGGAAATACATTTAGGAAAAATGAAATGTTAGATAAGTAGGTATGTACTTATTGTATGTTCCTTATTTTTATATACTTACCTAGTACCTATCTACAACTAGCTATTTTACATTTACACACTTTTATAACAAAATTCTACTTACTACAAAATATAAAGATATATCTACAAAGTTTAGTTGGTCAGGATGGAACAAATGAATGTTTTAAAATTTGACAACCTCTATGGTTCGGTGGTACTGTGTACGGACTACCACGCAGAGGTCGCGGGTTTGATTCCCGCTCAGTGCCAACATTTGTGTGCATGAACATGGCTATTTGCATTGGTCTGGGTGTTCCTATGTATTATGAATATATGTATTTTGTTGTGATATTATTTCTTTATTAAAAAATGTTCTTAGGTACCTGGTGATGTGAGGTAGTACGGACTGTTTCTCAGGTCTGGCGGGTTGCCAACCGATACGTTTACGGTTGAAAACGTACTCTTCAGACCCACCGATAACACTGTCAAATAACAAAATATCTGTTTTAATAAATGTCAAAAGGCATCAGAGAACATGACGTATGAGCTTACTCGCATGGGCTTTACAAATTACTACAACGAAAGACTAGTAATAGTAATTTGTTTCAGATATAAATCGAACACACGATAAAGGCGTGGCGGAAGTGGTGAGCCGACCACCTTAACCACTAACCGTGTGTATTCTACTGTTAATTACTGTTGTTATTTTTAGTTTAATATTTTATAGATTCATCCTAACCTAATCCTATAGTCAAAACACGTTCACTGCTGGACACAGGCCTCCCCCAATTTTCACCACCGTGGCTGGTCGTTCGCCGCCACCATCCATTGGTTGCCCGCCACCCTTATAAGATCGTATACTTATTATCATAACTCACCGTCAGCAATCTCCTGTAAAGGCGGCTGATGTAAAGGCTTCTCTTTGATGGTTACCTTTTTGTAGTCTATGGATGACATGCTGAAAAAAGTTCATTATAATTCATCAGCCGTGCTACACGTATGATATTAAATGCTAAAAAGCAAGCACTTAATATTTAAATAGTGTCACTTTCCGTCTGAGCCCTATTTAATATTTACCTTGTACTTACACATGTCGGTATGTCTCGAAGATAGATACACTCATTAAAAAACAAAGGGTAGAAAGGCTTTCATAGCTAAAGTGTTGCCATGTTGCTGTCGCCAGCGCCGCATACCTTGTGTGTAGGCAAGGTTTGAAGCATGGTCTGGTTAAATCTTTTTCTATGGAATCTCCAAGGAACACTACAGATACCCATCACCGTTGATCGAAGCATTATGAAAGAAAGTCTTTGCTTAAGGCTCTGCTCTCGTCGCTTCGCCAGTAGCGTGATGTTACATAGCCTATAACCTTAATACTGGGCTATCATACGCAAAAAGAATTATTCAAGTTCGACTGGTAGTTTCAGACTTAGCGCGTTTAAACAAACAAACAAACTCTTCCTCTTTATAAATAGTACAGATATAAACATAGAAAAACGCCCTAAGGAAGTAGAGTATATTACAAATAAGAGTTCATTAATCTTCTTAAAGGTGCCTACCTACTGCTGGGTGTAGGCCTCTCTTTGTGAATCCCACTTACTCCAATCTTGTGCTGTGTCAAGCCAGGAGTTACAAAGATAATCTAGATACACGGGAACGTGTCAACACAACGTTATAAACTAAGTTATAGCAGAAAATAACAAGAAATTGTGTTTTAAATTTACTGAATGTTTGTTATACGTTCTTATAAATAAATTTCAGGATTGTCTGCAGAACTTGGCACCCACTTAGATATCAACTCTTTTCGGTGAAGTCGATAATTACAACATAATTGTTATGTTGTTTTCAGTTTTAGTACCTACTTAGCTACTTAGTTTATTCAATAATGTTGAAAATATATATTAGTACCCACTTTATCATAGTTTAGTTAATTTTAAATAGGTATAAATAAAATCTAAAATATGCAATCATTTATCACCTTCATGGCAGTCTATAAATTATCTGTAATAAATATTTGTCGGTAGTAGATCCACGCTGGTTTCAGCATGAATGGGCCGGATCGCCCGGGGAAGTACTATCCTCTCATAGAAGATCGACGTAAGAGTAGTAATATTCATACTACTGCGTTTCGTTCGGTGAGTGAGAGCCGGAGGCCCAATTTCCCCCGTTTCCTCTTTCCTCACCTCGCCCATTCCCTTCCCCTAACTCCATTCCCAGCCACCATAGTGGAGGCCACCATACCAGCAGTTTAAGACGATGGCTTTTGGTATGGTGGCCACCACTTCTGGATTCCACCGACTGCTTACCATCAGGCGGGGTGGAGTCACTTTGGTAGGATAATATAAAAATACTATTTAACATAATGCGTAAATAGCGTTATATGAGAAGTATGACGTGGATTAACACCCAAAATTAACCTATCTCTAGAGAAAGATATGAGATAGTTCTTCTTCTTCTCCTTTTTTTTTGGCAACAGAGCCGACGATTGTGTCAGTTATTTCTGCCAGCGTCAAGTTTAGAATAATATTCTTGTTGATGATAATAATGGTATATTACAATAATAAAAAATAGAAAAAATGTGGATGAAACTAAATGACAACCCTATGAGATAGTTGCCTAGAATTTTTTTTGTTAATAATAAAATAACGACGGTTGCTAGGTAACGAAATCAGTATCCTAGGCAACTATCTCAGCCCTATCAATCTCTAGAGATAGGTTATTAATTTCAGCCGTGATGATAGGTGTAGTGACTAAAATTGAAAAGAGTAAAGTAAGATGGTTTGGGCATGTGGAACGAAAGAGATTTAAGGAGCGGAAATACCTGAGAATGTCGGTAGGGATTGCCCAAGACGAACATTTACGGACCAAAGGTGATGTGCAAAATTACAAGCACCCGTGACCGGCGCGGCGTGTGTAAAAACATTAATGAATGTCATGATTGTTGAAGACGCAAGGTGTGTTTGGATAGCAGACAATGGCGTTCTATAGTCTGTGCTTATCCCATTAATTTGAGACAGGCGTGAAATTATATATGTTTAAAACATTCTGTATGTGTACACATGTAGAATGTATCACCTTAACACTGCGCATACATCGTATAACCATATCACACGAACCGAAACCTAATTAATTCATTTTTTTTTTGTAGTCAAATTGTGTACCGCTCGAAGTAGATCACTACAAAACGACGATCGCGCGAACGCGAGTGTCGAACATCTAGTGGACATAGTAACGCGACTACAATTACTTTTACTTACCTTGATTCGGCCAAGGTCGCCACGTTCACAGTCAAACAGACGGACAATAACAACTTGTACATGTTAACCTTAAATAACTGCTAAAATCTTAGAAACTTAATATATTACGTAACTTGCTTTAAATACCTGTTTAAATCGCTGTTGCAGTTGGTTGACCTCTATAATGCAGGATGTACCGTGTCCGTAGCGCGTCTGTCGCGGTCGCCGGCGCGCGCTAGTGTCACATTTATGTTAGTTTTCGCGCCGAGATTGCGCGGCGCGGTTATCTTAAGTGCGCTTTATCATTGTTTGAGAGCTTCCAGTTCATTTGTTTTATTACATTTAAAAGTTGACCTATTATGTTATTTATGGTGATAAGTGAATATGTAAGAAATAAAAGAATTGATTTAGGGCAAAAGTAGGGTACTTATAAACACTTAGCAATGTACGTCAAATCCATGTCTTTAGGAGAGATGTCGCTAAGGCTCCTGCGCAGACAGAGAGGAGCGCAGCGGAGAGGATTTTATTAAGGCACTTAAAAATCAACCTTAAAACTATTTAAATAAAGTCGTGCGCACGGGACTTCCAGCGTATTTTCGATGACGCGCGACGCAAGCATTATTTGTCAGGTTCATGCATATATGCACTTTATTCCAATAATATTAAAGTTTATTTTTGAGTGCCTTAATAAAATCCTCTCTGCTGTGCTCCTCTCTGTCTGCGATGACCCTAAAGATGTCTCATGCAGAATACCTAATACAATTTAAGTAATGTTTGCATTGTTGTTTTTCTTCTATAAAAAAAGTCAACTCCCGCACTCGGTAACAAGCCCTGTGTTACGGGTGACTTTACAAACATACATTCAATGGACACAAAGTACACTCAGACTCGGAACAAACATTTAATGGTTACACAAAGTTTTGTCCCGTATTTATCGAAATATACTAAATTTAAAATATCATACTATTTTTTTTTTAATCAAATCAAATACTTACACATAATCCGACATCAAACTATCTACCCCACACTAACACAACAGCTCAAACATGCACACCCTACTAATATCTAAACACTGAAGCTTAGTGTTAAAAAAAAATAATTCATCTCACCGAATTATGTAATAGAACACAGATATGAAGTCACTGCTTTATTGAGATACATGCTATGCTTAGTTCATGAGATAGGGTTCCTAAGTAGTCCGCGTAGTCCTCGGTCTAGAATTCTGTTCGTGCAACTCAAGAGGCGACTACGGAAATGATATCTGCGTAAATATCACTTTATTGCTATCACCAGTCGACCTTTTAGGCGTGGCGACATATCCCTTTAGAAGAGGATGTGTCCTGCCGTGGATGTCTACATTGTAATGATGACGACTACATTAAGTTCTCCCACTATCAAAAAAAGATTTCTAAAATATCTAAAACTAGCTGTTGCCCGCAGCTTCGCCCAAATGTTGGTTATAATTATCTCTGTTTATACATTGACGATTTTTCATAGAAACTTTCATCTTCTATTTCAATCTCTGTAAGCCATTTTATCGCGATATGTGAGCCTATGCTGTTCTCCGAGGTCTAATCTATCTCTATGCCAAATTTTATCAAAATCGGTTTAGTGGTTTAGGCGTGAAAGCGTAACAGACAGACAGACAGAGTTAATTTCGCATTTATAATATTAGTATGGATAGTGTTTTGTAGTATTTGACTGCCTCTGTCGTTCAGTGGTACTATGTACGGATTGCCACACAGAGGTCGCGGGTTCGATTTCCGCTCAGCGCAAATACTTGTGTGCATAAACATGTATATTTGAATTTGTCTGGGTGTTTCTATGTATACTATGTATGAAGTATGTATATCCGCATTCTAGAACCCATAACACAAGCTATAATATATGGTTACTTTGGGTCTAGATGGCGTTGTGTGTAGTTGTTGTGATATTATTATAGTGTTTAAATGCCGTCCAATGAAACAATTTTGTTTATAAAACATTTATATTATTATCAACTAAACCACAACAGTTTAAATATATAACTCTTTCACCTTCGTTATTGTCATACTCGTAATATAAATAAATAAATAGCCGCACTCCATTTAAACAAGTACTTTGGTAAACAACACAAATAGGTTTTCTGACTGCACACTTACTGCCACCTAAGGGCTGTATCATACAAGCGAATGTAAGGCAGTATTCACACTATTTTATACAATACAGCTCCGCGTGCGAACTATAATCATAATAGACGTATTTATTACAGCAACAAATTAAGTCTCACACTTTAAGACGCGGTCAAAAATAATAACTTTCAGTGTCATTTTGCATGCTACTTGAAATTGTAACATAAAAATTTTAATAACCTGACGATCAAAAAGAGTGGCTTGAGTTTCTTGCCAGTTCTTCTCATAGCTCTACCTCGTCAGCGAACTGGCTGTAGGTTAATCGGCTGACATTTTGTATTTTTTTACGTTAATAAGTGTTATTCTAATTAACCTATATGAATAAATAATTTTGACTTTGACTGGACTGGAATCTATAGAGGTCGAGTAAAAATTGTCCACCTTCTCAGTTTATAGATGTTAAACAAAGCAAATTTCGTTTAGAAAAATGCATCAATAATTTGGAATTCTACCCGAAATATGCATACTAATAGTCTCACTGCCTATACAGACGTAATACAATAAAAATGTGACTGCGACACCCCTGCCAACTCTTCTAGGATAAAGTCATGCGTATATATTTAAAAACACTGTATGATTATATTTGGTAAGGCGATTCTAAGTACGTCTATTATGATCATCTGTCGTTTTAAACGTATCAATAAACAATAACTAAAACGTAACAATAGGTACAATTGAATCATTTAATAATTATTAAGCAGCTTGTTAAGCTCCTACAACTAAAAAGCGTATGTAAAGCAAAGTTCAACAGTAAGTGCTTTATCTTAAACCCGACGTAATATAAATCAAGTTCGCTTATAAATAATGAATATTCTTCAATATTCTATAAAACAACTTAATGACAATTCCAATCGTATAAATAAATTAGCTAAATCATAACATGTCACCGCTAGAGTAACTCCCAGTTTCTGAAAGTATGATCAACAAAAATTAACTAATCATCTGTTAAATCGCATGTGAAGTACCAATAGTTAGTAACTAATTAGACCTGTTTTTAGCATACTTTTAGGTACTTCACATGAGATTTAACAGATGATTAGTTTATTTTTCGTTGATCAGTCTTTCAGAAACTGGGGGTAAGTTACGCAATTAATAGATACATAGTAGGTGGCGCCACTGAACTATGACGTCAAAAATACTGTCGGTCCATACTGATTCTGGTCGACAACATTAGGTTACATAATATTTGTTACATGATTCCTAGCCAGAATACTGCAGGCACAACTCTATCGAAGACCTACTCACATTCACAGACTGAAGGCCTAGTGCGAGTTTGTTTACGCGATCGATTTGTTTATGATGTTAGGTGCTCCGATTGGCCTGCTCCAAGCTCTCAACCAATCAGAGAGCCAAACGCGGTTTTGATCGCGTTAACGTGAAAACAACTCGCATTCGGCACCCTGATGTGATATTAAGCAATGTAGGTAATAATTAAAATGTAAGTGTCCAAATAATCCCTGAAGTATTAATAACGTGAGGCCCTAGACAAGTGGTAAAGATTTCTATTTTATTCATAGAATATTTAAAAATGTACGCGATTGACATAAGCTAACGACAATTATGTCCATCTCGTACATTTTTAAATCTATTCTATGAATAGAGTAGAAATCTATGGCTCTTGTCTAGGGCCTCTGGCCTTAAAGGACAGAGTACCAAGATAGATTTTACAATCGTACTTTTAGCTTCGGTGTTTTACTTAAACTAGCGTAACATCCCCTGTAAGTAATAAAATATATAAATTAAACTAATAATAGCTAACTACAGCAGCTTGACTGGTCATTCCGTTACAGTTCACTCATATAAGGCATTTAAACAACATTTGAAAATTCACACGTCGCCTTTCTATACATAAGTCTTTTATCGAATTTATAAAATACATATTTGTTTTCAAAATACATATTAACTAACTTGACTTAACTTAACTGATTTTTGTCAGTTAGGCTGACTGTCCGTAGAAGCGGAGCGAGGAAACGGAGCGGACAAACGGAGAAATATTAACCAATAGGATTACATAAAATGTCCGCTCCGCTCCAGTGGACACAAATTATTGGTTTAATATCCTTCCGTTTTTCCGCTTCGCAACCTGTCTCCGCCTCTATGGGCAGGCCTTAGACATCTAAAAATACTTGGAAGCCTGGCAACACCAGGTACTTCAACGTAATATTACCTTTATATATAAAAAGATAGAATTCTATTTCACATATTCGTATACTCTACAATGTAGTGGAATGAAAACTAATAGATAAATTCTTGGTACAATGGAACGCTAAACTAACTATGTGAACTGAAATACTAACACCCAGTTCCTGAATGGCTGATCAACGAAAAATTAACTAATCATCTGTTAAATCTCATGTGAAGTACCAATTGGGTTGCTAAAAGCATAAATAATTAATTTACTTTGATTGATAATTGAGGTGATGAGTTAATCTTTTGTTGATCAGCCTTTCATTTCATGATTCAGCCAGGGTATGAGACATTAAAGTTGCTAGGTACTTAAACCATTACCTCAAATTTCATGCAAACTTATTTTCGAAACAATCAGGCGAAACACAAATGTATGTTCAATGTACAAAATGTGGTCAGTTACCACTAGGTGTCGCCACTTGTATGAGTTATAGCGTTATATCACAGCCTTGGACAAGTTGGCAACACTACCACAAATACTATATAGACATAACTCTAAACATTGTGATGTTACCTAAGGTAAGAACCATTTATATATATAACTTCTATTAGTTTTACAAGTGCATTGATATGATTATGTAATACAGATTCGGGTTTTATCTTTGAGGCTGTTAAAATTAGGCCCTTATATAGGCAAATAATAAAATCTAAATTTGAATATGTATTATAGAGTTGTCTTATTTTAAAGCCTAACAAATACGCCTTATTATATTTGCATTGGTTTTAAGCTGTGCATCAATTTAATATACGCCCGTGTCTTACAATCGAATATGTTTTATAATTTATTTTGAGAAATCATTTTTAAGTCTGAAATCAAGTAAAATTTTATTTACACTGAAATATCACATTCAGTGGAAAAAGGGTATACATACGATTTGGCAATTTAGACTTTATGGTAATCAATACAAGGTACACATTACTAAAGAGATAAATGTTGTAATATGCTGATTTTCTACTGAAAGTGTGCTATGCATATTTTAGGTCTTGTTATACGCATTGCAGGATCATTGCCGTGTCAATTGGAATATTTATATAAATTTCAATAGTGCCCATAAAATTAGAAAGTATGAGCAAATAGTATACATATTAATCAGTAAGTATATACACAAAAGTGTACACAATATATGAATGTCTTTGAACAACACTTATAACACTAGAACGGCACTTCACGCTAAGTACACAGATATTATGAAGCAAAACAAAATGAACCTTCTGCTTCAAACATACAGTTGATATTTGTATGAAGTGCCGTGTTATATAAATAGATAACATTAGTTAAGAATTACAAACGTCAGTCTAAATGTTTTAGAGGGCTTGTTTACATGGAATTTTACATACTTATTAACTTTATAACATAGAAATTCAAAGATATTTGTGCCTTTACACTACGAATATAAAAAAGTGGATATAGGCAAAATTTATAACAAAACAAAATAATTTCAACATATTTTTTTATTGTAAATTTTATTTTGTTATAACTTAGACCTTTACTATATCTAAAGCTATGGTCATATAGCGAACAGGGCTGGATAGCGACGTGACGTAGTAGAAATGTACTAGCTAATATAGAAGACGTCACAGCTTCGTCTCGACGTGACGCGTTAGTGTTTTACAACCGTTCACGTCACGTCACGTCGCGTCGCCGTCCCGCCTCGACCGTTTTCTAACCAGAACTAGGTATCAAAGTATTAGAAAAGACTAGTAGAAATATTCAAAATGATTTAAACGTCTTTTGTGATAATTATTATATCAGTTATACCACAAACTTATTCTAAGTCTTTTACATAATCTTGTGGTGAAATATGGAACTAACGTAGCTGATTTAAGTGTCAGTTTACTGTCAATCGTTATATTACGAGTATGTTATATTTATATGATACTAACGGCCCGCCCCGGCTTCGCACAAGTGGACATTTTTTTAAACATTTTGGGTTATACAAAGATACTTTTCTAAGATATGGGAATATAGAAAAGTGTTTTATTTTATTATTTTTTTGAGGCAATTTTTAATGTTTTCTCACCGTAAGAACCATCTTCGTACTTCAAGGAATATTATAAAAAAAGAATTAGCGAAATCAGTTTAGCTGCTCTCGAGATTTGCGCTTAGCAACACATTCAGCGATTCATTTTTATATTATAGATAAAAAGGTATAAATGTATGTCAAGTATTATATATGAAAGTAAACCGATATAAATGTCCTTTTTAAAGACATATATTATTTATTTCGTATTTATATAAATTAACGCAGTATAGAATGGTAATATTTATTACATTATTAATATTTATATGATCTTGTTAAGCCGACGGTTTTATTCTTTATACTGTTGAAGAGGTAGATTTAGATAACTTATTTATGTTGACAATTATATTGTAGTAATAATATTATGATAAGTATATATTTTGTTTGTTACCGTGTTATATACATAGTTTAGTTTAAACTATAACAATAATGTATGCAATGTCTTTCTATTGCGTTTTTAGATGTTTATACGCTTTTGAACAAGAATAAAGTAAGGAATCGTTTAGACCAAACGTACTGTTTGCCGCCGATTGTACACTTTTATTGTAAATACAATAGCATATAGAAGGTAGATGTGAACAAGAAGTTAAATATATATGGAAAAGCAATAAACTGATTAACGCACGCTCGCAGTTCGCGGCTGAAAATACGTTTGGTCGTTTGGCCTTTAGCTTGCCAGTGAAACATAGATGAGTGAGGTACTTGTGTTCATGACGAGTGGCAGGCGCGCGGTCACAGGTCGCTGTGCGGCAGCAGCGTGTGCAGGTGCTCGCGGTGCAGGCGGCGCGCGTGGGCCGCGTGCGTGGCCAGCCAGGCGGCCAGCTCGGCGCTGTCGCACTGCACGCGCGGCCGCCGCAGCCCCGGCTCGCCCCCGCCCCCGCCCCCGCGCACGCCCAGCTCCACGAGGCTGGCGCCGTCCGCGGCGACCACGGCGCACGACACCAGGTTGCCGAGGTGCGTCTCCATGACCACGCAGGGCGCCGCGTGCTTGCACGTGATGATGCGCAGGTACTGGTCGGACAGCAGCGCGCGGATGTCGTGCGGCGCCTCGCGCACGCTGCGGTAGGCCAGGAAGTGCTCGGAGTAGTCGGTGTGGTTGAGCGCGTACAGCAGCGCCGCGCCCGCCGCCTGCGCGCCGCAGTAGCGCGGCAGCAGCCCGCCGCAGCCCGCCACGCAGCGCGGGCCCCGCGCGCGCCGCGGGACCCACCTGTCCGACCTGCCACCCGCCGACCCACCGTGCAGTCAATACAGCGCTCGTGGAACAAAGTCCGTTTGAAATAAAATCACTCCAAAATAATATTCATCTTAGTAACACACACATGAGTGTACACGTTAAGAACAAAACTACGTCAAAAATCTGTCATTGATATCATTTTTCTTGACAACGGAAACGCTATCGCAATTAAAAATAACTAACCTTCTACTAGTATCTCTAAGCGCAGAGGCGGTCTCAGCGGCGAGATCTAGTACTCCGATGACGGGCTTGGTGACGGTACCGACCAGCCCCTTGCCCACACCGGCCAGGAACCCGCCCAAACCCTCCTGCGTCGCACCTTCGTAACTGTGCTTCACTAAAGATGTCATGCCGCCTATATATAAAACAATATAGAATATGTTGATTCCTTTAACTTAAGCAAAAAGATTTATGGAGTGGAAATGCCTAAGAAAGTTGGTAGGAGTCGCCCTAAACGGACATACACGGACCAAATAGGCGATGCGTCGACAAAGGTCACAATTACAAGCACCCGTAACCGTTGTAGAGGCAAAAGAGGTATGATTGGTTCTAGTTTGTGCTTACCCCATTTATGTAATTTAGAAATAAATAAATAAGCAATATGGTATCGTCGGATCTTTAGGGTGCCATAACAAAAAATCGTCAGTACCATTAGAATCAACAATTTAAAAAAAAAGAGTTATTGCTCTGTACAAATAGCTAATCTTATTATATAAAACAAAGGGTTTGTTCGAACACTTATATCTCAAGAACGGCTGGCCATTTCATTCTCTTTGATTTGTTTCCGTCTCGAATAGCAGAATAACTATTAAAAACATTTTTTTACCAAAAGTTAATTTATTGGTTGTCAAATATTTATGCGTGGTGCGTTCAGAAATTTATATTAAGCTTCTTAAATATAGAACAAATGACAAATGAATAAATTACTAATATAATAAGGCGGAATAGTTTGTTTGTTTATTTGTTCCTGGAACTAGCAGTCAGATTTGGATAATTCTTTTTGCATATGATAGGCCAGTTCTAGAGGAAGGTTAAAGGCTATATGTATAAGCTAAAAACATAACACCATACGTACCCAGTATACCCAGTCCAAGTCCGCGAAAGCCAGCAGCGAGATGTGCCCCCGTGGCAGCGGAGCGGATGCGGCGCCGCGTCTCCTCGTGCGCCTCGTCGCCCACCACCCGCTCCAGACCGTCGCCCAGGGACTCTGTGACCACAACAACACAATTAATAAAAAAACTAAGAAAAACATACAAATAATATTGTGGCCAATTTTGACAACATTGCCGACAGTGGCAGACGAGCCAACAGCAAAGTAAGTGGTAACTGTCGCTCATAGATTTTTGCAATGCCAGCTACTCCGCGAAACCAAAGGAAGTGAAGTAGGTGAAGGGAATGAGGTAGGTGAGGAAAAGGAAAGGGCTTGACTTACCAGTAACTTTAGCGGCAGAGTTGGATATTCCGTGAGTGACGTTTTTAAGCAGAGCACCGACGTTGCCTTCCAGTAGCAATCCCGTCACGCCCTCGGACACATCCGCCACGAACCCGAGCGGATTTCCCAGGAAGTCTACCGAACCTAGGATCTTCGCCGCTTGCCATTTTAACTCCTGGAGACAAAATATGTATAATTTACACTCCTTCAAAAAATATTTTTCTTAAATTTGTAGACGAAATTGGTAATCAACGAAAATCTAAGTGATCTCTTTAATACGTTTCCTTTCATCGTCAAAAGGGAGTTTAACATCACATAAATGACTATTTATTTACGTGTTTTTAGTTAGGGCAGTCGTCACAGTGGCGCAGTGAGGTTGCGTACAACTGCCATTCAAGAGGTAGAAGCCTGGTTCTTAAACGGGACAAAACTTAATCCATAAGTTCCGAGTCTGAGTATAGTGGCGATGAAATAAACTAAGGTCATGGGTCGGTTTTCAATCAAAAGGGAAAACTTTGTGTGATACATAAATATGGTGAGTCTGTGTGTATAATAATAATAATATAATAATATTTTACCACATTCACACAGCGCCATCTAGCCCCAAATTAAGCAATTATATTTGCTTGTGTTATGGGTACTAAACAACTGATATACTACTTATATAATTTTTTTTGTAAATACATACATATTATAGATAAATTACACCCATACACAGAACAAACAATCATGCTCATCACACAAAGGTTTGTCCTGGGTGGAAATCGAACCCACGACCGCCGGCTTAGCAGTCAGGGTCACTAACCACTAGACCAACAGGCCAGTCAATTATAAATATAAATATTTCACTATACTCACATCCTTGAAGTGCTGCAGCATCTGCCTGCCTAGATACGACGCAGTATCAAACACATGCGCCCGTACAAACGGCTCCAGCTCCACGGCCGCGTCTTCAAACTTGATGAACGTGAGGCCCAGGCGACGCTTCAGCGCGCTGAGAGAACCTTCCAACTTGTTCGCCGTGCACATCGATAGACGGATCTATTGTTACAAATCACAGATTTAAGGCATAATAACTTTAATTTAGTGATTTTTTTAACCATTAATCGTTTTCGCTATATAAGTAGTTATGTGACAGGTGTAGTGATAGTGCTAGTGATACCGGATACAACGCATACATACTTAGTATGACATTGTTTTCACTCAGCTGACGCGCAACCGCACGGAATCACGTTTTTAAGACACAAAAAAATTAAAAATATTTGTTATTTTTTATAATAATAATACCAGCCTGTTCACTGTCCCACTGCAGGGCAAAGGCTTCTTCTCATATAGAGAAGGTATGAGCATTAATCACCACGCTTGCCCAAGGCGGATTGGCAATTTCAGACTTTTAAGTCCAGGTTTCATCACGATGTTTTTCCTTCACTGTCAGCCAGAAATGTCCAAGATAAACTTAAAAAGTACATATGATTTGAAAAATCACATTGGTCTCTGCCCAGATTTGAACCCACTACCTCTTGTTTACGAGTCGGGTGCCTTATCCACAGGGCCATTTCGACTTTTTTATTTTTTATGTTATTGTATTAGGAATCACAAGCACTATACGTCTAGTAAAATATTTAGTATATTTGTATACAATTTAAGATAATTTTTTTTAAGAAAAAATGGCGTGATAGAAGTAGAATGTAGCTTGAAATACAATCTAGTGATACAAATAAAAAAGAGTAAGTTAAGATGGTCTGGATATGTAATAATTAAAACAAAAGAGATCTAGTAATGCTTAGAGCGAAAAGTTACTTTTAAGGCTTTGTGTGTAAACATGCCGTGGCAGCCTGTAACTAAGACAGCACTATATGATGTGAACATAATGTAGATAATTTATTGTTTTTGGTGTATGTTTTGTTGGTTGTCCTTAAATAAATAAATAAATAAATAAAAGTAGGATTCGTCATATACATCTTAATGTGGACAAATTAATGTGTTAGCAACAAGTGAAGTAGAGATTAATCTTAATCGATGAGCGTGAAGATGCGCTACTTACCTCAATTAGAGGACAAATGTGAGATTATATTAATACGTACAAACGTAGCGATACAATTTTTTAGTATTTACACATGGCCACTATAAGCCTATGACATCATGGAAGCCATAACATTGAGTCTGACCTTATTACTTGTCATATGCTGAGCGCATTGTAAATAAAAATAAAATAAAATGTTATATACAGTGACAAAGAAAAGGCTTTTCCTCGCAGTGATAATAACTGGCTTTATTATTTTAATACAGAGAAAATATTCATATCAAATTATATGTGTAATAAAAGAGATTTGTTGTTATTTTCGACTGGTAAATCATAAATACGCTGTTTGATTACCACAAGCAAGAATTGTGCGAACCAAAAATAATTGTCTCAACATTTTACATCAGTGTAGACATAGAGATCGTTACTTAATAATGCAGTCAAATTTCTTTTTCGTGTCATCTTTGAAAATAATAATAATTATTAAAAAAAATAGCAATGAAAATATAAAGTTGACAATGACGAAAGTATTCAAGTAAAATATTATGATTACTTTCGTGTATAAAACAAGTGTAGGTATACACGTAGTACCCGCGATATAATTGGAACAATAGCGGTTTCAGTTCGCGCATGGGCATTGCTGAGCCAATTAATTGGTATTCAAGAAATTATTCATTCAATCTTACCGCACGGTACGCAAGGATCATTTAGTGATCTACCAATAGCGTGGTAGATAAGATGTTTGCCGGGTACTTAGTATTAATAGATCGTAAGTGCTACCTGGCTGGGTATGATCTTGATGAGCGCGAAGTAGTATCTGGTGGCGTGCAGCGCGGTGAGCTCGGCGAGCATGCGGCGCGTCTCGTAGTCCGCCTCGTCGGGCTGCTCGCGGGGCTCCTCCGCGCCGCGCAGCGCCCACGACCACAGCTGCAGCACCAGTCTGACACAACCAACAGCGTTACCGAGCGTCACCGAGGGACGGAGAGCGCAGCGAGCGGCGGGTACCTCTCCTCGAGCCGCACGGCGAGCGGCCGCAGCGCCACCACGAGGTGTCTGAAGAAGTACGCGTTGTAGCGCTTGGCGGGCGCCTGCTGCAGCTCCACGGCGGCGTGCAGCGCGGGGAGGGGGCCCGCGCCCCCCGCGCCGCCCCGCGCCGGCAGGCAGTACAGCAGCACGGGGCTCGGGGTGCCCAGCAACTGCGCACACATACATAATAATAGAAAATATATTAAAACAATAGAATATGTAATTTTAATAGATAAATATAAAAAACTCTACTTAGGAGAAAGAGCCCTGAACAGTACTGCGGAGACTTCATAACTTATTATTGAGGCTACTTGTTCGGTGTATTGGCGACTGGTACCTGGTTGTCCCACTGCATGTGGTTGACGCAGAGCGCGAGCGCGAGCTGCGCGGGCCCCAGCGCCAGCTCCAGCAGCACGCCGTCGAACAGCGCGTGCACCAGCTCGGCGGGCGGCGCGCGCGACACCAGCGACACCGACAGCCCCGCCAGCGACACGCGCGCACCCCACTCGCGCCGCGCGCCGCCCGCCGCCGTCTGCTCCTCCTCGGGGCCGCCCTCGATCCACCCCGACTCCTGCGCACCAATACACAACGTTGTTACATCAAAGGGCAAAAGAGAAAGAGAACTGTCATCGACAGTAGAAACTAGGCAAAATGAAACGGTTAACTCACGGGCGATTTGAGGTCGTGTATCCTGACGAGCCTGGTGGGTCCGTCGGCGGTGAGCGTGACCTCGAGGCGGCCGGACCCGGGGCGCAGCGTGTGCCACGACACCGCCTGCTCGGCCGGCACCGGCGACCCGCGGCTCCAGCCCGACCGACCGGACGCCGGCAGACCTAGCACCACCCGAGTGCCTGTGTGTAAGAGAGACAAAAAATTATAACGAAAGTACTTATGATCTATAATATTATAATAACCCAACAAAGCGGCGACGCGCGCCCAGGGCGCGGGGCCGAGTCCTCGATGTAGCACCTGCACGTGTAGCTCACTAGGTACCTGGAGTGAGCGCCATGAGCGACAGTCCGTCGGGCTGCACGCAGAGGTTGGCGTGCGCGCACGCCATGCGGCCCGGCGCCAGCAGCCGCCACGCCTGCGTGCTGGCGCGCCGCGGGTCCGCGCGCCGCAGCGACAGCGGCGACGCGCGCCCAGGGCGCGGGGCCGAGTCCTCGATGTAGCACCTGCACGTGTAGCTCACTAGGTACCTGGAGTGAGCGCCATGAGCGACAGTCCGTCGGGCTGCACGCAGAGGTTGGCGTGCGCGCACGCCATGCGGCCCGGCGCCAGCAGCCGCCACGCCTGCGTGCTGGCGCGCCGCGGGTCCGCGCGCCGCAGCGACAGCGGCGACGCGCGCCCAGGGCGCGGGGCCGAGTCCTCGATGTAGCACCTGCACGTGTAGCTCACTAGGTACCTGGAGTGAGCGCCATGAGCGACAGTCCGTCGGGCTGCACGCAGAGGTTGGCGTGCGCGCACGCCATGCGGCCCGGCGCCAGCAGCCGCCACGCCTGCGTGCTGGCGCGCCGCGGGTCCGCGCGCCGCAGCGACAGCGGCGACGCGCGCCCAGGGCGCGGGGCCGAGTCCTCGATGTCCAGCACCTGCACATACCACACACCGACTTACAACTCTTCATTTTATTTCGTTCATCTCGTTCACAGCATTCACCTCGTTCACTTCGTTCATCGCATTCTTTATTCATATCGTTCACTTTGTTCATCTCGTTCACTTCGGTCATCTCGCTCACTTCATTCATCTCGATCACTTTATTTATCGCGATCACTTCATTCAACTCGATCCTTTCATTTACAGTTTCACGCGAAACCATATCAAATTTATAATATATATAATACCCACCATAGCGTGTGGAGAGAGTGGTGCATCATCAGAAAGTAGCGCGTCCGTGGGTTGTGGCGGTGAGCTGCCCTCGTGTATCAGCTGGTCGTTAGGCCCGCGACGCCATAGCTGAGACCTACACGATCAACAAAAGAACCTTTGTTAAACTTCAAGAAAAAATTAAAATAATCATATTCATAGACGGGTCTTAAGTTGTCTTTCATATTGTTCACGATGCTGAAATGTAGTCTACATTGTCACATTGAAATCCTATAGATAGTATTCACCTGTCTCCGTATCGTTTCCTGCCGAGCACGACGCGCGTGCTTCCGAGTGGCACTTCCAACACGAGCACGTTGTCGTCCGGTGACGTCGTCGACGATGGCTTGCCGTTCTGTGTACTGTTGTCTCGACTGTGACAATAAACAATTTAGTGTTAATAAGCAGAAATATTAGTTAATTAATAAACTAATGGTAAGTGGTATCTGTCGCTCATTGACTACTGCAATGCCAGGCACCATGCGAAGACGCAAATTGGGCTTTCGGCGCTCTAACTCACAGAATAAGACGAATGTATTCGTACCTGGTTTGCGTGGCAGTGAAAGCGACGTAGATGAAGTTCTGGTAGAGCAGCAGGTGAGTTGCTGGCAGCACGTCGAGCGGCAGCTGCGTGCGCGGGCCGCCCGGAGCCCGCAGCGCCAGCGCCGCGGCGCCCTCTGGCTCTGGGAGTGCCCAGCGCGCGCGCCCGTGAGCACCCACTACGCACTCCTCGCCGCATCCCACCTACACACACATTATGGTCTTGAGACTACCGCACTGTTTTAAGAAACCAAAAAGATGATTTCTTGGAGGGTGATGCATAATACGCATTACGCATTTGATAAATAATTATGTAACAATACATACGAAATTTTTTTGTTTGAACGCGCTAATCTCCGGTACTACCAGTTGGATTTGAATAATTCTTTTTGAGTTTGATAGCCCAGTTCTTGAGGAAGGTTATAGGCTAAATAACATCAGGAGCGGAGCGGTAACCAAAGTTGTAACTCAACGCGGGTGAAACCGCGCCACGACAAGCTAATCAGTGGATAAAGGGATAAGTTGACCACGAAGACTCCTATATAGCTTGCACGCAACTAGATGTTAAAGCGTGGACGCAGTGTATTGGACACTGTATTATGGCGTCAAAACGCATAATCAATAAAATTGTTACGCAAAAAAATCACACTGGCTGTTTAGAAAGTCATGCATGACATTTTTTAAATTAGTTTTTTTTTTACATACAACTCTTTACAGCTGACAGCAGTTCTATTTTTAAAGTTCATTTCGGCACGAGGGTCGGGATGAATTTGTATGAGTTTTTCCCTCCCTATGAAAAGAAAAGCAGCATCTTCCACCCAATAATCAAATCAAAACAACACTACTTTCCGAGTATGAGAAATGAAAAAATAATACCAATAAGACTGCATTGCCGATCTACGAGAGGCGAGTCTAGCGCTCAATCAAATGTAGGTAAACGTCAATATTTTAACTCTAGGACTATAAATAATTTAAACATCATTAATAATGATAATAAACAATAACTATAAAAATGTGATGGTATATTTCTGGTAGGCGTCCCAAGCTTAAGCGTCTGTATACTTGCTTGTAACTGATATCAACATAAAATAAAACGAGATAAATATCCATAGATTATAAAATAAATATATCATTAAACAAACAATATCGTATCCCTGCAAAAAACAAATTAAATACCAGTTCTAGTTCAAATTTGCACGTGTTCACAAGTTTCGATCAATATTCGATGTTTATAATTAAAGTTATATTTTTTTGTTTTGCTTGGACGGCGGCTTCATGTAATGAATGTAAGAAAATAGATTTTTTTTTAATTGACATAAGAACATATTTTAAAATTAGCTGGACTTTTTAAAGAGTACAGGTTTTCCTTCGCGAATGCAGATTAAATTAATATTTCAATTTGATTGGTTAGCGGTTTATCACGAAAGTTTTGCAAAGGCAATTTCATGTCAGAAAGATGACGACGAATTTTCAAAGAGAGTAATCTGCTGGTAGCCTACTACCACCTCACGCAGTATTATTACTCCTAGCAGTATTTTTTAAATATTATTTTGTGTTTTGTCTTTTTCTTTTGTACCATTAAAAACAAGGATAGAGACAAAGTAAGGTTAAAATAAGACTGCTGGGTTGTGGTAGGGCAACTGATATTTACCTTGGCATTCTGGCTTCTTTTCATTAATGATTTATTTCAGTGAAAATAGTAAAGAAATGTCATATAATGAACGGTGATTGCAAGACGGTAACGTACGGTTATATCTACCGTCACGCAAGGCGTGTCACATATGAACATCACACAGATCGATCCGATGTTCTTCAATCACACCGTGTTAATACTACCCAATTCAATGAAGCTCACATTAATTAAAACAAAAGCGACTGGTTTTAGGAATTGTAAAGTTAACGGCATAGAGTAAGTAATCGTTAAATGTTTTATGAAATAATATGGTAGAATGCTTTTATTCTATTCTGTGTCCGGTGAATATACGGCCTACCCAAAGGTAAGCTTTGTTCACAAAGTATTTCTTTAAAATTATTTCTCAATCCAAAATTAATAACTTAATTACCTACATAGGTTGTAACTCCATCACATTCTGGGTGCCGAGTGCGAGTTTTTTTTTACGTTCTACGATCTAAACGTTTACCGCGTTTGGCTCTCTGATGGTTAAGAGCTGGAAGCGGGCCAATCGCAGCGCCCAAAGTTACAAACGCGTCCGATCGCGTTACGAGAAACAAACTCGTACTAAGCACTCTGTTCTGCCTTGTTGTACCAAAAATAACACCACATACAACTATAGCAGGCGGCAAGTATTATTTTCAGGATTTGTAGAGTTAAAGTCCTACCATTATAAGATACTGCTCCCTAATTATAATAACTGTTATACCCTTCACAGAACGCGGCTGAGAGGTCAAGGCTATTCTTCTGCCATAAACATGTCTTGTACGATAAAAACCGATGGTAGATTCATGGAGCTGATGATTAGAACGGTACTAAAAAAGAAATCAATGGCCACGGAACAATTAATTTTTATATTGGTAAGTTAAAACTCATTTTAATCTGGTATTTCTTTATTTTTCATCAACATTATATCAAACAAGGTGCACTGTTAGACAAAAACCAACCCCAAATTTGAGAAATTTGTGCTATAACCGCCACGCTTCCAAGCGATAAACCACCATTGTTGCAATATTACCACCGACACTTAAAGTGTGTAGGTAAGTAGTATAGTCAAGCCAATGTAAAGTTAAAAAGTACATACAAATTTATACAAGTCATATTGTTATGCGAACAAACAATCTTGTGCATGCAAGCCCAAAATTGAATATTTCTATAATTTGTAATTACCTATTGTTATTTTCAAATTCAAATTTTTATTGAAATAATTTTTATTGATTTGTGACATTTATTTTAATGTTTTCGCACGTAAACGATCATATAATAATGTAACTAATCTATAAATTTGAATGTCAAAATTCTGGTAGTTTTCTAAGGGGTCAGGATAAATTGAAAACATCTCTATTTTGTTACCTACATTCTATGCAAATAAATTATGATTTGATTTGATTTGAGCCTAACCAAGTTTATCAAGACTTATTAATATCATAATGTTTAATTACAGATTCGCTATTTCTGTTCCAATTGGTATCGTTCAGCATGATGAAGCACGGGAAGGACTAACACATACATTTGAACAACCACGACATTTACCATCATCTGCATAACATCAAATGTGCTATTCCGGACTTGAGATGTTCAAAATGCGATTAATAGTTGCTGTATGATTACATTAGCTTCCTGCAGCGCGGTTTCACCCGCATCTTTATGTCAGTAGCGTGATGTTACATACGCTACGCATGGCTAACATACGCAAAAACAATTATTCAAAAACATTTATCGGTAGCAGCACCTGTTTATCATCAAGCCATATCATCGTCATGTCGTCCTGGCCCTGTCGACTCCTTAGAAGTTTAATCCGGGTGGTAGTTGCGATGGGCTCTAATGTCGCTGGCGAAACCGAACATCGACTTGAAGGTTTACATTTTTTTTATTGCTGACAGTGGCTATGAGCAAACAGCCCACGTGATGGTAAGTGGTAAGTGTCGCTCATGAATAACTCAGAGTCCCTAGCACTGCAGGAGCAATGCCAGGGACTCTGCGAAGCCACTGCCTACCGTGAAGTGAGTGGGAAGGTGGAAGAATCGAGGGAGGTGTGGAAAAAGGAAAGGGAAGAAATTGGGCCTCCAGCACTCTCACTCACCGAACGAAACGCAGTAGTACGGATACAGCTACTCTTACGTCGATCTTCTATGAGAGGGTAGTACTTTCTTGGAAGATGCGGCCCCTTCATGCTGAAACCAGCGTAGATCTACTACCGTATTGACTGCTACGATTTGAAGGTTCGGTTACATGGCGTACAATAAAGCTGACCAGCGGAGTTCAGTGTATAATTGTAGAAGTATTCAAACAAACTTTCCATACAGGTCAGAAAATTATAAATTACATGAAGAAACAATCGATTGCGTCGAGTTTTATGACACTTATAAGTAAGAACTTATTCGACTTCTTTAAGTCATGTGCCAGCGCAACACTTGTACTGTGGCAACATACCGGTAACAATAATGCAACAAAACAATGGCGTGAAGAAGATACTACTAAGTATGAATAACACAGATGTGAACTGTTCTGTGCGCGGCATCAAGATATTTAAAATTATGTTCAACTAAAATATTTTAACTTTTAACTTTTGCTTTGGCTAAACCTAGATATGTAGAATACTTTCTCAGCGCTATATCAATTATGCTTTAAGTTTAAATTTGAGTGACGTTCGTATGATCACACAAATATGAATACGAACGAATATGGAACCATTTTATCTCATCTCTTTTCTGTTTTTAAAAGAGGAAAATAATAGTCTCAAAGGCCTAAATTAGATTGATATTTTTTATTTATTTGAACCGTCTTTTTCAGTTCTTATCTCAAATATATTGCACGTGAGCAATATTTACTTTATATTGTTAAAAATTTTGGTTTTGTGTTCGACTTAATTCAAACTAATATTATAAATGCGAAAGTAACTTGTCTGTTACGCTTTCACGCCTAAATCACTTAACTAATTTTGATGAAATTTGGTATAGGGATAGAATAGACCTTGGATAACAACATGTGCTATATTTTATCGCGTAAAAACGCCCTGAAGGGGTTGAATTAAGGGATGCAAGTTTGTATGTAAAATGCGATATATCCAATATTAACGCAGGCGGGGAGCTGCGAGCAACAGCTAATATGTACATAACGTTAACAGTATTTGCTTAAACGCTAGCTTGAAAATAGTATAAAAAGAAAGGGATAGATCAAAAGAGTAATAGAGGGGATAGGGAGAGAGAACGAAAGAGTAATGTAAGTTTCTGGGCGATATAATAATGTAGTAGTGTTACCTGGTGGAACATGATGGAGACGGGCGAGTAGTTGTCGATGCGCAGCGGCGGCGGCGCGCACTCCGCGTCCGTCAGCACCACGAACATGGTCGCGCCCTGCGACACCACCTCCGCGCGCACCAGCTGGTACCCGCCGCCCGACTCCCTAACAACAAACCAGTGTCACAAGCAAAAACAACTTGAACAATAAGGTTTGATGTGCGGAACTCATTTTTAGATCTTTTTAGCGGGCGGAGCGAGGCGCGATGCGAATACGCATCCTATCGACCACGCTATTGGTAGATCACTAAATGACACTTGCGTGTCGTGCGTTCTCAAATGCCAATTATTTGGCTTTAAAACTGCGATTGTTCAAGTTATTTGCCGTATACTCTTGTTAATTTTATGCATATTTTGATATTAAACAAACCTGCACGCGACGTGCAGCGTCCTAGTAGAGTCGACGCGGAAGCCGCCCGACCAGGCCGTGAGCGGCGCGGCCCCGCAGTCGCCGGGCGCCAGCACGCGCACGCACAGCAGCTGCTCGCGCTCCCAGCGCGCCCAGTGCCACGGCAGGTAGCAGCCCGCCACCGCCGACACGTGCGTCGCCATCGCACCGGGGTCGTTCTACATTATGAGAAAAAAAATTATTCACTTATTTGACACATATTCTGAATACAGATCATATTATGTATATCATGACTTTTATGCGTAAAGAAAGTAATCGAACTGGCAGACGAGATGTGGGACAGTCTAGACAGTATAGACCGAAATAGTGTTCGCTGATAATATGCGTGTGACTATGAGGCTAAGATACGCACGATACAAAAACCTCCAAAAAGTATAAAATTAACTCACAAGTGTAGTAGCACAGCACTTCTGCGCGAACTGCAGGTGGTGGCTAGTGTTGTTGTGCAGCTGGTAGCGCGGCGTGAACGTGGCGATGTTCGTGTGTCGGTAGCGACCGCGGCCCGCACGCACGCGCACGCCCACTGCGTACACGCGCTCGCACGCACCGCCCTCGCCCTCGCCGCGCACTTCTAGCTTCTTCACGCCCACGCCAACACCAAGGCCGAATGGTGAACACCACTGAGGAAAGCAGACCAATGTTACTTAAAAAAACATTATGCTAATTCTTCTTTTTCTCGAGTGGCTAGTGGTCAACCTAGTGTCAGAATTTGTTCAGGTCACCCGTAGATTATTATAGAGGCATCAGACTTATCCTTACGGCTGTTTTCAACATGGTAAAAGCCGGGACTTTTAAGGTGTCTTTCGAAGCACAGAGATGTTTAGATCAAATACCGCTTGGATTGAATTTGTGGATATTGTCGCCACGTTACCTCTGGGTTCCCGGGCAGGCCTCGTCCGAGTCTCGCGGCGAGCGTGGGCCCCCCGTCGGCCTCTGCGAAGGAGAACAGCAGCGGCTGCACCATGCGCGCCAGCTCGTGCTCCTCGAACTGTCCCGCCGCCTCGCTGGCGCTGCCCTCCGCGCGGAACACCAGCGGGAGACCCGTGCGGTTCACCAGCCAGTACGCCGCCGATATTGATACCTAACAATATATACACTATGTTTACCACGTAAAAAAATGATGATTAAAATACTTTGCCAATACTTAGTATTATTAAGTCAATTGACGAATGAATTTAGGGCAAAATGTATCATATCAAAAAGATGCTTGCACTGTCAAAACGTAATGTCAAGCTAATTGAAAAATCTAGTAATGTTATAATTACAATTATGGGAATTAAAATGGGAATATGTTAGAGAATTGCTCCTGAAACATTTAACAGCGCGTGATTTTCTTTCTAGCTTTTAACCGCAGTTAAAATTAGGGCGTGAAAATTGCATTTCAGTATTTGTGATCTCACTGTCTCACCTTAATACCATCAGTCTTCTTTATAGTGACTCTCGCGTTGAGGTACAGTCTCCTAGACCTTGAGTCCCTGAGCTTGAGCCGTGCGCTGAAGGAGCCGTTGCCGCTGCCTCCTACTGCTGTGCTGCCGCTGCCTCCTGACCCGCACACGCTCAGAGCTGTCGACCAACCGAAGCCTTCCAGCTTCACGCTTAGTTCTACACCTTCTTCTACGTTCACCTAAAACAAACATAATATATTATTATGCGTTTTATAAATTTTATTTACGATTGTTACGAGATTTTTTTACTAGTACCCACTAAGGTGATCCACACACTGCCCCGCATTACACTGCGAGATGCGTGGCGTAGGAACATATACATTTCGCGTGGATGCGTTTTCAGTATGTTCTATTACGCGTGATTTGAATACAATGAGATACTTACAAAAAACGTAAGAGCACGCACTTCCACGCCACGCTGCGTGATGCGGGGTAATGTGAAATCGCCTTAAAAAATAAAATATTACCTCATGGAAGGGTCTAGTATCGCCAGGTGGTACGGTCCCCGAAGCGTTAACAATGCTGGCGCCAGGTCCAGCGGGGCACGCTCTAAACTGTAGCTCGAGCGGCAGGAGGTTTTCTAGACGGAGGGCAGGCACCAGCGTCAGAGTGTGTCCAGCTATGGGCGGACCACGGTCTGGTGGAAAACGCTCACGAACTATTACGCAACAAAATCTGTGGACAAGTTAAAAAAATAGAACACGAGTTTCAGAGACAGAAATTGTGACATACTAAAATAACACTTACGTTAAATTAATAACACTTATAAACGTCAAAATTACAAAAACCAAATGTCAGTCAATAACACCTACAGTCAAATCGCTGACGAGGTAGAGCCATGAGAAGAACTGGCAAAAAAACTCAAACTTTATTTAATCAACAAGTTTTTAATTTTTTTTGTAAGTAAAAATTTTGAGTAGCATGCAATGTATAGCAACACACTACATAGGTTTTTATGTAAATTATTATGAGTCAATTTCTAAAGTGCAATTAAGAGATTGTGTGTTGTAGTGTGTGGTCACCTGTAGACGTGGTCGGGCTGCGCGGCGCACTCGTAGTGCAGCAGCACCTTGTCCGTGGGCGCCTGGCGCCAGTCGACGGGCGCGGGCGCGGGGGAGGGCGCGGGCGCGCGCAGCAGCGGGCGCGTCCACAGCGCCGACGCGCGCGCGGCCAGCGGCGCCGCCCACGACGCGCCCGCCGCCACCTGCGCGCACCGCACGCCGCCGCCGCCCTGCGAGCTGCGCCACTCCGCTGTGGGAGGTTTCACCACTACACTACTGCTACTTGACACAGATTTTCAACGAAGAGCCTCTGGCACCAACGTTCAAAGGACAAGACTTCATATCATTTTGATTTAAATTCAAATTGATTTGTGAAAGACAATGAATATTGAGACCCATTTTTGCACTTCCATCTAACGATTGAATATCTGCTAAATTGTAACACGCCGTGCATCTCTAGTTTAGTTGAAGGCAATCGTGTAGCCTATCAAAGTATTTGGCCGGCTGATACCAAATCGTAATAATGTGCGCACTTACATTCCATACATTTTCATACTCGATATTGTCATTTTTCCATTTTATTTTACAAACATTTTTAATCTTTTAATTTCATCAATTAATTTGGAATATATTATAATACTTGTTTGTTAGATAATAAAGTTACAATGTATACCAGTATTAAAACGATATAATGCAGTAAACATGTGATTCATTAAACTAAACTGACGGACTCATAAACTGCATCAAAGTTCAGGATTACTTTGAAATGATTTTTTTTAATAAGTATGCACTTTTTAGATTAAATTATATAAATATGGAGAGACTGGCTCTTAATCTTAAAAAAAGCAAAATTTAAAAATAGAACTGCAGTAAAACAAATGAATATAGCCGGGAAAAGAAAATTTACTCGTAGTATCAGATTTGCGTGTTATTTAAAGCAAAGTTTTAAATTGATTCGCATTGATTTTTTATTCTTTTGCCAATTGAATTATTGTTACCAGCAGAATTGTTAAGTTAGTTTTTTAACTCATCGAGAGTTTTTGAACCATAATATGGATACTTCGTCCGAACAAGCGGCTCCAATTGTAGCACTGGTGCGGGAGGGCTTGGATCAACGAACGATTGGTAGAAATTTAAATTTAAACCAGTCTACGGTTTCTAGAATATACAGAAGTTTGTGGAGACAGGTTCTTACAGAAGGAGACGTGGTACAGGCAGGACTCGAGCACCCACCGGTCGTGATGACCGATTTATTGTTACAACTTCTCTGCGAAATCGTTTCCTCACGTCAGTTAACATCAAAACAGAGCTTAATGAAGTGCGTGGAGTAAATGAGAGTGCACGAACAATAAGGAGAAGGTTAAAGGAAGCGGATATTACCCCTTTTAGACCAGCAAATGGTCCAAAGTTGTCTGTAGCTCACAGACAAGCTCGCTTAAGATTTGCGCGTGATCACCTAAATTGGACAGAAGAGCAATGGGCCTCCGTATTGTTCACGGACGAGTGTAGGACATGTTTATATGGTGCAGATGGTCGCACAAGAGTCTATCGTCGACGTGGGGAGCGATATGCTCAAAGTTGCATTGAGGAGCGTGTTCCTTTTGAGGCGGTTCGTGTATGGTCTGAGGTGGCATTTAGATGAACGGGCGAACAGAACTTGTGTTCATAGACATGGTCCGTCAAAACGGTAATAGAGGGGGTTTGACTGCACATCGCTACATAACAGAGATCTTAGAAGATCACGTGGTGCCTTATATGGGATTCATAGGCGAAAATTTTACTTTAATGCAGGTTAATGCCCGGCCGCACGCTGCTGCACAAGTTCGACAATATTGCGAAGAGGTTGGGATACGTACTATGAATTGGCCAGCACGCAGCCCGGATCTTAATCCCATTGAGCATGTTTGGGACAATTTAAAAAGAGCTGTATATGCGAGAAATCCTGTGCCCACGACAGTGGCAGCACTAAGAACAGCACTTTCAGAAGAATGGGACAATATTCCGCAAGATCTTTTTATAACCCTAATAAAATCTATGCGGAACCGATTAGAATCCGTAATAAGGGCACGTGGAGGTAATACACCTTATTAAAACATAAATAAACCCTTGCATAAAGTTTGTGTCTATTGTTAAAACCATTTTTTTTATTAAACCAATTTTCCTTAAATTTCTGTTTTTTCTTCAAAAAAGTCTTAAGGTCCTTAAGGTCCTTTAGTCCTTGTAGGCAGCGGCTTCGCAGAGCCCCCTGGCATTGCAGAAGTCTATGAGCGACAGTTACCACTTACCATCAGGTGGGCTGTTGGCTCGTCTGCCACTGTAGGCAATAAAAAAAATGAAAAAAATACATCACATAGAATTTATACAATGAAACGTTTTTGTTTAAGAAAACAGATTTTTAAACACACGCACTTTTCTCTTTACGATTTATTTGTAAATACATTTACATGGAACAGAATCGTAATAGCTACATAATTAGTACTAGTGCAAATCACGACAAATACTCAAACAATGAATATGTTATGTTTACACTTAGTTTAAAGTTTTGTTATGTATGTATGTATTGATATTATGTTGTAATCTCGATGATACCCAAGATACAAGCACTAGCTTAGTTTGGGACCAAAAGGAAACTATCTATATTATTACACATGTAATTTATACTAATTACATTAAATATTATTAAATTATTACTCTATAATAAATGATTTAAAGTTATTGAAACGTATATGATGTGAAACTAACTAGAAGAGTGTACGTGCATAAATAATAGGAATGTGGGAGTAGGAGAGGGTACCGCAGTTGGCTGATATAGGGTGTAGCGTGGAGACGGGCGCGGCGCTGCGCACGAGGCAAGGCGAGGCGGCCGCGCGCGCTCGCGCCAGCGCCGCGCACGCCGCGCGCACGTGCGCCGCGCCGCGAGCCAGCGCGAGCGTGCGCTGCAGCGGGCCCAGCCCTTGTGGACACACACCCTATATCGCCAAGAGCTCTCCGGAAACGACTGCCGCGCAACAACTATGTCGGCGACACGCCACTAACGTGGTTCAAAGGTCGCTACGTACCTAACGAGATTAAACCTCCGACAGAACGTGACTGCCTCGTTCGCGTAACCCTGTCAGTAGCTCATTCCCATCCCGTCAGCGTTTCCTTGACATGCTTTTTCATATACGTTTTGTAAGAAACGATATTTCCGAAATTTCCCGTCCCATACTGTCCGTATAAAAACCCGTCACGTATGCACACACATGTTTTACTTTTACAGAACACGTTTTTTTTAAATGTAATTTTAAATCATAATTTAAGACAATTATTTTATTATACTGGCAGTCGTGTCTGAAAAGCTCAATATACAAAGCAGTTTATTTTAAATGGGTCAGCACATGAATACGCGAGTCCAGCATTTTCTTGTAAGTAAATTTAAAAGATTTTTGCAGGTATTATTAACTCATTTAAAATTAAAACACTACACTAAATCGAGGCATGAACATCTGTTTATTGAAACAAACAAACAAAATATTTGACAACAAAATATTCAGCATCATGATCTGTTTTAAAGATTAGCAAAACATTTACCATCACGCCATTTTCCTTAAAGAGGCACAGGTGTATTATACCTACTACGAGCGTGTGCCTACTGCTGTATTTCGGACACAACGTCACCAGACAAGAAAGGATGGGTCTAAATTTTTACCCACCTACTATTTAATAAACATAAATCTAAATTGTAACATGTTATAGACGGTTGCTTACCAACATGAGGTGCGTGGTCCACCCTGACCTCCACGGGGTGTGGCAACTTGTTCACGAGGTGTAACGCCGAGCGCACCGTCACTAACTTGCGCGCAGAACCTTCCAGTGATACTTCGAACACGATGCGAGCTTCACCACCGGATTTCTGAAACATGTGCTGTATTTAGTAGACACTACTGAGGATTTTGAAAACATAGCTGTTATTAGCAAATGCTATTGGAGATTTCTGAATCAGGTGTTGTATTTACCGTGTGCGTGAGGTTCCTGAAGTAGACGCCGACGCGGTCGACGCAGACGGGGTCGGGCGGGCTCCAGCCGTCGAGGCGCAGCGCCAGCTGGTTGAGCGCGGCGCCGGCGGCGGGCGCGTGGCGGCCCCGGCGCCGGCCGCGCCGAGCGCCGAACGAGAACGGCTCCGTGTCGCCCGCTCGCACCGCCATCCACGAGTCGTCTGGGCCCGACCATGTCTGCTGCTCGGTGAGACTGCGAACGCATCGATCACATAAAAACATAACAGTACAATATAAACAAAATAAACAGTCTTTTATCTATGTATTTTTATCCAAAACTAGAAAGTCGAGTCTAGAATATATTTGTATCCATCAATTCTAAATTTGGTTTTTTCGTTATTCGTATATCGTGTTTAAAAACGAATACTCACACATCAGAGGTGGTGACGAGCGTGGTGAACCACAGCTTGTGTCCGGTGTGGTTGCGCAGCGCGTACGGCACGAAGGGCGAGCGGCGCCGGTGCCCCGCCGGCGAGCCCTTGGGCGACTGCTCCAGCGCACCAGATGACTAAGGAAAATATACTAACTGGAGCTCTGGTCAGACAGCGGGTGGAGCGGAGGAATGGTTATGACATACTAAAACGTGACACCACACATGACATCGTCGTACATTCTAACTACTATACGTCGTGCAACCGTCCCACCCGCCCGCTGTGTGACCAAAGCTTTAGTTTTAAATTTTCAATCCGCTTAAATGCATTGCAATGATACGACATCAACAGTGGAAATTTACTAATTTGTTAGCGGTTATAGATTTTATTCTTACAGTAGCAGACCCAAGATATGTGTTTGGGGATAAATATTTTTCCGTCTGAGTGTACCTTGTGTATGTAAAAATAAAGAGAGAAAAATAACTATTTATTTAAATTTATTGTTTGTTTACCTGTGGTGCATAATAATCGGCCGTCCAGTTAGCTCTGACCAGTTGCCACAGATCTATGAGCGACGACGTCACGTTAGTATTCAGTACCTCCGTCGAGGAGATCTCCATCTGTACCCGACCCAGCGACAGTTCGCTCGTTAGAGTGTACTCCCATGATGTTTCAAACCTGACGCACGGGATGTAAAAGGTTAGAATAATAATAAAAAAATTAACTACAACGTACAGTGTTGTTTGGTAAGTATGGTATGGTACAGTAAACAAAAAAATAATAACAAAAAAGTAGTTACAAATAAAAAAAAGAAGAAAGAATGGAAGAAAACTAAATGCGTGCGTGTAAATGTCTTATAAATAGCAAAACTCATTTATACCACAATTTGTAATAATTTTATTTTTATCCCACTTAAGTTCGATTTTGGACAAACGATTTAATTTTTTTGTGTATGTCGTTATTTACAAGTCCAATAAATAAATTAAGTAGCCGTGCATAGTCACCTCCACGGCTCGACGACGGGTTCCCACCCTGACAGCATGCGGTTGTAGTAGTCGACGGCGAGCGTGGCACCGAGCCGCGCGCCCCCCGCGCCCGCCGCCCCCACACCGCTCGCCGCCACCCCTGCGCCTGCCACCCCGGCACCTGCCACCCCCGCGCGCCCGCTGCCCGGCGTGCTCACCAGCATCGGATCCGAGAACGACTCCTCCACGCAACGCAGATCCTGAGAACAAGCAGTTTTTCTTAAATTACTTTTTACAAAGAAATAAAACAAAATAATGAAATGTGTATTATTGTTATATTATGTTACCTGCTCTATTTGAAACTCGCTGAGCGACACCTCTAGAAGCGGCACGTCCGAATCAAGGCAGTCATCGATCACACACAGAGTTATACAGTCCGCATTAACCTGCACAAATAATGCGACAAATAGAATTAGGTGTTAGTTTGCGATTAATGAAACTAAAAAACTAGTTATTATCCTATTAGCAAATCTGGCCGTTGCAAACTGATGGCGTATACGTGATCTATTTATCAATTTACTGTAATACTCGCTTACTAAGAATTATCGAAAAATGAAGTGACATCTAACCTGCACAGCTTTGAGCGGCCATATCGCCGCGTTGGTGGGTTGCGGCGGCGGCGGCGGCGGCGGCTCGGTGGCCGAGCGCAGCCAGCGCGGCCGCGCCAGCCAGCCGCCCCCCGCCCCCCCGGGGTCGAGCGCGGGGGGCGGCGCGGGGGAACTGTTGGCGCGCATGTACACGCTGTTAGCGGGCGCGTCCTCCACTGATTCTGATACTAGAGATTTACCTGCAATACACATTATTGCTGAATGTTTTGAATTATACTTATATTTATCTTTAATAGTAAAGTGGGTATGATCCTTACCAGATAACGCCGCTCTCGCTTGTACAGGTAGTGATTGCAGCATAGCCGCAAACATACGCATGTCGTGATACGATAGTCGTAAGTTTAGAGTACTCATGGCCACCTAAAATTATTGCAAATATATAAAAGCTTAGTTATACGCATAAAAAAGAAACCTATTGAAATAGGAAAATAAAGAATGACTCCCATCAAAATTTCAAAAAAATTACTAGTTGTAAAATATTAAAAAACACGTATTTTTAGTGTTGCGTCCAAGCACGGGTACGTGTTTTAGCGCAAGTATACTAACGTGCAACACTCTGTTGGCGTCGATGGCGACGTGCAGCGCGGCGGGCTCGACGATGGACAGCGCCGTCTCCTCCTCCAGCCCCAGCACGCACGAGAACACCTCCAGCTCGTTCAGCTCGCACGAGACCGGCTTCTGCGCGTCCAAGCACCGGTACGTGATCACCGTCGTGCTCTGGAGCAACAAACGATACCATTGTAGTGACACGAATGAAACGAATGAAATGTATGAAATGTATGAAAAAATGAAATGAATGAAATGATCGAAATGAATGAAATGAATGAAATGAATGAAATAAATGAAATGAATGAAATAAATGAAATGAATGAAATGAATGAAATGAATGAATAGAATGAAATGAATGAAATGAATGAAATGAATGAAATGAATGAAATGAATGAATGAAATGAATGAAATGAATGAAATTAATGAAATGAGTGTTTTTATTACATACCCGGAGTATGACTGCGTTGGTGTCCCAGACGGACGGGTCTTCGACGAGCACGAGCTGCGAGTCCGTCACATTAAGCTTCAGTTCCATCCCCGGTTCGGCTACTGCGGCTCGGGGCGCGGCGCCCGTCGAGCGAACACTGCTCAGCGCCTCCTCACTGTACACAATAATTAAATTATTTTAAACACATTACGTGCACAATCATTCATTACAGCAATACAAATAGCTACTTATTTTAGGGACATCCGATAGATGAGGACGACTTAAGAGCAGCCAAGATGGCGAAAATTGTGGAAGGCCTATGATCAGCAGTGAATGTCTTTCGGCTGATGCGATTTATTTCTTTTTAATTTTTTTTTTACATTATTTACCACGGTTGATGATGTTGAACTATTGTATTATTTCTACTCACAGGTGCGCCTGGTCAGGGTCAGCAGGTGGCGGCGGCGGCTGCATGATGAACTGGTTGGCCGCCTCCCACCAGTCCAAGATCGCCATCAGACGCATGTTGTTGACTAGAATGGTGTATGCGGACGCGTCGCGACGTTTTCTATATACCACATATTAATATAGAGTCAGAAATATACTCTCCTGAATAATTATTAATAATTGTTAACAGCGTTTACGGGCTGGCACGTTGCATTTTCCCAACAATTTCATGTTTTATAACGAAATTGATTGAAAATACGTCAGCACTAAATTTCAAAAGTCCCTTAAGTTTCACGCAATGTTGTACGTACGTATATGTATATGTACGTACCTGGCATGTACTTCAGCCTGCACGCTATGCCTCTGCTCGGGCATGGGCTGCACGATGTGACTGAACACGTTGCCGCGCCTGTTGGCCGGCTCCTTCGCGTACCGAGTGTCACTCACTAAGATCTCCTATAAACAATCAGTTTAAACGTGTTGTCAATTGAATTTATTTTGGCACACAGATTTTACAAATTAATGTGGCCCTTGCTGGACTTGGTCGGTCGTGAGCCGCCTCCATCCATCAGTTCCAAAGTGACAATAGCCCATATAGCCTAGAGAAGTTAAGATACTACAACATGGAGTTCTTCAAGAAAGGAGTTAAAAGGGTTTTAACAGGGTCGGCAACGCACTAGTGATGCTCCTGGTGTTGCAAGCGTCCATAGGCTACGGTAACTGCTTACCATCAGGCGGGACGTATGCTTGTTTGTCACTTTAGTCGTATAAAAAAAAAGTTGTTGTTACCTGTGAGACGAGGTCGATGTCCTGTCCCAGGTCGGAGTAGGTCTCGATGTACAGGCGAGACTTGATGAAGTTGATGCACGCCAGCGACGACACGCCGTGCTCCGGCTCCAGCTTCACCGTCACGTCGTGTAGGTCCAGCTTCAGAGAGCTCGTAGTCCACACCTGTGTCAGGAAGTAATTAGTAGAAACTATACGTGTACGTGTCCGCGGGCGCCGGAGAAAGCAGGGGGGAGGGGGTTCGTCCAAAACATCCCAAAAGTCATTGTAGCAAACAGTTGGCATGGTGGTCTCTATTAAGACGGTTTTTTATCTAGTTTTTACGTTTGCTTAAAATATGAATCTATTAAAATCAACTCAGAAGCATGTACAAACTTGTTCATGTGCCTGCTGCGGTGTGAAGAGCTGCGCGTCCTGCGGCAGTAGATCGTCGACGCTCTCGGCCAGGTTGTGCGCGAGCACGCCGCGCACGAGGCGGTACTGCGCGGGGTCCAGCGCGCACTGCAGGGTGGACAGCGAGCCTTGCAGCGTCATGTCCGCCACTGATTATCATACGATGGAAAATAAATACATTGTAATCAATTATTGAATGATATTTAATTTAAAATAAATGGCTTTACCGTTGTGCGTGTCGGACATGTTGTACTCGATGTGTAGCGCAAGGTGCGCGGGCGCGTGCAGCAGTGGCGGCCCGGCGCGACGCACGCGCAGCCCCCGCCCCCCGCGCGCGCACCACAGCGCCACGCCCGCCAGCTGCACCGTGCGCACGTCCAGCAGCTCGCGCTCCACTGGAACAAGGGGGCAGGTAATGAATAACGTCATGACATTGACATGAATTGAATATGACATTTTAAATTAATAATATTATTTATTTTTTGTTAAATGGCTGACAGTGGCAGACGAGCCAACATCCTACCTGATGGTAAATGATAACGATCGTTCATGGACTTCGTAATGTCGTAATGACGTAATGCCACAAACTCAACGGAGCCGAGGAAGGCGAGAAAGAGAGATGCATTTGTGTTGATAAATTGAGTTATTTGTTACTAACCTGCGTTGGGATCGGCGAGCGTACTAACAGTGCCTTCATCGCCAGCGCGCTTGAAGCAGTTGTCTAAGTGCAGGTGGTCGAGGTGCGCGGCGAGCGCGGCGCGCGCGCGCCCCGACACCGGCAGCACGATCACCGGCGACTGCGTGCGCACGCGCAGGCGCAGGCGAGACGTGCGCGCGTCGCCGCCCGCGCCGGCGCCTGCTGCGGTTACCTGCGTGGGAGCAGCGTGCGACGGATTAGAAATGCAATATTTTTAATAAATCTTATTTTTAAACCATAAAGACATTTTGGGCACTTTTGACTGTTGATATACATTACCAGAATTTTTTATGGTAAAAATGGTTTTTACCTTGAGTCTAGCTTGTAGTATAACTCTTCGAAGCAGACCGAAGTCGCGTGCAAAAGCTTGTAGCTCCTGAACGAAACGTTTCGTGTGAACGTAAGTAACTGGACCCATGTCAATATTTAGACTCGTTTCGTAACCTGCTGTGGCGGCCTCTGCACTGCTTAATCTGTGGAGACGCAGTTATATATAAAAATGAATATAATTAATTATGATTTATTTAGTGGTAACTAGCATCCATATTTATTTATTTTTAAAAGATAACGCCCATTGGATAGATATCATGGATACCATATATCCAACAGAAAATAATAATATTTTAGCAAAAATGTAAAGCATGCAGAAGCCTAACCTTTGGTAGTCAAAGGTGAGCGCGTGGTCGGCGTGCGTGCGCAGACGGTCGCGCCACAGCGGCGCGTGCGGCGTGAGGTCGGTGAGCGCCAGCGCGCCCAGGCGGCCCGCCACCGCGCGCGTGTGCGCCCGCGCGTCCGCGCGCGCCACCGTGCGCACGCGCGCCACCCGCGCGCGGCACGCCTCGCCGCGCGCCGTCACCACCACCACCGACAGCGCGCGCACCCACAGCTCCGTCTGCGACACGCCGCCCTCCGCGCCCGCGCCGCCCGCCGCTGGCCCCTCACCTGCGGGACTCACTACTCATTGACTACGCCAATATAATTATAATAATGAAGTTTTATGAATAATTAATTGTGAATATGGTAAACGAACCGAAAGGGAGTGAAATAATGAGTTGTTAAGAAAACTGAACTTTATTTATCAAATGATAGCGCTTATATTGAAAATGTTAACTGTCAGAGTGCATTCAATCATTTTCTTATTACGAGTGTTAATGTGTTATGAATAAAATATTTTACTAAATTATCATTTAAAAATATATCATACCCGATTTCTGCGGTTCTGGCTCGCCCTCATTATCCGGTACGTCGTCGCCCGCGATACCGAAGAAGTCCAACACTGCCACCCAGCTGTCTATACTCACCACGAGATTCAAGCAGTTGAAGTCGATCTTCGTTAACTTAGATATCTAGAAACGAACAAAATTTTATCTAAATCAAGTCTATTAAAACGCTTAATTAAAAAAAAAGAAATCACAGAGCAAGGGTAAGACCATTGATACCAACATATAATATGTGCTCAACAATGCACAGTCCAAAATACTCAAATACCTATCTAATTGTGTAAAAAATACTCATCAATTGTTAAAAGTTTAAAACAGTACCGTATAATTCACAAAATGTACTAATTTCAATCTTAATACATCAACAAATAATTTAAAAAGTAGTAGAAAATACACGCACGAAAGTACGCATATACGTACGAACCACATGCGTACGTGTGTGCGTACGACTGTATCTAGGTGTACGTACCTTCTCATACTGATCATGGAAGCGCGGGTGCTGCGGGTCCCGCGTGTGTACTGACAGCCACACGAGGTTGTCGTCGGGCGCCGACGTGGAGTCCGGCTCCGCCTCGGCGCCTGCGTCCGTGCCGCTCGCAGCCCCCGCCGGTACCTCGGGCGAGCACGGCGGCGTCACGCCACACTTGCTGTCACGCTTGTCGCGTCGTGAAGCACTCTGTACACATACACAAATATTTTTTTATACCAGCTACAACAGAACAATATTGATAGAAAGATAAATTTTATTTCATAAGGTTCATTTTGCTTTGATTCTAATTTTCTACAGAAATCATAGATAGACTATGTATAGTACCTGTTGAGCAGCAACATTTAACTGGCTGGGCAGTGAACTGGAGCTGCACTTGATGTACTGCAGCGAACTAACACTGGACATGTCGTCGCCATACTCCGTCACAAAATCAGGACACGACTTGGATACGAACACCGCTTTAGGAGGCATTTGAGGAGTGTGGGACACCATCAGCATACGGTGCTTTGAGTCTGGCTCCTTGGTTAGGTCTTCCATGGTTATGGAGTGTAATGATACCTGGTGAACAAATATATAGGACACTGATCAAAATAAATAGCAAAATATATTACTATATTAATTATTCAATGACTAAAAATATTAAATTACTATTGCACACACGCATTGCATTTTTTGTTTGAGAATGAAATGTGTGTGCCATAGTTTCATATAAAGATAGAGTCAAGGGATAGTTTGCAGTTGTCTTCGACTTTAAATCCAACTGCAAAAAAAATGACAAATGCCTTGTTTCATGTACAGTCGATCATAAGGTTACCACCCTTAAAGTAAAAGTCGTTTGCATATCACAAAACAATAATGTCTATTTTTGCTTAAAATTTACCTCAGTGACAGTTGTCACTGTCATAATGAGTCTTAAATTTTAGTTAATTTAAGGTCGAGTATACTTTAAGGTTCATAACAATTGGTTTTCTTATTGTGTCTCGTATTGGACAGCAAAGGGGTTAATTTAATAAATACTATTATTATTTAAGTTAAAGTTAAAGTAATAACTTAAATCTGGATATTTTGTCACCTGCAGCATATTTTCGTAGGGATGTGACTTGTGGTACTGTAGTTTGAATTCTCTGAACGACAGCTCCACGAGGCTGCGCTCGCCTTCACCGAGGTCAGCTCGTAACTCTACGCTGAATGTGGGTAGCTCGAAGTTCACTGTGACGAAATATAAACATATTATTACGTCTTAAAAATACCTATCACTGGTGATTTTATGAGGACTTCTTCAATATATTATTAACATGGCATATAAAATTTTATAAAAAATTTAAAATTTACGGCGCGGTTTCACCAACGTCTATGCTTACTGCTTTGCTCCCGTTGCCAATAGCGTGAAGTTACATGGCCTATAACCTTCCTCAAGAACTGGAACTATCATATGCAAAATTAGAATTATTCAAATCCGATAGTTCCAGAGATTAGCGCGTTTAAACAATCAAACAAACTCTTTCACTTTAATAGAGATATAGCATTTTGTTATTGTTATTTCGCCGTTCATAAGCGCCACCGATGTGTTCTAAATGTAATAAACGTTATTCTATTGTAAACAACATTAGAAGGGTATATTATTAAGGGTATACCCAACTGACAGTCCGCTGAATTTATTTTTAAATATACATAGGTGAACATGATTTTAATTTTCAATTTATGTTGTTATTTTGATTTTTGATTTGATTTTAATTTATTATTTGCTGATGTTTTATTTAATGTGTAATTTTAATTTTATTTTAATTTGTAAGTGTTCAATGTGTAATTTTAACTTTATAATTTTATTATTTTTATTTGTGAGTGATCTGTGTGTAATTTTAATTTATTTTATGGCTGGTAATCTGTCATACAGGTCATCCTAGTACAGATACCAGTCTCTCACACAGATTTACCATAATATCTACCTGTTATCCTTAACCTAAGTTTTGCTATGTACCTGTATACTGCCATTTTTCTGTGTGAGAGAAGAAGAAAAATAAATCATTATAAATCATTATTATTATTATTTAATTATTTAAAAAATTGTTAATATTATGGATAATTTATCTGAAATAAACTTTTATTATTATTATTATTATTATATTGTGTGATTACCGGTGAGCGGCGCGGGCGCACGCGCGGCGGCGGGCGGCGCGGGCGGCGCCACGGCCAGCACGGCGGCGCGCACGGCGGGGTCCAGCCGCAGCGTGGGCACCGCGCCCTCCAGCGCCGCGCCCGCCACGCGCTGCAGCTGCCACACACAATATTATTATTTTATTCGACGACTAAACAACGTCAGCTAGACCCAAAGTAAGCATATATAGCTTGTGATATGGGTCTAGAATGCGGATATACATACTTAAATACATTTCTTTTTGTAAATACGTACATATTATACATAGAAACACCTAGACCAATGCAAATAGTCATGTTCATGCACACAAATATTTACACTGAGCGGGAATCGAACCCGCGACCTCTGCGTGGCAGTCCCTGCGTAGTACTACCGAACCACAGAGGCAGTTAATATTATAATATTCAAGTTAAATCTATTTATGACTATAACTGTGTATGTAACTCGAAATTGAACTATGAATGGGGCCAAAGTTGAAGTTTGATGTAGATTTATTTCTTTTTTTTTTTCAAATCAATGTAAATCACTAAATATACAACGAAAATATTATAAAGATTAAAATCAATGATTTTTAAGACAAGTATTTATCAAATTCAAGCATGTCTGTGACGGCCAATCAAGAAAAAGCATGGGGCTTTATTCTGATTGGACTTCGTTATTGGGATTCGGCAAAATCAGATAAGTCCATTTGCTATCTTTCAAAACCAGGCAAGTCCAAAGTATTTTTTAAGCTCCGATACATTTTGTTTGGTAACAGCAAATTCCGGCATGTCCATATTTTAAACAAATTTTCTTGCTTAACCCTTTACTTATTGTTTATTTTTATATTCTAATAAAATACAAACCCATACATGAGTAGTTGTTCAATATAAAAACGTATAATTTTTAGAAAGTATAGTCAAAAACATGTTTCTTGAATTTCTCACTTTTCATTTAGAGTGAACATTACTACTACTAGTACTATTAATACTACTACTACGACTAGCTTTGATATTTACCTACACTATGCATGTAAAGTCGGTCACTGTATCTTTTGAAATAGTACAAGCCAGCTTCTTCTCTCCTACTACACCGACTATGCTGTGTCCGACAGGGTACATGATTGTTACATCATTATAAGATTACTAGCGGACCTGACAGACGTTGTCCTGTCTTAAGTATTATCTAATTTTTCGCAGAACCTTCTCCTGACAATAACAAACGCAACAAAAAAAGAATTAACGGAACCGGTCCAGTCGTTCCCGCGTGATGCCGTGACCAAGGGAAATAAGGATTTATTTTTATATAAATAGACATTTCTAATCTTCCATTCTACAAACCCTCTTCACCTACCTACAGATATCCCCGTAACCTTTTCACTACTTTCCCCTATTCCCCTCTCCGTTCTTCACCACTCCTCCCATTCCGCTTCTTCCCTCCCTCCCCTCTCCCCCTACCTCCCCTCTCCTTTCCCCGTCATTTCACTCTCAAGAGGGAGAAATGAGGTAAGCCATGGAAAGGTCCATGGCTTCCCTCATTTCCCCCTTGCTTCCCCCTCACTTACATCTCCCTTCTCCTACCTTGCCCCATACTTTCCACTCACTTCCTTCTCATCTTTCTCTAATTTTCTCCTCACAACCCCTTCACTTCCCCCTCGCTTTACCCTCACTTCCTCCGCACTTCCCCCCACTTCTTCTAGCCTACCCCTCACTTCTCTTTCACCCCCAACCCTTCCCCCTCTTTTCAATTTTCAAGTCGCTAACTTCAAAAGCAAATATCTTTCCATATAATATTTCATCCCTAATTCCGTCCCTCTAAATCCACCCCAATTAAAAAAAAATTAGAAGTATTCCAAAACAAAATTTCAAAACTATGATGAAGTTTCATACAATCGTTTTCATCCCTTTTCAGACCCTTAACATTTAGGGTGATGCATATACAATTTTACGAAAGTCGGTCGAGCCGTTTCGGAGGAGTTCAATAACGTACACCGTGACACGAGAATTTTATATATTAGATTTATTATCTGTTAATACATTTTGGAAGCTATAAACGATTGAGTTTTAAATACTTCAAACGTTTCTGAACCGACCTCATTTATCTCATGCCAGCCACTTTACGAAGATCATGGTGTGACCATTACCTGCGCATGATGGTCGGGCACGGCGTGCGCGTCGCCTCCATCCACGACGTCGCCGGCGTCGCTGCTGATCCAGCGCAGCGTCTCCAGCAGCTGCTCGTACTGCTCGCGCCGAGCCGACACGTGCAGGCCGCCCACTATCTTACCCTGCACCTCGCACTGCCAACACATACAATCTTATAATAAACTCTTGACCTTTGTATAGCTAAAATGCTTTTTTGACTTACAGAGCTAAAAATACAAGAAAAGTAGGCAATTATAAAAAAATACCAATTATAAAAATTGTTCCCTATAACTCGATATCTATCTGAAACTAAATGCCACCTATTTATTTAAAAATACCCATTTTAGATTCAATTTATCAAAAATTGTCAATTTATCAAAAAACTTTATCATTATCATCTCGTGCGTCTTAGTACCTGATAATCAGCGCCAGTCCCAGCTCCTCCGTCTCCGTAGTTGACGCTGAGCTGCAGCGCAGTGTTGTGCAGCACGGGCTTGCCCAACGACACGTCGTACATGTCCGCCATGCTCTCCGACAACTGCAGCGCGGACAACTTGTCCGCCACGTCCAACTAAGAAAGAATACATTTATTTGGTGTAAGGTAACACAATTCAAAAAATTCAATATATATAAAGAAGTTGAGAGTATCAACTGTTTAAACTAAATGTTACTTGTATTTGGGTGCGTACACGTATACGCATGCCTAATAAGTGTACGTGTCAACAACAGATTAGCATTATATTTGAAATTTATACCTGTTTAAATGTATTAATAATTTAGATTCATATTACGTAAGCTGTAAAAACAAAAAAAAATATAATGAATATAATTAATTTGAATATTTTTAGAAAATAATAATTGTTTGAGTGTAAACACAGTGTCAGGACCCTGGCGACTGCAGCTCGATGTTCACACTATACACACTCAGCAGTACTCACTGTAGCTAGCGAGATGTCTCGCACGCGCACTTTGTAGAGCGTGTGGTGCGGCGGGCCGGGCCGGTTGGCCAGGCTCATGCGGCCCAGGTGCGCCACGAACACCTGCGTGCTGTGCGCGTTGCGCGGGACCACCACCACGGGCGACTCCAGCTCGATGTTCACACTGTACATATAAGGCAATCACCACATTCATTATTTAAAACCAGTTTCAATATTTCAAGAGCTGAACAAATAAAAGGAAATATGTCCGTACCTAAGCACGATGTTATCAGACTTGAGGTCTGCGGGCTCGTCCAACGATGCCCCCACGCTGACGGTGCGGCGGCGCGGCGACACGCCCTCCGTCGACTGAGACAGCTTCGGATTCGCGTACAGCCCAGAGTACTCGCCCCTACACAACGTACACAGTTATTAAATTTTATTTTATTGTATTTAGAAAACATACAGTCATAATACTTAAATAAAGATACAATAAAGCACAAAGACCTAGGAGTTCCATAAATTTTAAATAATGTACATAATAGTGAAACAATAACAATTTGATTTTAATTAAAAAAGATACATTATAAAATTTATAAATATGTATGTATGTGTACAAATAGTCAAGTCATTTGATTTGGTTTTAGAAGTTTTTTATATAAGCACAATTGTTTATATACAATTAAACTATTACCAAACATATCTACATCAACAAACTTAGAATTATAAGTATCAACACTGCGTCGAAAGGAGTTATTATTGGTGTAAACAGAAATTGTGTAAAAATATTATATTTAGAGATCCTTGTTATTTGATTTTTAAATGGGTTTGACATTACTATCCCAAAGGTCATGATAATGTTCGGTAAAATTTTTAAGTTTAAGTTACAAATAAATTATCAAAATAAAAAGGTCACACCTAGGATGCACAAGTCCAATGGCCATGTCAGCGGCAGCGGCGCGTATAGACCGCGCCAGGTTGGCCAGGTACTGCTTGAATTCCGTCAGACACGAGCGCAGTTCACGCAGCAAAGGGCCCGAGTGCGTGTACCACACGCTCGCTACGTGCAAGCTTACGGATGCTTCCACCACTGTCACAACAATATTATGAATTCATGATGATGTAGTTTCAGATAATATTGAACGTTTTGATTGCTATAAATTTCAGCAATTAAATTATTGAAAATATTTCGAATACGCACCGGGTGCTGAGGGCTGGTTATGTGCGGCGACAGTTCGTCTAATGGTGAAGAGCAGCGCCTTCTCGTCGTCGTCGTGGTGTGTCGCGGCGGGGGGGCAGGCGGCGCAGGGGGCGGCCGAGGGGCACGCGGGGCAGGGGGCCGCGGGGGGCGCTCGCCCCACCGAAAGCACGCGCGTGTGCAGCCCGCCCCCCTCGCACAGTGACACCACCTGCACGCCACCCAGGGAACCGCCCACTTCTACGCGACTGCCGTCTAAATACAAAGAGTATACTGGTAACATACATTACAACCTTTAAGGTTAGTACCAGTACCCAAATAGTTCTTGGTCGAACTTACGAAAATAAGAGTTAGGAGCAGGATGCGCGAAACATTAAAGCTGCGCTCTGATTGGTTATTTCAAGGTCAAACATTTGAATTAACAAAAATGCACCAATTATAGTGCCAAATGCCGTGTCTGTTATCTTTTATGCGAATCTATTAGGGTATTTTTTTTACTGGTAAGTAACAAAAACAAACACACATTTTATTTACAAGAGTTCGAAAGAGCAACGAAACGCTACAAGGACGCTGCACGCGACAGCGTATTAATAGTGATATTTATGATAAATAAAAAAAATATATATTATAACGTACCGACGGTGGCCTGTATTTTGGCCTCACTGATGGTGGCGGTGGCGATCTTCCTGGCGACCACGGTGCCCTCGTGCACAGCCGCGCGCAGCAACAACACGCCCAAACGGTGAAAGTCAAACGTTATCTCTGTGCGGACTTCTCTCTACACATAACGAAACATGATTTATTATAATTATACTAAACTAAATATTTCTGAAAGGGGTGTGGTGGGCAACCGGTAAAGAGTGCTCACGACAGGCCAGGTAAGCATACGAGGCCTACGTCCTGCAGACTTCTTTTAGATATAACGATGATTATGCTGAAATATTACGTGCTAGAGATAGTCAACGAAGCTACAATAAGGTCCGACAAGACATGTGTGGAAAATGTATTTGAACAAGTAGTTGGAACCCTACTAAATATCTGAAGACAGACATCACCCACAAGGCAAACTATGGCGCGACAATCTTTTTTGCTGAAGTTTGGAAAAATAAAGCATGCTCAGTGTAGTGTATGTGTTACGTACCTTCGGCTCGTCCTCAGCGATGGTATACGAGTAAGTGCTGGTAGTAATGGGTTCTTCGAGGCCCGTCTCAGTGGGTGGCTTCTTAGCCGTCGCCTTAGGACCAAACACGCGTTGTGTAAATCCGATTAATTCCACTATTGTCTCTTGGTTGGCTATACAACGACACAATACAATTTAAAGAACATCTATACTTAAAAAAATAAATAGAACTATTATTAAAATAAGTAGATGAGTAGAGATAGATCAGATACGATCCTAAAAGTGGAAAACCTTAGTCCCTATGGTATTAAAACTGCCATAGTCCTTACTATGACAGTTTTAAGATATGTTCTTTCATGCCCCGTTTAAAAGCCTTGGGATTGAATAAAATATCTGTATTGGTAAAGAGTTGAGCGACACAAGTATGATGTACTGAACGATTGGTTCGAGAATCCGTAGTTTCACAAGCACGCACACGCACACGCACGCACGCACGCACGTACGCACGCACGCACGCACAACTCACACATAAATACAGAGATTAAAAAAGGCAGTGACACAAATTAGAATCAACACATTTTATAGCCATGTCAATAATTAAAAACTTCATCTATTTTATTAGACTTACCAATAATATCAAGATTATTGAACAGTATATTGGCAATCCTGAGATCTTCTGCGGCGCTGTTGCCTTTGACGATGCACAACTCGACTGCTATCAACGCTTCGGAGTCGACCAGCCCGGCGGCGCCCCAGCCCGCAGGGGTGGACCACGCGGCGCCCCAGTCCGCGGTCCAAGACTGGCCCCACCCCGGACCGAACATAGAACTGCCGTTCCAATTGTATCCAGTGCCTGATGTCCAGCTAGGACCTGGGCTCACGCGGTCTGGTTCTATTGGGTCTATGAGGAAATTAATTTATAAGATAATGTGCATAAGCGCTTCTACTTCTGTCAGTTTGCTTCATCAAAATATGAATACGACCATATATATTACAAGACATTCGCCCCACAAGACTCTTCATCCTAAATAATTCCTTAAATTCCTAAGTTGTCAACGCAATTTGCTTTGTTGCTAGTACGTCACTTACATACTAGCAACAAAGCAGATTGCGTCCTTGATGTAGTGGATTAATGAAGTTTCTTTTATCATTTCAATTTAATGCAATAAAAAAATAATTGTAGTGTGTACTCACTGGTAGTATCAAGATGCAGAGAGTTGAGCGCCTGATGTAGCGCGAGCGGGTGCGCGAGCGCAGGCGCCGATCGTACTTCGGGTGACGACGGGTTGATGGGTGATGTAGGGGATGTGGGGGACGTGGGCGATGTCGGCTCTGAGCCGCGGATACTGCCTGACATTGTGTCCATGCTACAACATAGTACATTTTATATTAAACTTTAATTATATAAAGCAAAGGTCTATTTTTGTTCGATAACCCGTTGACCGTTACTTTCTTCTCTCGATTTGATCACGGTACTTACTGTCTTTTTAGCAGTGACATGATCTGAATAGCTAAATCATTGTATTATGTTAATAATACCCTCGTGATTTTAATGTTATACCCAAAATGCAAATGTCTAAAAGTATTTCTCAATATATTAAAAGCACGAAACATAGCATGAAAGATTTACGCAACTCACTAAAGAGTGTAATGACTAGTTCTTACCCAACATGTTTATGACTAGCTACAAGCAGCTCAAAGTCGGGCCCGTAGGTCTGCAGCGCGTCGACCAACAGCAGCGAGTGCACCGACAGGGAGACGGACACGTCGCGCGGCCGCACCGTGAGCGCCGCCCTTACACCGCACACTTGTACTTCGGCTATCGAACGGCCCATTGATTGTACCTGCATACAAACATATTAATTAACGTAAGAACACATGTTTCAGTTGAGGGTAATGTTTGTAGCGTAACAAGTGGTCGTCGTGTAAATATATGGATTTGTAAAGTTAAGCACACTTGACAAGGTCAGTACATGGATGGGTGACCGTTTTGCTAAATGTTGTCAGATGACGTATTCAGATTTTTTTATCAATTTACAATGATTAAAATAAATATATATTTTGATATACAAATTTTGTATATCTCCTTGACTAACCTCTAATGACATTTGTTCTATCGCGAACTGCATAATGAAGAGAGTGGAGTTGTGCTGCAGCGTCATCACAGAGCTCACGTCGGGGCTGGCGCTGCTCTCTTCCTCGTCTTCGGCGTCGGCTTGCTCCTCGTTTTGAGATTCGGTGTCACTGCACACAAATCACAAGGTGTAAAAGTGGTGATCGAAAACCACGTTGAAGCTAGATATATAAGTACCCGGCAAACAACTTGAACAATCGCAGATTTCCGTCAAAAGACTCAAAAATGAGTTCTGAGCATCCAACGTCATTGTTCAAGATGCTCGAGTGTACTATAATCATAATGAGTAGGTGTACGAACGCGTCAGGGGTGGTCGCCAGGTCGGCGAGCACGGCGCGCACGGCGAACAGCTTGTGCTCGCTGAGGTGCACGACCAGCGCCGGCAGCGAGCCGCACACCGTGGCGCCCGGGTACTGCGGGTCGCTCGTGGCCACCACGCGGCGCTCCGCCTGCGTAGCAGTCACAAAAACTGATGCGTCAGCTAGCGGGTACATCACTGACGACTACCATCCCTCGTCTTGGGACGTTTCGTGACCCGCATTCCTGAGACTTTGTAAGTTTAATCGTCTCGGGGATCCTGAGACTTTCCTTTAAAACCCGAGACGCAGTTGTTTTAATAATTTTGTGTGTCACGTGAAGTGCCATCCTTTCACAGTGCAATCTAAAGGGTCTTAAAGCAAACGATTCAGCACTTTATAAGTTTGACGCTCAATTAAAGCCAAGGTTCTTTACCAGCGCATGTGTTCCTATCTAATTTTGATCTTGGGTCTTTTACGCGGGGCGTAATGAAGCATCTCACTTAACCGCCAAAATGCTATATTGTATTCACCTGTAGCAATATGCTGAATCTGTCGAGTAAATGCAACGAAGACGTGCTCTTAGTATGTGCGTACTTCCAGTTGTCGCGAGCCCGTCCCACCAGGATTTGTAGGTCGCTCAACTCTATTTTATATCTGTAAAACATGATCTTTTATAGAGTTTAGATAGCACTTTAAAATATGACTCTGTTCTTTAATAATTGCAGAAATAACGAAATGAAATCAAATAGAAATAAAAATTAACACTTATGAACGTCAAAGTTTACAAAATGTCAGCAAATTAACCTACAGCGTTGTTACCTAACGTTGCGGACTTCATACAACAGGAGGAAACAATAGAAAGAATAAAAAAAGAAAAAAAAGGAGGTCATGGAGAAAGAGTAAGAAAAAGAAGTTACGAACATTTCACTTGATTTATTAGTTAAAATCTATTGAAAGATTTTCGTACCTGTCGTATAGTCTGTTGTGTAGATTGGTCGGGTCCAAAGCCGGCTGGGAGCATTGCTGGTGTGACGGTGGTTCCGGCGGCGAACCAGGAGACAGTAAACTACCCGGCGGCGTCGAACATGGCGTCATAAACATTTCTGTAATAAACACATATAGATATAATATCAACACTATTGTCCTTAAAATTCTGACATAAAAATATTATGCAAAAGATCTTGTCAAAATGGGGTCCATCTGGTCTGATAAGATAAAGACATCATAAAAACAACTAAAAGATAAACGAATAAATTAATTTTATTTTGTATAGTTTTACTTCTTGTATGCTGTCAAGTGTTCGTACACATTCATTACATACGTATACGTGCGAACTCACAAACCCACGCCTCCTTTGTATATATGTTCTGTTAGACCAAATACCTTCGTCGTCGGGCGGCGTGTGCGCGGGCGCGTCGGCGAGGTTGGCGTTAGCGAGGCGCAGGCGGCCGAAGTCCACCACCAGCACGGGCGAGTCCCGGGAGCACAGCTGCTGCACGCACAGGATCTGCGGCGCCGACACGTCCAGCTCCACCTGCCAGCTGCGCGCGCCCGCCGGCGCGTGCACCAGGCGCTCCCAGTGCGTGCGCAGGCGCGCGCGCGTGCTGTCGCGCACGTGCAGGCGCGCGCGCGTCCACGGCGCCGCCAGCCAGCGCCGCGCCCACGCGCTCGCCGCGGGGCTGTACACCACCTCCAGCGACGACGACTTCACCCACAACCTGCACCACTCATACTCCAATAACCAATCAAAATAAAATCGTCACAGGCCTTTCTGTTTGTATGTGTAGTACAAATTATAATAGACGCTGTTCGATACGAGGTGTGTTTAGACGCTAAGGCAATAATAAATAATGATATTTCTAATTTACAATTATATGAAATACTAACTTGTAATCACAGTTGAGGCCGAAGGGTTTCTTCTCATAAGTGAGTTGAAACAATGGCTCTTGTTGCTCTTGCGCATTGTTGGTGCTGCCGGCGTGCGAGTGCGCGCGACACCACGACATCCCCGCGCTCGACGCACTCAACGCACTTAGACCCTCGCGGATTACTCCCTAACGTCACAAAGAAAATGTATTATCACTACCATGCCGAATAAACAATTAAATTTGTACCTTCGGAGAGATTATTGATAATGGGTACCTACTGCAAGGTGTGACACGATGCATACCTGCGGCGCAATGAGTATCGGGAAGAGCGTGTTGGGCGTAATGCGCTCGCGCAGGCACACGGAACCGAGGGACACGTGTAGTGCGTGCGAGGCGGCGCGCGGACGGGACTCCACACCCACGCGCACGCACGAGAACTGTAGCTCCACGCCAGTACCAGACGAACCTTCGGGCGTCTCGCTTCTGTAGAAAAATCGACACTATTTATATAGATATTTCAATTATGACAACATCCTCTGATACAAGTCACTACACCGCAGTAACTCCTGCCTAAATTTGTTAAAAGGATTTAAAAAAATTGGCTAAAATAATACTTACTTATCTTCTTCATCTTCACTTTCAGTACACAAATTAAGCGATCCTTTATTCAATATGAACTCAAACTTTCCAAACACTGTGTCCCTTTTCAACAAGGTATTATTATCTAAGGAGTCTGCTATCACATCGAGGATCTCCTCCTCAAGGTTTGCTGGAGTGGCACTAGGGGTTTGCATCGGGGGTGTAGGCGTTGGGGCGGCTGTTGACGTTGGGGTGGATTCCACTGACTCCTGTGAGGGCGTCCCATACCACCCCCACCATTGGGGAAACCAGTGCACCAACATACTGCGGCCAGAACTGGCTGGCTTGTCTGGTGTAGATACCGGTGTTGATTTTGGCACTTTTCGCATCGCCACCTACAAATGTTAGATCGGTTAGCAAAAACAATTGCAGTCTATTTCAAAATATTTTGTTTCAAAAACGACGAAAATATGGCCGAAAAAGTTTATATTGGAGATTATGAAAAATATTTCAATTCGTTTTAGTTTTATAATTTAGTTGAGCACAAGAACTCATAAGGTTTGACAAACTGTCTTCTTTATTCGTTTCAATTTTCCTTTCCAAGATAATATTGGACCAAAAGTTGACAACTTCTAACTTCTAGACTTTGATGAAGTATTTATTCTGATTGGGCTAGTGTAGAGTTATGGTTTCCAACCTCTCTTAGCGCTTTTAGTTGCGACAAGGGCGTGCGCCACTCGTACTCATCCTTGGCGGTCTTCTTGTCTGCGGGCAGCGTCGCCGCGGGGTTGCTCAGCGTCACAAGGCACGCGTCTACGTACGCACGCGTTTGACGTGCGCTTTCCAAACAAGCTTCCCACGTGGGTTTGGGGTCTGTCCCTAAATGTATAGAAATAAAATTGTATGCATCATTTTAACAGGAACGTCTTCTTGGGGCCTTCATGGCCTTTATATTAGTAGATATGAAAAATTATATACATATACTTACAAGGATGTACAGGGATGTGACAGGACAAGGCATAAAGCCACCAATCTCGAGGGTTGTGTTTAACGGGCACAGCAGGGCGACGGGCGCGGTACTCGCGAACCCGCGCCAGCCGCTCCAACCCCGCTACACAAGCGACCGCCTCGTTGTATTGTCTCTGTGTGTACATTACTACATGTTAAACCTTGATAAGAGAGACTGGGATCAAAAGTATTGAGTGATATATAAGGTATACTTACGCTGGTAAGATTGAGAGTGACAGTATCCAAAGTAAGGTGACAAGCCAGTCTAGGACGAGTGCGCGACCGGAGCGGTTGCTCAGTGCGTTCCCTACGCACTCGAGCCCAAGCTGACGCAGGTCGAACCAAGTATTTATGAGACCCTCGCCAAGTTTCCGACATACACTCTGTTAGCTCCATTATACTGTGGTTGGCGAACATCCCGCCGGGCACTGGCATCGGGTCCCAATAAACAGCCAGGCGCTGCAACTCTAGAAGCTTGAACGAGCACCCTTCGGGATCCGTCAGGAACGTAAAGCCGCGACGCCATTCCGAATCACAGGATTCAGCGCACAAAGACTCGGCAGTCAGACCACAAGCAAATGGCAAGGAACACGTAATCGAATCCTCATATCTGATGTGCACATCTTTCAATTTCAACTGAGAACGAAACAGAGTATATGATAAATATATTTAGGCAAACTTGTTTTCAATAGGGCAGCCAATCAGCTAAGTTCATATTTTATATACGTACTTGCAAGTTTTCCACAATGTTGGCGAGCAGTCCAGTGCCGTAGCTAAGCCAGGATGAGTACGAGGTGGCGTAGTATCCAGCCGAATCTGCGGACTCAAACTCTGCACGCCATTGCGCCTCCAACGAGTCCAGAAGCGCCATCTTGCGCTCGTGCGCGATGGACGCTTCTGCTGTACTGTCCCACTAGTCATGAACAAAAAGATACATTCACTTACGGATACATATATCTGATTTAGTATTTATATAACTGACTGCGTAGCCCAGCCATAATAAATCAGTCAATGATTTGGGATTGAACTATACGGTGGTACGGTGGTTTCAGAAAGCAAAAACCTAATCAGCCGTGGAAGTATCTAAAGTGTTAGTATCCAAACCTACTTTTACGTCTCGTTCGCCTCCATATTACTGCCTTATTTCCTATTTTTCTTAGCATTATAAAAAGAATGAGATGGTATTGTGGTATTCGATATTTGCCAATCGCATACTGCATCAGCCAGCGTTAAACCTACCAGTAATTAATCATCATCATAACTTAAGCGTGTTGAACCTTTAAGTAAACGCCTGATCTTTGTGAAGCCATCCATACATCCGGCCCTGTACGTCTTACTCGTACCCGTATATTGCAGGCAGTTAGCATTCATGAAGTTATTCGAACCGTTTAATTACACACACGATGCAATTAAACCTTGGAACAAAAAGTAACGTCACGTTCTCACGATTACTTTGAATGCTCTGAATAAAAAACGTTTTCTCCGTTCCTGTATGTCGGAAGGAAGCCTAATTTATCGACAAAGACATTACGTTACATCTTCAACTTGATGTAATGCCGAAAAAATGTATTTATATCCATTTTTTTTTTTTGAAAATTTGATCTTTTGTCTTTTACGCGAAGCGCGAAAAAACATCCCTCGAAGCCTTCATGGTGGCTGCTTGCCAAGATGGTTTTTACCACTCCTAGATTTTAATGACTGCTTAACATCAAGAATTCAACATTTAATTCATTCTTACAAAACAAAGCAAAACAATAACTTTAATTTTGCTAACAATGTCCTTGCACGATTCGACACTGTCCAGTGTATTACATTGTAATCATGACGACATAAGTAGGTACATGTTTAAACAGTGAAGTCATCAATCTTACTATTAAGTTATTAATACTTTCACTTTAAGTCGAAATGGCCCTGTGGATAAGGCACCCGATTCGTAAACACGAGGTAGTGGGTTCGAATCCGGGCAAGTACCAATGTGATTTTTCAAATCATATGTACTTTCTAAGTTTATCTTGGATATTTCTGACTGACGGTGAAGGAAAACATCGTGAGGAAACCTGGACTTTATAAGTCTGAAATTGCCAATCCGCCTTGAGCAAGCGTGGTGATTAATGCTCATCCTTCTCTATGAGAAGAGGCCTTTGCCCTGCAGTGGGACAGTAAACAGGCTGGTATTATTATTATAATACTTTCATATAATACTCGCGTCCATGTATTTATTTTAAAACCATTGCCTAATAAACGGCCCAAATAACAAATAGAGTATGCTACTAATATTATAAATGTGAAAGTTTGTGTGTGTAGGTACTTATTTGAGTGTGTGTTTCTTACAACACAGTGCCAAAACAAACTAAATAAACCGATATCGATGAAAATTGGTATGTAGATAGATTCGGTACCGGAGACGGATGTAAGCTACTTTTATCCTAAAAATCGGTCTGGTTCCGAGGGATACGAAACATATTATAAACGCGGACGAAGCCGTGGGGCGCAGCTAGTACAAAATAATATTGACGATATTATTTTGTAAGTAGGTAAGTATATATATTTTGTTTACTATAATGGCTTCGTTATAATAAATACGTAGGAGTTTCTATCACAATATGTCTGGATTATGGGTCACTAATTAAGTGGTCTCTGAAACCATTATCATCTCTGCCCCTTGTCGTAGAACGCAATTAAAGAAAAGCAACAGTCAGCATCGTTACTATTTTTTTTTTGCGGTTGCCATTACGCATGCCAAACGTGCTGACTGCTGGCTGACTACAACAAACTCCTTCTTCTGGAAGAGGCTTATAATTCATTAACGGAAATCTTTACGCTGACAGATCGAATTTAGTTAGGTACCATCTCTTTCATTACAATTATATCACAATCAGTATCAATCAGAGTCCACGTGTGACCATGACCCACAAGTCAATAAGCATCATCATCAAGGGAACTAAACTAATTTGAAATCGTTTGTATTCCGTTCTATTATGTATCTCCCTATCATTCAACCTAAGTTTATTAGAAAACTAGCTTTCCGCGGAGCGATTTCACCCGCGTCTTTGGTTCCTGCTCTGCTTCCGTCGCCAGTAGCGTGATGTTACATAGCCTATAACCTTCCTCAAGAACTGGGCTATCATACGCAAATAGAATAATTCAAATCCGACGGTTAGTTCCTGAGATTAGAGCGTTTAAACAAACAAACTCCTTGGCTTTATTTATATAATAGTATATGTAGATATTTGTGGAACGTGCTCAAGCAATGCGTAAGAAACGTCACATAATTTACAGTTAATAAAAACTGTAAAAGAAAGTTATAATCACTTTACCTGAATTTTTAAACGTTAAGATTTTTTGTCGCACTAATTTATACTAAAGCGACAGAGATAGCATGAGACTTAGGAGACACTTTGAAAGAAGTTACAGTATAAGGAGGTTTGACTCGATTATCGTATGTTTAGATCTTTTATGTTATAAAATTGATATCAGTCTCGAAATTCATTTCAGTCCACAACGTGTCAACAAATCAAAACTGAATAAGTAACATTATATATCTAAATCTCGTGTCTAAGATATCATGATAGAATACATTCTAGAATTGATATTTGCTTACTAAAATTGATTACCATTTGTATAATTTTTGTTATATATACAATTTACAAACATTTTCAAATCAAATCATTTTATTTAATTCATAAGGTGCACAAAATATTGACAAAAGTCTTATAAATAATAATCTAAACAATGAAAAATGAAAAAACATACATAACCTATGGCAATAGGAGGACCACATATACATTGAACAGTGTGGAATTACAGGCTATCTTTAGCCCCGACGGCAAGCAATTATAATAATAATAGCATTAATTTAGACTAAATTTAGGCTTAGAATAAACATCTATATATCATTCATTCTAGAGCAGGATTTAAATCACAACATCGCGCAATTGGTTTTTTTTATTGCCTACCGACAGTGGCTGATGAGCAAACAGGCCTCGTGGTGGTAAGTGGTAACTGTCGCTCATGGACGGCTCAGAGTCCCTAGCATTGCTCCTGCTATGACAGGGACTCTGTGAAGCCGCTGCCTACCGTGAAGGTAGTGAGGTGGGTGAAAGAATTGACGGATTGAGAGAGGAGAGGACAAATGAAAAGAGGGAAATTGGGCCACCGGCTTTCTTTCTCTGGTGAAGCGATTTTGAATTAAATACAAGTTTATACGTTCAAGAGAATTTAATTAATTACGCCGTGGTTTAAATAAATATTAATTCTAATTAAACGTTTCTTTACGAGTACGTCGAACGTTAGAATACTCGGCCACCTATTAAAAAGTAAGGGAGCTAAGGTAGTCTGTTTACCAAAAAGTGTAGCACTAATACAATAAATAATTCAGATTTTATACAGGGTACCTAGTGTAAGTTGTTTTTACGTTAATGCGATCGAAACGTTTACCGCATTTGGCTTTCTGATTGTTTAAGCGCTTGGAGCGGGCCAATCAGAGCACCGAACGTCATAAACGTGTCGATCGCTCTAACGTAAAACAAACTCGCACTAGGCACTCAGGACATGCGCGGTGACTTATGACCTAAGCCGACATCTAAAGTCCCCCGACTACCGCTCCGCGGCGTCATACCTTAGGTATGCTATTTCCCGGCACTACAATCAATATAGCTATATTACTAGCTGTGGCCCGCAGCTCCGCTCGCGTGAATGACGGTTATATCTCTGTTTATACATTGACGATTTTTCATACAAACTTTCAGCCCCTATTCAATAATAATATAAACCATTATTTACCCAATAAACCATTTTTTCGATAAAAGATGCCTATGTTGTTCCTAGAGGTCTAATCTATCTCTATACAAAATTTCATCACAATCGGTTTAGTGGTTTAGGAGTGAAAGCGTAACAGACAGACAGACAGACAGACAGAGTTACTCTCGCATTTATAATATTATAGTATAGTATGGAAGTATGGATTCCAACTTTAATGAAAATTAAAAGTAACCGAGCTAAACTTCTGATAAGACGGTGAACTGTCACAGTGTTCTTTTTCAAAATGTACCCTAGATTGACCTACCTACCAAAGTTCAGCTTTATAGTCATATCTAACTTTAATTTGTAGCGTCTAGTCCGTAAGATCTGAAGACGCTATCTTGTTTTAAAACACCACCCTCCTAAAAAGGAAAATAACCTTCACACATCAATTAAGTATATGCAGTCTTTGCACGTAGGAATTATTCTCGAACAATTACTACTACAATTCTACAATATATTAGCCACGTGAAGCCACCATTAAATAAAGACTATCATCGCTCCGTAAACCTGCAATAAACCTACATTTAGTAGTATATTTAGTACCCTGCAATTTTGTTTTATCGAGCTAATTTATATCAGTGATGTAATTTTTAGCACGTGATAAAGAAATTATAGCTTTCTATGCCTAGATAAATTTTACTACTATAGCTCATATGCATATCAGTTTATTCATACGATAGAGTACATTAACATATCATTATAATCTAAGATTAGGATTTATATACTCGATGATGTAATCATGATATCACACCCACTATAGAAAAGTAATATAAAATGAAGAATACAATTAGATTATTTTCAACTTTGTCGTAATAAACTTGAGGTAGAAATTTCTTTGTGATATATCACCTTAAGTCTCTTTATACTACAGGCGATAACAAAATAAATACCTGCTGTACTTTGTACTTACTAACTAATTTAACACAATGTAGAGGCTTGTCTTTATTCTTTGAACCCGATTTGATATAATTACTTATACAATTTCTATTGTTATTAAGTAGTACAGCGGACTAAAGCTTAATTAAGAATTTTAAATTTTACCTCACTTGCGCATTAAACTTTTACGATATCAATGAATTCCTACGTAGATATCGGATATAGAGATAAGTGTATTGCCTGTGTCACTTTGCATGCTACTTGAAATTGTAACTTACAAAAATTGTAATAACCTGAGTTTCTTGCCAGTTCTTCTCATGGCCATACCCTCTATTCATCGAACTGTAGGTTAATTGGTTGACATTTTGTAATTTTTAACGTTCATAAGAGTTAATTTAATTAACTTGCATGGAATAAACATCTTTTGATTTGATTATGATTTTGAAGTACACCTCTTGCTGAGTGCAGTACAAGAAATAGACCAAAGAATGTCCGTCTAATGACGAGATGGTTGTATTATATTACAACTATCGCGGACAAAATACACATAACACAGGCAGAAAGGCAAGGAAATTGGCACAAGCTAAAAAAACTGTGTATGATGTGGAGTAAGGCTTGCAATCATCAATTGACTCCATTGCATGTTAAGAGTTTGAAAACATCCTATAAAAAAAACGAAAGTTTGTGTGTGTATGTGGTTGTTTGTTACCACTCAGCGCCTAAAAGGCTGAACCGATTTTGTTGAAAATTGGTATGTACTAAGATTATGTGCAGGAGATGGACATAGGATATAAGGATTTATGCCAAAAATCGGTTTGGTACCATTTTTTCGCTCGGGCGAAGCCGCAGGGCGCCGCTAGTGTTCAATATGTAACAGTACGAGTCAATTTAATAAATGCAGCTAGCCTTTAACTAAAAATTAACTTTCCCTGCACAGAATAATTAATAGGTAGTCTAAGTTAAATTTGTCATTTTTATATTTATGCTACTTTCACTTCGCGGCTCATTCTTTTGACTCTATTTATAGTTCCTGTTTAGTTGAAATATTTTTAAAGACAATACGTATTTTAATCTAAGTGAAAAGTTAGTAAGAGCAAGAACCCGATGTTATGTAAATATGTTTATTTGAAATGTACGAACAGTTTTTACTTTAGTGGACATTTACTGGGTATCAAGAAGTTCAGGGCTGTTAGCTATTGGGCAGTGTTATAAAAGTAGGCACATATACATAGGTACCTTTCTGAGTTCAGAATTTAACGATCAGCAGCTTGTCATTACCATTAATGAATACTGTTAGGTCGTTCTATATATATCTATAATCTCTTTTATGTACACTTTCGTCTTGCTACGACCGACCTTTTATAACTCTAAACTCTGTTTAAAAACTTTAATGTCGGGTGATACAGCTATATAATATGGTGATATTAAATGTTCAGTAAGAGATTCATAGTTAAGTATAGAGACACACACTTGAAGAAGCTTTCACGATTAACTGTTGCAGCACGAGGGTTTGGCCTCTTGGTGTGGAATAGATCAGCATCGCTGCTATATAGATTTCCAGACATATTTAAGGCGTTTAAAGCAACTTAATATGAGGATTAAACTTATTTTGTTTAATGCAAGCTAAACCTAAGCGTTACACAGGCGCGCGAACATGTACTTGTAGTGTCTGCAAATCGCATTTTCGTTCTCTTAAACATACCAATCCATTTCCTTTCGTTAGCCATGTTAGACCCGATTTAAATGATTTTCTTATACCTACTTTAACATTTTCAGTCAGTTCTAACAATTTACAGTCCTACAAAATCAAATTCCAATAATATTTCAATACATACCTCATCCAAATTGACAGGAGCGGCTACCAAGTACAGTTTCTCGATGGCGATAAGCCATGGCGCCGACCGGATCTGTCGCACGGGTACCTGCAGCTGCACCTTTCCAATGAAGCCCGCCTTGATTTCCACGGGCAGACCCAGGTGACGCAGCGCATCCTTCCTCAGAGGAAGGTTCTCTAGTTCTACTTTCCCTGTAAATGTATTACTTATAGAATGATCATGGCCGGAGAGGTCACATACAGTGATCTAATCGTATGGCCACTTTGAACCAATACTAAAGGGGTAGGGGTACAAGTATAAGTTTAATCACCTATAAAGTTTTAAGAAGAAAAAAAAAGAAATAGTTTATAACAGGCTCCAGGAGGACAGGGCGTAAGCCTCCTTCCTCTTTTTATATTTAAAAATCATATTTGAGCAAAAAAACGTCCTCCACTGGACAGAGATTTAGAAATCTATTAATGTAATTAATTATATTTTTTGTCATCCTTGATTAATTGAAAAAAAAATGTTAAGAAAATAATATGTACAAGGTTAATTGACTGAAATTTTGTAATTTTTACAGTCATAATAAGTGTTAATTCAATTAACCTAAATGAATAAATATATTTTATATGATTTGATTTGAATGACTTTGCAAATATAATTTATTTATATTTATTAATCACTAGTAAGTTTATAAAACCATTGGCAATGTGGCAGATTGTTTACATTGTATACTAATTCTTATTGCAAAAGCTTAATGAATACATCTCATGTTTACTTAGTTGAGTCTGAGTAAACTGCTGTATTTATCATGTTCACATATTTATTATAAATTTACTAGAAGTTAGACAATCACATTATTATGAAACACAATCAGATAGCACATAACACTGTTACTCATTAAATTGTAACTGTTATATAACATTGTTATCAACAGTTACAGTACCTATCCAGTTAACTGACCATAATCTTAGAAAAGTTCTTTACAAGAATTTTTATCACTAAATGTTTTGTTATTATTCCTTTAACTATTAAACAATTTGTATGCATGTAGAGGATAATTGGAGGGTCATTGCCATTGGCGAAAATGGGGGAGGAGAGGGGGCTATGTCCAGCAGTAGACGTCTTTTGACTGATATGGAAGGATAAATTTCAGAACACTATTTTACAAGATTCCAGTTACAATATTCCATATATTCTAGTTACAATTCTCCATGCAAGCCATAAGTATGAATATTTTGTATGGTTAAACCTGGACATAAGTAATGGGTAACTCATAATATTAGTAGCCTGTAACTGTGTACTGCAGGGCAAAGGCTCATATATAGAGAAGGCATGAGCTTTGATCACCACACTTGCTCAACTAGTATCATATACCTAAGTATAAAAGTGGTTCATATCTTAATTAATGCATAATGATTAAATTTAACTTGTAATTACAAAGTTGATAAATGTTCAGCAATTTACTTTGCAAGTTCAAGCAGTTCTATTTAAAATATGGCCATATCCTGACCTGCCCCTCTATTTTCTCCCATGGTTTAGGGGATCTAAAGTAATATAATGTAATGTAGGTTAATTGGCTGTCATTTTATAATTTTTAATGTTCATATGTGGTAATTTAATTAACCTAAAGCCACCATCTTTTGTCTGTATTTCTTAGATATTAAACTATTTTATTTAGGCAACAAATCTATTAAGAAAAAGTAAACAAAATATCTTAATACAATCAATACCTTTGAAATAATATGAGACATGGAACTTGTAACCTTTACTTAACCAATCTAGAATTAAAATGGTTATAGAGCTTGCCTGGTATTCATGAGGTGCTTGAATTCTAGCAAGTATCATAGTGAATATTAGTTTTCAATTTTATCTTGAGCAAGATGAAATTTGAATCATAACAAAAATATAGCACAAAAAATATTGATAGATCTCTGGTCTGTTATCAATAAAGCAATTCAAGAGATAATGATAAAAGTGGTTGTTATGAAGAAAATTCTGCTATTCCAGCTGTATTGTTATAATTTAAAAACTAAAATAACTTGCTTGCATAACAGAGAAAATTATTACAACAGCACAAAATTAAAATATTTTATGAAATGAACACTGAATACTTGCAGTCATTGTTTTTGTATAACAACATCCTGAAATCAGTTCATTGCAATAACAACAAACCGAAATATTATTTAATCTCTTTAACACACATGGTTAAAAATATAGGTACACATGGTCACAACATTGCCGCGAAAATGTTTTCCCACTTAGAATGGAACTTACCAGACAAAAGAGCTACACTCAGCTGGTCTGTGTTGAGGTTCTCCACATACTTCCCCAAGTAATTGTTCAGAACCCACGCTACTAGTCCCTCCAACATGGTGCATGATGCACTCCTCTCGGAGCACCGGCTCGGACTGAGCTCAACTGATCACTGATTAGACTTCCCACGGGCACCCTCCAGTATCTATATACACACCGCACACACACTTGTCATTGACCTACACCACTATGTCGATATACCTCAATGTTTTATCGATAGTCCAGCTGAATGAACACTTGTAAGGCCGCCACTGCACTGTGTTCTATAGTTACTCCTATTACACAATTATCTTCATAAACTGGAAAACAAACGCGCAATCCGTATGTATATCTGCGCGGTAGACTATGATGTCCAAAAACTCAAATTAACTTTCCATTTCCGAAACAAAGTCAGTGATATCGCGCAGTCTTGCAGATCAATATTTTGATTGAATGAATAGGTACATCATGACACATTATTCTTTATTACGTCTTGTGTCAAAATTAATAAAATCTTGGGTTGCCAAAGTTGAGAATATAAATTCCCAACAAAATTATATTATGTCGACAGCAGACTACGCACGGTAGGTAGGGTAGACACTCTATAATTTAAGTTGACTTTGAGAACAAAAATAAGAAAAAGCGTTAGTTAGTGGAATAAGCAATAAAAAGAATAAGAATAATAATAATAATATTGTGAACAGCAAATTGCTTTGCTGTTCACAATCTCCTTATTTGTATAATACTTTTTCAATGGTGCAAAAATTTGAGTGTGGAGAGTGAGATTAATGCAAAATTTTTGTTTATTCTCTTATACAGTAAACTTGATTTTGAGAGTAAATCAAATCAAATTAAATCATTTATTTGAATACACTTATAATTCACTGCACCGGCAGTTTGTGTCGTTAGGATACGTATTAAGAAATTAATTCGCACATGAATGAATCTACACATTATACTTGACTAGCTTTCCACAGCGCGGTTTAACACGCATCTTTGATTACTGCTTTACTCTGTCGCCAGTAGCGTGATGTAACATAGCCTATATATTTATAACCTTTCTCGAGAACTGCGTATGATATACGCAAAAAGAATTCTTAATCAGACTAGTAGTTACAGAGATTAGTGCGTTCAAACAAACAAACAAACCCTTCCGGCAAATAATATATATAATATATAGATTTAGGGTGTAATATTATGATGAGGTCCTTGTAATAAAATATCAACAACTTTTCAGGGTAAATCTATTTACAGGGCAACTTATTTGTTGACAGCAGTGATCAGTTGTCAGCTGTCATAATAAATTTTTCAATCAAATTTTCATTGAAGAAAATTCTACAGAGTACAAAGACTGAAAAAATAACAAACTCTTCTGCTTTATTTATTAGTATTATTTATATACATACATAGAATAATCTGTATTCAATAAATTTATACTTTTTGTACAGTACAGAGTGATAACATGTTGAACTTGCTTCACTGATTCTTTACACGTACGTAAACAATAATTATCAAATGAATTTGATAAAATCTAAAATCCTAATGTGACAGTTGACACTGTTGACAGATGTGTCGGTGAAACGGAACTTTGCTGAAGAAGAAAATTTGTTTACCAAATTTGGGCATTCTGAAAATTGCTTCAGCTACAGCAAAATCTATTAAATATGAAAGCAGCACGAGCTGTTAGGAGGTGTTGTTCCTCTTCCTTTACGAGACATAATACATGTTGTGCGAATAATTCGCCAAAACTACAAATCCGACACAGTGCTACTGTAGTGAGTTCAAAATTATTTGTTCCTGTGGTGCTAAAAATTCGTAATTTGGGTCTAGGGCCAACTTCAAAAGACTTCGAGGAGTCTAAACAATCTGCAGAACCGTTTACGAAAGCACACGCAGCTGAGCTGGTGTTGCATCTAAAGGATAAGGAGCGGCAATTGTTATTTGATGCCCTACAGACATACGAATCAAATAAAATGAAGGAAGAACTTGAAGGTAAGTGAAATAACAATGGGTAGAACTGTGTGAGTGCAACAAATAAATGTACTATTTTGTTATTGCAGAAACATTAGCTGGACAGAGATGGAGGAGTAAGCTGGGTAGACCCAGTAAAGTGCTCACTCTGGGTGATGTCGATCCTACGGGCAAGTACTGTCCCATGCCTGAAGACTGGCTGAAGAAAAAGTATGGTGAGTAAAAATACATAGATCTAATTAAATCCAGTTTCATCTGGTGCAAAGATGATGTCATTAACCTGTTGATTACTCAGTGGTGAGTTGTAATAGTATTTACATTATGTGTGACTGCATTTCACACTGTTTGCCTTAAAGGTTACATGTAATGTGTATTGGTTTATAAATGATTCTATATATTAATGTAATATTTATTGTAATATTAGTTTAATTAAGATAAGTATTTGTAATTATATCACAGTAACATTTTATAGATATTTTAATTGAATAACAAACAAGTATATATATACTATGCAGTGGTGTTTAACATCACTAAATTTTAAATATTTTGTGTATCAATAACTCGATTTGGCAGTTCAGAATTATTATTCTGAACTGCCAAATGCAGAAGATTTGCAGTTCAGAATAATAATAATGTTTGGCACATGATCTAGTGAGAATGACAACAAAGACTTTGAGTTGCAGTGGCTGTATTTTTATTAGCCATAAAATAACTTATTGTTACAGCGGCAACAGTCCCGAAGCCTACCACTAAAGAGCTGTTACACTGTAAGTATAATCAAAGACAGTTTAATGTGATAATGATAATGTAACCTTAATACCACTTATATAAACATATCTGTACAAGACAAGACAGACTGATAAATATTTTATTACCTGCACAAGGCCATGGTTATCAATTTGCCCTATATTGAAGTACTTACAAATATTACGATTTTAAATATCTAAAAATAAAATGCTTGACTCATACCCAACTACCAGAAACATTCTAAATCAGACAGAAATTTACTCTTGATAAGAGTAAAATTTAATAGTGTTATACCTGAAATCTAAAACTTTATTTCATCCAAAGCAAAGTGTTTTCAAATTTGTCGAAAGAGTAATCAGCGTGGGAATCGCATCAAAAACTGTTGAGAAGATGGCATGAGATATAGGCACAAAGTAGCAGTCTCATTCTCTGTAAGTGAAAGCAACAAAGGCCCACTTATAAAGGGCGGCATCGGCATTTAGAATTTGGCACTTGCCCCGAAAAAACGCAAAGTTATGGACTTTATGTATATTGTATAAGAGGGTATTTTTGCAGTGCCTTTTCTTCTTCGCAGTCCCTTTATCCACTGGATAGCGATATATACTGACTTATGTAAAACATTTTTGTCCACAGTGTCGTTAGCAAATTCAGTGCCATTCATTGGATTTGGATTTTTAGATAACTTCATCATGATAATAGCTGTAAGTGTGCTTCTATTTATTGTTACTATTACATGTGTAGTTACAGTTGCAAGTTTTACAAGTAAATAACATTCAGAAAGACACTGTTATGGTGTTTGGTCACAGTAGGTACTTATTTCAGCATTGTGATTATACTTGAACTATCATCATGGAAATGTGGTTACTGATAGACCATGGAGTCACCTCTTCTGTTCCCATTGCTGTCTCAATAAGCGACATAAGGCAAGGTTAGCTTACTGCAGTCACAAAACCGACTGTGAATCATGGTGACAATGACAAACTTCTCCTTGCTTTTGAAACAAGCATAATATGTTCAGCGTAGTTGTCCTCAAAAACCGATATACAGATTATCTTGTTGTGACAAACGAGCTTTATGTGACATTTGTCCTATCAATGCGTTCTTTGCTATTGAGGGTGTTTAAGAAAATCTTCGCCACTAGTTGGCGCCACTTTCACTGTGACAGTGAAAGTCAAAGGCCAATCATAGTTTAACTTTCTAAAAGCGATTGACAGCTAGACCTGACGCGTCGGTGCTGCCACCTCGTGGGCGCTATTTTAAAAACCCTCTCAGCAATTTTCTTTTGTCTTTATGCACGTGAATTATCGATATTGTAAATAAATAATAAAATTTTCGAAACGAACACTGAAAATATTTGTTTTGATAGCGCTTTTAAAATGGAAGACCTTTTACCAAAGTGGCGCCAACTGGTGGCGAAAATTTTCCTAAACATCATCATTGAGTTATATAAATTGATTGTTTCCAGGGTGACCGTATAGAAAGTTCAATGAGCGCATACATAACTCTGTCGACGATGGCGGCGGCAGCGCTGGGCAATACGTTCAGCGACGTGATCGGCATCGGCTCCTCCTACTACGTGGAGCGTGCGGCCGCGCTCGTGGGGCTCGGGGCGCCCGCGCTTATGCCCGTGCAGCTGGATATGCCTATTAGCAGGCGGTTTGCTAATATGGTGAGTGATAAAAACAGCTATGTTTAGCTAAGCTAGAAGTAAACATTAGGGTAAGAAGGATAGAAAGGCCTTTGCCCTGCGATAGAAATAACGTCTAAAAATAGATAGGGAATACTTTAATTCAAGGGCTGGGAGGAATAGATATTTTGCAAACTGCAAGCCACCAACGATAACGCTTGTCAGGCCTAAAAAAACGTAATTCAATAGGTACTAATACTTGCAGGACTATCGTACATTTTTGTTTTTAAATTAGATATTACAATAAAAAGCATATTTAGTAATATTTTATTAATTGCCACTATTGACTTCCAAATTCTAGGGCCGTGTATTGGGCATAACGTTCGGTTGCATCCTAGGCATGACACCTCTACTCTTCAAGGACGATGAGAAGAAACAAGAAGACACTAAAGACAAAAAGGAAAAGGAAGCTAAGTAACAACTTACTTTCCTACTCACTTAGCCCCATTGTGTTGCCAGGATGTTAAACTATATTGTAGGAAAGAAGTTCTTTAAATTAGGACAGTGCCTATGTGACTTGCTATATAAAATTTTCATTCTAATTATGAAAATTGTGATTTTGAAAATGGATAAATATTCATTAATTGTATTGACATGAAAAAGTTGAATATCGGCATTCATATCAACCGAATGTCTCTTGAGAACACGCTAGCCCTACCCAATAGCGACACCTGGCAACACTGCGCAATATTAGTTTAAATATATTGAATAACTACTCTTTTAGAAGAATTTATTAATTCTACGTCTTTGGTAATATCACTATAATTATGTATAGTGCTATCCATTTTAGATAAATTAATATCTTATGTACTGTACATTTGTGATGCAATCATTACCTTCACAATCCCAATGTGATACAGTATTTTGTTAACTATTGTAAATAAAACGTTACTGTGAGAAAGTTTATAATTGTTAGAGCATAAAAAACTTTAGTTGTGACTGCGTTATGACTTCTAAAAATATTAGCCAATGTGGTACTTAAATATATCGCACTAAACATTCTAATAAAACACTTGTTAAATTTTAGCTAAGTAACTATTTGAAGGAGCATTATTTTATAAAAATATCCAATATGGCTTATTAAGTATGTTAACTGGCACGCTCATACTACGTATACATAAGTAGGGTATACGTGCACTAGGGAATGCGCGCACTATATGCCGTATTCCAAAGGCATTTTTTAAGATTTTAAATAATGGTCTATCATCATTACGCTAAAGTTTTGCGCAATATTACAAGATTATTATTCTTACTATTAAATATTTATTCATAAGAGTAAAAATATTATCTTTATAAAAGTTAATTATTTGTTTACTTTAACTTAAAAATCAATATTGCCTTGTTTTTTAAATGATATTAAACATTACTGTAATTTTATGGGCACAATTTTAAATTTATGTGCTAATATACAAATTTTCTTATATGAATCTGATATTACGTATATAGATAGTTGTATACGATATCTAGTAGATCGTGTATACCTAGTAGTATTTTATCAAAAAGTATATTTACAACGCTTTTAAAAGCAACTTTTACTATCTTTGCGGCCTACTATTTGCATATTTTAAATATATAATAAATCAAGATAAACTTGATGCATACTACTGTGTAAGTAAAAGTATAAACAGTACTGTTATTTAGATATTTTTTTTTGTGTATTAATTTATTTGATAAAATATAAATAATATTTTAGTTTACTTGCCATGGGCAACTTTAATATCAGCAGACCTTAAAATAATTATAAAAAATTAAAGTTTTCATTTACCAAATGCTATCACATTATAAACTAGTATGAGGTACTTATTAAGTAATGTGTCATCATAAGAAATAAAATCAGCAAATATTGTAATTATATTGCTGTATTTATTAAGTCATATTAATTTCACCATTTAGTTGTGGCATATACCTATGAACTAGCTGTTGCAAAGTTCAAACAATCGCCATGTTTTATTAATGCTCTTTTATGTTACAATGCTAGTACAGTTTTGAAGAACAATATTTAGTGTTTGTGCCCCATTTATTGTAGGTATAAAGCATCACTTGTCGTATCTAGTCAACGCACAGTGAAATTGTATATACTGTATTATATGTTGTGTTAGTACCAATGTTTGCACTGATTGAGACAACACAGTTCCTCTTGTAGACGTCGTGTTATTGTTTTATTGTAGCCAGTCTTGGACTGTATAAACTATTGTTTACTATTTAAAACTAATATCAGTAAAATCCAAAACTAAAACTTAAGTCGTAATTATGTCAATATTGTTTACTTTAGTTATATACTGTTACCAATATAAAAAAGATGTTATAATCTATTTGTAACGCAATCAATTAAAAATTGTATTTTTATTGATTTTAAATATTTTATCAATTTGCTTTGCCTATTTTATAAATAAAAGGTTCGGCAATAAATAAATATTACAATTTGTTTGTAGGCAGTATTTTATTTAGTCTGTGTTTATATAAATTGTATGATTTGTTAATGTTTGTGAATTGTTAATATTGGCCTATGAATCATTAAATAAATTGTAATTTTAAGTGCGTGCAATTTATCTATGACTATCAATTCCTTGTGGAATAAAGTTTAAATTTGCTATATGTATTTTATTATGTACTTACCACTTCGTGGTCCACCTGCATAATTCAACTTCTAAAGCACTAAAACAAATGCGTATGAAACAATTAATTTTCACAGTGACCAGGACATAAATAAAAATCTAAAATAAATATTCGTAATCATCGTTTAATAAATAATTATCACTTGTCAATAAAGATATGCGTATGTAAAAGCTGTAGGTATTTGTTTTAAAAAATACACTAAACAAGATCAGAGGTCAATATAGTAGGGCTCCTTACACACGCGCTACGTACATGCACACACACACACAAACACATACATCATTACTAGTAATAACAGCCGTAATGTACACGAAACGTTAACTGTTGTGGCGAAAGGTGAAAGTTATTTTGTAACAAACAAGTCTATTTTTCATACAGCCTAGGTTACACACAAATTTTAAGAATGTTCACACATAAGAGTGGCAAAGTTTAGTGTCATATTTTCTTGTTTTAAATTTTTATTATTTACTCCGAGCTATATTTTAAAATGTTTTCAGAACACATTTTAAAATTACGTGAAAGCTATATAAAAAGTAAGTAACCATAATGCTTAAGGTTCTATATAAATGCAAAATAATAGATTGGACAGTTCCATGGCGTTATTTTTATACCTAGTAAAATAACTGTGAGCATTAATGTTTACTTAATTTTTATACAGCTTTCACGTATTTCTAAAAAGTATTCTGAAAACATTTTTAAAATATAGCTCGGATTAAATTATAAAAATTGAAAAACACGAAAATGTTACACTAAATTGCGACGTTCGCACTTTTTTGTGAACGCTCTTAATAGTGGTTGAAATATATGGTACACTGGATAAGAGGTAGACAATTTTCTTTATCATCGCTTAGGTTTGCAAAGTTATATTGACATATTGATCAGTGGAAAATGATTCTTTTGGTCGTATATTATGTAAATAAATATTTTGCATTTACTTACATTATATATTTGCACTATGCACCATTTAGATGACATATCAATTGCATACACAAGCTTCTAATGTAAAATTCTAATGATAAACTTCAATCATATATTTATTTTTTACTTTAAAGAGATTATAATTTTAGCTGCCATATTAGTCTCATACGTACCTTTGACTTGTTAAAATAAATGTACAAAATACGCCAACAACAGTTACGTTTCAAATTAATTAAATATACAATTAAATCTAAGTGCGAGGAAGTAATTAAACAGCGCGGTTTTGACAAACAATTTTGGTCGATATCAGAGATTGACTAATGCAATTTACCTATATGAGAACCACTTAAACCTAAAATTATTTTAATTTATTATCACAAACATTGTGATGCATTTGGCAGAATACAAATTTCAAACATCTATGTATAAATTTCATATGTATCAATATTAAACAGATTCTCCGTTACATAAACATGTCCAAAGTGTTAGGGTTCATTTTACTGTTTATTGTACAACATTCACTCCAACCAAGAGAAGGTAGAAGAGACCCAAGCTGCATAACAATATAGATATAAAACGATTGATAATAAGGTTGATTTTAGACTGGCAAATTATTTAAAGTGTCGTATCAGTTATACAAATATGAGTCTTATGACAAGAAATTAAAGTGTGTTTTTGCAAAGCACATTCCATCTTCTGCTGGTTGAATTATTACAAGTTATAGTTGAAAGGTATGTGTATATTATCATAATTGAGTAATTCTTCAACAATTAGAAAGACACTGGATGTACTGACAGAACTTCGAACCACGAACACTTTTCACACAAATTCTTTCATAAAATTGACATATCAGTGGGCATCGACTTGTGAGCTCATATTCTACTAAGCATCGAATTAACAATATTATTGCGTCTTATTAAATAAGTAGGCTGTGATGATGTAGGGTGTGTAATTAAGAGTCTTAACGAATATTTACTTGCAAATTTTATTTGAATATAAAACTATGATTAATGGCTATCCAATGGCTCAACTGAACAACAAGATATTGATGCGCTAGCTGCCGTTTTTTTATAAAACAGCCTTAAAATTATATTTTACTACGTTGTTCCTTGAATAACAATTCAAAATTGCCAGTCCTGCGCTTACTGAAGTGGAAATCTTTATTCGTAATTCCTCCAGTTTACTTTATTAAATTTGTGGGGTACAAACCATTGGATCCTTCACTTGAATCATAGTTTAACAACAGATTTTTAATAACTAATACCTAACTAAATTAACATTATCTCAACTTACATAGCTATAGCATAACGACTAGATCTCGTATATCTTACGTGACAAGAGAACTCTGAGATGATAAAGTACCATCGCAATTTTGCATAATTATAATGACTAAAGATCCATAATATAAAGTATTGAAATGTGAACTGTATGACGTAACACATACAGTACAATTTAAATTGTAGTAAAGAGAATCTGGACTTCTGAGTCAGAAATTGCCAATCCGCCTTGAGCAAGCGTAGCGAATAATGCTCATACCTTCTCTGTATGAGAAGAGGCTTTCACGTGTATAGTGGGTTAATAATGTGCCGGTTTAATGATGATGAAGGACAACTCTTTTACATTTGATGGAAATTGTTCTGCATGTTAACCAAGCTCTTATTCAATTGTTTTGTCTCGAATTAGTATTAAGGTGTCTTTTATGTATTATGGTGTAATATATTTTTATAAACATTAAAACATGTACTTATTTGGCAGGTCCACGGTTATTCTTTAAGTTATAGGCAGAAACATATCAGTGTTGCCATAATAATTTTCTACCTTAATGGTATTATTCAAAGATCTGTCAGGTACTACAATTTAATGTATATGGTAGTAATTCTAATTTTCGTTTGTAAATACGTTAATTACACTAGAAAATCTTATATATTCAATTTAATTTCCACTTATCCCCGCTTGTTGCCATACCTGAATAACTTTCAAGTTTTTAATGTCTTTTAAATCTGTTCAACTTACGATTACTGGTTCAAATACTACTATTAATATATAATTGTAATGAATTTTATGTGCATAATAATGAATATTTACCGCCACAAGATTAGTCGAAAAATATTTTGCGATAGTCAACTTAATTGGGTAAACTATAAGGTACAATTTACAATGCCATGGCTACCACATGATAAACAAGTTTTAAAAATGTCGTAGGTATCTAGAATTGAAGGATATTTTGTAATTGTAGACTGAAGATATCAACACTTTTTTTCTTGTTTGATCTTAAAGTCAATCTTATAGACAAGAACTTAAGGTTGATTTGTGCTTAGCACGCAAAAATCATTTTTATTTATCTTGTAGCGGCAAGGTAGTATGTAGTGACACAGCATACATGCGAATTTTATATATTAGATGATAGTAGAAACGTATGTACAATTTGGTCACGAATACACTTAAATGTAAGCTGATTAAGTAAAATTGAGATCCTTAAATTTAGAAGCTAGTGCAATACGCGCTATTGTTTTATTAAACTAATTATCGAGGAGGTTAAAAACAATTACGGACTTTATGTAAAAGACTTTAGATACAAAATCGTGGTACAAATATAAGCGCAAAATGTATGTAAATTGTTGTATTATAGCATAGTTTGTTACAAATTATTATCAGTATTCTTAGTGGCTTTGACTACACGAGCGCCATCTATATAGTCTTCGAATATTTGCACAAAATTTATATTGATGAAAATTCGTATGTTGCTTCAGCAAAGTGCATAATATATATCTCATAGCAAAGGTAAACAAACATTCAAACAAACACATAATTATATCACATAGTACATTACTACCCCGTCATTAAGTAGTACGTCTGTTAGGGGTTCACAACCAAGGCACGTATTCAATAAATTAAAAAATGTAATAAAAGAATAAACCACCGGACGCGCAACCTTCCATTTAGCAGAAAAGAGGAATAAGGTGAAAAAACACCTGCGGCAAAATGTAGACCCTGTGCTAGTTGCCACAAAGTTTAAAATTGCCTAAATAAATTTCTTTTACTGTTTAGAGAAGCGTGAGTGAGTTATCTGGCGCTTAACAATTAGTTTTTAAAAATTCTGTAGCAAAAAGCAACTAGGTATCAAAAAAAGATGAGAACCCTTATTGATATATCATGAATTACGATTAAAATATTTCACATGTTCTTATTTCGTGTGTTTTCTAAAACTTCATAAGCGCCAGCAACTCATTTTTATACAACAGTAATGTTTGTATTTATAGTATATTGTAATAAAATATCGTTTCTTGCTCGTGCATTTAGGAGACGTTTAAAATGTTGCAACTTGTAAATATTTGCGTATAAATTATTTAATTATAATGTGGAGATTTTGGAGTGATCTCGTTTTAGTTAGGAAGTATGAATAATAAAAAAATAAGTAGAAATTTGTGTATGTGAAGCAGTTCGGGCGAAGTAACAAGATATGAGCACCGTTGTATTTGCAGCAACATTTACACTCAATCCTCGTAAGACAAGTTATCTGTGTTTCTTACATAGGTTTATCCGGAAATTTAGCTGCATTCGATATGAAACCGAAAAAATACGATCCAAAGTAAAAAAAACCTAATTATTATTTGCACGCTATTGAAAATAGAAGCGTGCACGACAAGCTAATAAAGACTATATTTCTTTGCATTCGTATTTTATCGGTCGAAGTTCACGATACGGTACTTCGTCCTGAAACTCTTTGTGAAATTGAGCGATAAGTATTAAAGTAATAATTTAATTGGATAATTATAATTACTTCAGTATAAAATATTTTGTTTGTTGCAGAGTATATATAAAATGGAAAAGATATACCGATCTTATTGTGGTAAATAGACCTTTTCCATGGACAGCGTGCGGTTTTGTTATTAAAAATAATTATTAGTTTTTTATTAATAATACGTTGTTATCAAATATGATTGCTTTATGGCAAATATGTATCGTTGATCACGCATTTTGCTTCGAAGATTAACCATTTTTAGGGCGTGATTCATAAAACGCGAGTTACATCTACTAAATACAACAGATTTTTTATTGTAGCAACCTTGTGTTTTACAGAACAATACGCTCTATGCGGACACATAAGGTCGATTTTAGTCTGTACACCACGAGTACAAAACATGTAATTCACGTATGTACTTTAAATCGTGTCATCCGTGACAGACACTTACTTAGCTACGAATTGTACGAAGTATTACAACACAATGTACTTGTTATTATAAATAATATTGCTCAAAGGTTCCAATATAATATTAAGTCTAATGAGTATCGCGACACTATCAGCTAAACGATAGAAAATGCTAGAACGCGCCGTCTCACGGCCGACTTCAACATCCCTAAACAAGCAATAACTTCACAAACATCAAACTATAATGTACATGACTATGTACAAATTAATGAAGCTACATATAAAAAAAAAACAAAATTAGTTGACAATTCGGTCGTTGTGTTTGTACAAAATTGTATCTTAGTTTATCGATATTAAGTTCAATATTGAAGTTTCATGTGACATAATCGTAATATTGTTGCCTTATAGATATGTAGTAGTAGGTACTGAAAATCTTGTGTAGAACATATTTTTGATTTAATCCAGACCAGAGATTTTAAAAAGAATTAAAAGTTGAAAAATATTCGTAAATCCTGTTTGTTAAAAAAAACTATGACCATAATATTTCTACGATCGTGCTCGAATTGCAATTCAGTTGCCATTGCAGAAAATTAAAAATGTACTACTCAATATTCCTGAGTTTTAGGATATCAAAAATCAATTGTAAGTATTGGAAGTGTTGCCAACTAAGGCGGCGGCCATACTGCGCACTGCCACATAATAATAATACTACTATAACTAAAAAATACAATATTTAACGTATTAAACAGCGACAACTGTCGTACATAGTCGACCTTTTAAAGGTAATGGCAATAATTTGTCTAACAAAACAACAAAAAATAATACTGATAAAAACAATTTAGTTGCCAAAGTAAAAAAATCAAGGAGTATTTGTTTGGGTAACGTGAAGCAATGTTAGCTACGTTAATATAGTTAACATTTGTACTTAATATGGCAAATAAATTTAGCTACCTGTCCACTTGTTATTATTTTGTATTGTATTTTTTGCACTGCATTCCCTACTACGAACCTAATAGCCCGGCCACAAAGATTCGATACTGCAGTCTATGGTTTTCATAACAAATTATATAAACTAGTTTAATTCAAGCATTGGCCGGGCTCTAACACTACCTAGATGAATTTTCAAAATTCAATCAAATTCACTTTTTGGCTTAATTTTCACAAATGGAATGATTTTTTAATCAATGAAAAATTTGGTCTCACTAACACATCGAATCATTCTCTTAGCCTAATTTGGTTGTTTGTTTACAAATCAATAAATATGTAGTACCTAGTATTAAGACGAGTGCGCGGTTCAGTCGGCGGCGCGGGAGGCGTGCGGCTCGCTGGCGGGCGGCGCGCTGTGCTCGGTGCGGTACTCGTCCGTCGCGTTGGCTCGCAGCGCGGCCAGCTCCTGCCGCGCGGCCGCCTCCAGCACGCGGCGCCAGCGCGGGTGGCGCGACCGCACGGCGTACGACGCCTCCTCGAAGCCCGAGCGCAGCCCCAGCACTATGCTCAGCGCCGACGCGTCCTGTCCGTGGCAGCCCGAATACCGGTACTGCGGCTTCTTGTCGAACCTACATCCACCTGACTGCGCACCTGTAACGACAAACAAACCTGGTTACCTTCAAATTTACAACAGATTTAGCCGAGCTTTTAAAACACCTCCATCAGAATAGAGGAAGAACGATTTGAATCATAATACTACATACCTATAGGCATGATGCAGTCGAGCGTCAACGCGCACTGTATCCAGGAACGCATGACCTCTACAACTGGCGGCTTGTTGGCGACGATGAGCCGCGTCACGTCGAGCATCTGCACGAAGAGGAAGTCGTCGATGTTTGCGTGGAAGTAGTGAAACATGCGCGGGTGCGTGAGCGAGGTGACAGCGGCCCGCCGCGGCCACGCCAGCACGCCGCCGCCCGCCAGCGCGCGCTTCCACAGCGCGTCCAGCTCGCTCGGCGTGCCCGTCCAGCGCTGCGACGCATCGCAGAATATCACGCCGCCTACTCGACTTAGCGCGTGCTGGAATATATAAAACTTAAGGTTTACTAAATGTTAAATACTGAGCTTTTTAACCGTAAATAGACAATAGACATCTTGAGATACTGAGCCAGCGAACAATCTCTAACAAAAAGTTACTGCTAATAAGTTCGTTGTTATGTTTTGCTACTTTGGAAATAACGTTGAAGTAAAGACTTCGTGAAAGTCATTGCAATGCGGACTAACTAAATATTCAAAGCAGCAAAAGCAGGCCAAATCATTTAATATTAAATAGAGCTTGGCAAAAATATAAATCGCAATGTCATTTTGCGTCCCTTCAAGGTAACTATGAAATAAAGATCTTCAAAATCGATAGATATTACGTAAACTGATAAAGAAAGTCTTTGTTGTGAATAAAGATAGGTTGGATGGGCAAACTTTTTACTCTAAGATAAAACAACAAAACTTCAGCGAGCTATTTAATTGTTTCTATACATTTTCGTTTGAAAACTACAAACTGTTGTTCAGCAACGTGTCGATGGATACCATTTTGCAAACACATCTAATAAATTGAACTATGTCTGAACAAACCTAATAAAGTACCTAATATCAGATTAAGGTAATACATGTTGTAAGCGCAGATTTGTTTGATATAAGATTACATAAAATCTGTGTTATCTATACTATCTTTACTATTATATAAAGATAGAGAATAATTCTATTTGCGTATGATAGCCCAGTTCTTGAGGAAGGTTATAGGCTATGTAACATCACGCTACTGGCGACGGAAGCAGAGCAGTAACCAAAGACGTGGGTGAAACTGCGTTGCGGAAAGCTAATGCGTCAGTCTGCGTCAATAATAGGTATCGTGTCTACTAGACTATGCAGTAAAAAGAAGATTATGTGATCGTTTTAGCAATTTAAAAATTTTAATCTAGTTTTTATTATAATAACGGATAGGTAGTGTGAAACTTGCGAATGTTCGTTTTTTTTTATTACGCAACACCTCAATCCTCTGAAAAACTTCATACTATAAATTCAAAGAACTTATTATTCATCATCATAACACTCAAAATTATTATTAAATGTTTATCAGCGACCAGTGTTGCGAGTTCGGACATTTCCGTGATAAGTATCCTGGAAGTATGGCAATATCGTCAATTTCGCAGAGTCAGCGGTGATAACATCTTAGGTTGAGGCGCAGATTTGCAGCTGTGATACGCGCTGTACTTACAGCTTCCCTACTGATGATTAAGCCTCTTTTCTTTACTTGATTGAAAACGATATGTTATAATATGGGTCTTAGAGAAAACTAATGGAGGACTAGAGTCGATGCCCCGCAATTCTGGTGAAACAACGCAAGTTAAGACACACTCAGTCAAACGGACGAAAAGTCTGCAAAAATTAAGTTAGCATAGATTGAGAGAGACCTATATCCAGCAGCTCACTAATAATTGAAGTTCTGATACCAGGGACCCTACCACAACCTCGTATAGCAATCTTTTTGCAACCTTACTTTGTCTCAATACTTGTTTTTAATGGTACAAAAGAAAAAGAGACAACACAAAGTAACATTACAAGGTGGTATACCCCCTGACCTAAATTCTGCCATGTGATACAAGTTCATTATTTAGTTTCACCTAGCGTTAGTTCAAAATTCTAACTATGCATAATGCAATAGGTGCTCTAGTAAACTACGTGCCAACTTTTACACAGGTCATAATTGTACAATGGAGGCTCTAAGCTAATGCCTTCTACGAGTATTTTATACCTACATAATTATATAATATTTTTAACAAAGAACGTTCATTTTTATGTTGATGACGCAATGGCTTCCTGAATAGCAAGAATTCAGAAGGCAATTTGTGCCGAAACATATTTTATACAGAACTTTGCCCATTCAATATTTTCTCTTCATTTTTATTTGGATCACTTCCCTTTCTGAACTCACGACGGCCACTAACCGTTACGCATTTAAGGTGAATACGTACATAATGTCCCAAACTGACCTTTAATGTAATTGGATTTTACGCTACTTTTTCTTTCAAGATAATAGGTTATAGTTCGGAGTCACACCAAATACGTGTGTCATGATTTATGTAAATTTTTGTAAGTATCTACTAATATTTTTTTACCGTAATGTGATACGTGATCCGACAGAACTCGTATGAAAAAAAAAACTGCATGAAAATGCAAATTTTAATGGCTTATTATTAACCTAAACTTTATAGTCTGATAAATTTATAACTACTTTATGTGTGCAGCAGTTAAGCTAAGCGTCCGCATTACCTAATCGTAGATTAATCGAGAATGCTTTAGAGATAAAGTCCGCTTACACATTGTACATACTAATGTATGAAATATCGTAATGAGTGAAAAGACATACCCATACAGACGTACGTATTACCTACTGCGGCCATCAGAGCGAGAAGCCTCTTAAAAGAAGTCTTGCTGCGTCCTACACCTAGTTAAACGACATCCCTTATCATATATTTACGCATACAACACAAACAAGATCCTCACACGATATGTACACAGCGTCTGCAAAACAAGCATGGTCACGAGTTTTAGAACGCTCTATAACGAGCTGGTATCGAAATGTTAATAATGTGAAGTAAACAGTACGACAATAATACCTGTCTCACAGGTATGCAAATAGTGAGACATTCGGGTTTTGATATTCAAAATATTGTAACTGCATATTATTATTAGCTTTTAATATCATTACTCTGATTACAATCCATTTATCCAATTTAGATTGTCTGTAGCGCGAGCGTCGACGGCGGCGACTTAAAAGATTATAATAAGAAAAGGCTTCATCGAGCTTCCCCATTTAATTTCTCCTGCCTGGACCCTATCCATCCATGACAAAAAGCAGGCAGGATCCAAAATTGAGAACGCCTTGCTGTAGACTAGATGCAATATTAATATGTCTAGACGTTTCACGATCTAAGGTACGTCCATGTGTACTTACTATTAAATATACCGAGTATTTATACTCAGTCTGAAAATCACGCCATTTCATAAGTATAGATTTTTATGATCTGTTTTTATTTGCGAGCCCGTCTTGTCTCTATCGTATGCAAACATTCGTTCTAATGGATTTTGAATAATAAAGTCAGACAGTCATATCGGACACGTACTAAATTAACATCAATACTCAGCAAAACTGATTTATTTTTTTAGTAAAAAGTGAATTTTTGTCGGTGGTGCGACTAATCACATCGGGTGTTACGTCACGAACATCTGTCCATATCATTTATACGTGTCCAACTATCGTTTATATAAATGCGTACATTATATTTAAAAATAGATAAATAATAATGAATTATGATATTAGCTAAATCTTAGAGAATTCTCCTTGCCGAACGCTTCGGTCTTAGTTAGGGTTGCGGATAGTAAGACGTTTGCAAAATCCTACATAGTCTATCCATCAAAAAATCTCTTAAGACTAAAACCAGCCTTCAATATAAGCAAAAAAAAGGCGCAATGGATAATGTATTGGTATTAGCGATGTTCTCCGATCAGCAATTCATTTGGCTGATTTGCCACAATATTGAAATGACTTGGTCGAAACACTATCGATTAGTGATTAAAGCACAATATTTATTTTTCAGCTCAATGTACACCTTGAAGGCAAGGCAAATACGCCAAGTAAGGTGCGGTGAACAAATTAGTGATAACGACGATCACGTTTTCCATATAAAATAATTTGAAGGCGTGACGGAAATTGTTTTAAAACATCACCTTAAAATTTACTAGAATTTTCTTATGTAAGTCTTAGCCTACCAAAATGACTAGGTACTATGTGCGATGGTAAGCAGTCAGTCGGGTCCAAGAGTAAGAACATCAACCCGAAAACCATGATGGCTCCACTAGCGCGGTTTTGATAAATGCTTTTTCACGTCCCGCTTAAAAGACTCGCAGTAAATATTTGTGACAAAAAAGCGATACATAGCATTTATAAAATTTTGAGTTGCTTTGTTTCGGGCTTCTGTAGGGAAGAACCAATTGCTAATCGGATCGCTGAATAAGAAATATTGCAGTGCTCAAAGACAAAGTTATAAATACTCAATCATATTAGATGATTCAGAAATTCAGACATGCGGTACTGTTCACAAGTTTACTGTTTAAATAGTTCTTTAACTGTAAAACTGTTGAGTCCTTTAGACGAAATACGTCTAAAGGATAATACTGCTTTCAAGTCAGTCAAGTCGTCAACCATAAAACAAACATTGTACTCACTGATACAGAACATTCACTCTATTACGTTAATTCAGTTGATAATGGAAGAAGCCCTGTGCAGTGTAAAAGGTTTTAGCTCGGTATAGCTAAAACCTTTTACTATTTACACAGAGCTTTACGTCTCCGGAGTGCAATCCGTTGAGTGAAGGCCGCAATTAAGAGCTACAACCTTCCTTCCCCAATCCTTGAAGCACTTTGTGTTCATTAACCTCCAATGTTGATACAACACTGTTAAAGAGACTTACGTATAATTTCCTGCTACAATTTATGCATTCTCAATACTTAAATGTTTTTATTATTAGGCCCCCAGGTTTGAAATTCTTTTGCTCAAGCGTACAATAAGTCATCATGACTACAACAATCACAATTAGCATTAAATTACGTCCAATGGTTCGATAAAAAATAACTAGCGATATATTTTTAAATGTAGCTCTATATCAAGTACGACAGGCTTCACATGCAGGGAACTTTAAAAGAGCACATTGCACTGCATGCACTGCAATGAAATATAGAAAGCAATTCTTAGTGATAGTCGTATTTATTTCACGCGATCCAAAAGTTCCAAAACTTATCATTCGTTGGTAATTTTTGTTATTTGTATAGATTGATAAACAGCTTTCAACGTCAGATACAATACATGTCGTCATTAACGTCGAGGCACGCAATATATTCGTCGGGATCCAATATATCAGCAACCCCGTCCGTTTGTAGTTGTGTGCATTGTCCAAAATGGAGGTCGTCTCTAATTAGGAAACGTTCGTATTGTCGTCCACTTTCCTAAATAAATACGTAGGCGCAAACACACACCTATGTTTGCCTGTACAAAATATAACTATAATAGGTACATGTTGACGCATTAGTAACTAGTATTTTATCTGTAATCTCTACAAGTGACGCTTGAGTCGGATGTATAGAAAAGCTAGATTTAGAATTAGACCGACAAAAAAATCTTTTAAACATTCTCGTACGTCTGGCACAGAAAACGACGATTTTAATCTTTTATTTTTTTCTTTGAGTATGACACATTTTTGTGTAACGATAACCTTTTAATATCTCGGCAGCAAGATCGCGTCTAGAAGAAGAGTAGTTCGAGACAAGTTGACGACCTGACACCAGCATATCTTATTACACTACTTAATTAAATTTATCGTTACACATATTTCTAATAATTTTAATAGAATATAATAGAATATGCTTTATTGTACACCATATGTAACTTACATTAGATATTTAAAAATATTTAACAATAAATAGTGACAATGGGCGGTCTTATCGCTAAAAGCGATCTCTTCCAGACAACCTTTGGATGGACATGAAGTTAGAAGTTACTCGGTAGTTAATGGCGCACAGGTATTTCTAAAATATATTTAAATAAATATATATATTATATATAATATATAATTTATTTAAGAAACGGCAGATTTTTATTATCTCAGCCGAAATAAACGTCTACAAACGACAGGCCTGCTTTCGTGGACAGTAGGTATTTGCCATAATCACCACGCTTGAGCTTGGAAGGTGATATGGTGACTTGAATAAGGCACAAGAGGTACAAAACGTAATCTTAAAAATCTGAATGATCTATTGCGTTTTAGTATTCTTGTATCAGAGAAAACTCGCATTCCTACGATTTTTTTGTTCCTTCTCCCAGTTTTAGCCACGGGTACTATAAGCAATAATAGATTAATAATACTTAGGCACCTACTTAGTTACTTAGTTTAAATAAACGTATATCGATGTGAACAGTAAAATATGTAAATTCACAATAAAGTTTCAACTGAAATAGGTACATTTAAATAGCGATAAAGGTAATATTTGTGTTTTTGTTGAACGCCTCTCAATATACAGGGAACTGTAAGCATTCTAGTGAAAACTGTTAAATGACTCCGATCTGAAATGTATGTGTTAATTATGTAGAACATTATTTTTGCAAATGAAGGCACATTCTCTTTTAATGTCCAACACAATGCCTTCAGAATCACTGGCTATTTACTACTAACTACAGCATGATTATTAAGCTGCTGTCTCTATTGTGTAGGTAGATCTGCAGTCAACCCTGCCATGAAATACTACAATCTGTAAGGCGCATAATACGGCAGTTAGGATTTCGACAAGCAGTACAGAGACGATATGTAGGTATTGATTGTAAATCAGTAATAATCTTACTAAATAACATCTAATATTTAATAAAATAACAAAAAAACAAACAAGTGTAACAGAATAAAACGTAGATACTTTTTTACACTCGACGACCAAACCGTTATGCGTGACGAAAAATACGTCCTAAAATTACCTATAATTTACAAATTACTCCGTAACATGAGCATCTTTATTTACGAGTGACAAAAACTACGCACATCAGCAATCGTAAATTTCTGTTTTTTTTAATTTCTGCTAAAATACAATGCAATTCTAATAATAATAGTGACAGACTAGCAAACGGTCCGTCTGATTATATGTAAGGACATGTAGACATCGAAAGCACCAAGATAAGAAACACAAAGGTAACAATAAGGCAACCTTGTACTTGCAGATCAGGACAAACATCGATAACCATTACTACTAAGAAAAACATAACAATTCTCCTTTAGCCAGATAATTTAACTGAACTAATGCTGTCTGTACTGTGGAGCAGTGGCGAAGCGTCCCATATAACACGATTCCTGCCGGCTTCCCTTTTAAAATATGCCCTGATCTCCTTATACCTATCACTGCTTGAGTGTCTACTCAAAGTCTAACTGGCCTTCCGAAACTCAAAGTATTTTAACCCCACCGGCTTCCCTCCTCGGAAAAGTGACTCTTCGCTACTGCTGTGGAGATAAGGTCGCAAGATCACTATCTCACGTAAATGTGTTTCATTTATGACCGTAGATTAGTATATTTTAAATAATTGTTACATAATCTATTTATCAAATGTAACAGCTCTTTAACATAACGCGTTCGTATTGTCAAAGTCAATAAAAGATGGCGAGGTTCTCACTTTTTACTGTACAAGACAATACCACACACACGACTATCACTGTGACTCCTGTAAGGTCAGGATATAGTGAAGAATTTTAACGAACGGACTTCCTTGTGACATAGCTCGGTGTTTAAATGCCATTAAGCAAAATCAAAAATATTTTTCACTTCACGCCATTACAAAGCGGGAAAGAATCGGAAGGCGCAAAGTGAACAGGCACACAAGGTGCACGGATAACCGGTAACCGATAGTAATTTGATAGGTCAATGATGAATGAGGGCAGCGTACGACTGGTCAAAGTAGCGATAGGAACTTGAGGGAAGCCAATATCCAGCAGTTGACGTCGTTCAGCTAAAATCATGATGAAATAGATATTCGACTTTTTACTGTTGTCTTTTTATCAACAAGAGAAATTGACGTTGGTTGGTGCCGTCTATGTGCCGTTTTTGACTGTGTCGCTCTCGCATCAGTCTGTACAGCCACCAAAAGAATTGCTCCTAGGCAGACACGCCATAGATCGTTTACAATAGACGAAAAGGCCTGTATATATATTTATCAAGCCACAAAAGCAAATCTAACTAGTTAACAATTATAAAATAGCATTGTAATAAATCTAATCAGCAGTGATTGTATCGGAGCATGAAATCACTGCAAGCTTGAAGTGCGTACAATTATCGCTTGCTAAGTTGCCGAGTGGAGTGCGTACGCGGGGCACTCACGCTCGTTAAATGTCGTATATGACAACGTCGCGTCGCACAGCTATATTGTTAACGTGCTGGCATTTCAAGTATTGAGATACAATACAACGATTATTGATTAATGACGAAGCTATACACACAAATGTTTCATTGTATGTAAGAGACCAATCTTTTAATGGAAATCGTTTCATTTCGCTCCATAATGAAACTGAGTATTTTATTAATTTACTACCTTTCCGCGGCGCGGTTGCAACCGCGTCTTTGCTTACTGCTCAGCTCCCGTCGCCAGTAGCGTGATTTTACATAGCCTATAATCTTCCTCGAGAACAGGCTAACATACGCAAAAAGATTTTTTAAATCCGACCGGTAGTGCCTGAGATTAGCGCGTTTAAACAAACAAACAGACTCTTCCGCTTTATATAATAGTATAGATTTGTGTTACATAGACTAGATTCTCTGAAAAGTATTGTATAGATATTAGTAATTGCGATTTTAGCGATTACAAAGTTAACTTTTCTTACGTCAAGTTAGAAGCATAGCCAACGTGACAAGAGGTTCCTGATCAGAGGTTACCAATTACTGTCTGGCTTACTAAGTCACATCGATCAGTCTGTCAACTCAACACCTATAACATCCGAATACTTAACCCAATTATTGTTTGCTGACCTACTACACAAATATTTAAAGACATAAATCAGAATTGTGCAAATGTAAATCGAACGTAATGTACTGTTTCGTTAATAACGTCTAAATGTAACAGCCTGCAGGCAAGGCCGCAAGTCGGCTTATCGAACAACACGACATCTGCAAATTAATATCTGCAAATGCAAAATATTACGGGGCTGGGTTTGTGGCACAGTTTTATGACTATTACAATTTTACACGAGAGGGCAAAAGAAGGGATTAACACTCACGTTACAGGTACTTTTACTGTAAGCAGTAACGTGTATTAAATTCTATTTCTAACTAAATGTTACTAAGTTCTGACTTAATTAGCTGTATTTTTTATCGAGGTCAATGTTAAGGCTCAATTAGTCGGTGAGTGGCCTATATCTCACATCTACCGCCATGGGACATTTTATCTTGCTCATAATTAGCTTTTAGGGTATAGGCCAAATTACTTGACTCTTTGATTTGCGATACACGTCAAAATTCCACTTATTCCTTTTCTTCTTCATACAGTTTACACCTACTATTTTTTTTCTACAATACTTAGAGAACACGGCCATGAATGTACGGTCACGATAACCACATATTATTAGTTAAACCGCATGTTTTTACGCCATATGTAATATAAAAAGGACGTAAAAGTATACGCTGCCATTTATCAAATAATTACGCGTATAGGAAAGCGCGATACTTCACATGCTTGTAAACGGGGACATCGTTCCTCTACTTTTTTCATACATGCCTTATCGTACTGGCTTCTAGAATTTAATATTGGAGCTTGTCGTTTGACCTTTGAAGCGCAACAATAGAATGCCGAACAAGTCAGCATGAAGCCAATCACAGCAGGAACGTAAAGATTGTGTAAAATTTGAACGCCGAACGTGTAAAACTCTTTGAACATTTTACACGCTATGAGATCAATGGTGCAGTAAAAAACTGAAGGTTTACTTTCATAGCAGGCCGTGTTTTGCGAAAAACACGGTATTCGTTATGCCGGTAAAGTTTTGTATTTCGCTATTTGACACAAATGTCTAATAAAAAAAGTCGCATTGATCCGCAGTTCCGAATTGACAAGAGCAGAAAGACAAACTATTTGCATTATTATTAAATAAGTTATGAAGGACTTACAATGGGTCGATTGTAGTTAGAGTTATTAGTAACATATTTAAACATATCTTGATAATTTTAATGATGCGGAAAACCATATTACGGTAGTAGATCCACGCTGGTTTCCGGGGAAGTACTACGCTCTCATAGAAGATCGACGTAAGAGTAGTAGTATCCGTACTACTGCGTTTCGTTCGGTGAGTGAGAGCGCCGGAGGCCCGATTCCCTCTTTCCTCTTTCCTCACCTCAGTCTCTTCCCCTAACCCCATTCCCAGTCACCATAGTGGAGTAAAAAATACCACACTTCAACATCTTATTGTATATAATATGTAGGTAAGTTGATTGCTGATAAACTGATAAGCTAGCAGCCAATTTAGTCAAATCTACGTAACCGATTTATAAAATTCTTTCACCTTCAGAAAGCTACAAATAGGACGGATAACATACATAGGCACACACACACACACACACACATACACACACTGTGTACGTAAATTGTACCCGTGTTAATTTAAATTAGTTTTTATTCACAATTTGTATGTACAAATATTGGGAGAGGGCACTGACTTCTGTAACACAGGTTTTTATTAGCCTAGCTCAGAAGTCAGGGACTTCATATGAATAATGTAAAAAAGTTTTGTGAATAAACAATTATTATTATTATTATTATTATTATTATTATAGGCTATATTTTATTACGAATAACATATTTTGGTCCAAATTCAAAATTTCAATATTTTAAGCGTAATTCTTCGTAAATCTGAATGATGCAATACGATACTATTGAAATTATATTTTAGGTAGGCGTTTGTTGTGAGACCGAATGAAACTTTTGATACCGAAGCGAAGCGATGGCGGACGTCTAGTATTATAATAACTATTGTTATAAACTGTGTAAACGCCTATTTAAACCTGAGCGGTATTCGCTTCCACCTGCGCGGTAGCAAAATCCGAGTGGGTATGCGGTAATACTACTGTTCACACAAGAGCGGATTTCGCTATCTTTGTTGGAAGAATATCGCGTGAGTTTCATACTAATTATCTGAGCGAAATCCGCACGATATAAACCTACCCGTACCCATAGTGGCAGCGAATACCGCTTATGTTTAAATAAGCCAGTTAACACTCGTACGTATCATGTAGTAAATTATGTCAACAACTATTGATTGTAAAGTGATGTATAGTTATGGTACGAGGACGTTGATGCCCCTATCTATTAGTTATCAACTTTTTACTATTAATCCGACCAGTTTATTGTTTAACTATATGCACGTGAATGATTTGAAACACAAATGAGTTTCTAGATAAAAACGTATCCATTTATTTACAAGCAATATTACATCATCACTACGAAACCTACCTCCCTACCAAACATGAACAGTTTTTTACGAGCTACCGTTAGCTGGTATTAACGTCGATCTAACTGTCTAAAGTTTTAATGAAGTTTTTGAACGTTAATGTTGAATTTTTATTTTGCGACGAGTACAAGAACTTTAAACTTATAACGATCTTCTTCAACACTGAACATCAAACTCATTTAAATAAAAAATTGTAACCGACGACTAAATTTTTAACTAATACTTACTATCTGCGGAATAATCATAATAACTTGTTAAAAATGTTTACCGTAGAAAATCGTGCGTCATGTTAGTATGAAAAACAAATCCATTGTTTACGATTATGGAGAGTTCTCCATGACTCTGCATTAATAACAACAATCAAAGTGTGTACAATGCAACGAGAACGTTTAATTAAAGCGCTCGAAAATACAAAGAACTCTTACTTTTAGAATGTTATAACAGCAAACAGTGGATTTGCTTAATAACGGCAAGCGGTCGCAGTGTTTATACATTCTAGAAACTTAGTAAAACCTTTAAGTAGGCTGTACAAATATTTGTATAAACAATGTAAATAAATGACTCCTATTGATTTTATTACAGGTTACGGAAGATATATGACGTCAACAGCTGAACACAAACGTCTCAGGTATAGTTGCCGAACCGATCGATAGTATATCAATTAACTAAATTATTACACCTGTTATAGATCTAGACACGCAATGACGTAGCTTCTCCTTAGTTGGCAGGAAAAGCTCACAATACTATAGCCAAAATGAGGATTCTAGAAAGTATCAGATATTTGTTGCCCAGTTTCTTGCTAGGCTGCTGTTTTTTTGCAAAGCTCTACCTATAAATTTATAATCATACGGGAATTAACGCGATCATGCATTAGGTATTTACATACCTTATTTTGCTTGACGTTTCGACCAGGTTACACCGGCCGTGGTCACAAGCAGACTGGTGAGGCGATGGTCGAAACGTCAAGCAAAATAAGGTATGTAAATACCTAATGCATGATCGCGTTAATTCCCGTATGATTATAAATTTATATCATGCAACGCGAAAGTTTAAAAGTAAAGCTCTACCTAATTATAAAAATAGGTAGATGTAGATAAATTGCCTACATTTTTCGTTATTTTGTTCATACACACGTAAGCACATACGCCATACTACAAATAACAATCTAAACTAATAATATAAAGAGAAAAGATTAGATTTTAGTATTTTTGTTTATTTGTTTGTTCAGATTTTTTTTTATTATATAATAAAGAGTACATAATAAACTTATGAGATAACACAAAGTCCCACAAAACTGTATAAACAGTTTGAATATCAGATTTAACTCAAGATATACGAGTACGTACCGATTTAAAAAATTCTTTCACCTTTAGAAAGCTACAAATAGGACGCGTTACTTAGGCTACATTTTATTATGTTTACCATATTTTTGGTCCATTTTCGAAATTTCTATATCTTAAGCACCTTTGTAAATCTGAATGACGCAATACGACACTATCAGTAGGCGTTTGTTGTGAGACCGAATGAAACTTGATAACGAAGCGAAGCGAAGGCGGACGTCTAGTATGATATAAATGAATAAACTAGGATGAATAGTTAGATATCTAGGAGCTATAGAGCAATTCACTTAATTTTTATCACCGGATACACTGTCTTCTGCGTCAGTTCTGTCATGTGTCCCTAAAGTGTGGTCGGAATTTCTTTCACTTATGAGTGGTTGTGCTGCGCCGTTCTCATAAAATTGGGCATACGCAAATAGACTGACAGATTTACTTTAAACAACTGAACCTTAACTTTATTACACTTCCACTACGGTTCACCTCCTAGGGAAGGGGCTTTTTAGTATGTGCACTCCCTGAGCACCCTAAACATGGCTCTAAAAGAGTTACTCGCCCATGCATTCTACACCCCCTTTTTAACCATTCGTTGACTAGACTTTTGATTTTACTATTAGAACAAGGGTTATCTTATAGCACGAGATAAACGATCACTTGGTCCTAAAATTGGAACTTCAGTGTTTGCCTTTTGTTAACTGCATCGCCGATATTAACAACTTTAATGATCATCGCTGATACATGATGCGTACCTAGTTGATGAAGAAGGACTAAAGAAGATTAGATCAATAAATAGTTGCAACGATTCCTATTTATTTTGTTTAGTGATTTCATTTTTTGGAAACGATAATAATAATAATAATAATAATAATAATATTCTACCACATTCACACAGCGCCATCTAGTCCCAAATTAAGCAATTATATTTGCTTGTGTTATGGGTACTAAACAACTGATATACTACTTATATACATTTTTTTTTTTGTAAATACATACATATTATAGATAAATTACACCCAGACACAGAACAAACAATCATGCTCATCACACAAAGGTTTGTCCTGGGTGGGAATCGAACCCACGACCTTCGGCTTAGCAGTCAGGGTCACTAACCACTAGACCAACAGGCCAGTCAACGATAGTCTGATATTTTGCAAGACGTGTTTATTTAAAGACTTTTTCCTTACAATCTCCGTAAGTATCGCAAGAGATTTTAAAACCGTAAAATGTATAACGGACACAAAGTACAGGACCTACACCCAAACCCATAATCAATATCTATGTGTTACACAAAATTTTGTCTCGTGTAGGAATCAAACGCCTCGTGCATAACTTACGTTCTGTTTATCTGTGACACAACTGTCATACGCGCACCCGCTGAAACACCACGCACTCCAAAAAGTTTTAATTACAACATTAATATTGTATAGGTACTTCAAGTAAAATATAGTTTCACTTTTCATATTTCTTTCATTCTTACGTAATATTTTAATGAATAGATACGTGATTAAATTAATACCAAGCACTGAAATTATTGAAATATGAAATAGTAATTTATGTTGGTACTTCTAATGCAATAAATAATGTGAGTCTAGATACGACAATATTTAAAGCCAGTGCAAACAATGCTTTTAATTATATGTAACTAGTTTTCTGTAGCGTGGTTTTACCCGCGTCTTTGATTATTGCTCCCGTCGCTAATAGCGTGATGTTACATAGCCTTATAAACTTCCTTAAGAACTGGGCTATCATACGCAAAAAGAATTATTCAAATCCTACTGGTAGTTCTAGAGATTAGCGCGTTCAAACAAACAAACTCTTCCGCTTTATATTATATTAATAAAGATAAGTGGAAATAAAGCCCCTGATGGATTTGCTTAATGGATTATAATGGAATAGTATTGTCTAGAACACGTCAACATAGTCTACAATAATCAATAATCATATTATATTCAAATTGTCGACAGTAGATAATAACTTAAAACACAGAACAGTAGTAAGGTTACAGTGGTATAATATATTAAATTTAGTTTTTACTAAGGACGACGGAATTGGGGAAAGCGCAAGAACTGTTTGTTTATATTAGCCAATCAAAAGCGTTCATAGCTCGTTGCGCTCACTGATCGGTAAACGATAAGAGGGTTAAGCAAAATAGAGTGCGGCTGGCTTATAGATGTATGACTGCATGGTGGCATGGTATTTGATCTGAGCGTCTCCGTGCTTCGGAGGGCTCGTTAAATGTCGGCCCCAGTTGTCACCAAGTTGATAACAGTCGTAAGGTTAAGTCGGATGCCTCTATGGGCTACCTAAACCAATTCTGACTATTCCTGGCACTAGTTTGATTTTTGAGCCAATCAAATTTTGGATCCAGTATTGGCCAACATTCTAAAAAATTTAAACAGCAGGGGGCCTTCGGTATGACGGCTTTATAAAAAGCTTTTTCACGCCCCGCTTAAAAGACCCAGGATCAAAATAAAGAGATTAACGCTGTTTTTAACCACTCTATAACATTACCGAAAGAACGCTGCTTAAATCATCTGATTAAGATGAAAAGACCATATGTGATGATAAAGGTATGCTCGTTAACCCGTCTTACCGTTAACCTTATTAACCCCTAACATGGCTAATTCGACAAGCGTCGCCGTATTACAACTGACCTAAAGGTTAACGAGCCAAATTGTGAGTACGTGTGCTTTGTTAAAACAATTAATTATTACAAACTAATTGATCTGCTTGCGTAATTTAAAACATGTCTCAGATACTAACAAGAGCCAAGAGATTATTGTCAGACCAGCTAATTGATCAAGTAAAAAATTCATTTTTAAATTTAAAGTGACGCTTAGCTCTCTTACAATTTATATCATCGTCAAAATAAGAACTTAAAGGAAAAGCTTCAAACGTATAATTCGATGTAAACGTTGGAAATAATTACCCAATCATGTAGTTAATCGTCTTTTTAATAACTGTTCTTTATAAGAATGTCAAGATAAAAGTCAAGTTCAACACTACAATTAAATTCAACAAGAGGGTTATCGCTAAGACCATGGTCGAACAGGTTGTCGGAATTGGCGAGCGGCTAGGAACTACCCCTCGGGCAGCTGTGCTTTTTGGTCATTCGCCAACTCAATGCACCTTGTAGCATTCGAGAGTGAGCCAGAGGTAACAGCAACAGGTAGCCCATTTCAGAGTCGATATAACCATATAAAAGAAAATGAACGCAAATGTGAAGAGACAGATTTCGAGCCAGTTCTTACCCTCACGTCAGCGGACTGGCTGTAGGTTAATTGGCTGATATTTTTTAAGTTTTAACGTTTATAAGTGTAATTTAATTAACCTAAATGAATCAAAATCTATTGATTTGATTTGACATCTTTACATACATATAGGTGCACAACATAAACCTAAGATGAAAAAGTTCTCAGAACAGTAATAGGTCATGCGGCTGGTGGTGTCAAATACAACTCAGCACACGAGTACTGTAATTCAATAGCTCGGTGTCGTGTGTCCTATCGTCAGAGCTACGTGCTAATTAATAGAACAGCCACTTATTATTGTGGCGAATAAGGCTCCACTTATATTACCTCCACTATACTTGTGTGAAGTGTTTCATTGTTTTATTTGTACTGAATATGAAGTAGTAGGACAATCTTCGTATTTATTATGGTATTATAATTATGATAATTATAATACCAAGGCCCGACTCCGGTAGTAGTTATAAATAATGATGGTGTAAATAAAGAAATTCTAACACATAATAATAATTTTAAACCAAAAAAAATAAACAAAATGAAATCAATGACAGAAGGGATTGGTCGTGTGGTCTCCAATCTAGAATATCGAAGAACAGCATATCTTCCTGATGGTGTCATATGAGGCGACTATATAAATATGAATATAAATATTATAAAGATAGAATAACTTTATGAGCAGCATGCGGAGGTTAATCTCCGGAACCACTGCACTTATTTAAAAAATCTTAAATTTTTCGTAGAATTTAAATCGGCCGCAGCGCTAGTTGTCATAATTTATGAGTCATACTCGTAACTGACTTCTAAGAACCACGAGGCAGTCGTAACTTTGATAAAATTTTGACATACGTTTAACATAGTGTACGATGGGGTCGAAAATAAGTGGCGTTAGCGTGACATCGATCGACGTAGAATGGGACCTACTTTCAGCAGCGAACATCAAATAGTAAATTTGTCAAGTGACGTAACATTATGTTACTTCCATTCGTTTCTGTAGCACTGGAGCAGACGATGCACGTTTGGGGAAATAGATTAATGACTTTAAATTGTTACGGACCATGCCAAAAACACGCATCGGCCGTAGAGTCGAAACATTGTTTACTTTGAACTACTAACTTCTATAGGACGCTCTTTCTTTTTTTTGAATTATAATTAAATCTGTGTTAAATCCGATCTCAGAAGCGCAAGAAACCCATCGTTATGGCGTTCCGCGTAAACTAAATGAAATATTCTCATCCCCATCTAAACTAATATTATAAATGCGAAAGTAACTCTGTCTGTCTGTCTGTTACGCTTTCATGGCTATACTTACCACTGAACCGATAGATGAAATTTGGTATAGAGATAGATTATACCTCGGAAAACATAGGCTATCTTTTATCGCGGCAAAACGGCCTAAAGGGGTTGAAGGGGATGAAAGTTTCTATGAAAAATCGTCAATGTATACAGACATTTACGCGGGCGGAGCTGCGGGCAACAGCTTCAACTTCAACTATAACATTATAATCTTATAATCTCATTGCATGATTTAGATGATTTTTCTTCAAAAAAGCCTCCATGCTTGTTGAAGGTCAGAAACGCAGTCAAAATCTAATAAACCTCCTACACAATACATTCTTAGCAAACTAATGCTATTTAAATATAAGCAACAAGTCTGCCAAATGGAATTCTTCTCTGCCCACTAAAAGTTAAAGTTTATAATATATAGTAACATTTTATAAAACTATGATTAAGACAGCACGACGCCAGTCAGAAGTGCACAATATACACATAAGCACGCAATTGCACCATTTATCCACCATCAACGCCGCGGGCGTCGTAATTACTTCACACCATACAGCCTGCTATTTTGTCCACCTCATACCTAACTATACTTCATATATTTAAAGTAATTTTATAGTATAACAAATAATACAATCGTCACAGTAAACTGACTGTAACAAAAATATTGATACAAATTCCAAGGCTAAAAAACTACTTCAACATCCTCAATTTGGCTGCGTGCGGTCCATATAAACAACAAGTGCCTACCTCTTGAATGTTGAAAGTAACGAATTATAAGCCAAATATGATGTGCTCGGAAACAACCTACAAACTTGATTTATTACTTGACAGGGTTATCAAATACAAGAGATGAAGATCAAGATCTATAAAAATTGATCTAAATTCAAGCTCAGGACTTGTAGTCTAAATAAAAATTTTTAAAAAATTAGTCAGATCCAAGCTTACGCGAATTATTTTCTTGATGAGGCATAAAGCATCATTTAGGTACACATCACAGGCCTTAGACGGCAGTTGTCTTATTGTTATAGTCGTCATCATCATCATATCAGCCGATAGACGCCAACAGCTGGATATAGGCCTTCCCCAATTTTCGCGACCTTGGCCGATCGTGAGCCGCCCTCATCTAAAACCCAAGCTAGTGTAGACCGATTGCCCAATAAAAAAGGAAGCAAATTTCTACATAACTGTATGCAGTTTTTACAGAAATTTGCCACTATTGTTGCATATTTTCCGTTTGGATACAGAGTAGGTAAGGAATGGCACGCTAACACACATTGGCGCTCAAAATACTGACCGATTTCCTCACAACAAAACAACTAACAAATTAAGGCTGTATGTTTTTTACTTATTTTAAGTTGGTCATTGTTCAGATGCTCGGAAATATTTCACAAAAAAGTTGCAAGGCCAAACCTATTTCTGTTTACCATTAGAAGGCAACTGGTGAAGTATTTTTGGCACCTAATACTAGACGTTTGGGAAATGAGAAATGAATAAATACTAAAATTTAGTTTTTTTATGTTAATTTATGTTAATCGGAGTAGTTTCCCGAGACGTACATACGCCAGAGCTATTTTTCACTATGATAATTGATAACGCTAATAAAGAATTAAAGTCACTGTTTTGAAATTTTTTTTATGCCGACGATAAAGTACTTATCTCTTTACGGTAGTAGATCCACGCTGATTTCAGCATGAACGGGCCGGACCGTCCGGGGAAGTACTACCCTCTCATAGAAGATCGACTTAAGAGTAGTAGTATCCGTACTACTGCGTTTCGTTCGGTGAGTGAGAGCGCCGGAGGCCCAATTTCCCCCCTTTCCTCTTTCCTCACGTCCCTCATTTCCTTCCCCTAACCCCATTCCCAGCCGCCATAGTGGAGGCCACCATACCAGTAGTTTAAAACGATAGCTTTTGGTATAGTGGCCGCCACTTCTGGATTCCACTGACTGCTTACCATCAGGCGGGGTGGAGTCACTTTGGTAGGCTATACTATAAAAAAAAAAAAAAAAAAAAAAAAAAAAAAAAAAAAAAAAACCTTAATCCTTGCAATTTCAAAATCAATAGCAACTAATGAGTGACACTTTTAAAGGTGTGAAAATAGTGTTAGAGTCAGACTCTATCTAGGTAGTTTATTTCGTAGTCGGGCTGTGAAAGAAATCTCATAAACGCAATCACTCTTACACTGTTCACTTCAAAGCAAACAAATACACTCAATATTCAGTGTCAGCACAATGTAATGTTAGCTGGTTACCTGTATGATGAGCGGTCTGAAGGCGTGAATGCTCTCGTCGGCGACGTGCGACGGAAACGCATCCAGGTCGAAGTCGATGATCGCGCACTTCGAAGAGTTGCAGTAGTTTGACACCTGATCGGACAATTAGAACGATTACTTCTAATAGAAAGCTTTTAAAAAGGGTTTACTTTTATTAGTAATACGACTAAGATTAAAAACCAGCATCCGGCCCGCCTTAAGCTCCGTAACCTATGAACGCTTGCAACACCAGGAGCATTTCGAGTGCACATCCAAGTCTTATTAAATGGAATGCTTTGAAATGTCGCTCGGCCTGCGGATAGACTTAGGGCCTATAACTCAAGATAGTGTTATTGATTTATTAAATATTTCAATCAAAACTCTCATCACGAGAGCATCGCATCATGGCCAGAAAGAAAATTACAGACATAAAGACTGGTTCTGTCGTAATATTATTAATATAGTAAAAGGAATAAACTTACGATAGCCAATGAATAAGGTTTTAATCCCAAGTTGTAGAGCAGCACCGTGTAGGGTAAACGCGCGGCTGCCCGCACGAAGCTGACGGCTTGCGCGTGGTCCTCGGCGCGTGCGTGCGTCACGATCGCGGGCAGCGTGGTGTTGTGCCAGGGCTCCACGTGCCCGTCCAGTCCGAGCAGCCGCGCGTACTGCTCCTCAGCAACCAAGTGGTTCTCTTCCACATCGCGCAGCTGCTCCTGAGATAACGACGCCTGTATCGTAATTTAGTACCAGCTGTTTAATGCAACAACAATACAACGCTTATAAATTATACTGTCGCAGAACTAAGAATAAATGGCCTTCAGATTGCAAATTTTTTATTAAAAAAAAAACGAATCATTTAAAAAATGTAAATTTATTTTGTCTTTTATCTATACTATTATATCAAGCGGAATATTTTGTTTGTATGTTTGACGCGCTAATCTCTGGAACTACTTTACTACTACTTTTTTTTTACGAATGATAATTGAGTTCTCGAGGGAGGTTTATAGGCTATGTAAAATCACGCTACTGGCGACTAGAGCAGAGCAGTAAGCAAAGACGTAGGTAAAACCGCGGCGCGGAAAGGTAGTTTTAGTATATTCAGTCTAGGAAAGTGTATAATAAACATTGCTCTACAATAGCAAAATCAAAATCAAAATCATTTATTTGCAAGAAAAGTGGTACAGATAGTTGTGATAGAAAAATATACATAGTTTCACACAATTCACCTATTTTGGTATGCAAATTTAATTATAACATCGTAGTAAGATTACAGAGTCTAATAAATTATTTTAAACACTAAGCAATTAATAGAATTAAAAGTACATATTTTATGTCACATCAATAATTAATAGAATTATGCAGTTAATGTTAAATGAAATTATAATAATTTAAATAATATAACAAAAAAAAAAAAAAAATATTAGAATTAAAAAAAAAATAGTAATAGCAAGGTGTATGATGCACATAGCGGTATGATTGCACAGATTCTGCGCAATATAACGCGTTTCTTCTGACACATAGAAATGTTCCTAGTATGTAATTGTAAATCGTCTACGATTACATCTGGACTATTGAAAACTAATAAAACAATGGGTAATGATGAAACAGCAATTCGTTTTAGGAACCATGTATGGCAATTTTTATGAGCTAAGATATTCAAAACAAAATTAATAGCATTATAAAAGTGTTAATAAAGTCAAAACTACCGCTTTATCACAAGAATCATTAAATATTTATTTATGTATTACTGTTGCCTGCAGCTCCGCCCGGTTAATGATAAAATATTAATGTCGGTTATCGATTTTAGACAAACTTTCATCCCATATTTCAACCCCTTCAAGCCATTTTTCCGCGATAAAAGAGCCTATGTTGTACCCCAAGGTCTATTCTATCTCTATACTGAATTTCATCAAAATCGGTTCTGTGGTTTAGGCGTGAAAGCGTAACAGACAGACAAGAGTTACTTTCCCATTTATAATATTTGTATAGATTACCTATATATCTTGTTTACAACCAGCCTGTAATGATCAAGTACCTAATGTTACAGATGGTAGTGATTGGTCTCACAGTAATCGAGGTAAATAAGTATTTTTCTAACACCTTTCCTATTTCTGTACTGTTAAAACTATAACAGTAACAACAGTTTTTGAAATGGAACTAACTTTCACTTATCCGTACTAATATTATAAATGCGAAAGTAACTCCGTCTGTCTGTTACGCTTTATCGCCTAAACCACTAAACCGATTTTGATGCAATTTGGTATAGAGATAGATTAGACTTTGGGGAACAACATAAGCTTTTATCGCAAAAAAAGGTTTAAAGGGGTTGAAATAGGAGATGAAAGATTCCCCCCCAACCGGGGTTCTCACCTTGTCGCGGCGGGGGGGCTTAGTAACCGTGGTTACGCAGAACCACGGCGAACCAAGAGGAACCCCAAGGAGGCGCCGCTCCTCTGGGCTTTGGTGATAAGCCCACGATGGAGCGGCTCAGGTGGGTTGCGGTGCTGTATGGGCGGCACCGCAACTGGGTCGGGCTGCGGTGTTGCTTTGGCGACACTGCGGCTGAGGAGTGGCGGGGCCGCGGCGGGAGAGGAGTGCCGGTATAACGGTGCGCCGCTCTCCCTACCTTCCGCGGCCTCGGCGGGGCCCGGGCCGCAACCGCTAGATTGCGGACGCGGTGGGGCCGCAGGGGAAGAGGAGTGTCGGTATTGCGACGCGCCGTTCTCCCTATCCTCTGCGGCCGAGTTAGGAGGTGGCCCGCGGGCGGCGATCGGGCAGTCGCCGCCCGAACAGCACGGGCCCGAGACGGCAGTGTGCGTGTTCCGCACGCGCCTCTCAAGGGAGGGGGGGCTAGGCCCCGTAAATCGGACGGGGCCCGCTCGCGTGTGGTGAGCGGGCCATGGCCCGTCGGGGTCGCGGATGAATGCGCGAGCGTTTCCCGTGACCCCGACACTCTGGCCGTCTGGAGGAACACCATGGGTTTTAGTCGGTATGCCGGCCGCGCTTTGAGTGTGGTCGGAGAGTCCGACATAACCCCCCGCCTTGCCCAGGCGGGTGCGTATGCGTAATGCATTTCCCACGTAAAAAAAAAAAAGGAGATGAAAGTTTGTCTGAAAAATCGTTGATGTATAAACAGATATAACCAACTTCCACGGGCGGAGCTGCGGGCAACAGCTATTACTTGATAACCTTAAGAATGTTGTATTTTACACAATACAATACTGCCGTACAAATATTTGTCAACAATATTACATAGGAGTTATATTATCTGAGGCCAGGAGTGTGATAACATACTGCAATGTTTGAACACACGTCTAATAGAAACTTATTCGTAAATTTTGTTGAACAAATTTACTCATAACTTTCTTTGGAAGCTAATTAAACAAATTTAGATAATTTAATAATAGCTGTTGCTAGCAGTTCCGACCGCGTGAATGTCGGTTATCACATTTTTAATACAAACCCTCATCCCTATTTCAACCCCTTCAAGCCATTTTTTCAGTATAAAAGATATTATCCTATGTTGTTCCACAAAGTCTATTCTATCTTTATACCAAAGTTCATCACAGTTAGTTCAGTGGTTTAGGCGTGAAAGTGACAGACCGACAGAGTTACTTTCGCATTTATAATATTAGTATAAATTTAGGTTCTTTGTCAAAGAGTATATTTTTTAACTTTGTTAAAAAATCAAAAGGCAAACAATGTTTTTAACACATACTAAGTACTATTTTCGTCATTCAAAATATGCTTTGACTTGACCAAAATTAATCATATAGTTACATAACTAATGACATCAACAAAAATAAAATCAACCACTTTATCAATTGAGTCTGTTTATCATACTTGAGTGTGCTCTTATTTTTGGAGATGATGCCCCCCAATCAAACATATGATTGTATGTTTATAACTAGTGTCCAAAACATTTACTTCTAATATGAATATTGAGGAAAACTAGCTAGAAAACACTATAATAAGAATTTTTATAACATCTTTTTGCTACGTAGACCTTATGAAGCATTATAGCCTTGGTGACATTTTTAAGGTCAAATACTTTGAACAATAATACATATCCTATTATATTATAAATGTGAAAGTTTGTATATGTAAGTGTTTAATTTCAATGAAAATTGGTATGTAGATAGATTCGGTGCCGGAGACGGACATAGGCTAGGCAATACCTTTATTCCGAAGATCAGTCTGGTTCCCGATAGATACAATAAAACATATTTTACACAAACATAATTAACAGTAAATAATAATAACAACAGTGACACCAATCTGTTTCTGTCTCACTGAAGGGCAAAGACCTCTTCTCATATAGAGAAAGCATGACCATTGATCATTGCACTTGCTCAATGTGTTCTACTAGCTTTTCACGGCACCCACGTCTTTGCTTACTGCTCTACTCAATATGATGATGATACGTAGCCTATAACCTTCCTCAAGACCTGGGCTATCATATGCAAAAAGATTTCAAATCCGATTGGTAGTTCCAGAGATTAGCGCATTCGAACAAACAAACAAACTCTTCAACTTTAAAGTCAAAGTCAAAGTCAAAGTATTTATTTCATTTTGATCACAGAATGATACTTATGAAAAGTCAAATTACATGAAGTCAGCTAATTAACCTACAGCCAGTTCGCTGACGAGGTAGAGCTGTGAGAAGAACTGGCAAGAAACTCACGCCACTCTTTTCAATCGCCAGATAATTACAATTTTTTGTATGAGTTAACAATTTTAACACATCAACGCAACCAAAGAACCATACAAAGTAATTATTACAAAATAACTAATTATTTAATAACATTTTTGAAAAAAGAAAAGAAACGAAAATAGAGGATTACAATTATTTAGTTTCATCTAGTATGGTAATTTGACTACGTATTTTAATTAAAATTAAAAAATAGTAAATGCATTTCTCAGTCATATTGAACTACAACGTAATATTGAATTAAGTATTAAATGTATGCCATGCCAAGATTGACCAGTCATCCCAGGTAGCACCCGTTCACGAGCATGACGCACAGACCAGCCATCATCACCTTCGCCATATTAGAGGGAAGGTGATGACCCGGCCAATACCCATATATTTATAATAGTAAAGATAATTATAGTATTACTCAAAAAAATATTGACATTATGTCAATCACAATAAGTATGTGTCACAAACAGAATGATCATAACAAATTATTCACCTCACCATAAAATTATATATTATATTACACAATTTATTTTTGCACATATATTTATTGTTTGTTAATGATTTAGTTTATTTGCATGGTAATATTGATATACCAATTAAGATGTGGTATTTAAATAGGTGTCATTACGAGAATGGGTTCTATTGCTGAATATTACCTTAACTTTTAAGTTTCTTATAAGATTTAAGAAGAAAAGATACAGTTTATTTAGAATAAACATAAAACAACAGTTTTATAACAAAAATAGAACATGGGTAAGACTATAGAAACTCAGATATCAGATTTATGAATATGAGCTCTCAACTCACTGAATGAGTAACTACAATTATGTCTAGGAACATGGATATCAAATATATATGAATAAAAAAACTTAAAACAATCACATTTTAAAAATTATTAAAGACGAATAGTGCCTCAACAAGATAGAAGTGTTTGTCCTTTAAAGAAAAGCAAATATAAATTTGGTATGATTCATTTTTTGTTTTCATAACAAAGTTCATCAAATATGACACTTCAAGTTTAACCTGTCTTGATATAGTTGGAAATACCAATTTATTGAATTGTATATCATCTGTCTGTTCAATATTTAACTAGAAATATAATAAGTAATTAACCAGTTTATTAGGAGAACTAACAAAATTATAGTTTATTAATTTAAGTCAAGACTAACACAAACAAATAATTATGTTATTATTTATTATAGAAATGTGATGATGTGACCACCCGCGAAGATATTAACAATGATATTTTTTTTATTATGATATGAGAATCTAATGGAACAACATTATAGGTATATATCATTAAATTTAAGTACCTGAAAATCTTTGATGTGCTGATGTGTTTGTGTAACAATACTCTGGATGGACTGCGGCGGCTGCGAGTGAAACACTATCAGAAATATACTTATTGCAAACACCGAAGTCGAGAATAGCAAAAAGCTTTTAGTTTTCATTTTGTCCGCACATTATCACACGCACTGTCCGACTTCAAACATTATTTCCACCACAACGCGATAGATACTGATTGTCCGAAAGTGCCACAGTTTTGCCTAAATCATTTTAAATTGTTCTCTCACAAAATAAAAGAAATCAATATCAATGACACGAGTCAGCGCAAACCCACGCTTCTTGAGTTATAATAAAGGTAGACACATGTTAACGCTGTTATATCGTAAGTCCACACACCGTAAGAAATAAATTAAAGTATCGTTTAATTATTTCATGGTATGGTGTAGTTGATACCAAAGTTACAACCACTTTACGTCTGGACTCTGAACGAAAACTGAAAAGCCGTTCCGTCCCGTCCGTTCGATTGTCTTTCTTAATTTTGTTTGACAGCTGTCAAGTGATGCCATAACAAGGATAGTGTTGCGCTTCAAATAATCGATGTGATATTTTAAAGCGTGTGTAGTAGCTCTGGCTCTCTGAAAGTAATGCACAAAGTAAAGATATATGAATCTTTAGGCATTTGAAAAATATAGCACGATATTGAATATTTGGAATGATAAACTCATAAATATAAACATAAATTTAATTTTTTTACTAAAATATTAGGTACTTCAAGAAACTATTATTTGCATTTATTTTCATTTTCATGTACAACGTAGTATTATATATTAAAGACCACCTTCGACACAGTTTGAAACATGCAAGCAAGGAGACCTGGCTTGATGCAAACATCGTTCTTGGATTGTGAGCGGGTGTTTTCAACCAAAATGGGTAGAGTGTATTGTAAACGCAATGATTTCTTATTCTTTATACAGCTTTCACCTAATTCTAGCTTGTTAACAGAATATATTTTTAAAATATAGCTCCAATTAAATGACAAAAACTTAAAACCACGAAATATGACACTAAATTGCGACGTCGCCACTCATAACTCGTAAACGTTCAAACAAACAAACACATAAAATCAAATCTTGTCTTTATATAAGATTTGTTTACATTTCCGTCGAAAAAAGGTGGCAAAGAAGCTTGTTGGCGCGTAGATTATGCGTGGTTTACACCCATCTATATACAACACAATCCGCGGATTCCAACCAAGCTCCTGGCCCAAGGTGACCTTTGCTGGAAGGCATGTTTCAAACCGTGAAGATAGTGTTTAAAAATGAAAAGTTCTTCGTGTCTTGTCTTCTTCTTCTTCTTCTTTTTTTTTGGCAACAGAGCCGACGATTGTGTCAGTTATTTCTGCCAGCGTCAAGTTTAGAATAATATTATTCTTGTTGATGATATTAGTGGTATATTACAATGTTATAAAATAGAAAAAATGTGGATGAAATTAAATGACAACCATCTTCCGTGAAAACAAAAGATCGTGTCTTGTGTCGATGTCGACTGTCAAACTGCTTGATCTGTCAAGTTTTTGTTGTTTTCTTTTCTACTTACTCTGTGCTCATGCTGCCAAAGAGCGGTTATTCTCACGAGGAGGACCTGTAAAAAAATTAAAATTAAAAAATATAGTTCTCCCATTGTGTAGATTGTAGAATCCGGTAGTATTTGTATTTTGTACTTTGTTTGTGCGTATAAATTGTCGTTAAACTGATTGCAGTCAATAAAGAAATTCTGAAATTTTGAGATAAGTATACTAAAATGTCGAATATATCAAAAAGGAGAAGAGAAGGTTCGCGGACCAAGATCAAGGTACGAAAAGAGGTCACGTCGTGGATCTTGTTATCAACGGCGCGTAGAATATTTTAATTTGTTTCCTTCTGATGTATTACATTAATATAGCATAGCTACTATTGTAATGCTTTTTGAAACGTAACAATTAACACGTAGCTGTAACGGAGGCTGGCAGCTAATCATCTCGGCGTGACTACCTTGTCAAGTTTATCATGTTATTGTCGTTTACAAAATTACAAATGTTTAGCATGCCAAGTAAACGTTTCTAAATGCAGATATCTCTGCCCTTTAGATGACAAGTTCCTAAAATTTCTTAAAAAAAAGTTGTAACCTCAGTAGCTTAAGTGTCACACAAGTAAAGTTAGCACCAAGGTTATTTTGGTCATCACAATAACTCTTTAATGTACCATTAAACTGATATACATGTGCCATTTAACTGATAGTGACCACAGCAGTGATATCTGTACAAAGTAACAATTATAAATAGATTGTTATTTGACACATTTTTGATATCAACTTTATTGACATATCAACTTAGTATGAAAGGGATACCAAATCTGATTACGTACAGCCATGTGGCTGATCGCAGATTGAAAGAGAGAGTAATGACAGGCGGCAAATCTGTTCTAAAGAGGAAAATAAAATAACTGTGCTTACTCATTGGATGTAATTGTCATTCAACATTCCAGTAACTACCTATAAGTATTACAATTTAAAAAAATTGTTTGCTTGTTGCTCTTTCTCAAAAGCAAACAAATTAACATAAATATTTTGAACATAGAGCATGGGGGACCACAAAGAGTTCCTGAAGCGCATCACCAAGACCCTGTACTACGGGCAGCTGCCTACTCTGCCCTGTCTCAGCCTACCTGTCACTGGTATGATAGATCTCTCACTTCATAACTGGCATTTCTTACAGTGGTGCAGAGCAGTGACTATTATGAATGTTAAAATACTAAAAAAAAATATCTTAAAAGTAAAACTCTGATTCTCAAACAAAGATAGAGTGAAGAATGGTAAAAATCTTTATAAGTGATTTTGTGAAGATGTCATACACAAATAAACAATGCATCATTGGCTTTTCATTAGTAAATACATTAATGTTTTCCTCAATAGTAATAAGTTTTTGTAAGAAAAATTATTACGCGTTTTTGATAGTCTGAGCTGTTATATTTATGAAACAATGACAATTATCACATTGTACATGTATATTACAGAAATTTCTTGTGAGCTATGGTCGGAGGCGCAGCGCGGACGCTCGCTGCGGCGCCTGCACGCAGACGCGGCCGCGAGCATCGCCCGCAGTGCGTGCGTGTCGCCCTGCGCGCTGGTGCTCGCCATACTGTACCTCGAGCGACTCAATGCCTGCAACCCTGACTTTATCGCCAACGCCGCACCCGCTGATCTCTTCCTCGTTTCTTTAGTAAGTTTATGGGCTTAATCCAAATATAATTTATACCAATATATAACGTGGAAGAGTTTGTTTGTTAATTTGAACGCGCTAATCTCTGCAACTACCAGTCGGATTTGAATAATTCTTTTTGCATATGATAGCCCAGTTCTTGAGAAAGGTTATAGGCTATGTAACATCACGTTACTACAGGAGCAGAGCAGTAACTAAAGACACGGGTGAAACCGTGCTGCGGAAAGCTAGTAATAACCATCCCAAAGCCTACACACAACGCCATCTCGACCCAAAGTAAGCATTATATCTATGGCAAAATAACTGGCACACCAGCATTCGACCCTGATGGTAAATGGTAACCATAACCTATGGACATGCCTGTATTCAAAGCCTTCCTGAAATAAAGCCTAGAAAATACACCCAAACTGTGTGCTGACCAGAGGGAATGGGGATGAGAAATGAAAAAGGAAAAGGGATAAGAAATAAAAAGGAACTTGCTCGGACTGAGTGAGCATGAGCAGTGAGAAGTTATAATAATAATTATAAAAACTAAGTGTTTGTGAGAAAATCATCATGACTTGACATTTTAATAATTGGTAACTTTGGCAGATGGTAGGCAATAAGTTCTTACAAGACGATGGTGAAGACGACGACGTGATATGTTCAGAGTGGGCCGCCTCCGGTGGTCTAGACCTTAACCAGCTCAAGAAACTTGAAGTGGAATTTCTTAATGCTATAGTAAGTAACGACATCTAACGATAAATAAACAATATGTTACATTTCTGTTATTGAGAACATCATTATTTGTGCAGGAATGGAAAGTGTTTGTGAGTGATAAATCGTTTGAGGCCGGACTGTTATGGTTGGAGCGGCAAGTGGCTCTGAAGCAGGCTCAGTTGCGCGGCTTCTTTACGTACGGCGACCTGGCGGCTACGGGTGACGTCACGCTATTTAGTGACCTTGTGACGTCAGTGTCGAGCGCGTGCGCAACGCTGGCTCTCGGCTACGTGACAAGTCTGGTGACGCTGCTCACTTCGACCCTGATGCTGTCGCAGGCGTGGCTACCGGTGCTGCAATACATCGCGGCGCGCGGTTCGATCAACGCTCTCATATCGCTCGATACTAACATAATTAGGAATAATTTGCAACCCGATCTCACGCCCTATGTTAATAATGCTACCCTAGATATACCGATAGATGAACTAACAGAGCCGGTAGCGCTCCCCGACACCCTGAAGTGTTGCACGACGTGGAGCAAGTATCGAGACAGTACGGTGACAAAGAGGAACTGGTACGACGCGGTCGTGGTGTATGATTGGAAGTCCTTTGAGCCATGGTGGTCCACGACGTCCGTCCTCAACTGGTTATATCAGAGTTCACTCGTTAACCCGATGCAGCGGTGGCTGGAGAAGATGAACGAGTATGCAGATTTCTTTGGGCGCGAATTTGCGAGTGAATCCGTAGAACTAGGTGCGTGTGACAGTCCCCCGCGGGGCGGCGGCCTCCCGCGCTGCGTGCGACAGTGGCTCAACCTCAGCAAGCTCAGCGCGCTGGTAGCCAGCGTGTCCGACCGGTAGTAGAGCTCGCACCAAGTACACACGACGAACAAGGCTGATTAATATGGAAGTTGAGTAAGATCAATCGCGGGACACTACAATACCCGAACTAGTACAATATTCTCTTTCTGCGATATTTAAAAACGTTTACGCGTCATGAGTGTCATATTTCGTGGTTTTTAATTTTTATCATTTAATCACAGCTATATTTTAAAAATATATTCTGTTAACATGCTAGAATTAGGTGAAAGCTGTATAAATAATAAGAAATCATTGCGTTTACAATTTTGTTTATATGCAAAAAAATACATTTGAAACTTAAGTTGTGTATTTTCCATAGTACAAAATAACTCGTAAGCATTATGGTTCCTTACTTTATATACAGCTTTCACCTAATTCTAGGAAAAGGAGAAAATTGCACTAAATTGCGACGTGGCTACTCATGACGCGTAAAACCTCTTAATACTTACTCTATTTAATTTGTATTTTGTAAAATTCCTTATTTTCTTTCTCCTGTTGAAGTGTTGTAAAATGACTCGAGTTGCGAATGTGGATATGTATTGTATTTATGCTTCCATTTTTCCGACTAAACTAATAATCTAACGAAGCGTCACACTCCAATAATATTACGAACAGAACTTGCCTAAAGTGTCCGATCCACAAGTTAACATTAATACCTCGATTGTGTTTAACAGTACAAAACGACGCTATCAGGTTTAATAAGTACGTTGTAATTTGAATTTTTAAAACTTGACACTACACAAAAGTGATACGCAACATTTATATTTGATATAAAATAATATCGACGTCCACAATATAAGGTTTTATTCCGCGTGTCACTTCTGTTGTTCAGCATTCGTTGGACCACGTGTTACCTGACGATGCGTTTTCACTAATGCTGACGTGAGTTGGCCAATCACAGCATTTCCACTGATGTGGAGAGATTTCCAGCACTACACGGTCGGCCCCTGTCCACTCCGCGTCAGTAGAAACGCATCCTTAGGCTCGGACACCACCAAAGCGATGATGAGCGGAGCTGTGTCAACATAACCAATTGCATAAAAACTCCGCTCTGCTCAGTAAGCGTCATATCCGCTTGCTCGTTCGCGGCACAAAATTGTATAGAAAAATGAGACATCTGAGCACAGCTCCACTTTGGTGAAGTCTGGGCCTTACGCATCGAGCTCAGAGTGGTGTACTCGCTAAAGTACACCACTCGAATTCCTGTCTATTTTTGTATGTGATGTGAGATAATAAAACTATCCAGCAATTAAATGTATATGTTTTATTTGTAAAAATACTTAATCCATCCAAACCGTTATAAAATCTCAAGTAACACTACACTGAGATTCCAGTGTCAGGTGGATTAACTGGTATAAAAATAATGTTCTATATTTATTCCATAAACTACTGCTACTACATAATCATAAATTGGCTACATTTATCACAATTTGTCAATGTTTACACTGGAAACTAGTTCTAGGCTTATTTTTTTTACAGAAACTGATATACTTATAAGAAAGCATGAGATTTAAAGTTTTATAAAATACTTGCTTATTGTTCGTTAAATTTCTGTTTAAAGAATTGTCAAGTACTATAGAACTAAGCGAATCATGACCCACCATATGCTCATTTTGGCAATCCATTTAAATGCAAGTAGGTCGAAAATCGCTTGAAGACAGAATTCCTTGACAACGAGCTTGTTATCATTTTATAGGCACTGACATTTTACAGAGTACACTGTTGATTAGTTAGAATTAAAAATGTTCTAAGTGCATTGCACACAATGATATTACAAGTTTGACAGTTTTAAGCGAAATATAAATGGGTCAAGATTCAGTTGGTTCGATAGTACATAGATATTACTAACATTTTAAAAAGCACCATAAAATAACATAAATGCGAGTAAGGAACGTAGAAATTAAAAAGTATGTTCAATAAAATCATATTCTTGAATTAGTGACTAAACGTATTCAAATCGTCGAAGCGTGTGTTGTGTAACGAAGTGTACTTCACTTAGCATTTAAAAATTAATTTAGAGCGAAATTATTCTTCCTAAAATTCCACTGAAGACTGCATAATTGCTTAAACATATATTCTTTATTCTTTATTGTACACACATAGAACATATTACATAATTGGTAAGAAATATCTACAATTATTAAATTAAACTAACATGGCAATCAGTATGCAAACATCATAAATTGTATAGTTATGTTAGTAGCATATCAAATGAGGTATAGTCTACCAAATAATTATTTGCATTACCATTTAAAAAAAAAAAACTATCAAAATTAAAATTCAATAAGACTCATTATGACAACTAACTATCACCGTACTGAGATAGCTTGCAAGCAAAAATAGACATTATTGTTTTGTAATATGCAAACGAAATCTAAGGGTGGTAAAGCAAGTTTATGGTCGATTATACATTGCGATCGAACTTAACAAAATTCTGAGAAGGCTACAAATAATAACCTCATAATAGATCCCGTTTACAGAGCAACATACACGCACAACTCTCATACGCGCATTCACTGGCATAACAAATCATTACGGACACCATGATTGGTGCATTTCTGTGCCTTCGAATCTTGACCTTGTAAGAGACTTGATCAGTTTTTATATGCGCCTTATATTATAAGCACAATGAGGGTGTTTAGGAATTTTTTGCCACTGCTATTTTCACTTTCACATTGGGCCAATCAGGGGTTAACTTTTTGACAGTTAGACCTGACGCGTCGGTGCTGCCACCTCGTGGGCGCCATTTAAGAAAATCCTCAAGGCAATTATCTTTTGTCTATAAACATGTGAATTATCCATTTCGAAATTAAACTAAAATTTCCAAAATGAACACTCAAAAATATTTGATTTGATAGCGCTGTCAATATGAAAGACCTTTTACCAAAGTGGCGCCAACTGGTGGCGAAATATTTTCCTAAACACCCTTATTCTGAACAAATAAATGTTAATGCGGTATCTATTAATTATGGGTAATAACTAATATATGAGAGTTTTGATGTCGAAATCACATTTCATTTCACTTTATAAAATTACACTTCTCCCTTTCTCTCATTGTCTTTTTCTATCAGCTTACATAAGAGTTAGTTAATATCGTCGTTGCGCCTGCAAAAGTCGCTATGTGATTTTTTAAGTATTATGGTTTTTGATGCCATTTTGATCCTTTTTCAAATGTCAATAAGGGTCAAAATGGCATCAAAAACCAAAATACGTAAAAAATCACATATCGACTTTTGCAGGCGCAACGACGATATATTATTACATAATATGATGCAACCAAGTCAAGTAGGTAACATGTAAAAAACGTTTCTAAATTGGTGTTCAGCCACTTTTTTCATCATCATTATACTAGCCGAAAGACCGCCATTGCTGGACATAATAATAAAATTAAAAAAAACTGATTGCTTTTTTATCTAAATAAAATTTACTACAAATATTAATAATATTACTACAAATTAAGACTATAAATTAAATGTAAAATACAACATTTTCAAAGGGTTGATGATAATATTTTATAATAATAATGAGTGAATTTTATTGTTTTTTTTTTCATAATTATGAATAATTTTAGTTTTGTGACCGAAGGATAGGCAGAGCTGTTTACCGGTTACAATTTCTGACTCCGGGTTAATACTGAGAATTTTTAGAATAATCAATTTATTATACCAGATCTGTGAAGGAATTTGTACACAGTACCACAAAACTGAGACAGTATTAATAAAAAAAAGATACTTAATTAATAATTCTTTATAATCTCGTCAAATATGAATGCAAAATATTATGAATTCAATACAACCTAAAAACCTTAAGAAGCAAAAAATCTATTACTTTTAAATGCGTACAGGCAGTGGTGATATGGAGCTTTTATAACTATTGAATTATTGATTACAAGGTTATGATCTACGTATTTGGTTGTACTTAAACTCATATTGTGCGTAAACATTAATTATACGTACACGTTTATGCACGTAATATATACAACCGATTGGCATAATCATTTAGACCAGTGCTGTTCAAAGCAAGGCCCGCGGGCTGCATATTTGTGCGACCCACACGGTGTGTTTAATACTATGACGAAAGAATAAATTCTTCACTTTTTACAAATTTTATTGGTGCCTGCCTGGAATATAAAACCCCTACAAGCAAAAAAATTACGCTTTCAAATCTTTTCTATATAAAAATGTGTATTTCATTTGTGCGGGCCTCGAATCTATTTAGTAATATGATATTGTCCCGGGGTATTCGTTCATATCCAGTCTGGACAGCCCTGATCTAGACCAGCGACCTCTGGTCTAGGGTTTCACACACAATTTCCTGACTATAATTACTTATTGTCTACATACACGGTGGTATGATTGTATTGTGTACTGTATGGTATGTATAACTACCAATCGGATTTGAAAAATATTTTTGCGATAGCCTAGTTCTCGAGAAAGGTTATAGGCCATGTAACATCACGCTACTGGCGACGGGTGCAGAGCAGTATGCAAAGCGCGGGTGAAACCGCGCCGCGGAAAGCTAGTTTACTATAAAGTGACTGTTAGTAGCCTGATTGTTATTATATTTTCGCACGCTTTTTGCAAAATTCATATGAGATTTGGAATGTATGCCTTTTAATTTGTTGACTACATAATAAATAAATAAAGCCAACAGATTAATTAAAACATTTTCCTTCTCCTAACCCCATTCCCAGCCGCCATAGTAAAGGCCACCATACCAGTAGTTTAAAACGACGGCTTTTAGTATTGAGGCCACCACTTCTGGATTCCACTGACTGCTTAAAAAAACAGCGTTACTCTAATAAAATTACAAAGTAATCCAAATTAAATTTTAGTGTCTGTCGTTTTGACCCTGCTACATTTTGATATTTTACACATTAAAGTTCTAGTCAGATTGTGACGTGTTCTATATTAGTTAGTTTATTACAATCGCTCACGTCACGTCACGTCGCGTCGCGTCGCATCGCCGTCACGCGCTGTCTGACCAAAGCTTAAAGATCTTAGTACCAGTTCATCTTTTAGTCAGATACATTTATATTAAATAAATATCACAAATATCATAGAGTGTGTGGAAGTCTCACTGAAACAGTCCAGGGTGGAGATATAACCGCTTGTTGAAACCCCAGCGGTCCACGGAGGAGGTCTGCACCTTGAAGTTGTCTCGCAGGCTCTGGTCCACGAGTGTGAACAGTTTGTCTACGTGCGTGTTGTGAGCGCGCTCCGCGAACACACGGCACATTGTTTGTATGTACCAAGAACCTTGCTGAGAGTTGCGGAATGATGCGAAACCTACAGAATTACGTCCCGAATTGTTAGGGATTATTCACACTTATTCAACGCTATTCAGCTTATGCCCATAGAATACAACGATTTTGTATTGAGACGCGTACGCATCCGTTCAGCTTTCCGCATGCGTATGCGCTGAATAGAGTTGAATAAGTGTGAATAGTCCCTTAGAAAGAAAGAAGAATATTTTATTTAGATACAACACAATAATAGGTAGGTAGATCTAATTGGCTTGTTCATTTTTAAATAGTAGACAATGTTTTTTTAGCTGCGTTCTTCTAAAATTTCGTCTCATAATGATTATTCAAGAATTTGTAGGATATGGTCGTATCGTAAACACACAATAATACTTGAACAAAATTAAAAAGATAATATGTGCCCACACACTAAACTAATTCCTACATAATTAGAGAAATACATCTAAATCTTTTTTATACGACTAAGGTGACACACAAGCATACGGCCCGCCTGATGGTAAGCAGTTACCGTAGCCTCTGGACGCTTGCAATATCTGGAGTATCACATATGTGTTACTGACCGGGTAGCGTTGAGTGCGCGATGAGTATGTCGGAGTAGAGCGGTATGCGGCGGGCGTGGGGCGCGTGGGGCGCGTGGGGCGCGTGGGGCGCGCGCAGGGCGGCGGCGGGCGCGGCGCGCAGGGCCCCGTCGGGGCGCGCGTCGCCCAGCGAGCCGCGCGGCATCACCAGCCGCGGGGGCGCCGCGCCCGACCACTGCATGTAGTCCTGCTTGCTGCCCCTGCGCACACGCATGCTTCATCCACCGCTTGTATACTATTTTTTCCATAACCACAATTTCGTACGTGACACTCCTATGATCCACGGTTGATAAAGGACGTAAAGATGCGTCACCCTTGTAAAGGGTCAATAAGTACAACTAATCAATTTTACAATTACATGTTTATTTTATTGCCGACAATGGTAGACGAGTAAACAGGTCGCGTGATGGTAAGTGGTAACTGTCGCTAATGAACGACTCTGCGAAGCCGCTGTCTACCAAGGATTGAGGGAGGTGAGGAAAAAGGAAAGGGGAGAAATTGGATCGCCGGCACCCATGTATTTTATATGCATTAAACATAATCAAATATAAACTGAAACTCAAAACCTTTAAAAAAACAGAACTTACCTACATACTTGGAAGACAAACACCTTAGGTATACCAATAAGTCTCGGCAAGGTCTTATTATCGAAGTAGGACATGATCTCGTAGTAGGAGATGAGTCCTCCGTCGCTGCATCGGATGTCGATGTCAGTGGTACCACGACGCTCGTACCCGTGCGACGACACCACAGTGAACACGCACTCTACGTCTACTATTACGTTCTCTAGAGAGCGAAGTGTTTCGATTGTTTCCTGCAAACCAATCCATCCAAGTAAATGTGAAAGTAACTCTGTCTGTCTGTTACGCTTTCACGCCTAAACTACTGAACCGATTTCGATGAAATTTGGTATAGAGATAGACCAGACGTTGGAGAACAACATAGGTTATCTTTTATTACGAAAAAATTGCTTAAAGTGGTTGAAATAAGGGATGAAAGATTGCATGAGTCGGATTTGAATAATAATTTTTTCATTTGATAATACTGCTATAAGAGATGGTGGTAGTCCCCTATCTTAGGGCGACCGCGCATTGCCTTGCGTTTTCAAAACGCATAATCTGTGAAGTATGGACTCTAGGCTATGTAATATCACGCTACTGGCGACGGGAGCAGAGCACTAACCAAAAATGTAACTTAGCGCAGTAAAACTGCGCCGCGGAAAACTACTCTCTACTAATGTCTTAATACATACTTGGTAGTTAAGATTGAGGTAGGAGATGACTTTAAAGCCGATCTCAGAAAAGATGGTCTTGAGCATGGCGCAGTCGATGTCGGCGCCGTGCCGGTTGTTGTCGATGTCGTTCTGGAACGACACGTAGCTGAAGATCAGCATCGCGCCGCGGTTGCGCCCGCGGGTGCGGTATAACTTTAGATCTAAAACAAATATACATATATAAAAAAACCGGCCAAGCGCGAGTCGGACTCGCAAACGAAAGATTCCGTACCATTTATCTATAAAAATGGCAAAGAAACATGTCTGTTGTATGGGAGCCCCCTTAAATATTTTTATTTTATTCTGGTTTATAGTATTTGTTGTTATAGTGGCAACAGAAATACATCATCTGTGAAAATGTTAACTTTCTAACTATCACGGTTCATGAGATACAGCCTGGTGACAGACCTGGTGAAAATTGGAACCACTGCAAATAGGAACCAATTTACTTAATAATCGGTATGACAAAATATGAATTAGAACCAATTCATTCATTTTATTAGTATAATAACAGTTACAAATCCAAACTTACCATTATTCTCGTCGTCCTCTATGAAGGTGGTAGACTTGACGACATCGAGCGTGACCTCTCCCATGTCCCCTGCGGCATTGTCCAACTTGTGTGACACGGTCGGTTGACACTCGGGCAACTGCGGCGGCAGCGCATTGCCTGACCAACACTCCTTATTATTCTAGAGCATACAGATTGACATGCAACTGTGGGAAGGTTCCCTATGCAACATGTGAAGCTAATGTAGGGATATGTGAATGCAAAGCGTTGATTGTTGTATCCTGAATTAGAAAACTTCATGCACATGTAAATAAAATCACATTTGGTACTTTGGTTGGTATATTTGCTTACTAAACCCACAATAGAATAGAATAGAATAGAATATTTCTTTATTTGCATAAAATATATGTACAAAGCAGGTGGAACATAGAAAATAATAAAGAGCCAATATATTTTGTCGCTAGGCAACATGCAAATTTAACAATAATATTTATATCAATTAGCTGTAAATGAAATAACAATAATAGATTCTTAATAATTATGTCAATTTTTTAAATTTTCTTTTTTATCAAATAACTCTTTTATTGAATAAAATGTCATTTTCATTAGCCATAATTTAAGCTGTTTACAAAATTGTATATATGGCAGTTGTCTTATATCTTTAGGTATAATGTTAAATATACGCCCACACATGGTTATACAGCTTTTTAAATATAATGTGGTTCTTGGTACCTTTTTTAAAACAATTCTGTCTGGATTTCTGGTATTTCGGGGATATGTATCTTTCGCGGTTTCGAATATGTTAGGATGCAGTTTTACAAACTTTGCAGCTTCCAGGATATACATGCAGGGTAGGGTAAGTATCTGTAAGTTTTTGAATAAAGGCCTACACGATTCCCACGGTGGTATACCAGCAATAGCCCTAACACACTTTTTTTGAGCCAAAAATGCTTTTTGTACGCCAGTGGCATTTCCCCATAAAACTAAACCATAATTTAACACGGATGAGACGTAACCGTGATACGCTGCTAGAATTGTTTTTTCAGTGGAAGTTTTCCGTAATTTATATAAAACAAAGACATACCTATTAAGTTTACTACACACTTCATTAATATGGGATTCCCAGTTCAGGTGCTGATCTAGAATGATACCTAAGAACTTTGTTTCTTTTACTTGGCATAACATTTTACCTTCATAATTAACTTTTATGTCTCTGTGTGGGTTACCATAAGTACTAAATTGAATCAAATTTGTTTTGTTGAGATTACATTTCAGATTATTATCGGTCAATGCCTCATGGTAAGCAGTTGAAGTTCAAATATACTGTAAATAATTAATTAAAAATTTGTCTTTCACATAGAAAATAAAACAACTATATTATTAAGTTTTCACTGAGATTCTTCAGCTAAATAAAAAAACATTACAGATTAAAATATTATGTTATATTGGGTCCAGTAAGTTCTTGTAAATATAGGGTTAGATGTAAGCAGTATTTAAAATAGATACATCATCTTACTTTTTTGCTGTTCTGCTTTCGTCCTATTCTTGCTCATCACAAGGCTGCGGAAACCTCCACTCTCCTCTGGATTTGGGTCTGTACCTAGCATCAAAAATGTATAATTTGTAAATAGATTAAAATTGAAAGATAAGTATACTTTATTATAAGTTGTTTAGTTATTTACTTTTAAACTTTTTCGTTGCATGATATAGTAAAACTAAATATACAGGAATTCATGCGATCATGCATTAGGTATTTACAAACCTTATTTTGCTTGACATTTCGACCAGGTTACACGGGCCGTGGTCACAAGCAGACCACGGCCGGTGTACCTAATGCATGATCGCTGGAATTCTCGTATATTTAGTTGTTTAGTTACTATGCATAAACATAACACATGATAATTAAAAAAAATCTCATTTGAAAAACAAATGCTTGCAAACAAGCTATGTAAACTTCCATTGAACATTAATCTTAAAATAGATAATTTTATTATTATTGTGTCCCACTGCAGCACAAGGGCCTCCCCTACCTCCTTCCAACTCTTTTTATTCTGCGCTAGCTGATGCCAGTCCTTTCTCGCCATTTACTTCTAGGTCGGCCGCACTACCGTCGTCTGGACTCTGGGGTCTACTATTAAAATTTTTGCCCAGTAAAAACTAGAGTTTATAAGATAATACTGTAAATAATTGGGACTTACTTGACACTACTTGACTTGAGTTTGAAATAGCTGGCCGAGATACTGAAGAGAAAGGATTGCTAGGGTCCAAGTCTGTAACTAGGTCCCAGTATCCTAACTCTGATAGTGCATCAACAAGGTGACCAAACGCATGGGGTCCTCGACCCATGATGTCCATGTAGAGATTACGTTTACGGTCAGTACTTGAGCCATTGTTGCCCTGAAAAATCATTAGTTTTTAACTTTAGATGAATTTGTATGTGTATCAAATTTAATGAAAGGCAAAACACAAGTTCTATTAAATGATAATAACTTCTATTGTTTAACTTTTTAATCTGTGTATAAGTTTATTTTATAGCACAGGGCTGGTATCTAACTAGTCCTGTTTAGGCACCATTTAATCAAAAGGGACTATGAAGTAGGCATAACATTTTTGTATTAGTACAAAGAACATTAAGGTTACAATATAACTGTCAAAATTCTATTTGTCGCCAACACAATCGCGTCTTAGTCTGCATTATTCATGAATGCCAAAAATGAATTGTGGTTGATATTCACCAAAAATACAAAACTTTGATAAGCAATTATCTTGACCTCGTATAGCTAAAGTTTAGAGAAATATGCTTACTTACTCGGTATTGTTCTATCATTTGCTCTGAAAATACTCCTTTTTCATACAAAGCAGTCACCATAGAATCAAGATCTGTTCTCGCCACCAGGGACAGGAAATTAGTTTGAATGGCTTTCCTGTGCCTTTGCTCCATTATGTTAACGATGTTCAACTATACAGTTATTAACACTAACTAATGATTTAATGAACTTGATAAACTCAATAGGTAAATATGTATTTATTTTCAAATACTTTTGCATATAACACTCACTCACTTGACTTTTGTTTGTGTTTTGTGAATGTGAACTTTTGTCATTTTGGTTTGGTGACTTTAGTGACAGACGAGGACCGACAACGACTGAATGGACGTGACGGTGACGACCTCAGCAGCACAGATTATAAACATATTGGTCTCACGGCTTTACCCGCGGGTAAATCGGTTCAGCTGTTTATGCGCCAAGTGAACTTTTACATTTATAATTTTAATAGGATTTAGGCATTGTATTTATTTAGATACTCAATTTACATAAACTCATGTGCTTAGGACTTACTAAATAATATTCTCCTCACGTTTTCCTTCACCATAGAAAGTTATCATAAAATTACAAATTTATCTGTTTGAATGCCTTGCTTATTTAAAATATAAAGCATGCAACTTGTGCTCTAAATAGCCACAGAGGACGCGCGATAGTTTGGCCATATTTCTGATTTTTCTGAAATGGTAACATTAGTCAACTAATAGTTGACAGCTGATTAATGCCATTTCTTTTTTATCTGTATTTCGTTTAGCGAGACGTGTGTGCTTTTTCTAGAGAATTTTCTCAATAAATGTGTGGGGAAAATGGCAGATTCCGAGGTAATTTTACTAACAAATAATGAATTAATATTGGCGAAACTGATATAACATTCATAACCGACAATTGTCTTGGCAGGTTTTGAAGAAATTAAAGGATATACCATTTAAAATCCAGACCGCAAGTTTGAAAGAAAGACGTGAGGTTGTTGAAGAGATTCGAAAAGTACTATCTACGCCGGGTAAGCGAGAATAAGCTTATGTTTATACCTAATGTACAGTAAAAGTGTAATATTGTGGTGTAAAGTGCTTGTTACACAGTATTTATAGGTTGTATTTTCAGCTGTATTGATCCATAGAGCCCTGGATATTGCTCAGGTAGTGTCCTCACTTGGTTGTTTTGTACCTGCAATTCAGAAGGCACTGTGTGCAACTGATTGCAAGTGTGTCTATGCAAGTAAATCCATTCATCAATGCTTTCCTTCACTACTGTTTGCATACATGGGGTTCATGTCTTATAAATTATTTATTTTGGTTATGTATAATTGAAAATGTGTTTATAATATAAGTACAACTATAGTGCTTAAAATATAGCTTGGGGCCTGCGACATTAGCCACTTCGTTTTTAAGGACAACAATAATAAATTCCCTGTTAAAAAAATTCGAGTTTAAAATTATTATTAAGACTTGTTTTATTGTTAAAATATGTTTTCTCACAAAAACATATTAATATAGCTATATCTAATAATAATTTGCAGAATAATTACGGTGTTACAAATATTTTTTATTTTGCCGAAATAAAAAATTTACGGTTGCTAACCCTATAAACGCTTTTCAGACTGGTTAGAGATGCATAATCAACTGACATAGCCAATATCGATAAAATAAATGTATGCTAATTTTAATTTGAATGTATTACTAAATAATTTATGAATTTATTTAGAAAGAGTTAATGCTAATGCATTCAAAATAATCCTGTTTATTTTTTATTAATTTACAAGACTGCTTCAGAGATGAATCTGATTTTGACTACAATGATAATAAAATTTTTGTTGTACCCCTTCAAGTCAATAAAAGTCTAAATTAAGAACTAATTGTTTTCGTTTGATTGCATCTATTATATTATAAGCCATTAAAATAATATTCGGATTTATATTTTTAATATCAAAATTTATCGATAATCACAGGTAGATTGTCCTCATTACTCCTCATCACTAGCACATATGTCACTTACAGACGTCGCAGGGACCAAGCTATATTTTAAGCACTATAGTTCTTATATAAATTCATGCTGTTGAGCTTGGATTAAATGGCTGTTTATTATTGTGCAATACATACTCAACAACTATTTGTATGTACTAGTTTCTAAAGGCACAGACATATATTATATGTGTATTTCTATGCTAAAGAAACTTAAAATTAACTCAGAAATTTAAAAAAATCATTAGTTCCTTATTTTAGAATTTAATCTTTTAGAACTATAAATTTAACAATGACATACTAAAGTACTTAACATTATCTATAGGACTGTTAATTAATTAATGCCACTGGCTACCTTAGTTCTTTTGTTATTTTCAGAACAAATAGCTATTGAACTTAAGCACCTATTCCTTTGGAAAGATTGAAAAATGACATAAAAGTACAGAGCTATTACTGAACAATAATAACAATAGATAGAATGAAAAAAAAAGGCATGCTGAAAGATAAACAAAAGAGTAACCATTTTTTACATATTTTGATGTATTTATTGCTTACAGGTATAACAGAGCCTGCTGTGAGATATGTGTGCCGCCTCTTGGCACTAACACTCCACCGTTACCGAGATTCCACCTCCCAGTCTTATGTGAAGAGCCTAGTGTCATTCCTCGCTACCAACCATAGAGAATGGACACTCAAAGGCTTTCTACCGGTCCTGCTAGAAATATCAGAACAACTTAAAAATACAGCGACATCGTAAGTATTTCATATAACTAGTTAGTTTATCGCTAAATACATGCATAGTCATGGATTTGTGGTAAACAGCTTGTTCATGCCATACTATAGTTTAAATATTAGAAAAACTAGTAACGGCAACCACACTGACTGCTGTCAAAGTTTCTTGCAGTTATACTACACTACTGCAACTAAAGAACTTAATAAATAATAATAAACACTTTGACACCTACAACGAATGAGAATGTCATGCACACATATTTTGGGGCAACAGAGGGAGGAACTAACCTCACTGCGTATCGCTGTCGCATGCTTGTCCTGTTTCAGGGTCTTGAACCAACCACCAATGTTACAGCTCAACGATTATCGGATCAGGTGCGTGCCATCCAACGTTGTCGAATGTTGGATGATACTGTACATGATAGGCTACGCTCAGAGTGTGTACAATCTACAACTGCCATCTCCCCCCAAGCAAGCCAGTACGAGAATAATATACTGTATGCTGTCAGAGAATCGACTGGATTGCAACCTGTCCGGTTGCTTTTCGGGAGATACGGGTACGCGCCCCCGGCACCTCGAGCCTTCATTATCGTACACCTATACATCCGCGATATGAAGTCCCCGTCTTTCCTTCCCTCTCCTGACTATAGTGGTAGGGTCTAACCTAGACCCGCACGGGTTGGTACCACAATTCTACCTATTTCGGCCGTAATAGCAGCTCAGCTGTGTTTCGTACGAAGGGGGAAACAGCCGTTCCTGTGTTCCTATTTCCTTTCCCAATTGGGTGGCGAAGTTTTGGTGATGCTTGAGACGTGCGGTGGTAAAAGTCTTGGCCTGTTCGTTGAGCGTGACGAGTTGACGCGGGGTCCAGGGAGACCCGATGGGAATGGTTATCCGTCGGCCACCTGCCAGTCAGTAGGGGACCCGAACCCGTGTGTATCCCGCACGGGAGGCTGTCCCGCCAGCTGGCGAAAATCCCATCTCATAGCCGTTGTGCCGGAATGGGAGACCGGAGTGGATCCCGGCGGTTGTGAGCGGGGGGGCATCGGGGGCCCTTCCGTGCCCCGCGTCAGCTTTTCACTCAACTCCCGGATTGGTCGGGTCCAACACACCGCTCTTTCTTTGGGTATCACCTTGACTTCGCCTCCCAAATTACACCTCACCCCCACTCTCTCTACAAACCATGGCCACAAGAAAGAGAAAGAGCAACGTATCTACGGCGGACACCAAATCCACATTTACAATGGATTTCTGCAATATCAGGGGTCTTCACAGTAATCTCGACGCCGTCCATCAACACCTTGAGTCGGCGCGGCCTGCCTTGCTCTTTTTAACGGAGACGCAGATATGTGCCCCGGACGATATATCGTACCTTAAATACCCCGGCTACGAGCTGGAACATGCTTTCCACCGGAAGGCTGGGGTGTGCGTTTTCGTACGGGGTGATATCTGCTGTCGCCGCCTTCGGGCCCTCGAACGCCGGGACCTATCATTATTATGGCTGCGGGTAGACCATGGGGGTCTTACCCGAATCTACTCGTGCCTTTACAGGTCTCCGGCCAGTGATATGGGAGTCACCCAAATAACCGAGAACGTCCAAGGGGGGATTGACCAAATATTGGAACAGCATCCGTCTGCGGAGGTGGTGGTCCTAGGTGATTTCAACGTTCACCATAAAGAATGGCTGGGGTCCCGGACCACTGACCTCCCGGGCAGAACTGTCTTCAATATGGCCTCGGCCTATGGCCTCTCTCAACTGGTAATGCAGCCCACCCGCATTCCAGACGTAGAGGGTCATGAACCTTCTTTGTTGGATCTTCTGCTGACTACTCACCCAAACGGCTATGGGGTAGTGGTCGATGCTCCACTCGGATCATCTGACCACTGCCTTATCCGTAGTAAAGCCCCTGTTGTGAGACCCGATCGCTCTTCGGCAACCGGGTCTCGCAGAGTCTGGCGATATAGCTCAGCAGATTGGGATGGGCTTCGTGAATTTTTCGCGTCCTACCCATGGAAGCGGCTTTGCTTCTCCTCCGGAAATCCCGACACATGTGCGGACTGCATTACCGATACGGTGCTTCAGGGGATGCAATTATTCATCCCCAACGCAAAAATCCCGGTCGGCGGTCGCAGTCGCCCCTGGTTTAACAAAACCTGCAGGCAGGCGACGCACCTTAAGCAGTCCGCATATAGGGCCTGGAACAGTGCTAGGCAACGCCAGGACCCGCGGGTCAGGGAAGAGAAGTGTAAGTTCAATGCCGCTTCCAGATTCAACAAGAAGGTTATCGCTGAGGCCAAAGCAGAACACGTTGCCAGAATTGGCGAGAGGCTAGAAAGCTATCCTTCAGGGAGTCGTGCATTCTGGTCTCTCGCCAAGGCTGCCCAAGGCAACTTCTGCTCGTCCAATCTCCCGCCACTGCGCAAACAAGATGACATACTGGTCCATAGTGCAAAGGAAAAGGCTGACACTTTAGGCCAATTCTTTGCCTCGAACTCGACTCTAGACGACGGGGGAGTCACACCACCCAACATCTCGCGGTGTGAAAGCTCAATGCCGGAAATCCGCATCACTCAACGCGCGGTCAGGCGAGAGCTCAGGCTCCTAGATGTCAACAAGTCGAGTGGACCAGATGGCGTCCCCGCAGTGGTTCTGAAGACGTGCGCCCCTGAGTTGACTCCCGTTTTAACGCGCCTTTATCGTCTCTCATATACCGCTAATAGGGTTCCATCTTCGTGGAAGGTAGCTAACGTCCACCCGATCCCTAAAAAGGGTGACCGGTCGGACCCGTCAAACTACAGACCGATAGCGATAACATCCTTGCTGTCCAAGGTTCTGGAACGAGTTATCAACTCCCAACTCCTGAGGTACCTTGAGGAGCACCAGCTGATAAGCGACCGCCAGTACGGTTTCCGTAACGGTCGGTCAGCTGGTGATCTTCTCGTGTACCTCACACACCGTTGGGCAGAAGCCTTGGAGGGCAAGGGTGAAGCCCTGGCTGTCAGCCTTGATATTGCCAAGGCGTTTGACAGGGTCTGGCACAAAGCACTTCTATCGAAGCTACCATCCTATGGAATCCCCGAGGGACTCTGCAGATGGATCGCCAGCTTCCTGGATGGTCGGAGCATTAGGGTCGTAGTTGATGGTGCTTGCTCCGATACCATGATGGTTAATGCTGGCGTACCACAAGGCTCAGTGCTTTCCCCAACGCTGTTTATTCTGCATATCAATGACATGTTAACCATTGAGAACATGCATTGCTATGCAGATGACAGCACGGGTGACGCGCGGTACACTAGCCAACAGAATGTCCCTCGGAGCTCCGTGCATGAGAGACGGTTACAACTTGTGTCTGAAGTTGAGGGCTCTCTCGGGCGGGCTCTCGAATGGGGTGAGAAGAACTTAGTTCATTTCAACCCCACGAAGACACAAGTATGCGCGTTCACTGCGAAGAAGGACCCTTTTGTTATGGCGCCTCAGTTCCAAGGAGTTTCTCTCCGTATCTCCGATGACATTGGGATCCTCGGCGTTCAAATATCCAGCAAGGTCCAATTTGGGAGTCATTTGGGACAAAGCCAAACTGGCGAGCAAAAAGCTGGGCGTCCTGAACAGAGCCAGACGGTACTTTACGTCATCTCAACGGCTTGTGCTATACAAAGCACAAGTCCGACCGCACGTGGAGTACTGTTCTCACCTGTGGGCAGGAGCCCCCAAATACCAGCTCGACCCACTTGACTCCCTCCAACGGCGAGCTGTTCGAATCGTCGATGATCCCAATCTCACAGACAAATTGGAGTCACTGGAGCAGCGGAGGGACTTTGGCTCTCTATGCGTGCTCTATCGTATGTTCAACGGGGAGTGCTCTGAGGAACTGTTTGACTTGGTGCCATCGTCTCCTTTCTATCATCGCACCACTCGACATCGCAGCAAAGTTCATCCATACTACCTGGACACGATCTCGTCTAGCACGGTTCGTTTTCAGCGTTCATTTCTCCCACGTACGTGCAGGCTCTGGAACGAACTACCAGCTGCGGTGTTTCCCGAGCGCTATGACATGTCCTTCTTCAAACGAGGTTTAAAGAGAGCATTAATATCACGGTAGGCAGCGGCTTCGCAGAGCCCCTGGCATTGCAGAAGTCTATGAGCGACAGTTTCCACTTACCATCAGGTGGGCTGTTGGCTCGTCTGCCACTATAGGCAATAAAAAAAAAAAAAAAAAAAAAAAATACCACAAGTGCAGAATGATGTTATAGTGGAAGGAGATGACAGTACTCCTATTGTAGACACTTTTTTTTTTTTTTTTTTATATTAGCCTACCAAAGTGACTCCACTCTGCCTGATGGTAAGCAGTAAGTGGAATCCAGAAGTGGCGGACACCATTCCAAAAGCCAAACTCACTCGATGCAATGAGGAGATTTGGAACGCTTTTAAATGTGCGATTGACGATATTGACGATTATCGATTCACACCTCAAGAATTTAGGCCTCGTCTGCCTCGGTTACCGATGCATAGAAAAAACTTAGCGCTTGTAAGTACCCTTGACTCACTATTGCCTAACTTTTTAAACCAAAGTGAAAGTCTTAGTGATACGCATTCAATCCTGTATTGTGCGGCTGTCACAGTATGTCGTTTGGCGGCTGTCAAGTTTCCAACCTCTGACACTCGTATGCCGCGCGGGACCTTTGTGCCAGCCTGGCAGTACCGGATTGAACGGCGTATTGCTGGAGCCAGGGTGCTTATTGGCAAGCTAATCTGTTTTAGGAATGGGAATACACGTCCTAGAGTGATGCGCTTTGTGAACCAAGCATTTTCGGCGACAGGTATCAGTCCCCACAACTATTTATCGCGGGTCACAGAGCGCATCGACTTCCTAAAACAGAAGGTATATGCATGGGCGAACCGAATACGCAGATACAAAAAACGAGTGGATCGTTATATGACCAATCGCATGTTTGAAAAGGACCAAAGGTGGGTGTATAGGAACAGGGAGCGATCAAATCGTGATGGTAATGGCGGTAATTTGCCAGATGCTGCTGCTACAAGAGAGTTTTGGAGTGGCATCTGGTCGGTTCCCGTCAATCACACCGAAGGTGATTGGATGCGAGATGTTGAGCGAATGTGTGAGCAAATTACAGAAATGGATAGCGTGGTCATCACAGCTGAAGACGTAGCTAATGCGGTCCGTCCTATGGCTAATTGGAAGTCACCAGGGTTGGACGGACTGCACAATTTTTGGCTTAGATGGCTACGTAGCTCACATGTTCGACTGGCATCTCAATTTCAGTCCGCTATAGAGTGTGGTTCGCTACCAGAGTTCCTAACGACAGGAAATACCCATCTGCTCCATAAGGCAGGTAGTACTATGGAACCCAGTAACTATAGGCCGATTACATGTTTACCATCGGTCTATAAACTTCTTACATCCATTCTGCGAATCAAAATTATCAAACATATTGAGAAAAATTCGGTCATTTCTATTTCTCAGAATGGGTGTAGGAAAGGGGCCCGTGGTACTAAGGAGCTCCTCCTTATCGACATGACCATTAACCAGCAGGTTCGCCGCAACCGCAAGGATTTGATGACATGCTGGATAGATTATAAGAAGGCATTCGATTCCGTGCCGCATTCATGGCTTCTGAGGGTGTTGGAATTATATAAAGTAGATCCCATCTTACGCACCTTCTTGGGGGCATGCATGCGGCAATGGAAAACGGTCCTTACCTATCCGGAGTGTCGTCGAATTCAGGGTATTGGTGAACCTTTATGGATTAAGCGGGGTATCTTCCAGGGAGACAGTCTGAGTCCCTTATGGTTTTGCCTAGCACTGAACCCTCTTAGTTCAATGCTAGAGAGTTCAGGGCTAGGTTATAGATTGCGTAGAAGCGGTCAGATAATATCCCACTTGCTATTCATGGATGATCTGAAAATATTTGCACCAACTGAAACCCAGCTCAAAGAGTTACTAAAGATAACGGAAAACTTTAGTAATTCTATTAGCATGGCTTTCGGAGTGGACAAGTGTGCAGTCATGCATGTAAAGCGAGGCAGGGTAGTGGAATCTGATGGAATTCAACTATCTGATTCTACTCATCTCAGGCCACTTCTAATCGCAGACACCTATAAACACTTGGGTATGTCGCAGTCGTTGGGCATCAAAGAGACAGATGTGAAACAATCATTACAGGAGCGCTTTTTCAGCCGCCTTAAAAAAGTATTGAAAAGTAACTTGTCAGGCGGCAACAAGGTGCGCGCCTGTAATGGTTGGGTCATGCCTCTGCTTCTGTACTCCTTCGGCATACTCAAGTGGACACAGACTGAATTGGATGCCCTGGATAGACGAGTTCGCACATTGTTAACCTCATACCGTATGCATCATCCACGTTCATCCGTCATGAGGTTGTATATTCCGCGAAAATGCGGCGGCCGAGGCTTTCTAAATGCCAAAAACCTCCACAATCGCGAGATATGCAACCTTAGAGACTACTTTCTTAAGATGAGCGAGGATGTGCATCGTGATGTGGTTGCAGTTGACATTGGACTTACCCCGCTTGCCTGGGCTAAAGAGAACTGGCGCAGGCCTGTAGTACTCGATGTTGATGATCGCCGCGTGGTATGGCAAAGCAAGGAACTCCACGGAAGGTTCTTTCGAGCCTTACACGGTCCTGGTGTGGACCACTCTGCTTCCGTGGCCTGGCTACGCTTCGGTGATCTCTTTGGAGAAACCGAAGGGTTTGTTTGTGCAATTGCTGATGAAGTTATCATGACGAACAACTACCGGAAATATATCCTGAAAGACGGCACTATTGACATATGTCGGGCATGTCATCGCCCCGGTGAGTCTCTCAGGCATATTGTTTCCGGCTGTTCGCGTCTTGCTAACGGAGAGTACTTGCACAGACATAACCAAGTGGCCAGGATTATCCACCAGCAACTTGCTTTGCGATACAAACTTGTGGACATCGAAGTGCCGTACTACAGATATAACCCTGAGCCGGTTCTCGAGAATAGTCGTGCGACATTGTACTGGGATCGCTCCATCATCACAGACAGGACTATTATAGCAAACAAGCCTGATATCGTGGTGGTGGATCGTTCCGAGCGCCTTGCAATGATAGTCGATATTACTGTGCCTCATGACGAGAATCTCATGAAAGCTAAGAAATATAAACAGATAAAATATCTCGACTTAGCCCATGAGATTGTCGACATGTGGGATGTGGATTCAGCTGTCATTGTACTGATAGTTGTTATTGTAAATGGCTTAATAGTAAAGAGCCTCGACCAACACCTAAAGAGGCTCGCATTAGGTGGATGGGTCAAGAGCCAGATTCAGAAGGCAGTGCTGCTTGACACGGCACGTATTGTGAGGAGGTTCCTATCTCTGGAAACCTAACCGCCGGTAGCTTGGACTCTAGTCTCGATGCCGGTGGTAAACTATTTTTTATATTTTTAAATGTATATTTTTCACTTTTTATAAATATGTATTTAAAAATTTAAATAATATGAAATGATGTAAATAAAGGAAATAATATTAAGTCCTTTATTCTGTGATAAGAAATTACAACTTTGAATACATTGAATTTTTCTTTTATAGAATATTACAGTGTGCCTTTCGGCATAGGCCTCCTCCAGCAACTTCCATTGCTCTCTGTCTTTTGCGACTCTTCTCCAGTTTGGTCCCGCTGTGATTTTTATGTCGTCCTCCCATCTGAGGTACTGTTAGCCCCGATTCTTTCTGCCATCTCTTGGGTACCAATCCGTCACCTCACTTCTTTGATCCTTTGATTCTTCTTTCTTTGGTCTGCTCCACTTCTTCATTGTGTCTCTTAGCATGTGACCTGTCCATCGCCACTTCTGCTGATCGACGCGTGTTAAGAGATCAGTGACGCCCGTTTTGGTTCGAAGTCAGTATTTCTCACCTTATCCTTTCTCTTATGGCCGGTCATGCTCCTCTCCATGGCCCTTTGGCACCCAGCGAGTTTAGACCTTTGAGCCATAGTTTAGTTTTGACTGGCCTGTTGGTCTAGTGGTTAGTGACCCTGACTGCTAAGCCGGAGCTCGTGGGTTCGATTCCTACCCAGGACAAACCTTTGTGTGATGAACATGATTGTTTGTTCTGTGTCTGGGTGTAATTTATCTATATTAAGTATGTATTTACAAAAAAAAAATGTATATATGTAGTATATCAGTTGTTTAGTACTCATAACACAAGCAAATATAATTGCTTATTTTGGGGCTAGATGGCGCTGTGTGAATGTGGTAGAATATTATTATTATTATTATTATTATTATTATTATTATTATTATATTATAGTGAGCTCCCAAGTTTCACAGCCGTACGTTAGGCATGGCAAGATGCATGTGCTGAAGGCCTTCCTCTTAATTGCCATGCTCAGTTCTCTGGATTTCATTATCTTCTTCAGGGACCAATATCTTTTCCAGCCAATGGCGATTCTCATGCTGATTTCTTTTGCCATTTGGTCTCTGAAGGAAACAACTTGTCCAAGGTATGTATACTCCGGCACATACTTTAATAGTTCGTTGTCAACGCCAAAGTCGACCTCAGTGCTAGTCGTCATTAGTTTCGTTTTCTTTGTGTTCATTCTAAGTCCGATTTTTATGCTCTATGCGTTTAGATTCGAAACCATGCTTCCGAGCTTGATTGGGTCTTCTTCAAATAGTACCAGGTCATCTGCGAATCTGAGATGGTTGAGTTTTTTGCCATTTACGTTAATTCCGAAGTCTTCCCATTCCAGATTACGGAATACACTTTCCAAAACTGCTGAAAACAGTTTGGGAGATAATGGGTCGCTTTCTCATCAGATTTTAGCTTTGTTGTTGTTGTATATCATATTTATGATGTCAATATATGGTGCAACAAGGAGTACCCCTTGTTGTTCCAAACTGTCTAAGGGCCCCTAATCTCTTCAAGTTTGCTTGAAATTGTGCCGCCGATTTAGACGTTGCGGCGATGCAACGCCGTTATGTGTTTAGGCCCTAAGAGGTAAACATGACTTATACTGTCGAATGCTTTGGCGTAGTCGATGAAAGCTACATAGATTTTTTTGTTGTACTCCGTGTATTTTTCGAGTATTTGTTTGATAGAACTTAATTATGGCAGTCAAAATGTTAGATTTAATAGGCAAATTATTTAACACAGGATGGGCAGCGTCTTGTAATAAAACTCACTATCAACAATTTGCCTGTTGAATGCAGCTTAATACTTCCCTCTTGGGTGAGGCCTTTGTCAAACAAATATCATTTCAGCTAGGTGCTGAATTTTTTTACATTGGCCCATTATTATCTCACTGCAGAGAAAGGCCTTTTCTCTTGTAAAGACTAAAGAGAAGGTATGAGCATAGACCGTCACACTTGCTTAAAACGGATTGGGCATTTCAGACTTCCTCAGAAGTCTGAAATGGTTTTCTCATTTTCTCAGGTTTCCTCACAATGTTTTCCTTCACTGTCAGTAATGTCTAGAAAAACTTAGAAAGTATATATGGTTTGAAAAACCACATTGGTACTTGCCCAGATTCAAACCCCTGACCTTGTGTTTACGAAACCGGTGCCTTCACCACTGGGCCATTATGACTAATACTACTAAATTTTTTAAAGTTCATAGAATGAATCTACTCATAGGAGTTCCATCCAAATTATGCACCTATTATTTCCTAACTAAATAATTGTTATTTTCAGCAAAAGCACATGCCAGAGTGGTTTATATGCACTCCGCTGGTCTACAGTGCTAGTGGAAGGGAGCCTTAATGCTACTGAAGAAGATGGGATGGACTACAATGCACTTGTGTTGGCGCAAGCTAATTTAATTGCCACAGTCACTGCTTATGGTGACAAGAGGAAGAATGACAGGGCTTTTGCAATGGTGAGCATTTTTTTTTCTTGCCTATTGTCATATAGTACACACAGTATAGTCCAGGCAGACCCCTGACAAGGTAGATGAGGCAATCGATAGATGAGCCAAGGTAGCGAAAATTTTGGTTGGTAAGCAGTGAACGTCTATTGGCTGATATAATGTTGATGATAAACAAAATAAATATAAACAGTTTTCTTCTAAATGTTTTGTCTAATAATTATAATAAAAATATAAATATTTTAGCTCCACTCGTCGCTATCAGCTATCAGCAAGGAGAAGTCGTCCAAATGGCTGGAGGTGCTTGTAGCTGCCCCGGCGGACTCTGGTCCTCATGTGTGCGTTGCCTTCTCCATGCTGTGCCGACACCTCAAACAGATCGGTGACCATGCTACTATTGAAAAGTATAAGGTAATGTGATTCTCATAATAGGCTCATTGTTACAGTAGCACATTAACACTGCAGTAAATCAAACCATTATTTAGGTGTCATCTCAGTGTATCCATTCCTTGTGATGGAAATAGAAATTCGAAGTGTATGTTTATACACTTGATACCAAATAGGGATGTGCATTAGTCTGCTTACCTACCATTAAGCATTATCATTAACTTCGTTCATGGTTTGAGACTTTAGGCCGCTTATCACCAGTTACAGACATGATAAAAACTATTTCTTTAATTTATACAGAAATCAGGTAATTTCCTGATAAAGGTAGAGTAGTGAGTAAACTGATAGAAAACTTAGGGTCATTCATTTTAATCACCAGAAATAACATTTTATTAATACCACTTTACACAGTAATATAGTATAAGTATTACATAGTAAAAAAATAAACAGTAATAATAAGTATAACCGTGCACGCAGGAGGCGTCAAAATTATTGATGCATATTACATTTAACAACCACCATCTTTTCCAAAACCTCATCAGACTCTAATGCATTTTTCAGATTTTCAACAGTTTCATATAAAAACTTTTTATATGCGGTAGATTGTATGGACAATGGTGTGTTGTACTTGATAAATACGGTTTTTATTTCCTTATGTCGATGCAACATACACACATCACTCTCTTTATCGATTAAGTACCGAGTTATTAATCGCGTTGCCTTACTTTTTTGGATGTCAATATTCTCATCTAAATCCAAGAATGAATAGTCTTCGTCATCCGACGTCTCAGCACCGTCGATCACTTCTTCAACGGCCAGTTCAAAAGCGTCTCTTACTTTATCATGGTACTCAGTGTCTATGCAATTGAACCATTTATCTTTAAACGTAGGATGTGCTAGAGCCGCTACAGCCGCATTAACTGCAATATCTGTAGATAGGTCAAACAATTCTTCAAATGTTTCATCCAACTTTTCTAAATATTCTCCCGGTAAATGTTTGCAATATACATAGTCGTTATCATTTGACAGTTTAATAAGCTTCTTTCTCAATGATAACAAGCATGGCAATGTGATCCCATAGAATGATCCACTGTCCTCCAGCATTATATCAGTAGCTTCTGCGATAGGTTGGTAACATTCCAAATATTCTTCAGCTAGTATAAAATCTTTTGCTTCTAAATGAAGCTTTAATTTCAAAGCTGTGACTATTTGCGTATATTTTTCCCGTATCTGCAACATTTCTTTAAGGGAATGGTATTCGTAAAACGCACGCCTGTAATGTTTTGGTACAACAATAGTGCGTCCCAGTATACTTAGAACTATTTGTACTGATTGTGGGTCTCTTAAAGCTTGCCAGAGCCGAGTGCTAGTTACTATTATTTTTTGTATAGGCACTTGGTTGTTACTTCTGTTGGAGAACGACACTAATGAGTACGGGCATGTTTGTACATGTATATTACTCGACAATGCGGTCTTATTAGATATTACTACAATCATATCTTCTACATCAACTCGTCCTTTCGTACGCTCTAACTGAAACTTAGTTTTAGTAAAACTAAAGTGTTCGCCGATAAATTTCTTGTAGTCTCGTGCAGCTGGTATATTTTCATAACATTGTTTCCAATCAAAATACCAGGTGCTTACGTCGTCGTCAAACTTACGAAACGTCAACACACATGATTTTCTCTGCAAATTGGAATCAATCCAGTGGCATTTACTAACGATATATGCTCTCCAACCTTTCCCGCCTGTAATTGTCGAATTAATGCATACATGTGTCAGTTGTTCTAAGTGACTAGATATGGTTGTTTTAATCTTCTCGTATAAATCATCAATTCGGGTTTCCAAACACATTTTGTTCATGATAGCTAATCCGAATTTATCAATGTTTAAAGCGCCAAACATATTTATGAAATTGGAGTCTTCGATATGATGTAACGGTGTCATGGTATTTATGAAATAATTTGTGATATCATTATTGAAATGTTTTTGCTTAGCTGTATCTGTGTCGTAAATCTTGAGGGCACACGAACAACTGGAATGGACACATCCATTGTCACAAATATTTGCGCACACAGATAATTTTTCGTCACACTTACTGGACAATTTAGGCATATTTTGTTTTTCTGACGACATTTGCAAACACCGTAACGTCTAACACTTTGTATTGTTTAGTGGTCACTGGTGATCGACGACGTGGCGGTAAACACAGCTTGTGTACAGTGGTGTGATACGTGTCAATGTGCGCGATACACTGATTATGGCCCGATAGCTGCTTATCCATATCATCTATTGTAATCAAATCGTGATAACATATTTGCCAATTATTTATATTTGCGATAAATGAATATAAACAATTTATTTCTTTACATAGACTAACACAATCGCAAAACGATTATTATGGTAACTGTCATGGGTTTGTTTTCCGACAATATAATATGTGTGATACACAAATATCTGTTTTAGTAAGTCATTAACACTGAACATGTTTTTTTAAGCTGGAAGTTATCTAAAAAAATGGACACACATTTATATTACTTATTTTTCCACAGGGAAAAATGCTAGATAGCTTCACAAAGAGCATTATAAGCGTGAAGTCCCGTCCGAACGCGAACTATATCAAGGGTAGTAGCGAGCTGCTCGCGCAGTTGAGTGCGGACGATGTTCGTGACGCGCTACTGCCCGCGCTCGCCAAGGCCATGCTGCGCAGTCCTGAGACCATCGTGCAGGCTGTCGGAGAGGTCTTCGCGAGTCTTAATGTAGACCTCGATGGATTAGCGGTCGATATCGGCAAGAGTTTAATAGGTAAGTTCATTGTAACAGCGCCCAGCTAGCAGGTTCTAAAAGTTATTGTCTGTTCCCGGCTTGGTTTACTATTATCATTACTGTTTGACTCCTTTAGGTTATAGGTTTATGTATTACATACCTAAACCTTCCTCTCAAAGTATAACAGTGAAAACCGCATTTAAATCCATTGAATGAATTCGTCGCAAGCTGTCGTACAGTGAGCACGCGTTACTTTTGGAGTGAGTTTTAAATTGTTTCTTTTGTTTCTGTCTTCGAGTAACTGTCACGAGATGGAGGAGAACAATAGTGACGAGGACTTAAGCGATTCGGATTTTATCGAGCAGTGTGTGCAAAAGCTGAACGTACCCGCGTTTGAAAATACGTCAAGAAATAAAAGCGTATTGAAGAGGAAAGAAAGAGAAGAGAACAGCGGAGAAGGACAAACAAACAGTGATGAGATTGATTTCATTACTGTAACTCATAGAAAACCTAAACGGCGGCTTAGGAGCGATTCTTGTGTGGCAGAAATGGATATGAGGGTAGACATAGAAAAAAATATTGAAGACGTAGTTTTGGCTGAAAACCACGAAGTTTGTATTACCGCCTTAGAAAACCTACCTAAACAAATTGCTATGGCGAAATTGCTAAGATCGCTTAATATTACTGGCATTGCAGGTGTGAAATACAAGTATGTAAACAAAGTATTAATTTCATTTTTTAAAAAAGAAGATGCTATAAAACTGATTGAATGCGATAAAATTAAAGAGATGGGAATGCGGTGTCAGTTTACAAATGAACTAAACATGATCTATGGGGTAGTGAAAGGAGTAGACTTGGATTTAAATAATGAGGAGCTGATAGAAATTCTGGAAAGTGACATCAAAATTTTGTCCCTCAAGAGACTGAACAGAATCACATCTGATGGCACTTGGATAGCGAGTGAAGCAATAAAAATTTGTTTCCAAGGGGACAAATTACCACCATTTGTATGTGCATATGGATGTCGCTTTAAAGTTGATCCATTTAATTTTCCCGTAACACAATGCACAGGATGTTGGCGGTTTGGACATATTAAAAAATTTTGCCCCATTAAGAAAGTTCTATGTCCCAAGTGTGGTAGTGCGGACCATGACAACTGTCCTATTAAAGTAATAAGATGCTTGAACTGCAAAGGAAACCACTTTGTTCTTGACAAGACATGCCCAATTTTTATTAAAGAAAAAGAAATAAGAGCCATTATGAGTAACAAACTAGTTACCTATCGCAAAGCTTTGCAGTCATATCACATGGAGGTACTAAAAAACAAGAATATAAACTATGAAGAATATAGTACTAACACACCACTTTCTAAATCAACAAACCAAATGACTAATAAAAATACATACAGCTACATGGTTAGTAGGAATTTGGTACAACAAGCGGAGCAGCCTAGCAACTCTATAGCAGAAGAAAAGTCAGAAGAAAATAGTGTGATATTGACTAAACATTTAATGAATAAGCCGTCTAAGAAGACAAAGAATGTGTCAAGAAAGGAAAAGAGATCGGAAGAGTACGACGATTTTAAAGAAGTTGATATGGAAAACCAGTGGCAAGAAGGGCACAGTGAGGAGACTGGAAGGAAACGAGATGGAGAGATAAAAGATAAGTTTATATTTAAACAATTTTGGTATAAAATTAAAAGTATTATTTTGTCTAAACATAGTTATGAAGAGAAATTACTGTTATTGTTTAAACTTGTTTGCCAGGAATTGAAAAAATTTGTTGTTAATATGATAGTAAGAGGTAACTTATTAGGACAGTGTTTTGACTTCTGTAATGGATTCAATGACTCAGTTTAAACTTAACATATTCCAGTGGAATGCTCAAAGCTTACGCCCAAAATTACTGACCCTATCAGATCTTTTAGTCCGAGAAAATATACACATTGCTATTATTAGCGAAACATGGCTGGATGCTGACTCCTATATAAATTTAGGTGGTTACAATGTATATAGAAATGACAGGGATGACTCCTATGGCGGTGTTGCTATCATCGCACATAAAACGGTACAAACTTTCATGGAGAAATATACTGTTAGTAACACGGGTATAGAGGTAATTTGTATAAAGTTAAATAACTGTAAAGACTTGGACTACGTAGTGTCTGTTTACTGCCCATCTAGAGTACGAACACAATCTTCGGATTGGGATGAGGTATTTTCTCGCTTTTCAAGGAAAACATTAATAGCCGGTGATTTTAACGGACACCACACGAATTGGTCCATTAAAACAGATATTAGGGGTACACAAATAATGGACTCAGCCTTAGAAAACAATTTCATATCTATTAACAATGGCGATTTTACACGAATTAAGCTGGTTAATGGACAGATGCAACAAACCTCGCCCGACGTTTCGTTTGTCTCTTCTGACGTAGCTGTTAATTTTGACTGGAACGTCTCTAATGAAAACTTGGGTAGCGACCATTTAATAATCAAGATGTCGTTAAATATTATTGATGATTTTATACCTATTAAAAAACGTAATATTAAACGTGCTGACTGGAGTAAATATTCAGAGACTATCTCATTAAACCACGCCATCTCTAACTACAGCTTCGAAAATGTACAAGCCATGTATGACAACATCACTAAAATAATTAACACTGCTGCAGACAAACACATTCCCTTTGTTAAAACATATAATAAACCCGACCGAAAGTTTAAACCTCAACCTTGGTGGAGGCCAGAGCTATCAAATGTGGTAGCACAGAGAAGGCTAGCATTAACTAATTTTAGAAGAAGTCCAACCCCAGACAATCTTACCAAATTAGAAACTATCACGCGTAAATCACAATCATTAATACGAAAAGCAAAATCTGATCATTGGCATACGTTTTGCAACTCCTTTAACGAAAACCTTTCAGCTTCCAGTATATGGCAGGGCATGAGATGGATAAAAGGGTTTAGACAAGCTAAAATTTATCCTCCTAATCATAAAACTCAGGAGCTACTGGAGTCTCTAACTGCAGACTACGTGAACAACTCGGAACCCACATACACCTCCGTTAATAAATTATTAGAAAAGGACTTTTCTTTACAGGAACTACAAAGTTGTTTAAAACACAAAGACTCATCTCCTGGAGAGGATGAAATTTCCTATACAATGCTTTACTATTTACCCGAATGTGCCAAAAACTATTTACTCTCCCTATATAACAACGTTCTTAAAAGCGGGAACATACCTATACAATGGCGAGACGTAGTTATAGTGCCTATTCCTAAGCGTAGTAACGGTAACAACAATGAAGTTAACTTAAGACCCATAGCTCTAATTTCATGCATATGCAAAACACTTCATTTGATGATTCTTAAGCGCCTAGAATGGTTCATCGAAAAAAGAAGCACGCTTTCGCCATGTACAATTGGTTTTAGAAAATCACGATCCAGTTTAGACTGCCTATCTCGATTAGTAACTTACGCACAGATTGGCCTCACAGAAAATACACCAACTTTAGCCTGCTTTTTAGACGTAAAGAACGCGTACAACAATGTGTCTGTTGATGTAGCAATCGACATATTGGATAAACTTCAAATTGGTTCAAGTATTTGTAGGTATTTGTGGAGATATCTAAGTGAAAGACAACTTAAAATTAGACTAAATAGTAATACTGTAATAAATAGACATACAAACAAAGGCCTAGCTCAAGGAGATCCCCTCTCTCCATTAATATTTAACCTAGTTACTCACAAGATATGTAGTACCCTTCAAAATGTAATGACACTACAATATGCAGATGATTTTGTCATATATATAAGTAATAAGAACATTGAACAAAGCAAGATACATATTCAAAATGCTTTGAACCTAGCAGTACAGCTATTTAATGAACTAGGATTAGTAATATCAGCTAATAAGTCACAATATTGTCTATTTAGTAGAGGTCGTAGAACAAATATACCAATTTTAAAGATAGAGGATAAACCACTAATCTATTCTGAGAACGTTAAGTATTTGGGTGTGTGGTTAGATAGGAGCTTGAAATGGGGAAAGCACATAAATGAGATGGTCAGCAAGTGCTCAAGGTTTCTAAATATATTAAAAGTACTATCTGGCAGTTCCTGGGGAGTACACATGACGCACTTGCGAAGACTTTACATCTCCTTAATAAGATCTCGTATTGACTATGCCTCATTTTTATACGACTGTAGTGCTAAAGTTCATACCAGCAAAGTAGACAAAATTCAAAACCAAGCGTTAAGAGTTATAGGCGGTTTCATCAAATCTTGTCCAATCCATGTAATGGAAAGTGAGTTGCACATACCGCCTTTATTTGTTAGGAGACAGTATTTAGCTTACAAATATTCCTTGAAGATCAGCTCGTGGTCTAGTAACGACACACTAAAACTAATAGCTGAAATGAGCGCCCTACGTCGTAATATATACTGGCAAAACAAAAAAAAGCCATTACTAACACAGACATTTGACGATGTTAAACAAATTACTATAGAGTCTGTAGATATTCTTAAAATGTTTACCTTTGATGTGTGGTTATCAGATATTGATTTTAACAAATGTATTAGTATAAAATTAGATAGCATATCACTAGCTAAATCAAATTACGATCCCAACATCTTAATAAATAATGTCTTATATGAAATCAACACACAGTATGATGGTTGGCAAAAATTGTACTCTGATGGATCTAAGGGCGCTCATGGACTGGGTGCAGGTTTCTACGATCAGGGTTGTAGTTACGAAGCGGGGTTTAAAATTAGCGCAAATGTTTCCATTATGACGTTGGAACTCATTGCAATCTGGCAAGCTCTGTCCTATGCAGTAAGTAAGCTGTACACTAAGGTGGTTGTGTTTACCGACAGCAAAAGTGCACTGCAACACGTGGCTCGATGCGCCTCTGGTTTCAGAGGTACATCGATAGCTTACGAAATCTTAAAAATTGTATACCAATTTATAAAGAACGGTTCACACTTAAGGTTGCAATGGGTTCCAGCGCATATTGGCTTACGGGGTAACGAGAAAGCAGACCGAATATCAAAAGTGGCTGCAACAGAGGGAGTGGCTTGTAACTACACTCCTGATTACGTAGAATTTATATCTAAATTTAGAACACATACATTCCATAATTGGAATGAACACTTTCAGCTTATCTGTAAAGAAAAGGGCATATGGTACAAAACCATTCAAAATGAGCTTCCATGGGTGCCTTGGTTTGAAAATTGTAAGCTAAGCAGAAGCTATATTAAGCTAGCTTTAAGATTGCGTTCCGGACACTATCCATCGGCAAAATTTGCGTTCTTAATGAAAAAAGCAGATTCGCCGAACTGTAATATTTGCAACACAGTAGAGGACATACAACATTTGCTGATGGATTGTGTTCGGAACAAGCGTGAGAGAGGGATACTGATTAGTGAGTTTCAGTTAAATACACTTGACGTAGGTTTAATTCAGAGCATATTAGCACAACCAAAATCAGATGTTGCAAAGAGGCTGTGTCAGTTAATACCTAGACCAACTAGCAACACAAACTAAAATATAGTACCTAGGTACCTACTTACCTGAAGCTCACTCGTTAGTATCTCGCTATCTGTTATGTATTTATGTTAAGTATTTATATTGTTATGTTAGTTACCTTGTAACATAGAATAAGGCACGATGGGGTTAACATTATCCAGAAGGATAACAACCCCTATTAAATTTAAGAAATAAAAAAAAAAAAAAAAAAACCTAGGTACCTACCTAGATAAACAGACAAAAAAAAAAAAAAAAAAATCCATTGAATGGTTTTTGAGATTAGCGCGTTCAGACAGATAGACGCTTTCCAGCGATTTCCTTTTATACTATGTGTAGATATGGGACCAGTGCATGTAGTCATGTTATGTTATAATTCCAGTGAATCTCCACTCGAAGGACGAGTGGGTGCGCGTAGAGGCCGGCGTCGCGCTAGAACGTCTAGCGGCGCGATGTTCTCAGACCGCGGCGGCTAAGGCGCTGCTCGCGCACGCCTTCGCCGAGTACAACGGAGCGGGCGGCAAGCTCACCTCCAGCGAAGACAAGATTGCCGTTCTTAATGTAAGTATCTACGAATATATCGATATTATAATTCGACCAAATTATTATATTTCACTTTGTTTTAAATTTTTCAGCTAAGCATGGTCATCATTTCATCTAAATATATAACTTGTTCTGCCCTAGGGTGTGGGCACGTTGAGCTCGCTAGCAGTATCGGCCGAGGATCGGTTGTCCCTCTTCAACGAGACGGCGACGCAGATATCGCGCGTGCTGGACAGCGAGTCGCACGAGCGCACGCTGTGTGTGGCGCTGGACGCGCTGCAGCGGTGGACGCTGCGGCTCGACACCACCATGCCCGACACGATACTCGACATATTCAAGGTAACGAGCCGCTCCCGCTCCACAGTGCACACGTGGTGGTTATCTGTATGTGTTGTTAAGAGCCGCTCGTGCCGTGTTGCAGAAGAGCGTGTGCGCTAAGAGCACGACGCAGGGCGTGCGCACGGCGTACGTGAGCGCGCTGGCGGCGAGCCTGCGCGCGCGCGGCGCGGGCCCCGGCCAGCCCGACGCGCTGCGCCCCACGCTCGTCAAGGCCGTGGAGCGCGCCGCGCAGCAGCCGCTACAGGTACACACCTTATCTAGGCCATACAGTATATAATTTGGGTGCACGTTAATCGCGTACACACATGCGGCGTCCGTCCGCACTGAAAAGTAAAAATACTAGTTGTAAGTACGTTCGATCTGGAGTATTTATCAGCAAGCATATTATGTTTAGAGTGTGAGTGTAGCGTGTTGTGTCGCAGCACCTAGTGGTGGGCGAGGCGGTCTGCGCGATGCTGGCGCTGGCGCTGCTGGACGCGGCGCGCGAGCTGGCGGCGCGCGGCGCGGTGTGGGCGGCGCTGGCGCACCCCGACAAGCACGTGCTGCTGCACGACCGCGTCCTGGGCGCCGCCAGCGACGACGGTAACTACTCTTATCTACACCCACCACTCTACATGCGACTATGGACTTTATTGCCATTACTTAATGATCACTATTTAATTGTACACATATACTGTTTCCACTTGTTTCAATTTTAACATTTTTGAAAATCAAATTTATTTTTAGCTGAGCAAAAGAATTAATTAATATTGTATATGATAAAAAATAGTCTTTTTGTCTTTTTTTTCATATTTAGACTGAATGTCCCTTTCCCGCAATTCTCCCTATTCTTAGGCATATACAATCCTCTACAACTCTACAACAACTCCAGATGTAAAATATCCATAATCCTAGGTCTAAAGCCCGTAAAATACATAATATATAATATCTACCACATTCACACAGCGCCATCTAGCCCCAAATTAAGCAATTATATTTGCTTGTGTTATGGATACTAAACAACTGATATACTACTTAAATCATTTTTTTTTAAATACATACATATTATAGATAAATTACACCCAGACACAGAACAAACAATCATGCTCATCACACAAAGATTTGTCCTGGGTGGGAATCGAACCCACCACCTCTGGCTTAACAGTCAGGGTCACTAACCACTAGACCAACAGGTCAGTCAAAAAGAACATACACATCTGCTAATGTTGTAGAGGATTGTATATACCCTTAGGACATTCTGGGCAAGAGACATTCTGGTGTCAGGAAAGATTTTGGAAGGTGCATTTGGAAGTTAAACATGCAAATTGTTTGACCGTCTAGCACCTCGATGGTTCAAAGTTTGAATACTTCTGAACTGGATGAACCTTTAAACTTTTGTTAATTTTTGTTTTAGTTTCACTGCTTTTATGCTACGTTCATTTTAAATTGCCAAGTATCACTATAACATTTACCCCTTTATAGTCCTAATACAGGTGGTGTTGCTATGCAGGACAGTGTTGGAAAACTACCCGAGTGTTGCCAGCGAACAAAATTCACCGATTTATAGAGCATTTGTCCTTGTGTTACTATCTCCAATAAAGCCCGTCCGATCAACTGCCATAGAAGAGGTTAAATCACTCCTTGCCAAAGAAGATAGGTTCTTATTGGCGAAGAATTTAGCGATAAAATTAAATGAGGTGTTGGAGGAAGGGAAATTAGTTGGCGGGAAAGAGAAGACTCCACCTGAGGAAAAGGGAGGGGAACTGACGGGGAAGATGATACTAGATTGTGTTCAAGCACTGTGTTCATATAGAGGTGAGTTGATTTTAACCATATTATGGTAATATTTGACGACCTCTGTGGTTCGGTGGTACTGTGTATGGACTGCCACGCAGAGGTCGCGGGTTCGATTCCCGCTCAGTGCAAATATTTGTGTGCATGAACATGGCTATTTGCACTGGTCTGGGTGTTTCTATGTATAATATGTATTTATATACAAAAAAAAAAAGTATATAAGTATGTATATCCGCATTCTAATACCCATATCACAAGCTATTAATATATGCTTACTTTGGGTATAGATGGCGTTGTGTGGTTGTTGTGGTATTATTTATTTAAAGATTAATGAATATGGAAAAAGATTAAATTTTTGCTTTCATTTTGGTATGGCCTCGAATCCTAAAGTAAGCAAATGAACAGTTTGCCCACGGACATAAGACATGAAAAAGATAAAAATAAATTTAAGCAGAAGCTTAGAAAATATTCATTAAATTTTTATTAAAATATGTTTTGAAATTAGTAATATGTATTATTAGATAGACATTAGTAATAGTAATACTGGGTGGCGCAAAAGTAAAGACCCTATTTGGTTCAGCTATAACATTTTTTCTAAATTAGAAAACTAGATTTAGATTTTTTTAAATGTATATTTTTGCCATTAAATTTCGTACCATTAGGATTTAAAGATGATGTCTTTTAAATGGTGACCTCCAGAGTTGATACACATTTGAGCCCTATTTATGACATTTTGCATAACTTGCCGTAACACTTCCTGCGTTTCCATTTCCATCTCTCAGGGCATGTCAATAAGCAGAATACTCGGTTCTGGGGCACTGATAATCCGCGCATTATTCAAGAAACACCTCTACACCCACTAAAAGTTACTGTATGGTGTGGCATCTGTGTTGACAGAGTGATCGGACCCTATTTTTTCGAAGACGCTGGAGGCAATGCGATTACTGTCACTGGAGAACGCTACAGAACCATGTTACGTGAGTTTTTGATACCCAGTTTGGACGAATTGGGGCTGGAGCACATCTGGTTTCAACAAGACGGCGCTACGGCACACACAGCGCGCGACACTATGGACTTAGTGAGGGACGCTTTTCCAGGCCGAGTTATCTCTCGTTTTGGCGATTTGCCTTGGCCTGCAAGATCACCCGATCTGACCAGTCCAGACTTCTTTCTTTGGGGTTTTTTGAAATCTCGGGTGTATGTGAACAAGCCACAGACTCTCGCAGCTCTAAAAGAAAACATTCGTCAAGAAATAACGAACATATCGCAGGAAGTGTTACGGCAAGTTATGCAAAATGTCATAAATAGGGCTCAAATGTGTATCAACTCTGGAGGTCACCATTTAAAAGACATCATCTTTAAATCCTAATGGTACGAAATTTAATGGCACAAATATACATTTAAAAAAATCTAAATCTAGTTTTCTAATTTAGAAAAAATGTTATAGCTGAACCAAATAGGGTCTTTACTTTTGCGCCACCCGTTATAATAATAATAATAATAATATTGTACCACATTCACACAACGCCATCTAGCCCCAAATTAAGCAATTATATTTGCTTGTGTTATGGGTACTAATCAACTGATATACTACTTATATACATTTTTTTTTTGTAAATACATACATATTATAGATAAATTACACCCAGACACAGAACAAACATTCATGCTTATCCTACAAAGATTTGTCCTGGGTGGGAATCGAACCCACGACCTCCGGCTTAGCAGTCAGGGTCACTAACCACTAGACCAACAGGCCAGTCAAATAGTAGATATCGAATAAATTTTATTGTCAAACTAATATAAGTAAAATTACAGTTGTATTGCAACCCATCCACAGTCACGCCACTAAGCCGGTTTAGTGGAGCACTATTTTATTAACATACTTATTGTAAAACTGTAATAAATAAATAAATTAAAAAAATCATAGTTTGTGGATATGCTTAATTTTATTCAGCCTTAATTAATTATATTGGCCTTTTCTTTCAAGAATTATTTAATAACAGCAGATTTGGCGGCTTTTCATGCGATACTTATAATATGTGAAAAAATTGATGTAAAAAAATATTTTTCTTTTTAGGTTACCCAGAAAAAGACTCTCAAGAGTTAGCAATAGACGTGCTGCCGTCCTGCCACCACCCACTAGCCGTGAGCGTGAACAAGCGCGCGTGGGTCAAGCTGGTCACGTACCTACGACACGACCCTAAGAAACTTGTCTCTTTGTATGCGAACAACTTGAAGAACAAGTACATCTGTGACTATGTGCCTAGTGAAGTATGTGTACTATAATGTTATTAATTTGTTTAAAAACAAGGTTTATGTATCTCTTTGATATTGATATTACTCGCTTCTAAATTTCCACAAAAAAAAAACAATTATTTAATAAGCGACGTTTACCACTTTCCGGGACAGTATGGCTGTGATAACAATAAAACATTTATTGTGTCTACAGTAGTGTCAACGAAAGGGTTAAAACTTAGTTAATACTTCGCCTTCACACAAGAACATAATAATATATCCTCCGTGGCCGGGTAGTGTAACCACGGTTACTTCTCTCCTCTATTTACCTATACTTGTTACTTGTTACTTGTTGGTGGGCTCGTTGTCCGCATTTAGACCTCTTGGTCTTTTGTTGCGTCCGGTTTGGCTGGATTACTTCATCCAGCCCAACTCCGCCCAGAAGCGCAGAAGCTTCCTGGGATCTTCGCAGGCTTCGCGGAGAGACCTCGGGTTGCCGAGGATTTGTGCCCGATGTGTCATCACTCCCTCGCATTCCAGGACTACGTGGGCGACGGTTTCATCGTGCTCTATGCATGCTCTGCACAGAGGACTGTCGGTAATGCCTAAAACATATAGGTGTTTATTAAGAGGGCAGTGGCCTGTGATAGTGCCCACCATTATGCGCAGGTCATCCCTTCTTAGGTTGATTAAGTGTATACTTAGCTTTGGCGATGGTTGTGGCAGAGCTTCTTTTGACTGTCTACAGTCGTTAGAACTTGCCCACTGCATCTGGTGTTGTTCTCGGGCCCATTCTCTAATCCACGAGCGGAGTAGACTCGCAGTGATGGGTAACATTGGTTCGGGTCCGATTGGTGGGTTGTTGGACCCTCGCCTTGCAAGCTCATCCGCTGCATCATTCCCGAGAGATCCGCTATGCCCCTTCATCCACTGGAGTGTCACCTTGTTGCTTAATGCAACTTTTTCCAGTGTTGAGTGACATTCATATATGAGCCCTGAGTTTATTACGTTACTTACAAGAGCCCGAAGTACTGCTGCGCTGTCAGAGAGTATTCTGATGTCGAAATTGGTTATCTTTCGACGCAGCACCGTTTCTGCCGCTTTAGTTATAGCTACGCATTCACACTGGAAAATCGAGCTATTTGTCCCTAGAGCTGTTGATAAACTGATATTTAGGTCCATCGAGAATATTCCTGCACCGGTACCTGATTTGGTCTTAGAGCCATCCGTGTAGATACGCACCTCATTTACACCCGAATAGTCTGTTGTCGATTCTTGCAGTTGAACATAGTAACTACGTTCAAATACCTGTTTTTTGGGGATCCTATCATGGGGCGCCTCGATTAGCGGTTGGTGCGCAATTGCCCTGCTCAGTATCTTAGTGTGTGGTCCCCGGTCCTCGTGCCACAGTCCTGCATGTTTGAGCCTTATCGAGGAGGCTTTTGCCTCTTGTTGTACGTACAAATCAAGAGGCAAAAGTCCCAGCAAGACTTCAAGGGCTGCGGTCGGTGTGGTGCGCATGCTTCCTGTTATAGCCATGCAAGCATGTCTTTGGAATTGTCGCATCTGGGTTTTTACAGTGCAGAGATCTGTTCTAGGCCACCAGATCACTGCACCATTGGTGATAATAGGTCTAATTACGGCAGTATAAAGCCACATTGCAATCCTGGGGGAAAGTCCCCAGGTTTTGCCTATGAGGCGTTTGCACTGCCAGAATATGATACAAGCCTTGGTTAACTTTTGTTCTATATGAGTGTTCCAGAGCAGTTTGGAGTCAATAATTACACCTAGATATTTGACCTCATGTGCTCTGGTCAACTGGGTGCCCAAAAGTTCCGGTAGATTAAGGATTGGTATTTTCCTTTTGTTGGTAAACAGAACCAGTTCCGTTTTCGATGGATTAACCGAGAGTTCATGTTCTGTGCACCATTTTTCTACGATCTTCAAAGCGGATCGCATTAGGTTGCATAGCACTCCCTCAAATGGCCCATTCAAAAGAATGGCAATATCGTCCGCATAGCCTACGGTGTAATACCCACCGTCGTTTAGACGACACAAAAGTTCGTCCACTACGATATTCCAGAGCAGTGGTGAGAGAACTCCTCCTTGCGGACAGCCCCTCGATACCACTCCTCTGGTAGTGGTATTCACCGTGTACCTTACAGCTCTGAGTTTTAGCATGTTGTCGATCCATCCACTAATGGTGTCATCTACCCCATGCTTTCTCAGAGCTCGACTTATGCTCGTGAAGTTTGTTTTATCAAAAGCACCTTCTACATCGATGAAAACACCAATAGTAGATTGCTTCGCTGATAGAGAGCTTTCAATGCGTGTTACTACATCATAAAGAGCTGACTCCGTTGATTTACCTGGGCTATATGCATGTTGTTGCTTATGCAGAGGACAACGTTTCAGGGCGACATTCCTTATTTCCCAGTCGCATAGCCTCTCCAGAGTTTTGAGCAAAAACGAGGTAAGGCTGATGGGTCTGTAGGATTTGGCCTGAGTGTAGTCGCTCTTTCCAGGTTTGGGTATGAAGACAACTTTGACTTCTCTCCACTGCTTCGGCGTGTATCTGTATGCTAAGCACGCCCGATACAGCTGTACAAGATGTGGTGTTACATCTTGGCAGCTCCACCTTAGCAGTCCAGGAAAGAGTCCGTCTATGCCTGGTGATTTAAACGTTTGACAGCTGTTTAGCGCCCACGCTACTTTGTCGTTTGTAACGACCTTTTGGGCGGTGGTCCAGTCACACTGTTTTGAAACATGTTCAGTTTCTTCCCATTCTGCTTCATCCCTGGTGGCGAAACCTGGAAAATGGGTGCTCAGCAATACTTCACATGTTTCAGTGTCGGATTTGGTGAATGTGTTATCCGGTTTTTTGAGCGATCCAAGTGTGTGGTTGTCCTTGGCCAAAATAGCCTTGACCCTGATCGCTTGATGATTTGATTCGATGTTGCTACAGAAACGTTTCCAGGCTTCACTTTTACGCGCACGTATACGTTTTTTATAGTGATATTGGAGCGTTTTGTAGTTGTCCCAGTCTTCCTCTTTCCTGGTGTTCATTGCCCTATTAAAGAGCCTTCTTAGTTTTTGTCTAAGTTTTTCTAGCTCTGAACCCCACCAGCGTTGATTCTGCTGGTGTGGTTTAGGAATGGTTAAAGGGCAGGTTTGTTCGAACGAGTTAGTAAGAATTGAAGTTAATTTACTTACATATTCTTCGATGTCTGATGTGCCGCTGAAACTGTGCTTGATACCCAGTTCTCGCAGCTGCATCTCAGTGATTTCTCTAAACTTGACTATGTTGGTCTTACGTGGGTTGCGTTTAGGTTCGATAATTTTTAGTTCCTTTGCTAGTTTATAACATAGGTACCTATGGTCTGAGGAGGAGGGCTCTTTTGAAACATGCCAGTTCGACACGTAAGAAGCTATCCCCTCTGATACTAGTGTTATGTCGATTATAGATTGGGCCCGAGACGTTACAAAAGTAGGTTCTGCCCCTCGATTCAATATTTGGAGATTAGTAGTAAATAGGTAACTTACCAGGTCCTCTCCTCTTCGATTTGATGTGGAACATCCCCACAGTGAGTGATGCGAGTTGGAGTCCACTGCGATGATCAGCTCCTGCTTGTGTCGTTCGCAGTGCTGGATGAGTCCCATTAGTTCTTGCGACGGTACCTCCTCATCGATCGGTAGGTAGGCTGAGGCCAATACCAGCTCAGGTGAGTCTGTACATAGACTGCTCGGAAGCCTGACTGCCGTCAAGTTTCTAGAGCAGAATTCGTTCATAAGTACTGTCGGTATGTTGATAGGAACCAAAATGCATGTACGCGGGTTACTTACGGTAGTGTCAAGAATTAACTTCTTGTTCGGATTATTGAGTCCGCATATGCGGTTGCCATTGATCCACGGCTCCTGGATCAAGGCCACGGACTCGGTAGTAGTCTCCAGCATTCGTCGCAGGGTAGCCGTTGCGGTTTTGCTATGTTGGAGATTGATTTGGACGATACTTATACCAGCATCATCCGCAGCCGTTGGTTTCGGTCCAGTTCCACTAGAGGGGATGACTTTCTAAGTCATCCCCCTCCGTAGTGTTGCCACTCGAGCTACCAACGTTGCTAGTTGTTGACTTCGCCTGTGACGACCCAGCATACCCTCTCGAGGTGGAAGGCACTGCACCGTCTTTGACGAAGTACTTACTCTGGTTGCCGGCTGGACTTAGCTTTTCAACCGAGTCCAATTGGCTAGACCAGGGTCGTTTGGGGTCTGGTTTAGTAGTCAGACTCAGCTTTTCAGCCGAATTCAGCCTTCCAGACCGAGATTTTTGCTGATCTGACCCCGCATTGCTCTTAACGGTCTCCTGCAGCCTTTCGGCCGCAGGTTTCCCGTCTGAAGCTTGCACTGGGCCAGAGCATTGCTTGCTGGGTTCAGGCAACTCATTTTGCAGAGCACCACCTGAATCCCCGAAGTACCTTACATAGACCGACCCTAGCATATAGCTCATACGTCGGTCTCTGGCGGTGATCTTGGGAATGTCGATTATGGGTATGCCCAAAATTAGGAACGTACCCATGTTTCCATTCCCATCGACTTGTCTCTCCGCATGGTACAGAGACCAATTCAGCACGTCCACCCAGTTGTTTTGGCAGGCCAGAATCATACTAAGTGTTTCTGACACTCCCTCATACTCCGGGATGAACAGCGCCGCCTTGGCTCTGCGAGGTATGTCCACCTGCCGTTTGACCACAAGCTTGGTCCCCTGATGAGGCGACAGCATTTCTGCCGTCGTCTCGCGGAGCCAGTCCAGAGCTCTTTGGTCTTCACACCACAGCTTGAGGACGCCCTCCCCATGGTGAGCTTTGCCCCTGAATCCAGGAGCGTACGGTGCGACCGCATTCGGGTCGAAGGGTTCGGCTAAGGCCTTGGTGACGGTTTCCATCACTTTCCCCTCCAACGCCTTCATGATGCCGCCCGCCTGCTCTGGACTCAGGTCGGTAAATGGTTCGGTCATTACCGCGACGCAAAGGTCATTGGCCTTCATTACGTCTGAGTAACTGACCGGACCAGCTGTGCGACCAGGAGTTTGGCTGGGTTTTGGCTTCTTGCTAAACCCGCGCGGCGATAGGGAATCATCCGCGCGAGGCCTCTTAACCGGGTTGGTCTTGCTAGGCGCTCCACCCGAGTTGAGAATCAGCTTCTTCCCTGCCTTGCCTGGTCCTTTATGTTTTGGTTGGTTGGCAGCCACGCCTTTGAGAATGGTGGACGTCTCAGTTGGTTTCTTTGCCGTCACGAGGTTTGTGCTTTCGCACTCACTCGCAGGCACCAACTGCCTGGCTGCCTTCCTTTCCTGTCGAGCCTTGGCTTTCGCCGCTGCTCGATTGGTTTTAGCCTTATTAGGTACGGTTCCCCCTTCGGCATCAGGGATGCCTTTAGGGAGTGCAGGGGTCGACGACCCTTCAGCCGGGACTAGCTTCGCACTTTCGCACGGGACTGCAGGGAGTCTTACAGCCGGTCCTAGCTTCTTATCCGTGCCGTTACGTCGAAGTTCAGCTCGTGCCGCGCTTCGTCGCACCTTGGCTGGTTTTTTATGTTTGTTGGCTTCCTTCACTACCACATTCCATCCCTTTGCTGCCCTTGCGAACGGCGTTGGGATGGCCTCCAGTAGCTGCCGCATGTCCAACGGCGATCTTTCAGCCGATGAAGTTGCGGGTGGAGCCGATTTTTGGTCGGTGTTTGTAACAGCACTTTCGCACTGTACGGTCGGTTGTTGTGTGTTTTTTCCCTTATCCATAAAGGTGGTTTCAAACTTTCGTCCTCGGTAGCGTTCCACCCTCCTTGGAGCCCGCAGTAGGGGGTGCCATGTTGACACCAGAACTACTACTGAGGATATAGGGTCCGTGGTTACAGAAGAGTCGAGCCAAGAAACGCGAAGGGGTTCTTGGGCTGCCCCTGGCCGGGAATAACCAGAAGCTCACCCTAGGCCCCGCACGCTCCGACTGACTCCCCATTAACCCGCAACCCTAGCCTGGTGGTCCTCTGACGGAACACCTCAGCCGATTGATCGTGCCTGGCTAGGACACAACCTCCCGTTTAGAACAAATCCCGGCCCAAAGAGGCGTGTTGTCTAGTGGCAGTGAACTACTCCGCACCACCACCAGACTCAACCTCCAGGATTCCTTCATCGTCCTTACACGGGTTTCCACGCACGGCACAAACACGCGGGTGGCTATGAGCTTTTCAGCCCTCCCTAACCTCCTGTTTCTTTCGGAGATTAGGTCCGTGAAGTACAGCCACAATCCTTCACAGCTGATTTGAAGGGAAATAAGGATAGGATAGGTTATTAGGATGCTTCTGGAGGAGCGGCTGGTTCTTCTAGTTGTGCACATCATGTCGGCATGATGTGTACATAACAGGCAGCAACCACATGAAGGAAAAGTAACCAGTCTTACCTAGGGGATCATGGCAATTGTATGCTCCTACCTAGGTCATTCGCCATCTTGATCACCGGACAGGTAACCAAGATAGAGACGAACCTATCTAAACTAGCGACCGGTCGCAAATTTATGTTGAGTTTGGCCCGCCTCCGCCCTCCTCTATTTACCTATATATTCCCTTCACTCTGCTGCCTGCACCTCCTTCCTTTCTTTATTTCGTCCCCTTACTTCCTCTATCCTACTAATCTATCCACTTTTCAGCTTCTTCTTCCTAATGGCGGTAAAGAATCACACAGAACAGGACAGGTACAGCGGTATTTTGTCCTAAGATCATTGCTTGATTATCTGCTAAGTGGATTAATTCTCTCAGAGGATGTTTGAGAGCAATTCTTCATTTTTTTTGCAGACATTTTCAAACATAGTATCAACACTAGTAGCGACTAACGCGGAAGTGATAGCCGGCACCGCGATACAGACGGCGCTGGACACTCTGTTAGACCCCGAGCTGCTGAAGGTCACCAGGGACGAGTACTTCACGTACCTCATGCCTGAAGGAGAGTTGTATGACAAGAGCTCTGTGCCTGGGTACGTATCACCTTCACACTAGCGGTTGTCCAGGGGCCCTACCTAAACCTTTTACAGCAATCTTAATATAACCTTACTTTGTCTCTATCCTTGTTTTTAATGGTACTAAAGAAAAAGATAAAACACAAAGTAAGAATAAAATAATACTGCTATATGAGATAGTGGTAGGCCCCCAGCTTAGGCGTTCGATGCACGTATACGCAGCGTAGACGCCGCGACAACCGCCATATGTTCATCGGACACCCACGCGGGACAAACGCTAGTGAGTAGGCAGCCTTAAAAATATATATCTACGAAAGGTCAGGCAGTATTTGAGACCATATTCTTAGCACTGATATGGTATATTTTTAAACTTTGATCATACGAATAGTCTAAAATTGCATTATGTATCTTATTTATTTATCCTTAAAGTTTACTTACGATTGTCGAGACATAGTGCTTTTATATGTATCCATTCCAAAATTAAATTAAACTGTTACAGTAATGAAGATAGTAAAGAAATGAATATGAAACGAGAAAGTAAAGCGTACAGTTATAAAGAACAGTTAGAAGAGTTGCAGTTAAGGCGGGAAATAGAAGAGAAGAAACGAAGAGAAGGGAAGATTAAACAGGTAAGAGCAGGACTACAATAATTATGTATGCAATAAGCACCTGTATTATCAAGGACATAGAGTTCAAAATCTTAACAAACTGTAATAGGCTTATAGAATATAGTGTTAGTATATAAATAATGTAATTTGTTCGATTATAGGTGCCACTAAGTGCCAAACAGAAGGAAGCAATCAAAGCACAACTGGCAAAAGAAAGTGCCATTCGACAAAGACTGAGTGCGGTAAGAATGTTTTTATACCCACGAGAACTCGCGCCTTACTTACTTATTAACTTACACGATCGCTCGCGCGTAGAGCATTTTGCTCTCACTTTATAAGCAACTTGAAATGTACCTATTACGTGCAAATTTGTACATCTTTTGGTATTTTTTTTTAATAAAACACTCGTATTTTACTATTTTACATATTTATTTTAGTTCAAGACAATCATAATAATATAAAAAATTGGTAAGAATCACAGGACAACTAAAATAGCCAGTCTTTTAAGGCACTTACAAAATAATAAAAAAATCAAAACCAAACATTTCTTATTTTTACTTTTGTACTTCAGTCTTCATCATACATCTGACCCTGGCAAATATCACATAAAGTTATAGCATGCTATGTACATAAAGTCGACACTCGCGTGATGTGGTAGTAGATCCACGCTGAATTCAGCATGAATGGGCCGGATCGTCCGGGGAAGTACTACCCTCTCATAGAAGATCGACTTAAGAGTAGTAGTATCCGTACTACTGCGTTTCGTTCGGTGAGTGAGAGTGCCGGAGGCCCAATTTCCCACCTTTCCCCTTTCCTCACGTCCCTCATTTCCTTCCCCTAACCCCATTCCCAGCCGCCATAGTGGAGGCCACCATACCAGCAGTTTAAATGGCTTTTGGTATAGTGGCCGCCACTTCTGGATTCCACTGACTGCTTACCATCAGGCGGGGTGGAGTCACTTTGGTAGGCTATACTATAAAAAAAAAAAAAAAAGATGAACAAAATGCCGCCCGGTGACGACCGAGACAACCAACTGCTCCTTGCGAGCTGCGCGGGTAGAGGGATGTATAAAACTTAGCTACTAAATGAACGAGAGCTCTATGCGCGTTTATGAGAAAACAGCGAGTGTTTTAAAATAAGAATGCCCACAATTCTATGAGCTTTGGACCCATATAAAAATTACTGTGTCTTAGTGATTTTAATTTCATTTCATAGACAAAATATTACTGTTTATAATCTACAAATAATTTACAATTGTTTATGCAGGTTCAAGAGAATTCAGTTATTTTGTTGTTGAAATTGAGGTTATAAAATACGATTTGACTCCTTCCAAATAAATTTTCACTTACGTTTTGTGAATTCAATATATTAAAAAAATAAGCTTTTTTGTTTGTTTTGTTTACTTGTGATTTATTAGGATTTTTTTTACCGTAACATTGAAATACCAAATAAATATGCATTGAACTGAATCATAATTAATATCCTTCACTCAACATAATATTTTGCAAGAATGTTGCCAGTTGTCAGATTTGTTTCAATATAATTGTAAACGATTTAAAATAGCGATACATCAAATCTATTCCGATTATTAGAGGTCATTTTAGAAATCACGGCTTGTAAAGTAATTTTTAACCTAATTGTTAAATGAAAAATAAGTATTTATGATTACAATTAACTGAAAGAACGTCAACAATCCTAAGAGATTTGGACCCTAAAAATGCTGTTTAATTTTCAATCACAATTTGTTAATATTGTTAATAATATAAAAACCTTTAGGTCCTTAGTAAGAAGATATCTCACATTTAACATGAAAAATGATATTCCTCGTAAAAAGGCCTTAGGTGCCTAGGTAGGTACTTATCAACCTAATGGGCGTTATTAGCCGCGTACTGACTGAGCGAGCAGCCTCGCGAGGCAGCCTCGGGCGTTTGCTTCGCAACGTTTACCGCGCGAGGCAGCCTCTCGGTCTGTATTAAATATGCATGAGGCAGCCGCGCGCGGCAAAGCCGAGCCGGAGCGAGGCTGAGCCGCCGAACGATTCGAACGCTCAGTGGTGACTCACAAGTCGAACAGAGGCCACACGAGCGTAGCGCATAATCAGTTCTGCTCAAGATTGTCATGAGACCGTGCGTTCGAAAGGCTATCGCCACAACTGCTTTTATACTACTTAATGATTTCCGTGTTCGTCGAACAAGCGAGGCAAAACACAACCGTCTGGCAAACTTACTGAGGCGCTTTTGAGCAGGGACAAAAACGGACAACGTTTGGCTCGGGCCGCGGCACGCTCGGGCGAGGCACGTCTTGACCGACCGAGGATTTGCCTCGCGCGGCTGTCTCGCGAGGCTGCTCGCTCAGTCAGTACGCTGCTATTAGCGAATGTTGTAAAAGACAATTACGATTCCAGTTGCATAGGCGAAACACTGCTGTTAGTATTGCTGTTAGTATATATTATCTTTAGGTGTAATTATTGCAGCATAATTTACATTATGGCCGTACAAGAAATTCGAATCGATCATGACTTATCATTGGTTAATTTGTAGTTTGAGTATTATCCTATTATATTAAATATGCATCTATGGATGACATGAGTTTTGGTGAACGATAAAGATAAAGATAAAAAGATTTTTATTTGCTAAGACACATGTAGTACATAATAAAAACACTGATAGCATGCTTATTATAGGTGGAATAAAATAAATTGTATCAACATGTCTGACCATTGCTGGTTTACAAATATAAAAGCTTAAATAAATCATTAACATTGAAAGTATTATTTCATAAATCATATTTGAGTAAACGTCAATAAATAATAACAAGCAAAATAGAAAAACAATATGTCAGAAAAAATAAGTACAGTCATTAATTACAAATTTTTATCCATACATAGTAAAATAAATCTGTTGAAAAAGTAGTATCAAATAAAATTGAATATTTTTTATAAACATTTGTCTTTCAGGAAGTCATCAATTTTTTTTTTTTTTTTTTTTTTTTTTTTCACACACCGTCATCTAGTCCCAAGCTAAGCAGAGCTTGTGTTATGGGTACTAGATGACTGAAATATAATACATATACATACTTTTTTTTTGTAAATAAATACTTAGAATACATAGAAAACACCCAAACTGAAGACAAATACAAATGTTCATCACACAAATGCTATAATAATATTTTTCAGTTAAGGTTTTTTTTAAATGTTTTGTTAAATTGGTCTGTATTTAACATTTTAATATTGTTTGGAATCTAATATATAAAATTCTCGTGTCACGGTGTACGTTATTGAACTCTTCCGAAACGGCTCGACCGATAAAAAAATAAAGCTTAATTTTTTAATTTATTGAATTTGCTGCACGCTGCCATTAAATGGGTCCATATTTTGGCATTCTTCTTTGCGTGAGCAAAATGCTCATAGCGCGAGTGTTCGCGGATTAAAGTTATTCTAGGTAAAAAAGTCTAGTTGACGTCATTATTTAGCTTCATTATGTATGGTCTGAAAAATATGAAGTATAAAAATGCTTGGTACTATAGGATATAAAAGTGTAACTTTTTGAACACTTTTTATTTGCGTTAATATATAATGGGAATAGAGTCAGCAATATTGTCAAAGCGTACTCGCAATGATTAGAGCAGGCAATAAATTGACTTTGGTCCCCGTGCACGCGCAGCTAAACGTGCGCGTGAGCATCGCCGTAGAGCTGTTGTGGGCGGTGCAGCGCGGCGGCGGCGGGGGCGGCGCGGCGCTGAGCCGCGCGGCGCGGCGCGTGGTGTGGGCGGCGCTGGGCGCGCTGCGCAGCCCGCTGGCCGCGCCGCCGCTCGCCGCCGCCTACCTGCGCCTGCGCACCGCGCTGCTGCCGCACCACTGCGCGCTCGCTGACACCGTGGCCCGCCTCACCGTCAGGTGCGCACGCTACACTACACCTATACTGTCTACTATCCTATTTATATACAGTCGTGGTCAACTAATTAGGGACATTCAAGATAGTAAAGAGCAATAACCGGTTATGTACATATAAATATGAAACCCTATTGATTTCTCAGCATCTATTATTTGCATAATTTGGTCCGATTATTATGCTATAAATGGCTGTAAATAAAATATTAAATAAATAGAAAAAAGTATTTTGCATCAAAAGTTAAACATGTATTCAATTTTAAGGTATAATTCTGTAGCTGGACATTAAGAACAGTAAAGTGTAATGAAAAATAGATTTAAACAAAACTAATAATCTAACGGTGCTCGATTGGGTTTAGGTCCGGGCTATTTGCTAGCCAATCTAGCACCGATACTGACTGACTGTTAAGAGACGACTAAACTGAACGGGCGGTATGTTCGGGGTCGTTATCATGCTGAAACATTGATAAAAAAAGGAGATGCTCCTCAGCATAGGGAAGCATAGTTTCCTCCGATATTGCCTTATTGCCACTCCACGTCCAAAATGAACCCCACATTTTAATATTTCCACCGCCATGTTTCACCTGCTTTTTTGTGAATCTTGGATTCATTTCCGCTTTTACAGGACGCCGTACGTATTGCCTTCCATCTGAAGAAATCAAATTAACCTTGGTCTCGTCAGAGAATAATACATGTTGCCATTGGGCGTAGGTCCAATGTCCATATTTACGTGCAAACGCCAAACGAGCATTTCTATGTTCTTTCTTCAACAACGGTACTTTGCAAGCCACTCTTCCGAACAACCCTGCTTCTACCAGACGTCGTCGAACGGTCCTCGCTGATACACCGGCTCTTTCGTCTGCCCCAAACAATTCGTGTTTAATTAAAATAGAGCCTAGAAACGGATCTTTCTTAGCTAAACCTGGTTATCATTCTATCTTTTTGCAGAGTTGTTTTTCTCAATCTTTTTGTTCTGGGCACATTGCGCCTGAAATGTTGCACTGCATTGCATACCATAGTTTTTGAACAATTTAAATGTTCTTCTATCCTACGGTATGACCAACCTCGCTCGACAAACTTTATGATAATTTTTCGTAAGTAGTGTTGGATCGCAACTTTTATTTAGGGTAATTTTTCTTTAAAATAATTCTCAAAACATAAAATAAAATCTGGATTGCTGCCAAAACTACCACGAAACAATAAGAGAAGAAATAAAAAAGTATTGAGATTCAAATTTGGAAAATAGAACGCAATATCTCAGTGTCCCTAATTAAATGGCCAGCCAGCGTTCTTGAACAAATAGCACTATGATAATCTATCAGCTATACCGTAAAGAGGTTACATTATAGTCGGATACATCAATGACTAATTATACTTACATGTAAAAGATATGGAATATTGTTAAGACTAGTTGGAAAATAAAAAATAAAGTCTAAATTTGGCTTAACTAGAGATGTCCCTAATTAGTTGACCGCGACTGTACACCAATTTACAATAATATATTACATAATAATATAACAGATTCATTAATGAAAACTGCATTAAATTTGCTGTATTATTTTAAAAATGATGGAGTCCATGTACATACTTATATAATTTCAAATTTTAATTTCACATATCAGTAAAGGAGAAGTGACCAAATTAACATCTAAACATATTTGCGTGGTTAATCCACAAAATATGATGGAGACAATTCAATATGATGATATGATATAAAATATCAATCAACTATACTCAATATAAAAATATTCTTGTATAAAAATAATACAAATTTTCTAGGTTACACAAACCACAATGTGACTTAGAGCCGTCCTGGGAGGACGATGAACTGGAAGGTGCGACGAGACGCACCATCAACATGATCTACACCATCACCTCATCGGGGAAGAGCCACAACAATGAAACCAACCACAAGACTAACCACTTCACCGCACCCGGCTTCTCCTATGTGTTCCCTCTACTCAAATTAGGTATGTAATCTACAAATGTAATAATGTTTACGTATTAGCTTCTTTGATTACTGCTCTGCTCCCATCGCCAAGAACGTGATGTTACATCCTATAACCTTCCTCAAAAACTGGGCTATTAAATGCAAAAAGAATTATTCAAATCCAACTTGTAGTACCAGAGATTAGCGCGTTCAAACAAACAAACTCTTCCGGTTTATATAATAGTCTACATAAAAAAGTAGCTGATGTTTTAGAACGAATGTTTTAATAGATTTGATATTTCAGGTTTATCTGGACCCGCGGGGCGGTCAGACGAGACCATGATGTTGAACGGTCTATCGATAATAGCTGAGCACGCCGCCCTACGCGTTGATAACGATCTGATGCATCCCTCACTGTTCCCCATCGACCACATGTTCCGTCTGCTCATCGATCTCATCAGTTAGTATAAAAATATTTAATATGTGCCTTGTAGAATGAAAATATAATGTATAGTCGACCATAAAGTTGCATTACCACCCTTAGAGTAAATATCGTTTGCATAACAATAAGGTCTATTTTTGCTTGCAAGCTACCTCAGTTTAGTGACAGTTGTTACTTTCATAATGAGTCTTATTGAACTTTATTTTTGATGGTTTTTTTTCTTAAAAGTGGTAAAGCAAATATTTGATCGACTATACGGTATACCACTATTAAAGGTGAAAAGGCTTTCCCTATAAAATAAAATCTGCGGTCAGTAATTGATTTTAGACATGTCCAACAGGGTGATAGAGAAACGCTCCCGAAAATGAATACTGCAGTCTTAAATCAGGCGTCACCTATACTTGATTTTTTAATGTAGGAATGTGATGACATTTAAGATAGTGCAGTCACAGATTACGTGCTACATGCATGTTAATATGTATTTGATAGTCAAGGTACGAGCTCGTATTATTGTATCTATGTACATGGTCTTTCTAACATTTTTATTCGTTCTCTGTGACCATCTCAAAAGAGAAAAATGGGCTGAAATTTAGAGTAGAGTGAAGTAAACGTATACTCCCTTAGGCAGCACGAGCGGGCGCGTGCAGGCGGCGTGCACCGTCGCGTTGTTGGAGACAGCGCAGTGCGCGGCGCGCGGCATGCTGTCGCTCGACGACGTCACCTGCCTCATGGACGGCTTGCAGAACCCGCTCGAGGTATGTATAGAACAGAACAGCAGACGAATGGTGACCACCATTTCTGGATTCCACTGACTGCTTACCATCAGGCAGAGTGGAGTCACTTTGGTAGGCTAATACAAAAAAGACGCTCATACGCGGTTGTAAAGGTCAGCCGTTAAGTGTCAGCAGCGCGCCCGTCGTCGCGCTCGGTATGACGCGACGTAGTGCACGTAGCACGAGCGGGTACGTGTAAGCTGCGTGCACGTACATAGCAATAATACTCGTGCATTTTATTAATAGTGTGCTACGTTTATTTTACTTCTTTCTGATTAAAGTGTATTGTTTGCAGGTAGTACGTGATGCGGCTTTGCGCGCACTACTGTGCGTAGCCGAGTGCCTGCCGTGCTTGCTAGAAGATCCATCGTATGCGTTGACTCTCACTAAACGACTGCTGGTCGCCACTTTCGACGTCTCCGAAGATAATAAGTGAGTTCTTATAATAAAAGTCTAACCCCATATTCACGACGTGTACGCTGAGCTCAACTGGTAATTCAAACCGCGTTGCGCGCGCTCGAGGAACTCATAATTATGCCCAGTGAATAAAATAATATTGTCCTATATTACATAGGCATTAAATGGTATAAAAAAGTTATTATACTATCTATCATTTCACAGAAAGCTAGCTGAAGAGCTTTGGTCGAAGCTTCCCTTGGCGCAGCAGTGGAGCCGTGAGCCGGAGCTGATGGAGCTGATGCTGCAGGAGGTGCAGCACCCCGCCGAGCAGCTGCAGCGCGCCGCCGCCGCCGCGCTGGCGCGCCTGGTGGAGACCAGCGCCGACCCCGGCGCGCCCGAGCGGGTGCTGCAGCGCCTGCAGGACATCTACGAGGACAAACTGCCGGTACTTTCTTCAACTCGATTATCAACTTTATGCTCGTGAAAATAAACCTCATATTATTTTCTGTGTGGCCTTGACATTTGTTGTGATAAAGACGGGTAACTGTGTGTAGATGATCCCGGCGAAGCTGGACCAGTTCGGTCACGAGGTGGAGGCGGCGCTGGACGAGTGGGGCGCGCGGCGCGGCGCGGGGCTGGCGCTGCTGGCGCTGGCGCCGCGGCTGCCGGGCTCGGCCGTGTCGCCCGCCGTGCGCTTCTTCGTGGAGCGCGCGCTGGCCGACCGACACGACCTGGTGCGCGACCAGATGCTCAACGCCGCCATGGCCATCGTCGACCTGCACGGCAAGGTACCACTAACCTTACACTAGACTGACTCTATTTGCTTCCACTCCTCTTCCTCCGCCCAGCTGTGCGTGGAAACGCACCCCAAAAATTACGCTATGCCTAATCTTATGTTTGGAACAGACAGTGATTGGAGCGGAACGGCTACACGACCCTGCCTAAGTAAATCTTGATATTTTATCCCTATTACCTAAATACTTGTTCTCTTCAACAGGAAACTCTGAGTAGCCAGTTGCCAGTGTTTGAGAACTTTCTGGACAAGGCACCTAAGTCTGGTGGTTATGATGCGGTGCGACAGTGCGTGGTGCTGCTGGTGGGGTCTTTAGCGCGCCACTTGGAGCCCAAGGACCCGCGCATCAAACCTATCACGCTGAGGCTAGTCGCCGCACTGTCTACACCCAGTCAACAGGTCAGTTTTTACCTTTATCTTCCTTTTAGGGCGTTAACAGAGCGTTAACAGATAAGCGACACTCGATCGTTTACATAGTACAAACAAGCATCATCGACCAAGTATCGCTCGTCTATGAGCGATTACTTCGAGAACATTCTTGTCCATAACAACATCTTGATCAAACATCTGTTTTCAAATGCAATCACATTTTAACCTCTGTCTGTATACTCAGGTACAAGAAGCAGTAAGCAACTGCCTTCCTCATCTCGTCGGTTCACCAGCGTTAGAGAAAGAAATACCGACCATTATGAACAAGCTCATGAAACAACTGCTCACTGCTGAAAAGTATGGTGACAGGAAGGTGAGTCACTATCAGTATGTTACTAACTAGGAATGTGAGAATTTGTGTGTAATTTGATCTCAGGAACTGTTTTAGTACTAACGTCACGCCGATCGACAACGGCAGAGTTACGATTTCGAAATAAATTCGGAAGAAAAAAATTACTATTCAAAAATTAAAATGTGTTTTCGACAAGACTAGTAAAAAGCGCGCCAGTTGTCTGACGGTCGCGTCGCACAGCGCCGTCGTAATCGATGTGACGCATTGTGTGTACACGTACACGGGCGTCTGAACGACCCTTCAGCACGTCCACACCGGCCGAGCATTTGGCTAGCGAGGATGTCGCGCGAGCCCGTGTGCCTTGTATGAACGCGGCTAATACGTTGCCACCACTCACCGAGCTTCACCATCCCGCTCCGCCCACTGTCTGACCTAGGCAGCTGCAGTAGTGTCTCCCGTGCTATGAACGTGGCTACTACTTTACATCTTGTGTTAATCAGGGCGCCGCATACGGCATCGCCGGCATTATCAAAGGTCTCGGCATCCTGTCGCTGAAGCAGCTCGACGTGATGGGCAAGCTGACGGAGGCCATCCAGGAAAAGAAGAACTACAAGTACCGCGAGGGCGCGCTGTTCGGTTTCGAGATGCTGTGCTACAAGCTGGGCCGGCTGTTCGAACCGTACATCGTGCACGTGCTGCCGCACCTGCTGCTGTGCTTCGGAGACAGCTCGCAGTACGTGCGCGCCGCCGCCGACGACACCGCCAAGCTCATCATGAGCAAGCTGAGCGCGCACGGGGTCAAGCTCGTGCTGCCCTCGCTGCTGCAGGCGCTGCAGGACGACAACTGGCGCACCAAGGCTGGTCAGTTACCCACATCCTCACCCTTACTATACCAAGCTGTCAGTCAGTCACTATCACCCATATAATTATAAATAACCCTCCAATAGATTCTTAACACAGGACAACGGACACGCACAACTTATAGCGGCATTCACTAGCATAAGAACTTTCTAAGGAAACGGATTGATGCATTTTTGTACATTCGAATACTTAACCTTGAAATAGCCAATTACAGCGAGGCTTTTACGTTCCACGCATCCCGGCTCTTGTCCCCTATTTTTGTATGTCAGAATATATTTTCATGTGGTATCTATCTGGGGGGTAATTTATGCTCTCACCATTTCGGGCACAATTCCCCACAATTTTAACTATCTTGTTAATCTTCAACTTTGATCATTTCTTTGACAGGTTCGATCGAACTCCTCGGTGCCATGGCGTACTGCGCCCCGAAGCAGCTCTCTTCCTGCCTACCCTCCATCGTGCCCAAGCTCATAGAAGTGCTCAGCGACTCACACATGCGCGTGCAGGAGGCCGGCGCTGAGGCTCTCAAGGTTATCGGATCCGTTATCAGAAATCCTGAGATTCAAGGTAAATTGGTTCAAAAGTAACATAATACTTACAGATAACTTTTGACTGCACATAAGGCTCGTTTTCGCTCGTCAAACTTTGCTCTGCTGTGACGGTTTGGTTAACATTCCGTGTTGAAGCCGACCAATCACAGCCGTGCTTTTGCTGAGGTCAATATACTTTTCGAGCGATTTTTAATTGAAACAGAAATTGTGAGCACTTCATTTACTCCATGATCTCAACCATTACTAAATTAACAGCTAATATATCAAAATTATTCAACAGCCATCGTACCAGTTCTGCTCCATGCGCTTCAAGACCCATCAAACAAAACATCCGCGTGTCTCCAAACGTTATTAGACACGAAGTTCGTGCACTTCATTGACGCTCCATCATTGGCTCTTATCATGCCGGTAGTACAACGCGCGTTCTTGGACCGAAGCACCGAGACAAGGAAGATGGCTGCCCAGATCATTGGTAACATGTACTCGCTGACTGATCAGAAGGATCTACTGCCGTATCTGCCTAATATTATACCTGGATTGAAGAGCTCATTGCTTGATCCTGTGCCTGAGGTAAGTTTATTTATTACTAGTTTCCGCCCGCGACTTCGTTTGCGATAAATTAGGATTTAGTGCAAAGAGAAATAAATAAAAAAATGTTGCATTATTTACAATATTTTAACAAATTGTAGCCTATGTCTTATTCTGATGTATATGCTATAGTACTGTAAAGTTTTTATTGAAATCCATTCAATTTTTTGAAAAAAAATCAAGTTCAATTCAAATTCAAGGTTTTGCATGAAAGAGTAACAAACATCCATACAAACTTTCGCGTTTATAAGTAGGATTTTTATTACCGGCTTCGCCTGCGTACATATATTTGTAGTATAGTGTAGTTAACTTCAAAATATGTATGTATTGTATCATTTATTTCGGACTTCATTTAGGATTATTGAAATTCATATTTTACCGCAAAAAAACGTAACTTTCTACATGTCAAAAATGGTTACATAGATTTTGAGTTTATCCACTACAAATAAGAATGCAAAAAGATCGGATATTTTTGCTTCAAAGATATTTATGTCCTCAAAAAAGAACAATATTTAATTTTATAGTTCACTTATATATTGAAACAGACTACAATATTTTTATAAGCATGCATCTAGAACAAGGTGTTTTCCTTTTGTTTTTAAATTTCTGGTCAGTCACAGCAGCTTATAAAAATATCTGCAGGTTCGTTCAGTATCAGCTCGAGCATTAGGCGCCATGGTGAAGGGTATGGGTGAGAGCAGCTTCGAAGAACTCCTCCCGTGGCTCATGCACACGCTCACCTCTGAGTCCAGCTCCGTGGACCGCTCCGGCGCTGCGCAAGGCTTGTCCGAAGTTGTCGCCGGCCTCGGTGTTCACAAACTGCACAAGATTATGCCAGGTATGAACAATTATGTAATAATTATAACAAAATCGGTGTACAGATAGAAGAACGGATCGACCAGTGACAATGCCACCGGCCACTGTCAAAGTGTATATAACCTAGTGGACATATAATGGGGGTGTTTAGGATAATGTTTGCCACCAGTTGGCGCCACTTAGGTAAAAGGTCTTACATTCACAAAAATTCCAAATCAAAATTTATTCACAGTTTGAAATCATAAGAATCGTTCACAATTATCTATGAAAAATTAAAAGGCTTTGACAGGTGCCTGAAACTGATGCCTCAGTGCTGCCACCTCGTGGGCGCTACTTTAGAAAACACTCATTGCACAAACGCTTTATTTTATGTCTTTTCTCCATCTGTAAGCGTCATTGCACTGAGCCACCTCGGTTCTAAAACAATAAAGTACTAGTCTAGTACCCACGAATAAACTAGCTTCCCGTAGCGCGGTTTTACTCACGTCTTTGGTTACACTCTGATCCCTTCGCCAGTAGCGTGATGTTACATAGCCTACCTCAAGAACTAGGCTATCATATGCAAAAAGAATTATTCAAATATTGATATACTTTTGTTTCACAGATATCATAGCAACGGCTGAGCGTACAGACATAGCACCGCACGTGAAAGACGGGTACATAATGATGTTCATATACATGCCCGGAGCGTTCACCGACGAGTTCACTCCCTACATCGGACAGATCATCAACCCCATACTGAAGGCGCTCGCCGATGAGAACGAATACGTACGGGAAACAGCACTTAAAGCGGGACAACGGATCGTCAACCTATACGCAGAATCTGCCATCACACTATTACTGCCGGAATTAGAAAAAGGCTTGTTTGACGACAACTGGCGTATTAGATACAGCTCTGTGCAATTACTAGGCGATTTGTTATATCGTATATCCGGTGTGTCCGGTAAAATGAGTACAGAAACTGCCTCGGAAGATGATAATTTTGGTACAGAACATTCTCATAAGGCGATTATTAATGCTTTGGGTCCAGAGAGAAGGAATAGAGTGTTAGCTGGGTTGTATATGGGCAGGAGTGATGTTGCGCTCATGGTGAGACAAGCGGCGCTGCATGTGTGGAAGGTGAGTGTTCTTGCAGATTGTTTAATTACATGTATTTAGGTATTAGTGTGAAATTACTATAGCCTCTTTATTTACAATTTTGTGTTTGTATTTGTTTTGTAAATTTTAAAGGAACGATCTTTTGCCACAGGTGGTTGTGACCAATACTCCTAAAACTCTCCGTGAGATCCTGCCTACGTTGTTTGGTCTGTTGTTGGGGTGCTTAGCATCCACAAGCTATGACAAACGACAGGTTGCGGCTAGAACACTAGGAGACCTCGTCAGAAAGGTAAGGAAAATGTAGGCTGCACCGTTGGTCTAGTGGTTAGTGTAACTGACTGCGACGCTGGGTGTTGTAGGTTCGATTCCCGCAGAAGGCAAATATTTGTGTGATGAACATTTGTATTTGTCTTCAGTTTGGGTGTTTTCTATGTATTATAAGTATGTATTTACAAAAAAAAAAGTATGTATATGTATTATATTTCAGTAATCTAGTATCCATAACACAAGCTCTGCTTAGCTTGGGACTAGATGACGGTGTGTAAGTGTCCACATATAAAAAAAAAAATACACAACCAAGGAGTTCTGCCAACTTATCACGGTAGTAGATCCACGCTGATTTCAGCATGAATGGGTCGGATCGTCCGGGGAAGTACTACCCTCTCATAGAAGATCGACTTAAGAGTAGTAGTATCCGTACTATTGCGTTTCGTTCGGTGAGTGAGAGCGCCGGAGGCCCAATTGCCCCCCTTCCTCTTCCCTTACCTCCCTCATTCCCTTCCCCTAACCCCATTCCCAGCCGCCATAGTGGAGGCCACCATACCAGCAGTTTAAGACGATGGCTTCTGGTACAGTGGCCGCCACTTCTGGATACCACTGACTGCTTACCATCAGGCGGGGTGGAGTCACTTTGGTAGGCTATAATATAAAAAAAAAAAAAAAAAAAAAAAAAAAAACTAACTTCTTGGCAAGCTGCCAACCTAACTCCTTTGCCCTTGTGTATATGTAGACTAAAATAACACTAAATTTGTCTTCATCTACTCAAATTGAATGAAAAAGGAGCCTTATGTCTATTCATGGGACACTGTACTAATTTTATCAAAATCAGTTTAGTGGTTTATCCGTGAAAGTGTAACAAATAGACAGTTAATTTCGCATTTTTATCATTTTCATGTAACAAGGAATATGCTTGAAGTTTGGCACAATTTAACAACAGTACATTTCTTAACAGCTCGGCGAGCGTGTATTACCGGAGATCGTGCCTATCTTAGAGCGTGGTCTACGCTCAGAGCGTGCGGACCAGCGACAAGGAGTCTGCATCGGTCTTGGAGAGATCCTGGCCTCCACTTCCAGAGATGCTGTGCTTAGTTTTGCAGATGGACTGGTTTGTACCAAATATATGAAATAGTTTTACTGTTAAAACGCGATGATTATGTTTAGTACACCCAAAATCAAAACAAATATTTGTGGATCTCACAAAAAAAATTATAACTATTTTTAAATAATATTTTTATGACAAATATAGACGTAAGGTATCAAAAAATATTTGTGACACATGAGAATTAAAATTACCAACTTTACTGTATATATTAAATTCCTTTATACATTTTAAATTATTTATTCATGTGTTAGGTGCCAACAGTTCGTACAGCATTGTGCGACCCTCTAGCGGAGGTGCGCGTAGCAGCCGCACGTACGTTCGACAGCCTGCACGCCACCATCGGCAACAAGGCGCTCGACGACATCCTGCCGCAGATGCTCGACGGACTTAAGGACCCTGACCCTGAGGTCGCCGAGGCCACGCTTGATGGACTTAAACAGGTAAGTTTTGGTATTTAAAATCAATGTACGTCGTTGTTGACGTGATTTCTAAAAGAATCCCTTACTAGATGCCAAGTTTAGTGTCCCGGAGGATTTCGTAAGAATTATACAATAACTAGCTGCGCCCTGCGGCTTTGCCCGCGCGAAAATTGCTATGTGTTTAATTAATGTAACTCGGGCATAAGAGCGATTTTAGGGATAAAAAGTAGCCTATTTCCCGAAACCAAATCTATCTACATACCAATTTTCATCGAAATCAGTTTAGCGGTTTAAATTTAATATGGTGGTTAATTATTCTTAAACTTTCTAAATCACAGTGCAATTTTGTTAGTTTTTCTTTCATAAAGCCTTTTCCTGACAATAACAAACACACCAAAAAAAGAATAAACGAAATTGATCTAGCCGTTCACGCGTGATGCCAAGACCAAAGGAAATAGGGATTCATTTTTATATATATAAATAAATAGACAGTACACTCGGAAGTTAGTTTTTAGGACTATTAATATAATATCAAACTTATTCTAAATCTAATCATGTTATCATTTTTTTTTTTATAATTAATAAAAAAATATTTTTAATAATTATATTTTTTTTTAATGCCTCATATTAGTTTTGGATTGTGTGGTGGTCAGTGCTCAGTTAATCACTTTCGGTTTTTATGGGTGACTTAGCCCACTAGTCGGTTAACTCAGCCCGTGGGCTCAGTCGACTACTATCTACGCTTTCGTGGTCAACCCAGCCCTCACCTTCCTACGCTGACACAATATTTATTTAAAATTACTATCTATCTATCATTGAATGCTTGCCCAGTTTTACTTATACTAAAAATTAAAACACGTGAGTTTTTCTATTTGAAATTTATTTGCAAACTTTGCAAAATGATATACCTGTCACTCCTACAATTAGTACGAATCTAATGACACCTATGTTAAATTTATTAAGCCATTTAGGCTGTAGAGCGTGTCAAAGAAATATACATACATACATACATCATATTTATATACATACGCTCGGAAAACAATACCCTTCTTGACATCGCCAGTCAGCCAAAATTAAGTAAATTTTCTTTTCAATGAAATTATTATCCTTTCCCCTAAAAACTAAGTAAATAAATGACTACCTAACTATTTATTGATGCAAGGTCATATTGCGATCCATCTTATTGATATAAAAAAAAAAAGATATTCTTGAGTGCTCAATACACAATTCTAATAATTATAATAATTTTTATATAATATTTTTTTGTTTTCAAAGTCCGTTACAATTTCATTAATTTAACCATTTACCTCGATGACTTCATTTTTCTTATTATGAAGTAATTTGTTTTACTTTGTTTACATCTTTTTTCATTAACCATTCTCATACTACTAGGAGTTGTATAATATTAGGTTTTGGTTTGAGAAGCTTATTTACTTTGTTGTGCCAGCCTTCGATTGCATTATTCGTGCGGTTGAGTTGTTTGTAGCAAATAAATATTGTGTCAGCATAGGGGGATGTAGGCTGGGTTGACCACGAAAGCGTAGAAAGTAGTCAACTGAGCCCGCGAGCTGTTAGCCGGTTAGGCTAGTGGGCCCATACACAGTCATACACAGGAAAACCGAAAGTGGTCAACTGAGCCCGCGGGCTAAACGTTCCGTGGGCTCAGTTCACCACACAATCGAGTTTTGCTTACTCACTGTTGTTAAATACGAATGAAATGACCGATGTTGCGTGTTTGGTGCACAGATAATGGCGATCAAGTCGCGCGCGGTGCTGCCGTACCTGGTGCCGGTGCTGACGGGCACGGGCGCGGGCGGCGCGGGCGCGGTGGACACGCGCGCGCTGTCGGCGCTGGCGGCGGCGGCGGGCGGCGCGCTGGGCCGGCACCTGCCGCGCGTGCTGCCGGCGCTGCTGAGCGCGCTGGTGGCGGCGCGGGGCCGCCCCGACGAGGCGCGCGAGCTCGACCACTGCCGCGACGCGCTGCTGCCCGTCGTCGACCCGCCCGCCGTGCGCTGGTACGTACCGTGACTCGAGCGACGTGGGGCGAAGCCGCTGCCTATCGTGAAGGGAATGGGGTTGGTGAGGGGAATGAGAGAGGTTGGGAAAAAGGAAAGAGAAGAAATTGGACCTTCAGCACTCTCTCACCAAACGAAACTTATGGATACTACTATTTTTACGTCGATCTTCCATGAAAGGGTAGTACTTTCTCGGTCGATCCAGTCCATAAACTTAACGATTTACAAGTGATTATGTTCATTGTTGAGTTAAGTCAATAACAGTGTCCTTTGTCGCTCAGCATCATCGACACGCTGCTGGAGGCGAGCCTGCGCGAGACAGGCGCCAAGCACCGCGCTGCAGCAGCTCTACTGTGCGCGTTCGTGTCGCACTCGCGCGCCGACCTGGCGCCGCACGTGCCGCAGCTCATCCGCGGCCTGATACTGCTGCTGGCGGGCTCCGACCGCGACGTGCTCCTCATGGCGTGGGAGGCACTGCAGGCGCTCACCAAGACGCTCGACCCCGAGCGACAGATCGCGCACGTCAGCGACGTGCGACAGGCCGTCAGATACGCCGCCGCTGACCTCAAGGGAGAACTGTTGCCAGGGTTCTGTTTACCGAAGGTACTTAAATACAATGATTTTCTTACATAAAATGTTTCGTAGTCCTAATATGTAACAAAATTAATATTTACTAATTTATACAGGGTATCGCGCCAATCCTACCACTATTCCGTGAATCGATCCTGAATGGTCTACCTGAAGACAAGGAGAACGCGGCGCTGATGTTGGGCGAGGTGATCAAGCTGACGTCTGCGGCCGCCATCCAGCCCTCCGTGGTGCACATCACCGGCCCACTCATCCGTATCCTCGGCGACCGGTTCAACTCTAGCGTCAAGGCGGCTGTGCTCGAAACCTTAGCCTCACTATTATCTAAGGTAAGTTCAGTTAAAGAGTGAGTGTTATGAGTGTAAATGTAAATACTAGCCAGCGGGCAACAAATAGCCTTACTTGTTTGCTTTGGAAAAGGTCAGCTGTTGATAATTCTCCAATGTTAGTCAATTGCGATATATAAAAATATTTCATGTAACTAATGTAATATAATTTGTCATCAGGTTGGCACAATGTTGAAACAGTTCTTACCACAACTGCAAACGACATTCCTAAAGGCGCTGTACGACCCGAACAGGCCGGTGCGCATCAAGGCAGGTCTCGCGCTGTCGCAGCTGGTGGTGATCCACACGCGCGCCGACCCGCTGTTCGTGGAGATGCACAACGGCATCAGGAACATCGAGGACCCGGCCATCCGCGAGACCATGCTGCAGGCGCTGCGCAGCATCATCACGGCGGGCGGCGACAAGATGTCGGAGCAGCTGCCGCTGCTGATCCTGGGCACGCTGACGGGCCCGGCGCTGCTGGCGCAGGCGGACGAGGGCGCGCGCTGCCTGGTGGGCGGCTGCCTGGGCGCGCTGCTGCACTGCCTGCCGCCCGCGCACCGCGACGCCGCGCTGGCGCACCACGTGCTGGCGCCCGGCGCCGCCGACGACTGGCTGCTCACGCACGGTCGCTCCTGCGCGCTCTTCGTGGCGCTCAAGGAGACGCCCAAGGACGTCTACCGCGACCCCTTCGAGGACAAGGTGGAGAAGACCCTGCTGGCCTACCTCGCCAGCGACAAGATCCTCATCGCGTGCAACGGCATCAGGGGCATCGGGTACCTGATGCGGTATCTGCTGGAGAACGACCGGCCCGTCCCGCAAACTATCCTCTCGCAATTTGTTAGGGTGAGTCAAAAATATCTTTGAAATCTAGATTAATTAGAAAAAGTAGTACAAGAAACGGCTGTGGTCAGACAAATTAGTGGTTTAAATAAATTTTCAGATTCTTGCCTTATATTTAAAATAATCCAACTGGGAGCATAAATAACGTTAGTGAATATTTTTCAGTACTTGCTAAACAAATTCCACTCTCAACCAATAATGCAACCCTCTTCCCGCCTCTTATTTCACTGACTCAACATACCTACTGATGAGGAGGCGATCCCAGGTATAATCCTAGGTTTAAAAGAATACTGTGTTGTAGGAATTGATCTAATTTCTAATCACGTTTGCTTACGACACGCAGAAAAGAAAAAAAACAAAAATACATTACATACATTTTAAAATACATGTCTCATCTGAATCGTTTCGCGTTTATAGATTGACCGTTTAGGTGCAGAATGTCCAAGTTAATCACTGAACATTTTGCAACTTGGACATTCTGCACCTAAACGGATGGACGACCTAAGTTAACGTATAAAAGCCGAGTGTAACATAAGTATTATGTTACAGAGTATGAACCACCCTCACAACGAGGTGAAGCAGCTGATGGCGCGCGCCAGCACGCTGCTGGGCCGCTCGGGCGCGCTGCGCGGCGCGGGGGCCGCCGACGTGCTGCGCGCGCTGCTGCCCGCGCTCGTCAACGGCACCAAGGAGAAGAACACGTACGTGCGCGCCAACGCGGAGATAGCTCTGCGCGCCGTGCTGTGTCTGCCGCACGACGACCACTTCCACTTGGTGAGTCCTGACATCCACTCAGCGCCCTCTAGCTGTTACTCTTCTTCTCTCATAACGAGCCAAGCCTTGCTGATCCACTATGTCACAGAAGAACATCCTCTACTTTTTTGGTTTCTGGGACTTGCATTTTTGGGTTCACTCATGCTGGTAGTAAAGAATGAAAATGTAAAGAAAAGGCTGCAAGGTTTATTAGATGTGTAAGCCACTCTATAACAGTGAAACGTAAACCAAATGTTTCAGTTTCATACTTTTGTTGCCTGAAATTCTTTACCAGTGCATGTGTTCCCATCTCATAATATTGATCCTGGGTCTTTTAAACAGTTCTTCTCATACCTAATTGGTGTAAAATTAGCTGACATCTCATTCCAGTTACAATAACGTATTTATATGATAAGTAAATGAGTTTAATCATTGACCTTGAATATAAATACAATTTGAGAATGACTTCATACATGTATTATGTGCACCTGTTAAAATATTCAACTTATATAACACATTCGTCTACATTTTGCACACCAGATACGGTTTTGAAAAAGATATGTTTGAATGACTGTGTATGAAGACACAATTTAAGTAGGTATAAATAGGTTATATTTCATTGCTTCTTTGAATTTGATAAGATTGAATTTGATAGTACATATCAGCTACCAGCATTTTATTGCCATTTATGCGCTTCAGTAGTTGATACAGATTTATAATAAAAAAGAAGAGATGGAAGAATGAAAGTCAACTAAAGTACAAGCTTACTTGTTAGTGGGCTTGTTGTCCGCATTTAGACCTTTTGGTCTTTTAAAGTACAAGCTTAGACAGGATGACTTTTATTAAACTAAAGTAGAAAAAAATCACAGTCGGTCTACCAAAGAAAATGCTGTAATCTTAATAATCTTTTGGTTGAAATGATGTTTAAATAGAAAACTAGCTTCACATTAGGCAGCCTTTCGACCCAGTGGTCCAGAAATTACGATTTCTTGATCAACCATTACTCAAAAGGTTTGGTCGATTGTTGTTTTGTACCAGGAAGTTAGGCTGTAGTTTTATCATTATAGTAATGTTATTATGTATTGCAGCAATGTACGGCGCTGCTGGAGGAGGGCGCGCGCGAGGCACTTAACGACGTGGTGGCTCGCGTGCTGCGGCGCGCGCACAACGATGGACGCGACGAGGACCTGGACTGTACGCTACTCACCTGAATGTTGCACATTATACACCTGCTGCGACCACACACGTCTATTATTTATACACTCCTTGTAAATAACCGCGCCCACGAGCGTTAAAGTTTTAGTAATAAATTGACTGCAACAATTAATGATAAAAAGAATTTCTAAGAAATAGTTTAGATATACAAATAAATTAAATGTGCATTTCTTTTAAAAAAGGAAGCACTTATACATGAAGCTGGGTCATTTTTCTGCTGGCAATGTCAAGGCTAAGCCAAACAACTAAACAGTAGGAACACTACCTAAGTAGTGTGGCTGACTGTGATCTTTTGAATATAAACATTTAATATCAAAAGTTTTCAATAACAAATGGATGAATAAAAAACAATGAACATGGTTACTGATAATTTATTATATCTACATAAAAAATTTCATTATATACTATTAAATGCTCTACAAATTTTATAGACATACATATTAAATTAATAGTAAATGGCTACATGTTAGCTTTTTATTAATAACAAAACTATAGCATACGTATTTAATACAACAGGATTGTGTCACCCAAACATGATTGTGTCAAATTATCTCATTGATGTGTAACAGAAACAGTGATGTCTGAATAAACACACTACTTGAAACCTAATTGTTTGATTCACCTATCTGAAACATCTAATCTGATATGATACCAAGGTCTCACATATAGCCAATTACCTACTAGCATAATATAATAACAGCTATGGGAAAAATTACGTACATTGAACAATAAGGTATTATTATCATTTTATTTACATTACAAACGTTGGCTTCACATATTTACGGAATGTTTAATTGTAATTGTAATAATATATTATTATGTTAATAAAACAAAAATAATTACACCCACCAAAGAACCAAACTATAGTTCTTTACTGTCCTTTTTCTTTAAGAACCCTCTACTCTGCACGAGCTCGTTGCATTCTTGACGGGAGAGCTCCGACAGGGAAAGGCGCTCCAGCTCGCGGTCGCCCTCGCCGAGAAGCACCAGCTCTGGGGGCGCACCACTTATAAACTTCACTTCCAAACGATCGTAGAAGGGGGCGTCGTTCAATATGAAACCTTTTACTTCCGGCAAACGATTCAGGGAGCATCCTCTGCAACTCTAAAACAAAAGCCATGGCTTACTCTCATTTGTATCATTGACTTTCAAGTCGTTTAATCTTTCTCCTCATTTAATCCGTACTAACAAGTACTTACCTCTATTCTCGCTGAAATGATATCAGCCTGCTCATACGCCGCTGTGGTGGCTACAATAACACAAATAGCTAACAAAAGGAACTTCATTTTTGCAACAGTAAATTACAATTATGTCGTTACTTATGAATACTTGAAATTTCTGAACACTCGTACGTGATAACCACTGTAAATTTTTATTGATAAGAGTACACGTCAGGCTTTAATAATGTCTACTCTAAAATCGCAAGCAAATTCTAAATAATGTGAATTTATTTCTCATGACGTAGGTACGGAACGATTGTCAAATTTGACAGCAAATCAGCAAAAGTGATATAGTGGGGGTGGCAGTGCTGCCATTGACCCTCAGAACCGATTGTCAAAAATTACACGAGACAGTTTAAAAAAGCAACATTTTCGAGGCAAAAGTAACATTACAATAATAATTAAAACCTGAAACCTAGTCATACAATAAAAAAAAACAATTTAGTTTATTTCATTAGATCTATATCACTTTTATGGGTAATGATTTTTAAAAAAGTGTTAATTTTAACACACATTTATTATTCTATAAACGTGAAACTTTATGACTTACAAAAAAAACTTTGTATATTTTTAATTCCTAAAGGTTACGAAAAAGTAACATTTTGAGAAGTGTAACATGAAGGTTACATGAGAGGGCCAAAACTACCGTAAACTGTTACAAAGTTCAGTTCCGAGCGAGTGCGCGGTGAATTCGGCAGGACGTTTTCGTAATGGCTCCAGTCCTGTTAAAGCAACAGAAAATTGGTCTTCTTGTAGACATGGCCGTTGGCTCAATAATAATAAAAAATGAAAAACACGAAAGAATATCTAAAAATATAAAGAATAAATACAATAATCAAGCTTTCCGCGGCTTCCGTCGCTGGTAGCGTGATGTCATATAGCCTGTAAACTTCCTTGAGAATTAGGCTATCATACACAAAAAGAAGTTTTAAATCCGACTGTTAGTTCCAAAGATTAACGCGTTCAAAGAAACAAACAAACAAATAAACTCTTCCGCTTGATATTACAAATGTGTAGGGTATGTAAAGGGTGCATTGTGACTAAAGTAAAGCGTCTAAACGCTATTACACCTTTCTAAATCGTTTGCTAACTATGATCCTAACTTCCTAAATGCTATTTCACTTGATTGAATCTAGTTACTCCTGAATTTAGTCAGGTGGAATACGCGCTTTAAAAAAAACATAATAAAACTATGTTCTGTGTCTGTCCTTGTTCTCTATTTCTGTCTTTGTCAACATGACGTCGTCCATCAACACAGAGTACCATAGATTATACACTATATACTGAGACAGAGTACATTTTACATTGGTCCATCAATCAATGGGTCCACAGAACAAGTACTGGTCAAACAATTATTTTAAACATTTTGTGTTTTGAACAAGTTGTGAAGTAGTCTCACAAAATGGATAAAAGAATGGAAGAATTATCAAACTTAAGATCCTATATAGAGGACATTGATAAAGACTTAACAATGATACTACAAAGTCTTCAATGGGATAGAAAACATATTTTACAGGTTAGCTTAGAGTTTATTTACCTTACCAGTCCAATTCTAAATAAAATATAATTTCTTACTGTGCTATTACATCCAAAATCTAAAATATAATATGTTAATCTAAAATTAAATGGCATGCAATAAATAGTTTATATTATTTTCTATTGGACATATTCTTGTTTAGATTACTCTTAACCATTATTATTTGCATCTTGTATATAATTATTTCTACACATTTCATTTGACATAGTTGAGAAGAAAACTCTCTTGAGTTCTGTTTATAATTTTCAGCATTCTACATTTGTCACATGCAAATATGATTCCAATCACAGAGTGTTACTTGAAAGATCTGAGGACCATGAGCGGGAATGTTTACTCCGATGCAATGGATACAACAAAGAGGATATCCTTTTACCTGAACCACGGGACACTGAATCCAGCACACTTATTAAACTTAGTAACTATCTATTTATTAAAGACTGCTTACTACTACTGACTGTTTACCATCACTCAGACTTGCATCACTTTGGTAGGCTAATTAAAAATTATAAAATTTATTATATAAATTTAAAAAGCAAAAAGCATATAGCAGGTATTTCTGCAGAAGCTTATCTAAACTTCTGAACTAATATTATAAAGACAAAAGACTTGAGTTTTTGTATGTTTGTTTGTTCTGATTTAACTCGAGACCTATATTGTGACTGATAAAAAAATTCTGTCACATTTAGAAAGGTACAAATAGAACGGGTAACCGGGGTAGGCTATATTATATTTATAAAATTTTTAAAGGTTTAATATTTTAAATGCCTAATGCCTTCTGAGACCAAATGAAACTTTTGATTTCAAAGTAAAGTGAGAGCACACATAGTTTTATTATAAGCCCCCTTTTATCTAAGGGTGCAGTATACTAATGATTTTAGAGATATAAATGTAATTAAGGTGTACATCCATGAATACATGCAACCTGATATAATAATGAACTTTATCTGTCTGTTTGCAGGTAAAGAAGATATATCGCAAATAATTGATAATGCTGCGAAATGTGATCCTACATTTAAAAGAGGTAATTATTTATTTTTATATTTATAAATATTCCATATTCTTAACTTAGTTAATTCTTTCTTAAAGGTAAGAATGACATTAATTAATAAAAAAAATTGTAGGCAGAGCATAGGCAACTAACCCACAGTTTCTGAAAGGCTGATCAACGAAAAATTAACTAATCACCTGTTAAATCTCATGTGAAGTACCTAAAAGCATGGGTAATTTGATTAATTTGATCTAATTAGTTACTAACTACATCAAATTAAACTAAATATTCATGCTTTTAGCAACCCAATTGGTACCTACTTCACATGAGATTTAACAGGTGATTAGTTAATTTTTCGTTGATCAGCCTTTCAGAAACTGGAGGTAAGTCATTTTAAATCTAGCAGGTTTTAACGATTTTGAACATTCTAACTTTTTAATGCACAAACTATTCATATTTTGGTTTAAAATAGAGATGTTAAAATAATAATAATAATAATAATATTCTACCACATTCACACAGCGCCATCTAGCCCCAAATTAAGCAATTATATTTGCTTGTGTTATGGGTACTAAACAACTGATAAACTACTTATATACATTTTTTTTTTGTAAATACATACATATTATAGATAAATTATACCCAGACACAGAACAAACAATCATGCTCATCACACAAAGGTTTGTCCTGGGTGGGAATCGAACCCACGACCTCCGGCTTAGCAGTCAGGGTCACTAACCACTAGACCAACAGGCCAGTCAATATATATCAATGAAAACAAAAAAATATGCCGAAGTTAATCAAACATTTCATAGTCATGAGTATTTGAACTCTTAAGTTGAAAGCTGTAAGATTACTTCCATTTCTGAGTTGTAAAAATAAGTGCCTGCTCAACAATATTTAAATATCTATTCTTGTTGTTTTTGTTTGTTTAAACGCGCTAATCTCTGGAACTACCAGTCGGATTTGAAAATTCTTTTTGCGTATAATAGCCCAGTACTCGAGAAAGGTAGGCTATGTAACATCACGATACTGGCGACGAGAGCAGAGCAGTAAGCATGACGCGGGTGAAACCGCGGCGCGTTAAGCTAGATACATATAATTGGCAATTTGGGTGGCTAATACTTTTTAATTTTTGCAGTTGGTATTGATACTTTGTATGGATGTACACATGTTTACCTTCTTTTTACTGTATCCTTTATTAATAACTACATGTATAAGTAAGTTTTTATATAGTACTCTTTAAAAAAAATGTCCCTTGTTAAATTTGGAAGTTTCCTTAAAACAAGGCGTGGGTAGTGAAGAGCTGGCGCCGCAGACGCTGGCGCGGCTGCAGACCACGTACAGTGCGGACGAGCGCAGAGCCATACACGACGCCGTGGTCAGCGCGGCGCCCACCTGCCATGATCTTACTGATTTAGCACTCGTCAGGTCAGTACTTACTGAGGAGTCTGCCTCATGCAGATCCCTCACAAGGTGGATCGACCACCTCTCATAAGGGTGGCGGGCAACAGATGGATGAAGGCGGCTCATGACTGGCCAAAGTGGCGAAAATTAAAGGAGGCCTATGTCCAACAGTGGACGTCATTCGGCTGATGAAACAACATCGGATATATCTTTTTCTCTCTTACTTAATAATATAAGTATTTTCTGTATTAAAAATTGATAACTTTTCCAGCCTTTCGAAAACCAAAGTTTTACCAATGTCCAGATACTCAAACACCAATAGTAACTTTGTTAGACACAAATATTTATTTATTTATTGAAAAAGTATTTACAATATCATTACAGATAAAAACCCAATACGATATCATAAAAAACCTAAAATTAAAAACACTAATTACTAAATAAATATATCTACTTATCCAATACTATACATTTTTGTGCAACATCCTTGAATTTTGATAGGGTACATTGAAAAATATCAATTTCTATAGAAATAATATTAATAATTATATATAAATATAATATATATATATTTTATATTATTAATTATTATTATTATATTTATTTTATTATATCAGAGATTATTAAAATTGCAGAGATGGCATGAGATGTAAAGGATATTTAAAATTAAGTAATGTTCCAGCATGCGGGCTTTAGTCTGCTGAGCAAAGGCCTCTCCTATATAAAGCTCCATACTCCTCGGGTTCATAGCTAATGTGGAACCATACTACAGGTATTTTTATTTGGAAATCATTACTATGTTTACCATTTTCTATTCCACAGTTTTGGTGACAACGACAAAGCTCTTAAGTCGAAGTCTCGTACAGAGATCCTGGCGGAGCTGCGTGACATGCGGCGCAGACGGACCAAGTACCGGGTTGCCGCCAAGTCTACCAAATATTCGGATGTTCTACGTGACGTTATTAAAGTACAGGTATGAATAAAATATGATAAAATATTGTAACTGAATTAAAATAATGTTGGATTATGAGATTCAGTGTCTTTGTGTTTACAAAGCAACATTAATCTTAATTTTATTTGAGGCTAACAATGCTAGCGTATTTTATACTGGGTGGCGCAAAAGTACTGGCACTAAAGAAAATACTTTTTTTTTTTATATATGACATTTTCTGTCATTCTGTTGTTGAAAATTGTGTAAAGAACAAATGTAAAATACACTGAAAATAAACATGGACCGTTTTACTCCCCAAGAACGTGGAATAATTGTGTCAATGTTCTTACGGAATAATTCATCAGTGATAAGAACACAACGTGAATTTCGTCGACGATTTCCCCACCGTCCGGCACCGATTGGTCGCACAATTCGACGCTTTGCCACACGCCTTGAAGCAACTGGCTCAACATTGGATAGACCTAAGTCTGGGAGACCAAGAACAGGCCGTTCAGCTGAAAATATCGATGCTGTGCGCGAAGATGTGGAAGAGTGTCCAGAAACATCAACGAGGCGACGTGCCACGCAATTGGGCATTTCCAGACGGACCCTGCAGCGTATTTTGATGAAAGACTTAAAGATGTTCCCGTATAAAACTCAAATGACTCATCAGCTGCTGCCTGCTGACCACCGAGCTCGTCTAGATTACTGCCAGCGCGTCATAAACCTCAACCTTGAAGAGGATGATTTTCCTTCAAAATTGGTTATGAGTGACGAAGCGCATTTCCATCTCTCAGGGCATGTCAATAAGCAGAATACTCGGTTCTGGGGCACTGATAATCCGCGCATTATTCAAGAAACACCTCTACACCCACTAAAAGTTACTGTATGGTGTGGCATCTGTGTTGACAGAGTGATCGGACCCTATTTTTTCGAAGACGCTGGAGGCAATGCGATTACTGTCACTGGAGAACGCTACAGAACCATGTTACGTGAGTTTTTGATACCCAGTTTGGACGAATTGGGGCTGGAGCACATCTGGTTTCAACAAGACGGCGCTACGGCACACACAGCGCGCGACACTATGGACTTAGTGAGGGACGCTTTTCCAGGCCGAGTTATCTCTCGTTTTGGCGATTTGCCTTGGCCTGCAAGATCACCCGATCTGACCAGTCCAGACTTCTTTCTTTGGGGTTTTTTGAAATCTCGGGTGTATGTGAACAAGCCACAGACTCTCGCAGCTCTAAAAGAAAACATTCGTCAAGAAATAACGAACATATCGCAGGAAGTGTTACGGCAAGTTATGCAAAATGTCATAAATAGGGCTCAAATGTGTATCAACTCTGGAGGTCACCATTTAAAAGACATCATCTTTAAATCCTAATGGTACGAAATTTAATGGCACAAATATACATTTAAAAAAATCTAAATCTAGTTTTCTAATTTAGAAAAAATGTTATAGCTGAACCAAATAGGGTCTTTACTTTTGCGCCACCCGTTAGTATACAGAATAAAGTCTCCAGTTCCTTTCGCCGAGGTTTTGCATGTTGGGCCTTTTTTTATCAGCCTACCAAAGTGACTTCACTCCACTCTGCCTGATGGTAAGCAGTCTGTGAAATCCAGCAGTGGTGGACACCATTCCAAAAGCCAAATTACTGATATGGTGGCCTCCACTATGGCGGCTTAGTGAGATGCTTTTTCACGCCCCGCTTAAAAGACCCAGGATCAAAGTTGGGAAGATGAACACATGCGCTGATACTGAACAACATTGTCAGTTAGGTGACATAATTTTTGATACCCTAATGTCTGATTAACTTATTTTCCAACTCACACATTTCTTCTTTTCACAGTTTTAGTTATTGATATTATAATAACTCTTCACAGATGGAGGTCTACGGTGACGTACTAGGAGACACAAAACCTGATATTAATGCACTTAATGCAAAGATTGATAGATCAATAGACAGTGAGCATAATGAACCTGCTGATTTAAATAATAGTGAGAGAATAGATGCCCGACGCAATGATAGCGAACCAAATAGAAGAGAAAATAAAGATAAAAGAGTATGGCGACAAGATGAACAGAAAAGCAGAGATCGTAAATATAGTTCTCGAGAAAGAAGTCGTGATAACAAATCTACTAGAGATCATAGATATCGAGAACAATCTTTAGACAATAAACTTAAAGAAGGTACTGACAGGCATAAAGATAGATATAGAGAAACAAGATATAGAGAAAGATCTATAGATAGAACTTATGAAAGAAGAGATTCTAATAGACAAGAGAGACCAGATAGGGACATACATAGACATCAAGAACGACGAGGCAATAGAGACAAACATAGAGACAGCTACGAAAGTAATACAGATCTGTCCGATTTAGAAAGAGCTCGCAACTTAATAGTAGAGATAAAACGAGAAATAGAGGCTGTTGAACGAAGTGAAGAACATGGTAGAGATGACTGTACAAACACCGACTCTATTGAATTAAAGAACGAAAAGAGATTTAAAGACTATGTATCTAAAAGCGAGAGTCATAGACGGTATGATAGAGAAGATGCGCATAGAAGTAGACATAGAAAGACATATAGAGAACTTTCGAGTAAAGAAAGACATAGAGATGAGAGAGCAGATATGAGAAGCAAGAGAAAACATGATGATAGAAGAGATAATGTAAGAGATGAAAGAGTTAAACATAAGAAATATGAAGATGACAGTTGTAAGGAGAGTGAAAGAGGTAGAAGCGCTGATAAAGAAGTGAAAAAGATATGCACGGAAGATAAACATAAAATTTATTATGAGGTTTATAAAGAAATTAATGAATAAATTTAAAATAAATGTTTTTAAAATTAATGTCTTTCATTACCATTACACCGGTAGGGCTATTTTTTAGTTTAGTGCTAATATAAAAAAATAACAATAAAAATAATAATATTTTTAGATTTTAGTACTTAAAGTTTTCTTTTCTTTATGTCTTGAAATCGAGAGATTTTTGAATCACTAAATATTAGGTTTCACATTCACTCTTATATATTCTAACAAAAGTAATAACTTCTGTTGCAAGTTCACATTGCTTGCGAGAGATCATGTCTGGGTGAAATAGAACGTGCCAGAGTTAGCAAAAATAAAGAATAATAAGGTTAGCTACTCGCAATTAATAGCCAACTGTTTTATTCTATTGCTGGGTAACGTTTCCCTCAAACAGTGGCGTAGAGTGCCATATAGGGGCCCTGTATCATAATTAGTTGGGGACCCAAATTGAAGGGTAAACATTTCTCACAAAAGAAACAAATGCTTGCATTAAATTTAGTGAATGACTTAAACGGAGGAATCCCGCAATAACCGATGTAGGCTGTTGCCAACTTTTGGGTGCACGCTTAGCCCATGGAACAAAGGAACTGCTTTCTTTGAGTTTTGTCATTTCTGAAGGGAAAACTGTTTAAGTCAACAGATTTCTACCGACTTTAAAGAATAACGGCTTTCTTTAAACATAGGTACTTTAATTCTTGTAAATCCCGATTTTTGCTCGGTGCTGAACCGCTGCCTTTATTAGACATATTAATTTATTGTAAAAGCGCTTAACGATTCATTGCATCGGGATTTTAAATTGCCTGTAGTATACTTAAGCACCTGGATTGATGCACCTAGGTGAATTAAGTACACTATAAGTACGTTTAATACACTTTCAGCATTAGAATAAATTTCATAGATATTTTAAGTAAACTTTACTTTTTTACGGTAGTAGATCCACGCTGATTTCAGCATGAATGGGCCGAATCGTCCGGGGACGTACTACCCTCTCATAGAAGATCGACTTAAGAGCAGTAGTATCCGTACTACTGCGTTTCGTTCGGTGAGTGAGAGCGCCGGAGGCCCAATTTCCCCCTTCCTCTTTCCTCACCTCCCTCATTCCGTTCCCCTATCCCCATTCCCAGCCGCCATAGTGGAGGCCACCATACCAGCAGTTAAGACGATGGCTTTTGGTACAGTGGCCGCCACTTCTGGATTCCACTGACTGCTTACCATCAGGCGGAGTGGAGTCACTTTGGTAGGCTATAATATAAAAAAAAAAAAAAAACAATGTGCACCTGTGTAGGTGCATTAAGTTCACTGAAAGTCCCGTAGTGTACTTAAAGCACTTACTTATGTTGATGCACCTAAGTGGATTAAGTACATAAGTATATATAAGTACTAAAAGTAGGTACATTTAATAAGATAATAATAAAAATAATACATTTAATTTTTAAGCTCCCAAATAATTCAGAGTCCAACAAAAAAAAGAAAAAGACTGTCCAGTACACTGAAGAAGCTCTGAAAAAAGCTCTGGCTGATATCCGATAAGAAGGGAAGGGAATAAGAGAAACATGTACATGTAGATTGTATCAAATAGTTATTTTTTAAATATAATAAAATATTACATCAAATTTTTACTATGTTTGTTTTTATTAAGAGGCAAAAAGTGAAATATTTTAAAGCGATTTGTTTTAATGGCATATTTTTCATATTTAAATAGCGGTCGCAAACCGGCTTACTGGTGGTCATAAACTGATAAAAGTGTTCGTAAACTGAAGTTTTCACTACATTTTCACTTTTTCAGCATTTTAGGAATATTTTTGTATAGATGTATATTATTTTATGTTTTTGTATTCAAACTAGACTATATTTGGGACAAATTCACATTAACGTATACTGTTTTGCGTGCAGACAACATTTTTTTTCTTCATCTTAACCCAGCTAACTGGTCGCCAACCGGCGAAATGACCCTAACCAATTTTTTTGATTTAGTTAATCAGAAATGATTATAGGTATAAGGATTTTTTATAATTGCAGTTGGTTTTCTTTTTGTTACAAATTATTTTATTTTACAATTTTTAGTGATCTTGATGTACCTAAAGTACACTAAAATGTTAACTTAATGCACCCATGCCCGCTCACGGGTGCATCAAGTAAACTTTTAGTGATCATAATGCACCTACTAGGTGCACAAAGTGAATAAAGGTTACTATTAGTGTATTTAATTCACCTAGGTGCATCAATCTAGGTGCTTTAAGTAAACTACAGGTTAAATTGGGATCGAAGATCGGAATAAAGAAAACCACTGTGTTGTTATTGGTTGCTAAAGAATTTACAAACAAACTTCTAACATAGATTGCCTATATCAATAAATTACAAGAAGTAAATTGCTTTACACTACTGCAAAGGTCGAGATGATGAACGTAATAATTTAACTGATAAAACATTCGTGAGCCAATCCTCGTATCCATTCGTGACGGCCTTAATAAAGCTAATAAGTAATCTGATGATATGAAAGTAATGGTAGGCTATTCAACACGAAGTGTTAATAAAAATACGTAATATAGTACCATTTCTTCGGTATTTTTATAGTAGTTCCTCCCGGTTTCGCCTGGCCCTCTTTCAAATTCCATCCTGTTGCTAAATCTATAAATTCTTAGCTGACACCTCCCACCTGTAAATTGCCTATTTGATCTGCCATATTTCAGATTCATAGGTAAAATGCTTTCGATATTTTTTTTTTTAGTAAGCTTAGAACGAACATAGGTAAGTAAGTAAATATGCAGGCTCCTTTCGCAAGCGTAGGAGGTGTCATAAACCTCTATCTATTTCTTCGAAAGCCGTGATGCTATGTAAAGAAAAAGACTGAATGAACACGTGAAAGTCAATCATTTATGCAGATATTTGTAATTTCTGATCGATGCGAGATTAATATGTATCGATTCCGAGTATGTTGCGATTATTCACAATGCAATGCACCGGGAAACGTAGTAAGTCTCAATCAAGATAGTGATAATTCATTATTAATGATATACATGAACATTTGAATGTGCATTTAGTAGCAAATGAAATAGTTCCGCAGCCAGTTTTCAATGAATCTTTATTACAGTTGAATAAAGTACCTAGGTAAACAATAGATCCATGAGCCTACACAAGGTAGTAAGTAGTAGTAAGTACTAGTAGTCTAGTTTCTAGGTAGATAAGTACTTATCAGAAAAAAATACTATCGTTCTGTCTAAACAAACCAGTTGTTTTAGATTCTTAAACATTACATATAGGTAAGTATATTGTAGCTTTTCAGCAAATAGGTCTGTATCTCCTATTGCATAGCATTGCACTTTTTTACTCTCTTTGAATTTTATAACAAAATATTCTAAAGGGTCGGAGTGCTCTGGCTTGGTAGGAATTGCCGTAGCCCTAAAATAATTGAATTTTGAATACCTTCCTTGTCTGCCTAGTTTTATTAGAGTCAGATTTCAGTCTAATCAGTTCACCACTTTTCATAGTGTGTTCTCTGAATCTCAATAAAACAATTACCTATCTACTGTGTAACACCTAATTTTCGATGTACCAATATACAGGATTCTTAAACTTCCGAACGTTTAGATGTGTATAATATCTGGGTACCTACTAATCTGAAAAACAGTCACTTATCCGACTGTTACAAGTGTGCTTTACTTTGTATTTACGTCTATATCCGTGACGTTGCTCAAAAAATTCGTGAAAATATGAGTCACATTTCCAAGCTTCGCTGCACACTATTGTTGTGATTCAGCGCACCGGATAACAAAAAAATAACAATCTTGCTGAGGCTGTTGGACCAGAAGGCTTATAGTTTGTCGCGTACCGCTAGTTCTATTAGATCAACAATTATTTATGCAGTCCCATCTGTAGCTGGATGTGACTGTGTGGATAGGTACGGGTTCTTAAGGTATATTTCTGATAAAGACCGTACATAAATGTTTTGCCTATTTTTTTATCACTAGTTTTCCGCAGCGCGTTTTGACCAGCGTCTTTGGTTACTGCTCTACTCCCGTCGCCAGTAGCGTGATGTCACATAGCCTATAATTCCTCAAGAACTGAGCTATCATACACAAAATGAATTATTCAAATCCAACATTTAGTTCCAGAGATTAGCGCGTTTAAACAAACAAAGAAAGTCTTTCACTTTCCTTAGCGAAAGACGGTCATTTAACCTAGTCTCCGTCTTGCCTTCTTAGTTCACCGCCGTAAATGACCAAGAACTTCAATAGATCACGTTTTATTTTTTAAAGAGGTGGCTGTATGCGTGTGTGTGTGCGTTTCGTGGGTACTCATACTTATAACACTTCACGGACAAACAATGAGCCACAAACTATAAGACTGGCGTATCATCAGCGTGGTCTTTGTGATACTATTTGTTAGCACGGTGTTTAACGATGGAACGAGCGCACGCGCAATGGGAGTGTGACGCGTGCCCGCGATGCGCCCGCGCACCAGCACGCATAACGTGTTACTTGTTTTACTTTGTGTTCATTAACTAAGTATATCTAAATAGAAATCTGCGTTTAACTACTATGGTATGAAGTTCATGACGGTCGTAAATTACACTACCTACTCTTTAAAATTATAGTTATGTTGGCTACGGACGCCAGGGTTTAATAACCACCTGGTTATTATAATTAAGCGAATTATTTCACAACCGTACAATGTTGTGTTTGATTCGACGAAAAGTTAAAGAAATTTACATGTCAATATAACTGACAGACAGACGAACGTACTATGTAAATGATACGCTAATTACCTATTCATTTGCGTATTATATTTTAGGGTTCAGTGTAAGATCTTTGTCGTAGGCGGTGACTAACAGAACACCAGCTTTACCTAGCACTAGATATCACGTTAAAAGTCTTTGCCTTCGTCAAGAGTGGTGGAAATGGCATATTCTATTCTCCATTTGAGGTAGACTTATGTCCATCAGTGGACTTCGTACAGCTGACATGACCTACCCACACAACACCACATACATTACATTCTTTTTTGTGTGGTGAAATTATTTTTCAATCGAAACTGCTTTCGTTTTAATAGTATTTCATTAATAATGACAAGGATAATTTTTGTGAATAAGTATAAGTTAAAAAACAGGAAGTGTTCTACTAGAATACTTACTATTTATTGTGCATCAATTTACAAGCTTCGTGGTATAAATATCCACAGGTTAACACCTTAACTATAAGCTTAACTATTCTATTAGGTACAGAGCTGCACTATTTCCATAAACCAGATTATAATAATTTAGTTCCATATTTACTAGCTATATACAGAGGCGATGAGTAATCGTATGACAGTGATTTGTCGAGTAATTTCACGGAGAGTGGCCACAAATCATCGCTATTATACCTTCAGATACAATGTACCACCTTGATTGGTACACTCACTTTAGTACGCAAACTTGTTTATATTACACCGGTTATTATTTACTTAGGTACTTATAGAGGATCTATTTAAGACTTTACTTTAACGCCCAATATGCTTTATTAATCTACTTTAACGTGCATCATGGAATGATGCAGGACTTTTTACATAAGAACCCTAGAAGGAAAGTATGTTAAAGAGACTGCCGAATTCAAGAAGTGTAATGTTTTTCGAGCCTATGTGTGTATGTATGTGGGTATGGACGAGTATGTTTTCTTTGGAACGCTGTACTGCCTAAATGGCTTGATTGATTTTAACCTATGAGGTGTCATTACATTTATATTAATTGTGGGAGTGACATAGAGTAAGCACATAATATTTCAATGTAGCGTAACATTTTTTTCAGAGAAAAAAATAAACATTTTTTTTTAGTAACATTTTTTTTAAAGAAAAAAATGTATTTTTTCTTTTTACTTTGTTTTAGCCAGGCGGGCTTTTTGTTTCTTAATAATATACTTTGCTTGTTACATGTTAAGTAATCATTTAAATATTTGTTCCGAGTTTGGATAAATACCGTATTTTCTTAATTATTTGAATGTCTGTAAAGTTCCCCATGACACAACTTGTTTTCTAATTGGAGAGTTGTTCAGTTCTTGATTCTATTATTGTTCTACATATTTTGTGTACATGTACAATTGTACATTTATAGAGTTTCTCGTTATATGAGCTTGTACTCTCTCTTATCATAATTTCAACCCACCTGGCTAAATTTGACTAGTTTCATGTGAGTCTTGTTTATTGGTTTGTGTGATGTCATCGATTCATACTAGATATGTTTTGCTGGACCACGTTCATACCCTCATATCCAATGACGAGAAGGGTAGCCAAGTTAAAATGCCGATGGACCCTTAGCTATAAGCGATAACGGAAGATGAATGCAGGCCGCACAAAAGCGCAATAAACTTCTATCTTACAAGAGTCTCTAAAGCGCTACTTTCCTCGAAAATTAAACATAATTATGTACCTACAGTTACTGTCTTAAATTAGGAGTTAACGTTTTGAAATGAAAGATTGAAGAAGGACAAAAAATCAAAATGAAAGTAATATTTACATGTTATCTGTATAATATCAGTGTAAAGTATTTTGTGTCTGTATCTATTCTGAGAGCTATTCGCATGCCATACTACTATCGTGGGCTCGCATGCATGCAAATAGCGCGAGAGGCTGGCATTTTTTCCATTAAACGTGCAATTTATCGCTGCAAGTTATGTTTAAAATGGCAACAATCGTCGCAAGCGCATGCAACCGACACGAAGCGAGGGCTTTAGAGGTCATGGTAAAGATCGAGCGATGGACGAAGAGAAATATTGTTTTTCTACGAACTATTGTAGGTTTTATCGTCTTAGTTTTTATTATAAACTTAATAGGTATTGATTGCAGATTGTCGATTCAACAGATTCAAAAATCTTATTTAAAGATCATAGAAACTTAAAACCCTAAGGTCTTATTATCATACATAGTTCTCTAAGATTTGTTAAAGGTCTTTAACAACAAGACTAGCATCCCTTTCATGGTGTCAGTTTTGGTGACTAGTGTGTTTTATCAAGGATTATCTTTTATCATCAGGTGCGAGTACTATAAATCATAATTTTAAATTTGTAAAACCTCTACCAGCTCTTAAATTTAATACCAAGTTCTCATACAAGTCTATCTCGTAGACTTCGTAGACTCGTAGGGTATCGGAGCGCGCGATTTGCGACACGCGTCAGCCGCGTCAGTCGCGCCTTGGACATCGCACCGTTCAGTTGCCCGTCCGCTCATCCCAAGTTTCGTAGAGAGACAACCGCGTCGCGCGTTCATCGTTGACTGTACATTTAGTTTGTGTTGTGTGTGAACCATGTGTGCTTGTGTTTATGTTTGATTAAACACGGATTGTTTGTTATTTATTCACTTTAAGGTAAGTTATTGTTCATTATTATTATTTTATGTTTAGGCATTTCAATTTCATTCCGAGAGATTGATTTTTTACTACAACGGTTTTTGTAAGTCGTTAAATTTCGGTTAGACTTATGATAAATTGTTTAAGAAAGACATCAATAATATTAATAACAATAAAACAATTTTGTTTTTTTTATGAAGGTAGTTGCTGCCTATAAACTTGTAGACAATTTTAAATTTCGAACAATGAACTGTCATTTTAGTTCAGAAACAAATACTAAATCCAAATACTATAAATTAATCTATACTTCTATTCTATTATGTAAAGCGGAGTTTGTTTGTTTGTTTGAACGCGTTAATCTCTGGGACTAGCTGTCGGATTTAAAAAATTCTTTATGCGTATGATAGCCCAGTTTTCGAGGAAGGCTAGGACGTTATAGGCTATGTAACGTTACGCTACTGGCGACGGGAGCAGAGCAGTAAGAAAAGACGCGGATGAAAATCTGCAGCAGAAAGCCAGTTCATCATATATTTATGACCAAACTGGCGATTACTTTAATGGACCCCAACTGGTTAAGTTTTTATACTGGAATAACGGTGCCCACGTTTGTGACCTCTTACTATGGTACCTATATATATGTATAATATTATGGTTCGTAGGCCAGTTTAGAAATGTTATGCTTTTTTATTGCATCATAAGGTCGTAGCTTTTTTAATAGACCAGGGCACTTCGTCTATTAAAATGTTTTGTGCGATATTTGTAGAGTCCAGTTTTCTTACAATGATTTCTGTCACCGTGTGTTATTAAATCCAAGATAGGTAGATTCGAAAAGCATGTAGGTGACTTGCGTAGGTAAGTATCTACTTGATGAAATAATTTAGAAATGTAATGCCAAATGGTCCTGGTAACCATGATATACCATTGGTACTGAGTTTTTGTTTGTCATTATAGTCGTAAAAATCTGATTTATTTAGCCTCTTTAGCTGACAAATACTGTATCCCTCCAGAATACCAAGAGACATCTCATAATGGAATTAAATTGAATCATATAACATTAGTCACTTAGGAATCAAACCAGGTTTGGTGGAGTTGAAAATATATTTACTTGACCTATTTTCACTCGCTAAGCTATCTTTTAGGCTCTTTATACAATACATTTGTCGTGGATACATATGAGGCGTTAAAATAACATAGAAAATCTATATTCCTTAAAAATTGGTAGGTAGAGGTTAGAGGGTAGGTATTTCCAAACGCATTAAAACAAACTTCAAAACGTTTAAATGTCATGTAGCTTGTATTGTGGTTGAGAAAATACTAATTATTTCAATCCGAGAAATTCTCCGACATTATGCAATTTTATCATTGTAATATACCATTAATATCATCAACAAGAATATTATTCTAAACTTGACGCTGGCAGAAATAGCTGACACAATCGTCGGCTTTGTTGCCAAACAAAAGGAGAAGCAGAAGAAGAGAAATTCTCCAATCTTGTTTTGGTATTCGAACTAATAATATCAAAATCACGTTCTATATTGCAAGTCCCCGAGCGTCACTGTGTCAGCCTTTATTTCAGTCACTACCATGACATGATGATACAAATTAACAACATTTACCAACATAATACTAGGGTCGCCTAGTGGTCAAAATTCGTCCTTAATATTTAAATATTTTTGTTTATGAATAATTTAAAAAAAAATGCAGTATGCACTCCTTTTCTTTAAAAACTATAAGTGTGCGAAATTTCATACTCCTCCGTTCGCGCAATTTCCGTAAAAAGTTGTGCAAAGTTTTTGCATCTCGTATTAAAATATAGATTCTACATGGTTGCACTATCTTCCGTAAGATTTATGAATCTTGCAGTTTACCCATGATGCCTTTATCCAAATATGTTTGGGATGGAATCCAACCTAACCGGTTACCTCTAAATAGCAGTGTTTTACATAGCGACTGCGACCTGACCTCTACAGTCCAATTACAGAGTAACACTGAAACTCGTTGGATAAACTCTCGGCCTAAAATTAGCTGCGAGAAAACTTTTGTCATGTTTTAAATAACATGGTTGTAATGATGTAAGTCATCATTACAACCATGTTATACTTGTTATTTTATTTATTTATTTAAAACTTTATACACATACAATGTATGTGTATAAAGTCTTTACATGTCATGTAAAGGCGGACTTAATGCCTGAGGCATTATCTACCAGTCTATCATTGGGTGGTGGATGGAAAATAATACATAATTACTTATATGTGTGATGAAACTGCCTTATTATTTGGATAATAATAACTCCCGGGCTTTAACTTTAAGCACATAACGGTTAGTGGACTTCCTGATTTCGACAGGAAGCGCATTCCCAAGAAGGATAGATTAGATAGGGAAAGAAGGATGAACAAAATCTGTTGTATGAGAGAAACAAGTTAAGAGAAGATTATTAGCGGAGCGAAGATTTTTATCATGGATAGAACTAAGATACTGAAAATAAGGAGTCAAGTAGGGAGGATGGTTAGGAGAAGTTAGAATTGAATATAGTGTGGTTAGCGCACGCAAACTACGACGTTGAAAATTGTTAGCCATTTTAGCTGAGAACGATAAGTGGACACATGGTCATACTTACGAAGGTTAAAAGTAAATCGAATGCAGTTATTGAGAAGACGGTCGAGTTTATTGAGAAGCTCTGCATTCAGGTCAAAGTAGCACACATCACCATAGTCGATTAAAGGGAAAATTAAAGCCTGCACCAGCATTGCCTTAGTCCTCCATGGAAGAAAAATTTCTAGTCGGTATACAACACGCAGGGTACCAATAACTTTTTGACTAACTTGAGCCATTGAGCTCGCCAATTCAACGTAGTGTCAATAATCAGGCCGAGGTCCTTGACTGTTGGTGACAATTTTATGACTTCACCATCAAATATAAGAGGTGGAAGCGTAGCTATGTCTAACCTGCTTATTAATCTTTGGCTACCCACCACTATGTTATATCAAAAGTATAATTTTATTTCTGTGTTGTTTACGAAATTTATGTATTCTTATAGTAGTTTTCGAAAAGAAACTCTCGAATGTTGCATGCTAGGCTGAGCAATTCTTCAAAAGAAATAATGTCTGGTATAAACGTAATAAAAAAATAAGAATCGTTCAACAAAAAGTATTAGTAGTAAGCAGTAGCTTTAATTAAAATCTTCGGTTATTTTTTTAATTTAAATTTATTTTCAAAACTCAATTATGCCATTATTAGTTATAAACTAACAAACATTGTTAGTGTATTAATTAGTTTGTTGATATTTTTTATAAGAAATTAGCGGACCTGACAGACGTTGTCCCGTCTTAATTATTATCTAATTTTTCGCAGAACCTTCTCCTGACAATAACAAACACAATAAAAAAAGAATTAACGGAATCGGTCCAGTCGTTCACGCGTGATGCCGTGACCAAGACAAATAGGGATTTATTTTTATATAAATAGATAGATATTTCTAATCTCCCATTCTACAAACCCTCTTTCACCTACCTACAGATATCTCCCGTAAACTTTTCACTACTTTCCCCTATTCCCCACTCCTCCCATCCCCCTTCTTTCCCACTCCTCCCATTCCGCATCTCCCCTCCCTCCCTCCCCACTCCTTTTCCCGTCATTTCACTCTCCCTTTCCCTGGCTTCTCAACCCTAGCCGATATGCATACAAAATTTCTCGAAAATCGGTCGAGCCGTTTCGGAGGAGTTCAATAACGTACACCGTGACACGAGAATTTTATATATTAGATGTCACATGCGGCTGTTCAGTTTACCAATTATAGTGCTTGGACATTATACTTGTAAATATCTTGTTTTGATTTGGAATAAATAAACTATTAATATTATTAAAAAAAGTACAATCTTTAATAATAAATCCTTAAATCTTATAGACATTAGAAAGTGATGTCTATAATCGAAGTAAAGTAGGACAGTATAGTGACGTGGAATCCGCGACATTAGTCTGTTTTAGTTATTTTCACAGCGTCATGTTCTGCTCTTCCATCTGCTGTCGAACAACGCTGTTAATGTTTTTATAACCATATTACAAAAACTAGAAATAATTTGCATTTATAATAAAATTTCGATGTGAGAGTTTCGTTAGATAGATAAGTTCTTATTGTAATGGTTGCAACCTAATATATTTGGTAATTAATAGATATTATGCAAAATAAACTTTAAATTTTAGAACTTTAGATTTTAGTCGGTGGTGTGAAAGAGGATCGATCCGATCCTCTTTCACACCACCAATATTCGGCCCGTGGGGTGAATCGCTGAACGATATTTTTTGGATTGGCTGTTTTATCCCAAGATCAAACCATGGTCCGCATCAGGAATTAAAAAAAAACTTCCTCGATTCACCCCACGCAAAAAAATACGATCAAAAGATGAATAGACCTCAACTAAAATGTTGAGGGGTAGAAAACAAAATCATACTTATTAAGTTACCTTACTTTGTCGTTCAATATGACCAGGAGATGCATTTACTTTTTTAATTAAAATACGTAGTCAAATTACCATACTAGATGAAACTAAAAATAATTGAAATCGTCTCTTTTCTTTTTTTAAATCTTGGTAATTAAATTAATTGGTTGATTTGTAATAGTTACTTTGTATGGTTATTTGGTTACGTTGATGTGTTAAAATTGTTAACTCATACAAAAAACTAATTATCTGGCGATTGAAAAGAGTGGCGTGAGTTTCTTGCCAGTTCTTCTCACAGCTCTACCTCGTCAGCGACCTGGCTGTAGGTTAATTAGCTGACTTTATGTACTTTGACTTTTCATAAGCATGATACTTTATGATCAAAATGAAATGAATGCTTTGAGTTTGAGTTTGAGTTGAGTACGGAGTTCAAACTCAATACGGAGTACCTATCTATGATAGCTTCTGCAGTAAGCTTGTGAATACGACCGGTGCGATGCAAAAACGATAATAATAATGTACCTAATAACCTTAAATATGTCGTGTTAATAGCCGTGTTTGTATAAAATATTTGTAAAATATTTCCATTAAGAAGTAAGTAATGTATAATTAATTTACGCTAACAGTAATTTATGGAAATTAGTTTGTGCGCATTTCATAAAGTCTACGAGTAATAATAATAATAATAATAATATAATAATAATAATAATAATAATCATTTATTTGCTTAAAATGTGGTATAGTAAAAGATGGTACAGTTTTTGTAGGTACAATGACACATTTTGCCATATAAATAATAGCATGCAAATCTTAGGTGCTAGATACAGTCTTAGTTACTGGGATAATTATTTTATATGTTTATAGAAAATAATTATATCTTAGGTAGTTAACATTATTTATTTACAATCCATTCCTGAAATAATAGGAGTGAGAACTAGACTTTTTCAGAAACTCATCTACAGAGTAATAACTCTCGTCAACTAACCATTTGTGCAATGCAGAACAGAATTTGTGGTAGGGGAGGGTAACTATATTTTCAGGCAAAGTGTTATAGATGAGAGGTGCCATGTACACGCAGCTACGTCTAAACATCTCAAGTCGAGGTATCGGCATCTTTAAAAACATGTGTGTCTCTTTCCGTTTATTTGCATTGTTTTTAATTTCAAATAGTTTAGGATTACATTTTACAAATTTGGCTACTTCAAAAATATATATACTGGGTACTGTTAATAAATTATGGGATTTAAAAATAGGCTTACAGGAATCTGACCATTGCATATTAAAAATTGCACGAATGCATTTCTTTTGTGCTATAAACACTCTCGTTATTTCTGATGTATAGCCCCAGACAACTATACCGTACCGAATCACAGAACAAATGTAAGCGTGATACACCATTAAAGCGGTCTGTTCAGTAGTTACTTCTCTAGTTTTATACAAAGCGAATACAAACTTATTAATTTTATTACATACACTATTAATATGTTCTTTCCACGTAAAATGCTCATCAACTGTTATACCTAGAAATTTTGTACTACATACTTGTTCTACCGGTTCATTATTACATACTATATTTAACGATTTTGTCTTACTGTGATGAGATCTAAAATTGATTACTTTAGTTTTATCTATGTTTAATTTTAAGTTATTGAAGTCTAACCATTCTGTTATATCTTGTAGCACGTTATTTATTTCAGGTTCATTGTCAGACCCTATGATTACCGTTGTATCATCAGCAAAGAGAACGCAATCATATTTCCTTAAAATATTTGGAAGGTCATTTATATAAATGAGGAATAAAAGGGGTCCCAAAATGCTCCCTTGTGGTACACCAAAATTACTATTTCGCGATTGGGAATCGAATGTTTCTATGGCATTTGTATTGTTGTTAAATTGAGTTATGCGTGTGATTTGTTTTCTACCATTTAAATAAGACTGAAACCATTTTAGGGGCATGCCTCTAATACCACATTTTTCTAATTTATGGATAAGTACAGAGTGACTCACAAAATCAAATGCTTTACTTAAGTCTAAAAATATAACATTAGATGGAGTTTTTGCGTTAATATTATTCATTATTGATTTAATTAAATTATACATAGCTAGCTGGGTTGATCTTTTTCTGCGAAATCCATATTGTTCTTTTGCTAACATTTCATACTTGTCTAAAAATGATAATGTTCTTTTATACATAACCTTCTCAAAAATCTTTGAGAGAACTGGTGTTAATGCAATTGGGCGATAATTATTTTTATCGGTCTTAAGTCCTTTTTTATACACAGGCTTAATTAGTGCTAGTTTTAGTCCCTCAGGAAAACAACCTTGTTCTAGTGACAAATTAATAATATAAGCTAGTGGCTGAGCTATGTGTTTTGATATAAGTTTGATTAGGTTTGTTGGAATATTATCGTACCCTGATGAATTAGAATTTTTTAAGGAGTTTATTATGTTGTATATTTCTGTTGCACTGGTAGGAGCTACAAATATACTATGTTCATTGTTATCAAAAGCTAATGTATAAGTCTTGTTATGGTTGCCTACTCCACTGTTTTCAATAATATCTATAAAAAAATTATTGAATATATTGGCTATATCAGAACCTGACGACACAGCTACATTACTGTTAATAATTTTATGAATGTACTCTCTTGGTGCTTGGTTACCTGTATTACGTTTAACTATGTCCCATGCAGCTTTGCATTTATTTTGAGAGTTTACTATATGCTTCTGGTTATTTGTGGATTGTAAGCTATTTATACAGTTTTTCAAAACACTTGAATATTTTTTAAATTTAGTTTTAAGATCATTTGATCTGTTTTTGTAATATTTGTATCTTAAAGCTCTTTTTGTTTTACAGCTTATTTTAAGACCTTTAGTAATCCATTGTAATTTTGTAGTTTTAACGATTTTTTTAACTTTAATCACAGGAAAACATAATTTGTAAAACAGAATTAATAAGCCATAATAAATATCAAATGCATTATTGGATTCAGTAACATCATAAATATCTGAAAAAGATAAATTACTTATACAATTGACGAATTTTGTAATATTTTCTTTGCTAAAATCATGTTTAGTTGTGAAATAGTGATTCATAACAGATTTTCCTTGATATTTAAATTCTATGGTTTGAGCAGTATTGTGGTCTGAGAGGCATAGATTATGGGTTCTTCCTACTGCATCGCTAATATTGCTTGCTATGTTGTCAATACAGGTGTTTAGGCGTGTAGGTTAGCTAATATGACATTGAATACCAAAATTAGAAATAAGTTCATAAAATTTTATCGTATTACTATTATCATTACAAAGTAGGTTTATATTAAAATCGCCTGCAATTACGATATTGCATGTTTTGCGTTGAAGTCTTAAGAGAACTTTTTCTAAACTTTCAAAAAAAATATTAATATTAGAGTTTGGTGTTCTATATAAACAAAGTATAATTAAATGTATTTTTTTAATTTCGATACCACATACCTCAAAATGTTTTTCGATACTTATTTCTTTTGTTTCTTTTAATTCAGTACATTGCCACTTTTTTTTGCAGAGGATGCACGTTCCGCCCCTGCGTTGACTTTCTCGCGAATAAATGGCATTTAATTGGAAATCATTTAGAATCATGTAATTCTCTTCTCCTTTTCTTATAAAATGTTCACTAAGGCATATGATATCAATATTTATACTTGACTCGCTCAATTCATGAATCGCAAGTTCGAGGTCATTTGTTTTATTCAGTGCTCCAGCAATATTTTGGTGAAGTATTGAAATGGTATTTCTATAATGATTTTTATTCACGAAAAAATTTTTGTTCATATTTACCTGTTATTGCCTGGTTTGCTATTAGTGTTTTGTTAATTCTCTTAAAGTAGTAAGGTATGGTACCCTTATGGGGAGTCAAAGTGGTTCGATTAGGAGTTGTTACAATTTTTTTATTTGTACATTTTGATGCAGCTTTAAAGTAATGTGGTATAGTGCCTTTCGGGTAGTTTATTTGTTGTGTATTACTATGCTTTCGTAAATTACTGCTTCTCATATTTATATGTGTACATGTATTTTTGTTATGTGAAAGGAACTTATTATTATACTGGTCAACATTTATTTTGTAAATAATCTGTTTTACAATGTCGTTAGTTCTACTCCCTTCAATAAAACAGCAATTACTATAGTTTTGGGTAAAGAGTTTCAAATTGTAATTTAGTTTACTTTCATTGAGGTATGCGTTGTATAGTACATTAACGATATAAACATTACAGTTTCTAAGTATTTTTAGGGCTGCCGACATTTCCATCAAGAATTTAAAAGGATTACAGTCATTGCTACCGCTCATAATGATGACACTGTCCCTATTACTTAGGTTTTTAGATATGCTATCGCAACCGGAGAGAACGTCTTCAGTTAGTGCATCCGTTTTTCGAATAGACGATACATCATAGTCGTTCAGGATCAGTTGGTGCTTATTGTGTATCAGTTTTTGAATTATACCTTCTCCTTGATTATCCGACAGTAAAATTATATATAATTATAACATAACACTCATTCGAAAGACTCGTTGCCGTTTTTTTATCATAAATAATATATTTTACTATCTATAATTACATCAGAAATTAACCCTTAAATATTTATTATATTATTTCTTATAGGGTTACACATAAATGATAAAAACGAAAAATAACGCCAACTGGTGGCGATAATTTTTTTAAACCCCCTCCAAGCAATTATCTGACCTTCTCCTTTTGACGATCTTGACGTTTATTTAATGTCTATTTGTTCATTATATTAGCTCCCAGTAGTAATTATGATTTGATCACTTATCTCGATTATATAGCCTCCGGGTATTTAGCTAAATAATATCATTATTTTATCGAAACAGTGTTTAATATCCTGTATTGGGATATAAAACAACGGTATTGATTAAGTAATAAAAGATAATTCTTGTAATTTAACAATAACCTCTGTATTCGAAAGAAGCTATAATCATTCCTTGCTGATTTAAAGATCATAAAAACAATCATTAGTGAATGATGGAACATGTTTTTTTATACATTTAATACATTTAATGTACGCATTGACTATAATATATCCAATATGTAAGATTTACTAAGAGGCAATTTTTTATTTATGTCTTTTTACATAATTGCTTATGTACTAAAATAACTTAACTTCGCTGGTGAACTGTTAGTCCTTAATCCAGTAGTAGCGGACACCATCTCATTTGTAAAATTAAAAAAAATGCGTTATATAAACATGCATTAACACTGAACAGTTTATGTAAAAGATCTAGGTAATTTATTAATATAAACTGTAGCAATATTTGTACCAAGACCAAGTATCGATACTACAATACAATAAACTAAATGAAGCTAGACTTTTATAATAAAAGTTTCATGTCGTTTACAAGAAGTTAAAAGTCAATATAATGTAAAATATTGATTGTGCTTTTCTATGTGGTATACGGATGTTGCTTTACATGTAAGTACTTAATTAAAATCTGACAAGTAACAACTTAAACCGGATTAACCAGACCCTACATAAAGTCAAAAATGTTCAGTATACAGCTAAAATTTGCTTCGTTTATTGGAAAGTGTGATGATGATGAGGTATCCGTTTTGTTTCTCAAGTATTACAGAAACAATACAACCAACCCCAGGAGATGAGAATAAGTAAGAAGAAGGAACCGATATTGTGATTGGGCTTTCTATAGCCTCAGAAACCGGCATAAAATAGTCTGCGGTAGCTTTACGACTTCAAAATATGGTAGCAGTGCTATGAGAGATACTTTCTACCAATCGAACAGTTACTAAACTAAGTCACTGTTTTTTTTCTGCTGGTTTTCTTGTACTTCTTCTAAATCATGCCACGGATTTTGATCCAGTTTCCACAATCAAAGAATTAAAGAATTTCTTTTGATAGGTTTATATGTAACCATAATGCATAATTATGTTTTATTGTACAAAGCAATATATATTATTAAGAAACAAAAAACCCACCTGGCAACTGGAATTTTATGTTATATGTCACTCCCACAAACAATACAAATCTAATGACACCTTAAACGTTAAAATCCATCAAGCCATTTAGGCTGTAAAGCGTGCCAAAGAAATAGACATACATACCCACATACATACATACGCTCGAAAAACATTACCCTCCTTGACGTCGACAGTCGGGCAAAAAGGCACGAATTTTAAATATTTATAATTATGTCGTAAAAATAAATTAGTACCATCTTAACCAGAGTGGGTTGCTAGTTTTTGATAAATGTGAACGATAAGGTGTTATAAATATTTTCTATCATATCTTCAAGTACAACACTTGTGTAAAGTCATACAAATGTTTGTACGAGTAAGTACACTTCGCTATTAAGTATTGATGCTATCTGTCTGAGCATGGCCTGGAACTAAGATCATATTCAAAGATAACATGACTATTAATTATGTTTTTGTTTTTTATACTCGCGGTAATTAAGACCTCATTACATGTATAATTAAACGTTCTTTAATTTCATATAACTTGTATGACATGAGTAAAACAATCCATTTCTTCTACGTACGTGTAACCACTGGATTCTGAAACGACTACCTGCGAACTATCTGCTGCAGTATTTTAACCAGCGCTATAATAGGTTAGGTTAGCTAGGTTTAAAGATAGCATTTTACAGTAGGCAGCGTCTTCGCTAAGACCTTGGCAACTCTAAGAAGATTGCAGAAGCCCACGAGCGACAGTTACCACACGCTGTTGAAACGTGAACGTACAAAACTGCTACTGTAGGCAATAACAATACATCTTTTGATGTCACAAAATAAGGCCAAGTAATAAAAAATAAATTCTCGCCTGATACCTTATAATTAGAAATGAATAAAATTTCAATTATAATATTAAAAAACAAGTAATGTAAATTTTACTCCATTTCTTTATGATTAAATCGTTCACGCATCGTTTAAGTGAAAATTTACGTCGTTATGGAACTGATGGAAGATAAAGAGTAAGTAAGAACATTCTCATATGCAAATGAGAACGGTAGGGAAAGTGGCAAGTCTCGTCGCATCATCGCACTACTGCGTCGCGCAGTGAACATTACCGACGGACGAAGGTAATTACGATAATGTATTTATTATACTATTGGACCATGGTTTGTATGATATTGGAAACCTTCTAATTACCCTTCGGTTCTATCTTCTCCTACTTTTCTCTCAATCCTAGTATGTAGTTGTCCACCGCAAGAGAGCACTGCTTTGGATGGCGAACTAAATACAGTGCTGCCTTTTGACGCACTGAACGCTGTGACAAGACAAAAGTATCTACAATGTAACGTAAATATTGCTTTGGTTTTTTAGGCGCCTCTTATAATTACTATAAACTTGAGGTCTATGAGCTCTACTTACAATACGCGCTAGTTTGTACATCGACAATAAAAAATCCGTATCGACGACTTGACAGACGTTGCGTGTGTTTGCAGAAAGCGCGTCATTTAACAAGCTGCCGTATAGTTTCACATTTATACAAGTGTGAGAAAGCCTAAGTAAAACAAATATTATTTTATACAATACAACAATTCGTGACAATTAAAAGTGCTGGAATATGTTGATAAATATTGCACAGCACACTACAGTGCTAAAAAGACACAATTAATTATCAAATCGTCGTATAGTAATCGTGTAGTCGAAATGAACCAGTGGATAAGCCACCCGCTTCGTAAACACGAGGTAGTGGCTTCAGATCCAGGCAAGTATTTATCTTGGACATTTACTGACTAACGGTGAAGGAAAACATCGTGAGGAGACCTAGACTTAAAAGTCTGAAATATCCAATCTGCCTTGTACAAACATGGTGATTAATGCTCTCTATATGAGAAGAGGACAGGCCACTGCAGGGCAAAGGGCTCTGCAGTAGGACAGTTAACAGGCTAGTATTATTTTTGTTATTAATTACTTCAAACGCCAGTTAAAATTATGTTAGACTTGTCTTTTTGTAGCAAATTCATATTAAAAACACAGATGATAATAGAGTAACAGACCACTTAAAATTGTTGTTTCAGTATTAGGTTTTGTATTAAAGCTAGTCAATTTTATTAACTTAACAACAATTTTGCAGATCATTAAATGTGATATAATACAATAAAAGGTCTACCCTAAGAACATAATAGACTAGAGCGACAGTAATGTATGTACTACCTATCTAATGTATCTCATCAAGAATATCATGAAATTGGCGCCACTTTAATAGGTATATCGCGACTTGAAAATAGCATTTGTTATAAAAACATAATCTATATAACTTTACTTAATAAACGTTCTTTAACATAACAAAATATAAGTTCAGCAAACATTGAGAATATGCCAAATATTTTATCAAAACATGCTTGTTTAAAAGCCGAGAATAGTAAACTGGATTCGCACTATGTATATTGTTTGCACTACGTCCATGTGAGTTTTATCGTCGACAACTTAGAAACAAATGTACTGCATCTTGATGAATACAGAATAGTACGGAGAGAGATCTCTCTTTATTGACTTACTAGCTGTTGCCCGCAGCTCTACCCGCGTGAATGTCAGTTATATCTCTGTTTACATTAACGATTTTTCATAAAAAAATCATCCCCTATTTCAACCCCTTGTAGTCATTTTCGCGATAAAAGATAGCCTATGATGATGTTTGCCGAGGTCTAATCTGTCTCTATACCAAATTTCATCAAAATCGGTTCAGTGGTTTAGGCGTGAAAGCGTAACAGGCAGACAGAGTTACTTTTGCATTCAAAATATTAGTATGGATGTGTAATGTGGATCCAGGTTTAAGGTGCAAGATCATCAATATCATCTGAAAGAAGTTTACCGATAGGCTTCAAGCAATCTATTTTTTTCGCAAACATGTTTAAAACACATGAAAATGTTCTTAGATGATGTAACTGAAAAGTATAAAGAATTGAGAGTTAAAGGCTTATGTCCGGCATTAGATAGTAACAAGTGTTTCTTATAAAAAGTAGACTAAATTCTCACATCAAAAATTGAAATATATTTGAAAAGATTTTTTTTTTATTGCCAACGGTGTCAGACGAGCAAACAGCCTACGTGATGGTAAGTGGTAACTGTCGCTCATGGAAGATACAGAGTCTCTGACATTGCTCCTGCAATGCCAGGGACTCTGCGAGGCTTCTGGCTACCGTTAAGGAAGAGGAGTAGGTAAAAAATTAAGGTAGGAGAGGAAAAAAGAAACCCAGGGAAATTGGGTCTCCGGCGCTCTCACTCACCGAACGAAACGCAACAGTCTGAATTCTATTACTCTTACGTCGATCTTCTATGACGGTAGTACTTCTTCATTCATTCATGCTGAAACCAGCGTGGATCTACCACCGTAACTTATTTAAAGAAGTAGTTCAATAGGTTTAATATAAAGAAGCCATATTTAAAAACAAAGAAATTGGTATTTTTTAAATAACTTTGTATAAGTTTATGAGCATTCGAAAGGCGTTCAGTGCTAAAGACCCCCATCAAACATCTTCTCTTTGACCGGTAGCCGCCATTACCCATACTCATACTATCATTTTATTACTCTGTAATTGTAACAATAAAAGTAAGTATACTAAAAACTTTGTTTCCTCATTACTAAACGATATAACTCGAACCGTTTAGATTATGCATTTTGCATTGTAACTTATACAAAATAAGGTTGAAAACTGTATCCCATAAAATGTACAGTTACAGATAAACTTTTATACAATATCTTTATATCTAAGACGGTTCTAACGCCCCTAACATTAAGTACTAATAAACTGAATACTGTTACTCGTGAACTCGTAACGAACTCATTTAATTTACTGCGGGTTTCCACATTAAGATAATATAGGTTATTTCTTTTTTCGTCCACTAGTTACTGTTATTTGATAAAAAGTTTGACATATAATATTTGCTACAAATAACTAGTGTAGGCACATTCCAGTCCGCACCTGACTGTGTGGTCCAGAAACCATATTCTAAAAACCTTCCAAGTGCGAGTCGGACTCGCACCCGAAGCTCTTAAATATTTATTTTATTCAGTTTTTTAGTATTTGTTGTTATAGCTGCAACAGAAATACATCATCTGTGAAAAAATGGTTACAGACAGACATACACTTTTTTTCATTGGTATCGCGGCAATTAAGGTTGGGCCGAGTGGTTAGGGGATGGCAAATTCGTCTCTTTGGAGAGCTTATATGTTCGGTAATGAAAGTTTTCAGGTTAATAGGTCTATTACTTTAAGGCTAAACATGAATCTTAGAGTATAATTTCTATTGTATTTCAGAGAATATTTTCTTTATATAAAGTCTATATATCCCAAAGATTGAAGTTAAGTGAAGTAAGTTGAAAAACATACATAATTATAATAATCTTCTACATAAACACGCAACCATTATCTAAATAATTGATTGATTCTACTTCTCTACAATCGCCTCAGTTCCTACTTACATAAGGAACTTAGCCTCCTGGGAACTCGTTATACCTGATCCACGTAATTAGACGGTAGACGACAATCACATATTATCTCCATTTATAACCATCTTTCTATAAAAACTGTGAACTAGCTGTCACCGTGATGCAATGTATAGGGAAATGTACTTTTTGTTTTACTCGATTATGATTGTCCTAATATATTTTCAACTGTTCTTTATACTCCTCATTATATTCCTCCGGTTCACCCATCTCTTTTTTGAAGTTATACTTCTTTTGGCGCGATTGGGCAAAAAGGAGTGAATTTTTACGATGCGCGCGCGCACCGACAGAAAAAAGCAACACCCTGACGTTAGTTGAGAACCTTTGGTTGTCGTATCAGTACAAATAATCAGTGTGAATAAATAAAAAATATATTGGCGTTTATATCAATTCAATTATATTTATGACGGTGATAGATATTTTTTATTGATCATTTATCAGTAAAAATATTTATTTTGAATATTAGTGGTAAAAGTGGTATTAATATACTATTTTAAGTGCATTTATAGATTTGAGGTTAACTGTTATGTATGTATGCGTTGTGTTATTGTTTGGTATTTTTGGATTGTTACGCTAAAGAAGTATAAATTCTTACGTGCGTACATGAGTACACACACTCTTTTTTTCTTTATATCATATCATTTAGTGTCAGCATACCTTTAACAAAGATATACTTGAAATCTAGTTTTATATGTGAGTCTCAGAAGTAACATTCTTCTAGCAGTCAACGATTTGCATTCCGTAGTAAATGGTGCATTGTCTCAATTAGATTAACAGCGAAAGATGGGTAAGGTTTGTATTCAAAATATCTTTTTAGAACAATGACTAGCTTTCCGCAGCGTGGTTTTATCCGCATCTTTGATTACTGCTTTTCTCCTGACGCCAGTAGCGTGACTGGGCTATCATACGCAAAGAGAATTATTTAATTCCTACTGGTAGTTCCAGAGATTAGCGCGTTCAATCAAACAAACAAACTCTTTTGATTTATATAAAAATAGTGTAGATTTGTATATTATTAGGACTTATCATATGATGCAATATTATTGTAAAATTTTAGAAATCAGCTTATTTGTAGAGTACCTATATTTATTTCTGTATGTTGTTGATTGTTGACTAACTTCAAATTACAAAATATAGTTCTTAGAGTAAAAACTAGAAGCGCTGTTAATTTTCTCCTGAAATATTACGCTTTCAAACATTAATTAGCTCATTGTAGCACTATTGAAGTTATAAAGCATAACACATAACAAAAAGCTTTTCCACAGAGTCCACGCAAGCATTCTATAAAAAAACAAAATTAAACATCTTCGAAATGTTAAATAGAAAAACAGAATGTTTGGTATCCTCGTCAGTGCAATCCATTCCAAGTTTTTACAAACACGTGTGAGAATATCATTTATTGTTCTATTGTTAGAGATTCGATCGTAGACAATGATCACTAATTAAAATGAGATTGAAATCAATTGTTCTGTTAATGGTTTTCTACTGTTAACTGTTAATTATACTGTTTATTGAATTTTAGACAGATATTTGATGTTAGACCTATCATGGTTTAAACAATGAAAAATATATTATGTTCTTATTGAAATTTCTCTTGTATTTAAACAAGAAAACTGTCATCTTATTGTTATACTTTCTACAAGTAATATATTATGTATAAAAACCCTGTCGTTGTTTTAGAAATCAGAGAGATACTTGATTTACGGCGACTAGTAGCGTACTGCCAATACATTTATGCATAAAACCACAACTGATTGTTCAGTAAATAGATTAATACCTGTATTAATAACCGTTTTACATGACATCTTAATTAATACAAGACCGGTTACCATCGCGGTGAGTGGTATATAGTTACACATAGTTAAGTACTGCTTCCGTGCTTCAGCGCTAACGATATTTCGCACGGACTGTTAAGCTTTCGCGGGTATGATGGCCGATAAAATGATATTTAGTTTTGCTGCAAAGAAATTTTCAGTGATGGCAAGAGTCTGAGGATGAGAAAGAAACAAAGCGAGATGACAGACGTCATCAAAAAAGATCTCAGTGCTTGCAATGTTTCTGAAGACGACACGTCCAATAGAGCGGATTGGAGAAGACGCGAAGAGCAGACCCCACCACTATGTAGGAATTATGTTAGGAAGAATAAAAGAGAGAGCAAGAGTCTGAAATTGAGCTTGCTAAAGCATTGAATACTGTTAGGTATATGGGATCTAACATAGTTGACGAAACTTAGATGTCATACACCACTCCCTAAACTTTCTGGGAAAAAAAAACTACATATAATAGAAGGATTACAATGCAACGTTTAAGACAACACAACTAATTTCCAAATATTGTTACTATTAAAAGATTACCAACTATTGTTCTTATTCAGTGAGAGTGGTTATTAATTATATAAATAAGAAAAAGAATCCACGGTTCTTAGCTAATTATTATTAAGTATCTAGACGATCTTGCAAAACGAATCTTAGAAATAATCTTATATGATCTCGTGTTGCTTTAATTACTGCCAAGTCCAAGTAAACATTAATTATAGTTATTATTGGGGTTAGTAATAAATCTCTTTTGGTTTCGTAAAAGCGTAAGTGCGTGTATTGAGATTGATTGTACACGCGCTATGCGTGTGAAGTTGTGCGTGCGTTTAAAAACACTTAGGTAAGTCTTTTCTTTAGTAGCCATAGTAGCGACCGTCCTGCTTCGCATGTAGATATATTTTACGGTAGTAGATCCACGCTGATTTCAGCATGAATGGGCCGGATCGTCCGGGGAAGTACTACCCTCTCATAGAAGATCGACTTAAGAGTAGTAGTATCCGTACTACTGCGTTTCGTTCGGTGAGTGAGAGCGCCGGAGGCCCAATTTCCCCCCTTTCCTCTTTCCTCATCTCCCTCATTCCCTTCCCCTAACCCCATTCCCAGCCGCCATAGTGGAGGCCACCATACCAGCAGTTAAAAAGATGGCTTTTGGTATGGTGGCCGCCACTTCTGGATTCCACTGACTGCTTACCATCAGGCGGGGTGGAGTCACTTTGGTAGGCTATAATATAAAAAAAAAAAAAAAAAAAAAAAAAAAAAATTTAAAAATTACAGATATTTGGAATTCTCTGTTTTTCTCTACTATAACATGCAATTATTAGGTTAAACCTTCTGAATTATATTGGAAAGCTTATTTAATTCCTTTGTTTGTTATATAAGAAGTTAGAAGAAAAACAGAAAAAAGACAACAGTGAATTTGCTTTATTGGTTATATTAGCTGTTGCCCGCAGCTCCGCCTGCGTGAATTTCGGTTATATGGCATAATATATTATTTATATATTGACTATTTTTTATTTTAACTCTTTCAAGCCATTTTTCGCGACAAAATATATACCTATGTTGTTCCACAAAATCTAGTATATTTCTATACCATTATAATTACCATTCTGCTCGATATAGAATAAAGTAATAGGTAACACAAATCTCCAATTTTAAAGTAGAGTAGATATAAACTGTGGGAAAATAAAACTAATTATACAGTCAGCAAACATACAAAACATGATATAAACACGTGTTTATAATAATATATTTCAAAATGCAAATATTTTAATTCTAAAGCAAGGGAAGAATGCTCACAAAAAGTACCCCGTAGGGCCCGAGCCCTAATTGAGGACCCTCGTAACGGATGCACAAACCGTTGATCGTATCAAAGAATTACCTACTATTATTTTGTTATTAAAATTATCTAACCGGTTAAGCCAAATTAAATCTTATTTTAAGCACGTTAAAGTTAAAAATAAGTGTGTGATGTACAGATTTAGCTCGAGGCTACCGAGGCATCAAATAGCATAAAGTAATTCGAGTACGTTGGTGTTTAATGACAATATTGAATAAAAACTGTAATCAAATACAGGTAAGTTAGAGATATCACACGTATATATGTACATAGGTTTTTTAGTATGATAGGCAAGCCTACATATCTAGGAGATATTATATGTATACATAGTGCATTTTATTATTAAGTTAGTTTCACAGTTTTATTCAATTGTAGAATCTCTCCATAAAAAAAAGTTTTGGTAGGTATAGTCACCACGCAGGGCATCCTGCTGGTATTCCCTAATAGTCTTATGCCACCCACGGGCAGAAATTGAAGCTTTTCATATTGTAGATCAGTAATGATAAGGTATCGCCTCTTAAATAAGGTAGTGTATGTAGCCATTTTAATAGATATTACTTTGATATAATATTAAATAGTACCGAAAGTTAAAGATAATATTCAAAATACCTCAAGGCTCAATCATATAACGGTGTAAATAAATATTCTTACAAATTGATCTAATTCTTAAATTACAAAAGTTGACAGAAGTGAAGAAATAGAATTATTAACCTAAATTGATAAAGTATTAACCTAATATATGTTAATAAGTAACCGTTACTGATAAATATGTATGTACGTATAAAAATTGAGAAACAGTTAGAATATGTATTTGAAATCTGAAGCATGAATGTTAAATATTAATGTTCTCTTGCATCGATCTACTGCTGGAAAAAAAGCTATTCTTCATAACCATCTTACTCTTCAGTTTATATCCAATGTGGTCTATCTATTCACTGATATCTAATATATAAAATTGTCGTGTCACGGTGTACGTTATTGAACTCCTCCGAAACAGCTCGACCGATTTTCGTGAAATTTTGTATGCTTATGAGGGTTTGTAGAATGGGAAATTGGAAATATCTATTTATATAAAAATAAATCCCTATTTCCCTTGGTCACGGCATCACGCGTGAACGACTGGACCGATTCCGGTAATTCTTTTTTGTTGTGTTTGTTATTGTCAGGAGAAGGTTCTGCGAAAAATTAGATAGTAATTAAGACAGGACAACGTTTTAACGTTTAGAGATTACAAACTCTGCTTTAGCAGAGTTTGTAATCTCTAGAACTACTAATTTTACAAATTTGATTACCTACTTTGCACGTTTTTAGATGTAGATATTTTGCAAGTTTGCGGTTTTTAGACTTTAATCATAATTAAGAACGTTTTGCAAGCATATTATGTTATTTTGTGACTAAAGAGTAATTTTGTCCTACAACTCAGCAAACATACCTTCAATATATATCTTTTAAGTCAGCAACATTTTGTAAACATATTATTCTTTCTATGACAATGAATCTTAAGCATAGACCTTACGTACATTTTAAAGAGCAATATGCCTACTTAGTTAACCAAGCTATTAAGTTTAATGATACAAGCTGCTTTAAAGAGAGTCGTTATATAGCTGTACGTCCTTACACAACGGCGCTCTACAGAACAATGGTAGTGCGCTGTTAATGGGCGAGGTAGAGCGGTAGCTGCGCCCGCGCACTACAATATACCCAACACCTAATAGGGATGCCACAGTGAGAAATGTGAGCGTTATTTTAAATAAACGGCATTACAGAATAAACATCTTTAATCGTCAGTGGACAGTATAAAAGCTTTGAGTATTTTAGTTTTCAGAGTGGCGTTTTTCATTTCTCTTACAAATATTTTACTCTGGTGAGACTAACTCACGTTAGTTTATAAACGAACCTACAGTGTTTTCGTATAACTTTATCAAATAACTAAAATTGCGCATACAGTTTTTTTAGCTGTCGGTGAGGGTACTACTCGTAATGGTAGAGCATATCACAGATGGTGCCTTATCTCAATCGCGGAGAGGAAGTTTCCTTTCAAGATCGTTAAGTAAGTCACAACAGTGAAACAAGATAAAAAGGCTTTGCCAACCAGGATTTGTTTCAGCGCTGAACCATCCTTTCAAACAGCCCTGTTATTCCAAAGCAGTATAATGTAGGTAACGTCTGCAGTACGGGCAGTAAGCTAGTGTCGAGTCGGTAACCCACCATTGATCGCGCACAATAGACTCGTCTGCGCACGCGCCGCTGTTTACACAAGATCCGATTACATTGGACCGATTTCCTCAATTGCGGCAGTTTGTATGGAAAACAATAAGTCTTTCTTTACCATTGAATTGTTTACATTTAGAACGGATATAAGGTTGTTGTGTCTTGTTTACTTCGTCCGCTATTAGGTACTTACAATTTCATTCAGTAAAAAGGCTGTACTTTTAAAATGTTCTAAAGCTGAGTATGATTACAGCCTACCCAGGTACCCTTGCAGGTTTCGTGGAATTTGTCATATATTGGCTAGAGGCTTTTGTACAACATGTCTATCTTACTTATACGTATTGTTAGGTATAGAGCTAAACAACAGGCTATCCTTCTGAACCTTTTCAGCACACAAGCAAGTTCTACCTATATAAAAGCCTACGCTGAACTGAACTCAATGTGGGTACATTATGTAGGTAATGTTAATATTTGTGCCTTGAACATGCATCGAACACTGAGGCGACCACATTCACCACTAGAACAGATTAGTCAAAAAAGATTGATGTTTTTTTGTTCCTACCATTTTAGATTTAAATGACTCCTTTGTTACATTATTACAAGTAATCAATCAAACTATACATTATGATTTTACGATGTGATAATCGCAAGTCTTTTCTGTACGACGCAACGTTACGTTGAGAGGGTGCGACGAAGCGCTCGTAAACGCGATGCGACAATCGTGTAGATCGTGTTGAATTTATGTTTACTGCTAAAGCTCCGACAATACACATAAATGTGCCGTAACAAAGGTATTGTCATGTTACCTCTGTTATGTGTGGTACAAGTGACGAGAGAACATGTGAATGGACAGAATATGTGAATATCTTTAAGGTAAATCTATGTACAATATAAAGATAAATAGGGTGTTTAGGCATCTCGCACCGCTCGCGACTCGCACCGCGGTGCGACTTGCCTAATAGCTCCTTTTGAATGGGTCACATCGCACCATATTGTTAGAGCGGTGCGAGTGGCCTAAGGTACTATTTGAATGGGTCATGTCGCACCACTGTTTGAAACAATGGGTTTGGTTTCATATCAACACTTTAGGGGATTATAATTTTGTTGTTACCGACATGTAGAAAAGTGGTTATTAGGAAAATAAACAGTTGCGATATAATTCGTAATATTTATATTTAAAAATTATAAAGATCACAGATTGAATAGGTACTAATTGTTTTAACCATAACATTACACATTTTAACTTAAGACTAATATTGTAAATGACAGGTTATGTTTTAGGTTATATATTTGTACACTATTTTCTTATAACTAATAAAATCACAGTAAAATCACAGAAGTCAAATTTTGGTTTCTTTTTTATTGAGATGGATAAACGTAAAATTTAACAAATCAACGAAAATAAGAATGTAAAAAAATATTACCTACATATTTTTACTTTAAACTACACGATGCAACATTACTAATCTTATAAATCAACAAGAACAATATTGTTTCAAACCTAAATTACGTAATATTTTAATTAAAAGCTATTATAAATTGCAGTTTTGAAACATAAATCTTTGAAAATTAACAATTGTAAAAATAATTTTGTTTTAAAAGCAATTATAAATCACAGTTTAAGAATCAATAAAAAATAAAAATTAGGAATACCTAAAGTCTCAATTTTTCCAAGCAATGCCCGACAGTTATCTCATTATCCAATAACTCTTGTAAAGTTGTTTTAATTCTTCCGTTCATTTCAATCGTCTCTGTTTTTCGTTTTGAAATTTGAATGTCACCAGATTGTTTTAATTTATTACAATAATAGGTGACATCTTTTTTTATTCCCTCGAGTAATTGTGCTATATTAAGCTTTACTGGAATAATTTTTAAAACAATTAGTACCTATTCAATCTGTGATCTTTATAATTTTTGAATATAAATATTACGAATTATATCGCAACTGTTTATTTTCCTAATAACCACTTTTCTACATGTCGGTAACAACAAAATTATAATCCCCTAAAGTGTTGATATGAAACCAAACCCATTGTTTCAAACAGTGGTGCGACATGACCCATTCAAATAGTACCTTAGGCCACTCGCACCGCTCTAACAATATGGTGCGATGTGACCCATTCAAAAGGAGCTATTAGGCAAGTCGCACCGCGGTGCGAGTCGCGAGCGGTGCGAGATGCCTAAACACCCGATAAATACTAGCTTTTATTTTCTATTTTTGATTTAAAGACAAAGTCAAAGTCAAAGTCAAAGTATTTATTTCATTTTGATCACAGAATGATACTTATGAAAAGTCAAATTACATGAAGTCAGCTAATTAACCTACAGCCAGTTCGCTGACGAGGTAGAGCTGTGAGAAGAACTGGCAAGAAACTCACGCCACTCTTTTTAATCGCCAGATAATTACAATTTTTTGTATGAGTTAACAATTTTAACACATCAACGCAACCAAAGAACCATACAAAGTAATTATTACAAAACAACTAATTATTTAATAACATTTTTGAAAAAAGAAAAGAAACGAAAATAGAGGATTTCAATTATTTAGTTTCATCTAGTATGGTAATTTGACTACGTATTTTAATTAAAATTAAAAAAATAGTAAATGCATTTCCCAGTCATATTGAACTACAAGGTAATATTGAATTAAGTATTAAATGTATGCCATGCCAAGATTGACCAGTCATCCCAGGTAGCACTCGTTCACGAGCATGACGCACAGACCAGCCATCATCACCTTCGCCATATTAGAGGGAAGGTGATGACCCGGCCAATACGACACCACAAGTCATGACATTTTAGTAAGCATGACAATGCAAGGCATGGGTGGTAAAAAGAACCATAATAAAATGTTATGTCTTACGAGTTCATAATGATCATGATATGCATTCACTTCACACCTAACTTTTACTGCAATAGTCAATAAATTTTTTTTTAAATTTTCCTATAATAATATAACTACAATCAAATGTTAATCAAAGTCAATATAACTACAATAATAATAATTAATCAATATAACATTAATCTTGCATTAAACGTGCAACTATACCCATGCTATTTTATCATTTAAATAATCATTAATATTATAATAACCCTTTTGAATAAGATGGTTTTTAACAGTTTGTTTGAATTTCTCTAAGGGTAGATTCGAAACGTCAATGGGTAGTTTATTATAAAAGCGTACACCAAGTCCTCAACTCTATACTATTACTGATATTTATCTTCTAGCTACATGTACCTACAGTTTTTTTAGGATGTCATTCGAACCCATGATATTCACTACTTCTAAACCACTTGTGCATTAAAAAAAGAACTATAGTCCACGCATTATGTCATATCACTCATATCTGAACACATATTCAATCTCAAAATAATAATTATCAATATTTTCATGTACTCGTATTTAAGTAGTATAATAAATATACAAAACATTGCAGCTATATAGCATTAGGTATTGTCACTATTTTGTACTTGTTATTAGACCTAAATACATAACAAATATTTGCAAATCAATTTGCTCCTCACTTAGACCATATTCATTTAATTCAGAACATTCGTACATTGAAAGATATGCTCATTGTTAATAAAAACGGTAGAAACACGCTGTTGTTACTCCCGTTCATGTTACAAGTAGCTATAATAAACTTTAGTCAATTTCAAACGATTCACTACATTTTATTGACCCTAAAATAGAAAGAGAATTGCGAATATTATTAGAAATTGAATGATTTCAAGTACAATGGTATAAGTGAATAGTTTCGGATATAAACATGTCAGGGGCTGTCTGTTGACTTTACAATATCACTCCTCGTGTCAGATTGGTATTGTTGAATTCTTTTGTTATCCTGTATCTCGTATAGATATTCCCAAAATACATGTCAATTTCACAACTTTTTTTTTCAATTCCGTACAAAAATAATCAGTTATAAGTTCAAGTTTTATGTAACACAATTAAATGTTGATCCACAAGAGTTCGCAGGTTTTCTCGTTTATTTTAGTAATAGACTATTTACCTACAGTCGTGGTGAATTACATTTCAGTTCGGTAACCAGTATTTAATTAATGCTAACTTATAAAACACGGTGACAGTCATATTTAATGTCGTAATTATATTGTGAATTTTTTGCTTATAAATATTAAACGATGTTTTTTTACGAATTTCATTAGCTGGATGTAACGAATAATTAAAACCTGGGTATTTGCAACCGCGGGCAGAAGTTCTTATGTATGTCTTTTTTTAAGAGCTTCAGAAACTACTACTCACCGGTAATGATACTTTCTTACATAGATTTGTAGTTATTAGCATATACACTTTCGTAAAAACATATTTCGTCTTTGGCCTGTTTTTAATGAAGGTGCAACAAGGTGACATCTACACAATTTTTGATAAAGTTCAAGCAATTTTTGATCGGCCACCACATAATTTTAAACGCTGGTTAAAATATGTATTAGGTAATAACATACTTAAACCATTAGTATAACAACAATAAGATTTAACATTTATTTTCATTCATTTCAAGTAACGAAATGAAGAGCCAAACAACGCACTTCCCAGTCAGCGTTAGAAATATTTCATACACAGCAGGTTTTAACCGGTTCAGACAATACCCGCAACTCATTTATACCCCTCACGCCATACAGGGGTAAGCACAATGCATGCTATTTTTAAAACAGCCCTTTGTATATTCTAATATTATCTAACATATTCAAATCCAAACGGTTAGGAGGTGCGTAACCTGATATGGTAGCAATTTATTTGCCACAAATCTTCTGCAGAACAAATTTTATTATAGTGCTTGATATATGATCCGGGGCAATGTGCATAGCGTATTATTTTGAGTGAATACTTATGTGTAGTATTGGTATAGTTAGTTTATGTGTTCCCACGGTCTCGGTCACGGTTTACGTCTATAGTTTTATCGCAAAAATCTATTCTGCCTTTCGCTGATTTATTACTGCAAAAACTTCGTTATAGAGGATCAATATCATGGCTGATTGCCTATAGTGGTACTGCGTCTAGGGTTCAATCCGCAGGTCACGTAGTTACTGAGTTTTTGTTGGAAAATTCTGAATCAGTCTGGAATTCTGCTTAGAAAATAGGAACAGGTTCGCCATGTAGTAGCGGATAGTGGTTATCAGGTGCCTAATAAGTTGTCGTAATGTCAGCAAAAAATTATATCTGTTTATATTTTACAGTTTAAACTATTACATATAGAACAAGCTTTGTATAAAAAGCCCTTTTGCACATACACGCTTAGAGGGGAATGAGATTTGAGTACAGAAAGACAATGTGAAAAAATTCAATGGAATTAACCGATGTAGACAATGATAAATATATAAACTATGACAAAAGTACTTTAATAATACTTACTTCATTATTTTATATTAATAAATACGATTTTTCTTAAGCTTTCTATAGTGTCATTACTCAATACCTCGGGTTGGTTAAACGGTACTGTTCTAGTTACAGTGGAAGAGTAATTTGTTTAACCAGGTGATCTTTAATGGCAGCACATTATCTCGTTCGGTGTCAGCAGAGCGAATGATGAACAACGGACTACAGGTGCGAGAAAGTTCAATATTTAGAAAAATGAAAGTTTAACGTCGTTATTTATAGAATGTATTCAGTGTTATAGTATTAATTGGAAGTTAAGTTAGTAGTAATATCATATCATAGATAGCTTTATAATTATGTAAGTTATCTCTCATTGTAGTTGAGAGGAAAAGGGCCAATGTTATTTTATGAAACAGTTAATTTTATTTTGACACTAGCTGATATAGGACCACATAGAGAGAGCCTTCTCGTGTGCCCTGGTTTGATAATTATACATTAAGCAGAAATTACATTAAATTAGCACCAATAGTTAGATCCGGACACTATCCTTCAGCAAAGTTCGCATTCTTGGTGAAAAAATCTATTTCGCCTAAGTGTCACATATGCGATAAAATTGTAGATGCGCAACATTTGCTGATGGATTGTGTCAGGAAAAAGGATAAGAGGTATTCTTTGCTAAAGGAACTTAAATTAAATGCAATGGATGTTGGACTGATCCAGACTGTTTTGGCGAATCCAAAACCAGAAAGTGCCAAAAAGCTATTTATTTTGATTTCCAGTATTCAGCAGTGTACACTATAATAATTTAAGATGTCATCGAATGTCATGATGAGAGTGACATTGTCGTCTGTACAAAACTCCCAAAATAAATTGAGAATAAAAAAAAAAGTAAACACTCCGAGGCAACTTGGTATATATTATATTAGGTCACACAAAGATAAATTTCGTGTGGTAATCGAAACTACAACTTCATACAAGCAAGGCAGTCGTACGTGCTTACATCGAGGCAGGTATGACTTCTTCTTTTTCAGTTGTCTAATTTTATTTAATGTCGGCGCAAAATAATTTTCTTGCCAATTGACCATCGTTGAAGCTCACATTTTCCACATGTAATTTTTTACAATCCAACCATCTTTATTTTGGCCTCTCCCTCTCTCTTTACTTATATCGATGACATAAACTAATAATAATGATATGACAAGAAATTAATGTCCACAGTTAACGAGTCAATTCATCTATATGATAGTTTTTACATATAATTGTCTCGTGGTAATCGTCACACGCGATCTTTACAATTCTAGCTACACAAGTGACAACTCCGTCTGGGCTACACCCTGTGACATCTAGAACATTCACTACTCTATAAGGCATTAACAGATTCTTACGATTGAAATACGAGCTGGTATTTGTACTAGCTTGTGTATGTATACTAGCTAGTAGTAGCTAGAAAACAAAGGTTCTTCTCATATAGAAAAGCCACTTGCTGCGCCTGGAAAATTTGCTATGTGATTTTTTGTTTTAATGCAATTTTTTTACTGCTTAGGTGGCATTTAAGCCGTTACCAACAGACAGGGCTCTGCCACCATTGGCGATAAAAACACTTACAACAATAAAAATACTTACTTTACTTCATTGTGTCACAGCGGCCGTAAATTAGTGAAAATAAACTGCTCGTTTTATCATGATATTATGCTGTATTTTGAGTCAAAGATTTTGAAAAAAGTCTTTAGAATAGGCGACATAATTGTCGTCATGTAAGACCACATTCTTGCGTATTCAATTATCTTTTAGAGTCGATATTTCAAAGAAATATTTACAAACATTTTCAGATTTTTTTTGAGTTCCCATTCTTTACTCTGATGTAAACAATAGCGGTTACAATGCATCGTACCTACGCATATGAATTCGGAGTCATTGCACTTGTTCTACCTGACACATACTCGCTATCGGTCAAGTGTGAGCAGGCGGAGCGTGACGCAGGTGCGCAGGTGCAGGCCGAAGGGCAGCGGCCGTAAAACGCGGTTCCCAGGGTACGAGCACCTATGCAAGCAGACACATTGAAACAAGAAAGGATATACACATTATTCATGGCAATGTTCAATTGTGCAATTAATATTGAAAGTTGTTTGATGTTCGTTGTGTTGCCAAGAAGTTTGCTTGCGTTACAGTATGGCGCCAAATCGGGAACGTTTAGCAAAAACCACAAAAATGTAAGAAGACATTTATATGTGTGTGATTGAAGTTTTATTGTGTCCAACATTTGCTCCATCACACTATTTTTGTACAAAACCGTGCAATAGATTGACGTAATTTTTACGTCGAGTAGGTATTTTTGGGGCTAACTTTCAAAGACGACAGTTTTAAGATATTATTTTATTTTAAAATTAATAACTCTTGGTCCATCTAGTAAATGACATGATTTAAAAACTCCCAGTTTTATCAATTAAATAATCTAGACTATCATGGCCTTGTTAGAATAATTTACCATAGCTTTGGAAGGAGGCAAGCTAGTGATGTATATATTTATATATCACTAGTTTGCCGCGTCGCGGTTTTACCCGCGTCTTTGCTTACTGCTCTGCTCCCGTCGCCAGTAGCGTGATGTTATATAGCCTATAACCTTGCTCAAGAGCTGGGCTATCATACGCAATAAGAATTTTCAAATCCGACTAGTAGTTCCAGAGATTAGCGCGTTCACACAAACAAACTTAATAATAATATTTAAATATAATTACATATCTTTATCTTATCAAATTGATTAACAATTGCTTCATTAGCGCTTAAAATACGTTTTGTATCCCTCGGTTACCAACCTATTTTTGAGATAAAAAGTAGCCTATGTCCGTCTCCGGCACCGATTCTATCTACGTACTAATTTACATTGAAATCAGTTCAGCCGTTTAGGCGTTGACTGGTAACAAACACACACACACAAATTTATAATATTAATAGGATTTCTCGTTTACACAAGGTTGTGGGTTCAAAACAAGTACAAATGTGACTATTTCAAAGTCATACGCACTTTCAAAACTTACCTTGAATATTAGTGACATATTGCTCTATAAATATCTGAAATCAAAATTAAAGTTGTTTTTTTAGGTTATTTCGTGATTTCCATCTATCAAAAGTTGTAAATCAAACCATTATGCAAGTGGCACAAGTTTTTTGACCGATGCCGAGGTCAAGGAGGGTAATGTCTTTGCTGGTTTCTGTCATGGCTCTAAATTTCTCCTTATTTTGATGTTAATTAATAATTAAACATGATCTAAATGAATGAAACAAGTTTGTATTTCTTAGTTTATATTTTATCATTTGATTTCATCATTATTCAAATTCCATCAAAAAGAGTAATTTACATTTGAAGCGGACAAAAAGAGCTGTATCATTTGTTGACTTAGATACAAAATAAAAGAAAGAAAGTTTAGCTGTGACTCTGACTAAAATGTTGACGTCTAAATAAAGTATGGATGGAATTTACCTTACAACCATGTTGATACTTGTATATAAACTAACAACATAAATAGAACATCTAGTAGGTTCGGTGTAATGACGCTAACTAATTAGTGTTCCTTCAGATGGCGGTCATGTCATGTTTAATTAATTACTAGCTCGTGAGTGAAAACGCGGCTTGAAAGCCCAACTGGTTGTGGGCACCGGGAATATAAGCAAAGATGGTGGACACGTTGTTTAATTTATATTTATACTAATATACAAAACTACCTGTCGGATTGAAATATTTCTTTTTGCGTTTGATAGCCCAGTTTTTCAGAAAGGTTAAACTGTGTAACATTACGCTACTGACGAGGGGAGTAAAGCAGTATCCAAAGATGTAACTTAACGCGAGTGAAACCGCGCTGCGGAAAGCTAGCGTATAATAATGTCGCGTATAATTGAAGCTCGTTGTGTGGTCTTGATTGAATATGCTACAGACCGCTAATGAGCTGACTTGCGCAATAAAGAATGACTGCCGACATTGCCTAGTTTTATTTAGATGTAGATTTTTGCTGCTAACATTAAAATTTATCAAAAATTCTGATTTTTGATACCAGATTTAACATAATGTCAGTAGGTACCTATATATTATCTATGAAATATAGACTTACTCATTTGTGTCATGTCCTTTCGGTTCCTCGTTGTATTCACGGTCGGCCATATTGTTTGGTTTCTTAGCATTATATTCACAATACATATGTTTCATATCAAACAACGACAAAATACAAAATATTTAGTGTTGACAAAATATGTTTATAATGTCAATGTTATTTCTGATTATAGTCGCATACCTGACCTATAGGTGTCGGTTTTGTAAGCACATAGTCCATCATTATCACTACATAGTATAAAACAAAGTCGCTTCTCGCTGTCTGTACCCATGTATGCTTAGATCTTTAAAAGTACGCAACGGATTTTGATGCGGGTTTTTTTAATAGATAGAGTGATTCAAGAGGAAGGTTTATATGTATATAACATGCATAATATAGAAGAGAAACACTGATAGATTTAGATGTTTTTAATGCGTAGTCGTAAATAAACAAATGTTTTGCGCTTACATTGCAACGCTGGCTAAACCCTACAAGATAGATCAAAATAATGTACTACAGTATTGTCAAAAAAAAGAAAAAAAATCCGCGATAGTATATGTCTATTTGTAAGGGATAACCCACAATAACTATTTTTTATCCTTTACTTTTTATGAGAAATAATGTCCTCTGCAGCATGTTTTTTTTTTTTATAGCCTACCAAAGTGACTCCACCCCGCCTGATGGTAAGCAGTCAGTGGAATCCAGAAGTGGCGGCCACTGTACCAAAAGCCATCGTCTTGAAACTGCTGGTATGGTGGCCTCCACTATGGCGGCTGGGAATGGGGTTAGGGGAAGGGAATGAGTTAGATGAGGAAACAGGAAAGGGGGAAATTGGGCCTCCAGCGCTCTCACTCACCGAACGAAACGCAGTAGTACGGATACTACTACTCTTAAGTCGAACTTCTATGAGAAGGTAGTACTTCCCCGACGATCCGGCCTATTCATGCTAAAATCAGCGTGGATCTACTACCGTAAAACGCATGTAATTTACATAAATATTTTCAATTACAGATTAAAAATACAGGAAGGATGGAGCAGGAGGAATATAGCGGCAGGGGGCCGGTATTCTGTAGTAGAATTAATTGAATTACAGAATGTGTAAATACAACGTTTACAGCATTTGTTTTTCTTCGCACGGGCAATGCTGACACTAAATATAGTATCAGCATTGCACCCGTGCGAAGCCAGGGCGGGTCGCTAGTATACCTATAAATCAACATTATATGTATGTGTAGGTCTAACGTGTATTATATCATTTTTATAGTTTTTAATTCTTTGTGTCTGTTTACTATGTATTTATTTTTTATATTAATTGCTTAGAATTTTTGTATTTTCATAATCGGTTTTTTTGATCTTGTCATAAGTGAAATAGAGTTTGCGTTTACTTAAAGACAATTTCTCTTTATAATATTAGTGTAACTTACTAAATATTTAGTAGGTATGTATAATAATGTATATATTATATTGTAAGTATACATTTTATTGTAATAATAATAATAATATAATAATAATATTCTTCCACATTCACACAGTGATATCAAGCCCCAAATTAAGCAATTATATTTGCTTGTGTTATGGGTACTAAACAACTGATATACTACATATTTATATACATATTTTTTTTGTAAATACATACATATTATAGATAAATTACACCGTACGACTACAAACTCCAGCTGTCTGCGGACTCCGCTGTGTGACTAAGGAGTCAAGATTCAGATCTCGTATTGACCCTGTATCTAAGGAAACCGCTTTATGTGAAATATTGAGCAGTGCTAAGCTTTTTGTTGTCGGAGGTACAGGCCTCTTACAATAGGTGTTTATGTAAGTACCATCACATAATAATCGATGTTTATAAGTTTTGATTCAAGCTACAAATAAAGAGACTTTGATTTAGATAGGTACAATAGTAGGTTCGATATTACTTCAACAAAAATAATGACATCTAAAAAAAACTACTTACTTCAGTGCCAACTATTATATTATACTACCCTACCCACATAATTATAAATTTTAGCGCCATCAATCCTCATCTAAACCTAGGTGGGAAACAAGTGAATCGTAACCTAACCACGAACGACCGCAGTATATAAGTTAGCTACCACTATGATACACTATCTATCTATCTCCTCGGAAGAAAAGTGACTTGAATAGACAAATGCGATTTCACAATTCTAAACCTTACCACAATCGGTACATGATAAATATTTCCGAATCGGTGTAATTCGTATTGAGCAGATGGTGACGAGTGAAAGTGTCAATGGCAAAGAGACTTAAACCATACACCTATTTAGAAAAAATCATCTTATAATAACAGCCCTTAAAGTCCAAAATTGTACAATAATAATTGCAAATGCTAATGTGTTACGCTCAGTACTTTCACAGAATTTGCTCATAAATATAAATACCTTGTGGACAGTTTAAACGAAGTCTATGAGGAACTTATAGAGGAAATGTACAAAAGGAAATGAACCAGTGGGTCATTATGATCGGTGAAGCGTTTAGGGTCTCCCGACAATTAACAAGCTTGGCTAGTTATGACTGCTTCCGTTCAACACGAAGTTTTGTGCGTCACTTTTCTAAGGGGACAGTACCAGATTTAGGATCAACTAAAGTACCTACAATATTTTCTCTAAGTTTCTCTCTCTAATCGGTTCCTCATGTCTGAGGACCGTGGTCAGCATCTGTAGCAGATGATCTACCTCCGCCGGTGTCGATCCAGTGCGTGTCTTACGACCGCTAGAAATTTGGAGGACGTCTCGAGTCTTTTACATGATCGGTCCATCTGGTTGGTGAACGACCACGCGATCTCTAGTCTAATATTGTATAATGTACACCTATATTATGTAAAGTTACTCGTGTGTCGAGTGTCAATGTCAATGACTTATGTTCTATGTTTAAGGCCTATATCTAGCAGACTTTCGGTAGAAATTATATGATGAGGTGAATATAGCGTACGTTACAACAAATTTATACCACAGTAACCCAAATTTTCCGATCCGAATCCGAGTCTGTACTTTGTGTCCGTTTGTCTTTATTTTATGTTTGTTAACTCCTCCGCCACACACTGATTCTTGAAGGGTGAAGTTGTCTTAAAAAAAATATATTGACGTGCTGACTCATAAGAATTGAAGGTTCCGTAAATTTACGCCCCTTTTTATATCATTTATACACACAACTGCACACTATTGCTTAATTGACATCAGTGCATTACAAATCTGATATGAACATCAAGTCTTTGTAACGACTAATAGAAAAACAATCTAATAGCCGAGCCTACCTATAGTATGTAAATTTGAGCCGAGTATTATAGTACTTTGATTAATAGTGGGGCAGAATAATATTCTAAAACAAGTATGATCAATAGGTATTTGAAATCGTTTTTCGTCGTCTAGTTAAGAGCTGCACTAGTTCTGCCTTAAATGTACACTGATAAACCATGGTTAACGGTCTGGCCTTATTTACTCGCTGTAATTATTATAAATACATTCTTATTATAAAATAATTAATAATTACTTTGGAAACTTGATTGCACAAATATATACTAGTTAGTGATTAAGGTAGTAGCTTCGCTGTTATTGAAACCTCGAGTGCCTTTAGCTCGAATACATGTGTGGTCTAATATAGTTTTGAGAGTCACAGTATCTTGTCGTCTTAATTATATTAAATAGATAGCATGCACCGTTATTGAAATTGGGGAAGGCAGAGATCTGCTACACCCACGTTTGGCAAGTTATAACTTTGTACCGATACTAGGAGTCCATCCCAACTCATCACGATTATGGTGACAAATCAAACAAACAAAGACAAACAGATATACTCTGAAACTCTGAACGGTATACTCTGAAATTGGTCCCATATTTTTGTTTATAAAAATGGTTCAGTAGTTTGATTTTAGGTTTTTTGTAAACACGTATACAAGGAATAAAGAGATGTAAAAGAACGCGTTGATGTCTTGTGTGACGAGATAATAATAATAATAATAATAATAATTGCGAGGATGTGCATCGTGATATGGTTGCAGTGGATAGTGGACTTACCCCGCTTGCCCTGGTTAAGGAGAACTGTCGTAGGCCTGTAGTACTCAGTATAGACGACCGTAGAATGGTATGGCAGAGCAAGGAGCTTCACGGACGGTTCTATCGGGCCTTACATGGGCCTGATATAGACCGTGCTGCTTCCGTTGCCTGGCTACGCTTCGGTGATCTTTTTGGAGAAACCGAAGGGTTTGATTGTGCAATTGCTGATGAAGTTATCATGACGAACAACTACCGGAAATATATCTTGAGGGATGGCACTACTGACATATGTCGGGCATGTCATCGCCCTGGTGAATCCTTCAGGCATATTGTTTCCGGCTGTTCGCGTCTTGCTAACGGAGAGTACTTGCACAGACATAACCAAGTAGCCAGGATCATCCACCAGCAAATTGCTCTGCGATACAATCTTCTAGATGTCGAGGTACCGTACTACAGATACAACCCAGAGCCGGTTCTCGAAAATGGTCGCGCGACATTGTATTGGGATCGCTCCATCATCACAGACAGGACTATTATAGCTAACAAGCCTGATATCGTGGTGGTGGATCGATCCGAACGCCTTGCAATGATAGTTGATATTACCGTCCCTCATGACGAGAATCTCATGAAGGCTGAGAAAGATAAGCAAATAAAATATCTTGATTTAGCCCATGAGATTGTTGACATGTGGGATGTGGATTCTGCTGTCATTGTGCCGATAGTCGTTACTGTAAATGGTTTTATAGCAAAGAGCCTCGACCAACACCTAAAGAAGCTCGCATTAGGTGGATGGGTCAAGGGCCAGATCCAGAAGGCAGTACTGCTCGACACGGCACGTATTGTTAGGAGGTTCCTCTCTCTGGAGCCCTAACCGCCGGTAGCTTGGAATTTGTCTCGTTGCCGGTGGTAATCTATTTTTTATATTTTTAAATGTGTATTTTTGGTTTTTATAAGTATTTATTTGAAAATGTAATAAATATGAAAAAATATGAATAAAGGAAATAATAATAACGTTTATTAATCGCCACAAATTACAAATTACAGTAGGTACAGTAAACTTCGGTTGACAGTTAGTTTGACAACGTAATTTGTGGGAGATCTGGAGTCTAAACTAAGCTATAAAGCCTGTATTTCAGAACTCCAGGCCCCCCATCACAATAATATTGTACAGATCGTCAACGTGGACCGTAAGTAGGTAAGTATGTATATAAAATAATAAAAAAAATAATAATAATATGTGGTATGCATTAGTGTGTGTGTGTGTGTGTGTGTGTGTCTGTGTGCGTGCGCGCGCGTGTGTGTGTGTGTGTGTGTGTGTGTGTGTGTCTGTGTGCGTGCGCGCGTGTGTGTGTGTGTGTGTGTGTAAGATAGTGTTTTTACTTTTTAATTATTCAAATGTTGAAATAATATACAAATAATATATTATAAGTTTTTAATTGTTCTTATAGGCTTTATTTTTATTAAACTACCACTTCTAGAACCTTTTCTGTGTCATAGTAGTTAAGGCTGAGTAACCATTCTGTGATTTTACTTTTACATTCTGTCTTACGACAACTGGTTATGTTGATTATTTTATTTGCTTAATTATACAGCATATTTCCTCTAAAAGGAAAAAATCTTTGTGCAAAGGAAGTGGATACCGCAATAGGTTCACATACGGCAAATTTCCTTCTAGAGAGGGCTATAAGTTTTTTCTTTTCTTCTGATACGCTAGTATGTTTTAGAAGAATGGTCAGCATAATATACTGTTGGCGTACAGTTAGCACATGAGTTAGTTTGTATAGTTTGTCAGTTGGAAACAAACGAGATTTGGATAGGCTTATTTTTAGGATCATCCTCTGCGCCCTTTCAAGAGTAATCATTTTGGTTTTACAAGCACCACCCCACGAGGTGAGGCAGTAACTTATAATAGATAGAACTAAGGCATCATATACTAACTTCATTGTTTGCTCATCCGCTACATCGCGTAGATCTTTAAAAATGTAGGCTAGTTTTCGTATCCTTTTAGATAATGTTTGAATATGCATTTCATAAGTTAAATTAGCATCTATCTCTATTCCGAGGTACTTAACAGTATGAGCAGAACCAATGCGAGAGCAATTACAATTTGGGGTTGGAGGAAAATTACATTTGTGTGCGTGAAGACCTGTTGAGAGATTTTGAGATTCAAAGCGATTATGAATTGAGAAGGAGACATATTTTGTTTTATCCTCATTTAGGGTCAGAGAATTTGAGTATAGCCAGTGGCACACTGAGTTAAACCCTTCTTGTGCCTTCTTGTGTGAGATAGTTTTAAAGTTGATTTTGTTTTTTGTGTAAAAATTGTAATAAAACACAAAAAAACTAGGCTGTGTCACCGAAAATATTACATACTTATAAGTAAAAATAAAATTTTATCCTACATATCGTTCATTTTAACTGAAAGACGTCCACTGCTGGTCATAGACCAAGTATCGCTACTGAGACTGCTCGTGAGCCTCCATCCATCGGTCACCTTTATAAGGTCGTCGGTACACGTTACGAGGGGTCTGTCCATGCTTGACCTTTCGGTTCATGGTCGCCACTGCAGAACCTTCTGTCCCTAATACGTTCTTTTTCTGCTATCTGTCAGGTATATCCTTTCTATTACCGCTTTAGTGAGGAATCAGCGAGTTATTTCAACCACTTTAGTTCTCCTGTTGATTGCATCATAATCTATACTATTATATAAAGCGTAAGAGTTTTGTTAAAAAATCATTTTGCGTATGACAGTCCAGTTCTTAAGGAAGGTTATAGGCTATGTAACATCACGCTACTGGCGACGGGAGAGGAGCAGTAAGCAAAGAAAGCTAGAATCTTAAAATACTAAATATTATAAATTAATCAAGCATCTAAAACAATATTATAAATCAAGTTACTTATAGTTTATATGAACTGTTTCTAGTGGGTGTCGGAAGTTGTAACATTATCTAAGTATTAATAGACGATTATAAACGAAGCCTCAGTTGGTAGTTCTTTTCACCTTTGTATATTAGTAATATGCATTTACATAAGTGACACTAATTAATGATCCTTTATAAATAAAACTGCTGAATCAGCATTATGAATTAATATTTCTTTAGTGTACAATATTAATATACTCGAACTTGTAATATTAGTGGCTATAGTAACCTTTAGTAACAGTGGCCCTCTAAATTGTTAAATTCAAAAAAAGAACTAAACAACTTTGTCGGCGCGCCTTGCCCTGGAGTGGAACCGGTTTGCGCAGGCGCTCTTTTGAATAATTTCTCTCGATACCGTACGACGTGGGTTTATTCAGTTTGGATAGTTTGTGTATTAAATGGAGTATACCTTACAAAGTTTTTATGCGTCTTTCTATTGAACGTACATGCCCTGACTGCATAAGAAGTGGGACATCCTATCCTTACCCTCGATACAGATTGCAGTAAACCTAAGTTGAAGGTTATAACTATGGGAAACTAAGTAGTTGTTCAGTCGCCAGCATAGAATATAGAATCACTTTATTTATACTATTATATAAAGCAGAAGAGTTTGTTTGTTTGAATGCGCTAATCTCTGGAACCACTAGTCGGATTTGAATAAGTCTTTTTACGTATGATAGCCTAGTTCTTGAGGAAGGTTATATGCTATGTAACATCACGTTACTGGCGACGGGAGTAGAGCAGTAATCAAAGACGTGGGTGAAATCTCGCTGCAGGAAGCTACATACATAGACATAGACATAGATAGTAAGTAAGAATGAATGAAGGGAGTATCAGGCAACAGCTAGCATAATTATATGCTTACTAAATCATCTTACTGCACCTTACGAGGTGTAAGGTAAGATAGATATGTTCTGCTGGCTGATGACTATCACACAGTGGCACCTAGTGCCCCAGCCATAGTAACTGCTACAAACTTGGTCTTTGTTAGAAGGCCGGTATTACATCATCATATTTAAATCATATAAATATGATTTCATATCTGTATGTATGATCATAGTTATATGATGACGTTCTTCATTTTTACACATAAACGTCATATACCATCAAGCCGTGTTTTCCGTTGCTATGGGTACTACGTTCACGCTGGTGTCACAGTCTAGATACGGGATCCTTTTTGACAACTAGCATACAAGTAGGATCTTATTTAACACACTATCACATTCTATTTACATATTTACATACAGACTGTGCTAGAGTGTGAGTATGATCCTATTAGTACGCTAGCTGTCGAAAAGGATCACCTAACTATTATCATAGACAATATGAATCACATGTAGATATTATACCGTCATATGTTCTTCATTTAAAAATGACTCACACATCTATGATCATATTTCTATGATAGTGTAATAGCGGCCTAATAGAAAACAATTTTTCTATGTTCATACATGTATGGCACTTAGTATAAACTACAGTTTGTTCTGTCTGTTGCCGATGTTCATCATTTATTGTATTTTTTTTGGGAAGTTTATGTTCATAATGATACACCTTATACATATTATATAGTAGTAAAACCCCAATAATATCAACAATTTGTAATCATCTCGTGCGAAGCGAAGGCCGGCTGCTAGATTTATATAAAAATTAAATCAATAAAAAACTAATAACTAGAGGAAATAATAAAACCATCAGAAGAAATATTGTAACTGATACATCACTGCGACTAAGGGTCGGTACACACTTCACATTTAACGGAAAAGCCGCCAGGCGTTCTGGTGGCAATAGCCAGTTTGTACGCTTCACGCACTGCATCATCGCTTGGGTTTGCAACGTTAAATGTTTTATTGTTTTTTTCTGCCGTTTCGCAACAATAAATGCGCGACGCATTTTCCGATGTGCACCAAACCTTAAGGCGCATGATTGCACGTGACTGCAGGTGAGTACAATGATTAACTAAGTCCATGAAATAAACATGGGTGTTCGGTATCACGGCGGGAGATTTACGAGTGTGACGCAACACAACGTATTGCTTTACTATTAATAATAAATCTATGCTGTACACGGTAAAGCTTTGTACGCACGCAGTCATTGGGTATAAGGAACTTCCCTTGGCCTTACCAAAATGTCTGTTGGTAAAATTAAACTGGTATAATATGTACCTGCTACGACTAGTTTTACAATATATTATAAGAAATTTTAGATTTTTTTGTTAATTACATCATAACAAAAATAACTCCTGTAGAATGTTTGAACTAATAAAATAATAAACCTATAATATAAGAATATATTTATATATTCTAAGCCTATACAAGTAGGTTACTGCAATGTTAATGTTACTACGAACTTTGTGTAACTCATTGAATAAACTACTATTTTTGGATAGTACTCGTAGCTATTGTTTCTATGATAAAATGGTGTACTTGATTTTACAGATCTAAATACCTAATATTTATAAGTCGTAATGACCCCGTGGTGAATGCACCCGCATCGTAATGGGTCAGGAGGTTCGAATCCGGTCAAGTACTAATGTGGTTTTTCAAATCATATGTAAGTAGTTTCTAAGTTTATCTGGACATTACTGACTGACGGTGAAGGAAAATATCGTGAGGAAACCTGGACTTCTGAGAAAGTCTGAAATCGCCAATCCGCCTTGAGCGTACGTGACGATCAATGCTCATACCGTATCTGTACGAGAAGAGGCCTTTCCCTGCAATGGGACAGTAACGGGCCTATATGATAATTAGGTATTTACACCTATGAGTTGATGATTTCAGTAATAGCATTACAGTTTTCTGCAAATCTATCATCTTTTCAAAATTTTAGACACTTAAACTGTCGCAATTGAAAATTATTGTACAAAAGTGTGTTCATAGCTTAACAATAATATATAATAGAATTCGATGATTCAAATGCGTTTATATAGGTTATCAAAGGTGCGTTTATTGGTGTGCAAGGGTCAGAGATCGCGCCGACACATTGGCAAGTTGATTCACTGTGTACTGAAAATTCTTCACCGTTAAATTAGCTTATAGGTAACTATTATTGTTAAAGTTTATAGGATTCTATAAAAAGGTAGGAAGACTAGAAACGTATGAGATTTTAGCTTTAAACCGAGAACATTGCATTGTGAATCCTATCAAGCGCTGATTCTATTTATAAACATTTTATTTTTGTTCGTGGTATATTATGCAAATGAACCTTTTATTTAAATAAAAATGTATTTAAAAAGTTTACGTTATAGAATGTAAATGTAATATTAATTTAATTTAAGTAATAAATAGTTATCGATGGTATGCGGCGATTATAATTTGAAAGAAACAAACGTACGGGCTAGTGAGTTATGGAGTTATTAGCATTCCATCCAAGCGATTGTAGGGTCAATCAAACATCGCATCTGGCCACACTTGACTTAGCATATTATGTAAATTTTCTAGAATTATATGACGATTATTCGACTCAAATGCGTATTGCGATTTTTTTATTCGATTATTTATCGATGCTTTCTGTAAAATTATCTTGGAAGTTGTACATAATTATTTATATATTTTATTCTTAGACCCGATTTAGCAAAAATACCAGATGGCTAGTGCCTAACCCTGTTTTCATCTTACCTGAAGTTGCGAGGTGTTACGGATGCAAATTTTCTCGTAAAAGAAATATAATTATTTAATGACGAGCTTCTTGACTTTCTTGAACTTTTGTTGGCGTAATTATCTAAGAACAGATTTGTATTTCACGGGAAATCTCTCATTTTATAAATTTCTTAATGAACTATAATAATGTGTTATTAACTCCACCGACGACGGTGACGGTAGTGTTCTCATTAAAGTGGCTCATAGGATATAGTTAATTTAGCAACCGAGGCTCACCCCTGGCCAAGATAGCAAAAGTTGGGCAAGGCCTATGTCCAGCAGTGGACGTATTTTAGCTGATATGATGATGACAAAACAATATATCCCCGGTTTAGTAAATGAAAACCGTGAAAAATATATAGAAAGAAAGAAAGAAAGAAAGAAAAGAAAGAAAATCCTATGTGTGATTCATTAATATAATATAATTACTATTGTAAATATATGTGTAAAGTCGTCCTGTTTTAAAAATATCAAATATACACAGATCACGCTTGGCTAGCAGGTGTAACGGAAGATTGACGAAGGCCATTACGGAACAGTAGTTTAGAGACTCGTGCCGACCAAAGGGCAGACAAACAAACCCAATAGCCATCATCCATATCACTGATATCATATGATAGAAACTCGCAAGATACTACTGATGGAGATATCGTATTGCCAAATATAAAATACAATAGATTTTTTTTATTGTACTTACTCCAATTATTTTTTACATTATTTATATGTATACAAAGGAATGTACAATTTGGTAGCCTTATCGCTAAAAGCAATACACGCTAATGTACCAATAATCTTACTAAAGAAGCCGCCAACAGTTTAATTAAAAGACTAATGAATTAATTGTTGTAAATTGAGAATGTCGGTCTTGGCACAATTGAAACAATATTTATTGCCATTTAATTGTTGTGTAATTCTTTTGATTTGGTTTGAATTGATACAAGTTCTATCAAACGAGCGCAGACGACTAACGACTTGTCGCATGCTCTCGGGAGCTCCACGTATGGAAAAATTCAGTTCACAAAAGTACGCTCTGCATTACTTCGTCTCTCCGCTTGCTATGCTACCTAACTCCGCTTCTGTGGACAGGCAGCCTTATCGGTATGTTTAGTAAACTACCTACGTATAAGCAATCGCATGCGACAGTCGTGGCTTGTTGTCTTCAGCCAAAGACACCTGTTCATTTCTTGATGTCAAGCCAACTTGCAACTTTCTCACCTTCAAATTCTTAAGTCACTTTTCTCTTTTATATGTATTTAGCGATAGATAAGTCTAACAAAATTAACTGGCATTTGATAAACATTTTAATGTAACACAGATTATTTTATAGTTTTCTTTTTACTATTGACAAAAACAACACTAATTCTACACAAAAAAATGTAGCACAACATTAGTTTTTGCTGCTAAAAAACTGCTACCAAGTGTTAGCTTGTAATAAAAAACGCTCATGATAATATTATTTTGTTTGCTGTGGCCTGTGAAGTTTGTCAGATGTTTGGTGCAAAAAATAAAAGCACTTAACAGCATGCCGGTAGACTCTGTTCCGTCTTAATGAAAACTGAGACATATGGTATGTCTCTGTTATATATATCTGTTGCTACGGGCAAAAGATCAATTTTTTGATAGTGTCCGTACGTATGGCGTAGCAGTTAAAATAGTCACCTAATTGTTAATACTGTGCCGCGAGTTTTAGGTTCGATTTACACAGAAGAATGCGTTTACCGCTAAACGTTACTGACTGATTGGAAAATGTCAAACCCTACAGTGCTAATATTTCAGGCTGCGATGATACGTCATTCTTTTATTTTTTACGACCTCTGTAGCAGTAGAGCGATCGACTTTTACTTGACGACTACATACTTGCATTGGGTTGGGTGTTTCTATGTTTATTATATATGTATTATTTAGTATCTGAGTATGGATATCCGAGTGGGTGACGTTTCGGACACAAAATGTTAGGACACTTTGACCCAATCGACAATTTTTTTTTTTAAATGTTTTTACTGACGTTTCGGACACTATTAAAATATTCTGTTTTGTACGGTTAGACAAAAACATCCAGTGATACCTTAATGTTGAAATCCTTTTCTTCCGCCTAATATATTTTAAAGCATGCGACATATTTTATACAGGTAAAAAAATGTAAAAAAAATGTAAAAAGATTTTTATGCACATTTTTATTAAACCTTTTTTTCTGGCTGTACTAAGCAGCTACTATGAATAGGCAGTGTCCGAAACGACAGAGAAAATAAAATAAAATTTAAATGTCAATTCGGCCACTGTGTCCGAACATATTGTGTCCGAAACGTCAGCGACCCGGATATCCGCATTCTTGAATCCATATCACAAGTTATAACATAATATGCTGGGTCTAGATAGGGTTTAGCTGTGTTTTTTTCTTTTAAAGTTACGTCTTAATGAAGACTCGTACCTACGCATTAAACGATTGCGACACAATCACATTTAAGCATACACACACTTAAAGCTATAATACTAGTATACGTAGAAAGTTTTCACGATTGTATCAAATTGAAATTAATAAAAATTAATGTACTACCTAATTACCGGAACTGTCGAGCTACATATAAACTACTTTCTATGATAAACTTAATATAGCCTTACTGTAAAGATATAATATCGTTGAAGTCAAAAGCCGCGATAACAGGCAGCCATTTTTTTTTATAATAATATCAAAAAGTCTCCACTCTGCTTAATAGTTAATAGTCCACGGGTGCTGGTCACCCACCAGAATTGTTATGATAAAATGCTTTACTTTTTCTTACGGCAGTTCAATGAATTCGACGCAGAATATATTTTCTTCTATGTCCCCTTATCGGTTGTTATTTGAACTTTCACTCCCTTTTCATTGATGTCATCCTTCACGCAATCCATTTTACTTATCTATCTTTCCAGCAGGTACTCTAATGTCCATAGATTTATCCTCTCCAAATGTTCAGCGATATTTAGGGTTTCTTGAGTGAACACATGATCACCTACAGATAAATCTAGAATACATCAAATATTTTTTTTTTTAGATTTGTGACATATTGTTATAAACACGTAGGTAGATATCGTTCGGTTAGATAGATTAAATAAAAGACCTTATAACAAAAAATATTTTCATCTGGTTACTCTATAAAATTACAACGTGGATTTAAGCTACTTAAAATCATGGCTGTGCTCTCAAAACACAACGATTCCATTTCCAGCTGTGAAAAGGAAAGATAAAGATTGAGAAGAGAAAGTACGTTATTATTGAATTAAAAAAAAAATATTTTGTTAGTACAAAATTAAAAAGTTTGTTTTAACTTTGAACATAAGTTTTCAAATGACAGTAGACAGATTAATGTACCTATTGTCATTAGAATTGCATAACATGGTACACACGGCTTAGAAGTAGAAGAGACTCGGTGTCACTTAAATCTGATTACACGGTATGTCGGCTCAATAGCGCCACCCAGCGCCATTAACTGCAAACTATTATAACTCAACAAAGACGGAATCCACGTCGTCATCTGTCGGCAGTTATCATAGGGCTGCCATTCGCCTCCTGAAAAATTATAGCCGAATTTAACTTAAACCTTTCATGGACACTACTGCAGACACAATAAATGTTTTATTGTCATCACGGCCATTGACGTTTACTGTCCCGGAAAATGTTAATATGATTTTATTGTAGCTTCCAGTTGTAAAAAAAAGCGCGCTTTTAGTATCAAATTTCTATGTCCAAAGTACTAACATGGCTAAATAGCCTAGTTGACTAACATCTATAAAAACTCCTTGTCTAGGTTTTAATTCTATTCGTGAGTCAGATAAAGTTATTTTTAATAAACTACAGATCAAATACAACAACCGCTGGACACAGGACAACCTTGACAATCATGCAACATGAGATGTATTACGTTAAATATAACATCTTTTAAAGTTTCTTTTTTTGTATTAGCCTACCAAAGTGACTCCACTCTGCCTGATGGTAAGCAGTCAGTGGGCTCCAGAAGTAGTGGTCACCATTCCAAAAGTAATCGTCTCAAACTACTGGTATGGTGGCCTCCACTAGCAGAAATATAATGCGTGAAATCATAGTTTGTGAGATGCTTTTACGCGCATTATATTTCGGCTAGCGTCCCGCGACGCGGTTTCATCCGCGTCTTTGCCTACTGCTCTGCTCCTGCCGCCAGAAGCGTGATGTTACATAGCCTATACCCTTCTTGAACTTGGCTATTATATGCACAAAGAATTTTCAAATCCGACTGGTAGTTACAGGGATTAGCGCGTTCAAACAAAGAAACATATTTTCATTTATAATACTAATAGATTTATCATCTATCTAAACAATATCGCCAACCCTATAAAAATACGACATAAGGTATAATTACCTTTGATAGGTCGCTTGGGGCGGCGCGCATCAATCTTGCTACGTCCGCGGCCACATGACGCGATTACTTGCAGTTCCATTGCGACCCCTCTCTCCTCTATATAAGAATGATTCTATATTTACAAAATATACAGTTTTTGTTATAGTTTGTAATGTAGGTTGATTTATTAATCGTGTAACTTTGATGTTATAATTATAATTACGTATTCTGTTATTTAAATGTCTGTCTTTTCTATACGACTTAATTGACCTACCTGCTACCTTTGAACTATGATAACTATTCTCTTGGTGTTCTTCTTGTTTCTCTGCTGGTTCCTTGTGGTTAGTAAGAGCATGGTCATCTTTTCTTAAAATTGTTTCTGCAATAATAATAATAAGAGGACACAGCCAGTCTCCAGCAAACATATGGCTATCACTTTATTGAAAGTAAAAAAGAATATTATTGGCCCTCTTTCTTAATCTACGCGTGTCGCATCATACCTATTTGTAAAGTTCCCAAGATAATTTAAAGTCTATTTATCAGAACCATATCAAGTATCAATCATGTTTAACGAGTGTTAGTCTTGTCCTATGTTAAAACATTACTATTATATCGCTATTACGAGCTCGTGGAGGGGCAGACAACGCCGCGGGGCGCAGCTATGCCGTACCTGTCAATAATTACGGACATCATTTTACTCTAGTACGGTACAGCCTTCTATAAATCTTACTTGTATAAAATATAGGATTTTATGACTCAATCTAGCTAAACCGTGAAACGTAGCGTTGTTGTTGAAAAAGTTTAATATTGTTGCTAATAACCGCAGTAACTTTAATAACTATTTCGTATACAAACCTGTATTTTTAAATCAAAATGTACTTTTTATGAATTATGGCCGTCAAACCATTACATAAAAACAATAAAAATCACCTAATCGAAGACGATTAGTAGAGGTCCTTAATCGATTTACACTATGAGCTGCCCGGATCATAGTGTAAATCGCACAAAAACCTTTCATACTGTCATTGGGCTAGGGGCCTTAATTTTATAGTTGTCATAGTAAATATTTATACTAGACATGAGTAGCGCAGGAACATTTCAACCAATCATGATTGTCATTGTTATTAAAATTTAAGATTAAGTTAATAGCTTACATGACTCTGACACATTCATCATTTTAAAAATTTAATTGCAATAGGTGAAGAAGAAAAAGTAGAAAGAAAACAGCGCCTCTAGTGTATGTTCAGAGAACAAATACTTTTAAAGAAATACCTACCTCTGTCACAAACGCAAACCAACTGTAGCATCGTAAATCATAAATTTTATACAATACCTAACTGATACTGGGTACCCTGTCATAGCAGTATAGCCTTAGCAATAAGTCATTTTATCAGCCGAAAGACAACTTAAGTAAAAGATTTAATTTGTTTCTCATTTACAATCGACAATAATAAAAATACAGTAACATAGCAATTATTTCAACGTACTTAATGTCGTATCACTTTACCGCGAGAGGTGTTAAAAATAAATAAAATATCGCTCTTAAGACGTCCACCTGCTGCCTATCCTCAAGTAGCATAATGTCATTAGGACAGTATTTATAAACTTGTTTAACTTGCTTACTTTATACAATTTAATTATTTTTTATTTATCAATTGGCGTTAAACCTTTCGAGCTATACACGGTCAGAGAATGGCCTGCTTTGATCATAATACCAGACTATTATGGTATCTCTAAGGGACTCTTCTCATACAGAATAGGCACGAGCCGACGCCTATGTCTCACCTTTTTCCAGTTTAGTTTTTTTTTTTGGTCGATCTTCTATGAGAGCATAGTACTTACCCGGACGATCCGGCTCATTCATGTTGAAACCATCGTGGATCTATTACCGTATATTTTCTTCTGTTTTTTTTAGGTTTCTGCGTTTCTGCCTCCTGTGTGCTATGAGTCCTGCCCATCGTCGTTTATTATGGCAACTTTGCGTGTCATATCTGACAAGCTCGATTACTTGAATCGCTTATACATCAATGCTAAAAATAACTACTGAAAGAAAGTCTACATAAACCTTATCATCATCCACAGCCCGAATCTACCCACTGCTGGGTATAGGCCTGTCTTTGTTTGTGCCAAGCTCAAGACACTCTTAAGCCAGTCTCATCCATGTTCGGCCTGCGACGGCTGTGATATCATCCGCCTATCTCACTGCTGGACAGCCGACATTTCTTGATCCATATCTTGGACGCCACTCGGTGACGGTTTTACTCCACCTATCGTCACCTCGACTTGCTAGGTACCCTGCCCAACACCATTTGAATTCAATCTTTCTAGACCTTTGCACGTCTACGGATCTCGATGTTTGGAACGCGGTCTACTAATTTAATGCCGAGCATGGAACGCTCCATGGCTCTCTGTGCCTATTTTCATAAACCTTAAAAAATAATATAAAGTAATTACAGCCGGTATACTTTTATGACAAGTATTTCTATATTAATAGATGTGGAACCGGTTTAATTACTTAATCCTTCTTAAAATGACATACTTCATTTTAATAAGTGAGTGTATGCGTCTACTATTGCATGAATACAGGTTTAATCACAATCGACACTTCTTGGAGCTTCGTATAATTCTTTTGATGAGCAGTTACGTAAATAGTTTTTTAGATTGGCAACTAGGCGATGTTAACTACAGTTATGATTGAAGCTGATTGAGAAGTAAGCTATGAGGTAAATTAAATTTAAAAATAAGTACTGCCTTAGTTAGTATCTCTATGTAAAAAAGTTATATTGCTAATGTAATGTAATAAATATTGTGTTTGTTACCAATATGTAATGTTACCAGATGTTAGAAAAATGGAATGCCTGTTCTTGTATTGTATTTGCGTTTACCTTACAAAAATTTGTGTCTTTATCAACAAAAAAAAAATTCTTTCTTTCTTTCTTTGTTTCCTTAGCCCTTTCGTTGCCAAGGAATTCTTTTCTTAACGAGTTTATTAGAATCGCTTACTAGGGGATCAAGAACTCGCCGTGAGTCCATTACGTACAAAATTATAGCGCTGGTCTTACGCATGAAGTTAAATAATGATAGCTTGGTAACGAAAGTGTTAAGTACTGATACGTCACTTAATTTTAAGTCGCGATCAGTTTCGGAATGCTATTTTGTAAGTATAACATTAGAGCTAACTGGCGTTTGAATGTTTAAACATAAAAAAATGGATTTTCTAGTATTTTAAATAGAAATCTTATCGAATTACACCAACCGTGGTTATAAGCCGAATGTCCTTAACTATTTGCCTTCGTATTCCTTTTCTTTTCCTGCAAAGGTGCACAATGCTTGTTGCAGTAGTAGTTGCATGCCTTCATTACCTAATGTTATTTTTGTATGTAGGTATATCTAACGGTACCTCTATTATTTTCCTCACGAGTGGGTCGGCTCGCCCCGCGGCGGTAATGACGGCTGTACACGGACTACACGGTAATGACGACGTGCGCTCCATGATTGGCAAAGTTCGCAGCGCCTAGCCAACTAGCCTGGCCGTGACTTACCGGACAACTGCTATTATGTTGGCATGTGCAATGTTACGTCTTAAGATGTAGGTAATTAGATAACATTATTAAGTACTAGCTGTTGCCCGCAGCTCCGCCCGCGTATTTGTCGGTTACATCGCATATTATTATTATTTCTAAAAGATTTTTTCTAAAATAAACGTATCCAAGTTACTCCTTATTACATCAGCTACTTGCCAGTAAAGTCCCGTCAAAATCGGTCCAGCCATTCCAGAGATTAGCCAGCACAAACAAACAAACAAACAAAAATTGTAAAAAATGTTATTTTGGTGTATGTACCGTATTCATAAATTCATATACATATAGTAAAAAACGGTTATTTCAATATTACAAACAGACACTCCAATTTTATTATATGTATAGATTTATCTACATGGGTTACACGGACAGTTGTTGTTTATAATGATGAACTATCAAGCTGGAAACAGAAATATCTTTGTTAAGAAATTCTGAAGTTTTATATGAAGCTTTTGACCAGGGGTTTAATAATAATATTAAATAGTAAAACAGAAATATAGCATGTAAATAGAAATCCTGTGGATAGGGTGGATATTCTGATTTCTGTGTATTTTGCTTAAAGTTAAATCGTACAATCAATGAACTGTCTAAATAATAGAATTGGTATTTCACCACAGAACTAACCCATCTTTATCCGTGGTGACGCAAAAATCAATGATTTGGGAGAAGTCTTATGTTCATTTCATAATAAAAATAATTACAAAATCTCACAACGTTTTGTTTATGTATTTCGGCGACATGTATTTTTGTAGCGAACAAATGCGTTCGAATTTCTTAACATTATTATCAATTTTAAAGCCATATTAGGTGACGAAAGTGTGTATTTTACACAATTTTACTATTAGCTGCCATGACTATATGACATAAGCTGCATGAGAAATAAGTTACCCTCTTCTTGCTAGTTAATACTCAAGAGGAAGGTGATAAAACTTGACGCATGCTTTATATAAATAACGTATATTATTACTCTACCGTGTACTAATAGATGACTTACAGATCTAGTACGTTAGAATCTAGTACCTTATCAATTTAAAACTATAATTTCGTTTGATAAGAGATTATCCCCTGGTTAACATAAATATTTTAAATGGCACTCAATACATTTTTCACATGGTGTAGAACAAACTTCTCACAAATGTATTGAAGATAAAACATATAAAAATCTTTTTCTAAAAAAGTTCAGCAACAGATATTAGCACATATCTATTTATATTGTAACGCACGTACGATACCAAAACTAGTTATTATGAAGAAATTGATAAAAATCAGCGAGCAAGTACGAAATTTCCATTGTATTCCTACTGTCGTGTGATTTTATTATAACACATATATTCACATTCCCACAAACAAATTGTTCGTTCATTCGTTCAAACAAAAGCCGTTTTTGCCAACAAATTGACCATTACATAGCTTTACAAGTTCTGATTGAATAACAAAAAAGAAAAAAAACTGTTCTCACCTTAAATAATATCTGGAAGCAATTTTAATTGTTCAATCATAGAGATGTTGTGTAAGTTAGGACGAGTTTTGTAACTAGCTTACTGTTTGTGGCAATCTATTTGTTTCATTTAGGTTACGATATAACAGGACGCGCGTCGTCGTGAGGTGTTTCTTTAAGCTTTTTAAAAGAAAACATTCAAATCAAATCAATTCAAATTTCAAAAAATCTTTGCTCTTAATATTCACATACGAGTACAAAAATTAGAGTACCTACTTATAAATACTTTCAAAATGAACAACTATATTAAGAGTATCTACTCTACATTACTCTTCCTTGCCGGAACTGGACAATTTTAAACTATTGCTAAGGTTAGCACACAAACAGCCACAAACTATACGCATACTGTGCACAAAATTGTTATTGTTAATAATAGCTTTATTGTCAAATTAGTCAATTTATTGTCGATTGGTCGCGGTCTTCATGCTAGCATGTTGGACGTGACAAATTGGTGCAATATTACCTCATACAGCCTGTTACTCTTCACTGTTATCGTAATAATAGTGAAAGGATTCGAGTAGTCACGTTTTAAAGGTTAATAGCATGTTAAAAAGCTATGAATAAGTGTGAGTAACCAGCTGGCCTAGCGTGCGCCACACGACATAGTTTAGTCTTCAATATTATAAGTTCTTAAACAAAAAATCTACAGCGTTTTTTTTATTGAAACTACAAACAGTTAAATGTAAAATATAGCTAACTAAATGGTAAACATATAACCCACATAATTGTTCGCGGATTGACAAAACTGATTAAATTTATAAAAAAAATCAGACAAAGGTCTAGATTGCAAATATTTTGGTATAGTTGAGTAACTTATTAGATATCAAAAAAAAACAGTTTTTTATAGATTAGATGCAGATAAAAGCTCGTTGGCTTGTTTTTAAATTGTTGATTGGAAAGCGCCAAGATGTCGATATCAAACATAACATATCAAATATTAACATAACTTCAAACCTTTTTTTCGAAGGAATAAACAAAGGTATATATGATACCCACGTTGCGCATGCTATCTTGACAACAACAATATGACAACCTCTGTGGTTCGGTGGTACTGTGTATGAACTGCCACGCAGAGGTCGCGGGTTCGATTCCCGCTCAGTGCAAATATTTGTGTGCATAAATATGGCTATTTGCATTGGTCTGGGTATTTCTATGTATAATATGTATGTATTTACAAAAAAAAAAGTATAAGTATGTTTATCCGCATTCTAGAACCCATATCACAAGCTATTCATATATGCTTACTTTGGGTCTAGATGGCGTTGTGTGGTTGTTGTGGTATTATTATTATTATTATTATTATATTATATTATATATCTTAAGTCTGTGGCTGTTTATTTACCGTATACAACTTCAGACTCCGGGATAATATTTCGATAGAGATACCCAATATATTTTTCCCGACCCGAGATCTATAATAGGCAGCAGTATTGAATGCTGAACCATCGAGGAAGTCAAAATGCTATTGTTACTTCTACGTTGGGTATAACATATTGCGTCATCAATAAAGCTGTAGATGTCGCAGGCAAATGGTATTAATCGGCTGTTTACAATCTGCCTCGGCATATTGCATAACGCCGGATATGTTACCAGCATTGTGTATAACTAATTTGGGATGTTTAAACTAGTTTGACAACAAATATAATTCGTTTATAGCACTCGCCGGCCGCTGTCACTGGGTCACAGTTCTAACCTAACCAAAACTATGTGTAAAATTTCTTGTAACGCGAATCTTAGGTCAATACATGTTAAGGATGCAATGAATAATCAAAACTGAACAAAAAATGGATAACATTTGAAAGTTATCTTATTCTAAAACTAACCCTAAGATTCACTTGGTTCTGTTTTTACAAACATGCAAACCTAGAATCTTTAAACCGGCTTGTGATGGAGGTGAGTTTTAATGATTCGAAAAATATGGCCGACACACGCCGACACAATTCTTCGAATGTTTGAAGTTATGTGTTGACGGTTATGTAAGTATGCATTATTTTGTTTTGAGATTCAATTTTAAATTCAATTTCTTCACGCTAAAGTAGTGAGAGTCACAGTCTTTTTTGTGAAAAGTGGAATAATTCGAATAATATATAATAAAAAGGTCAAAGCACTACAACCCTTTAGAACTTATTGTGCTTTATTAATTTTACTCATTCCTAGACTCTTCAGCATCACTTTACTATAATATGCCTGATGTAGTCGTGTGCTGTATTGTGTATGAGTATACAGTAAAGAAAAATATCTTGATAAAACGCGAACTATAACAAAATATACCAAGTACCGCAATAAACGTAAGAAAGGGATAAAAATATATAAACAGATTCATGGTAGCTAATTTCTACGTCCTTCACGATCTATTATGATGACGACGATCATATCACAGCACAAAAACCGCGTAAATAATAAAATAATATAAACTTATAAACGGCTTTATTACACGGCCGATGCGCGGGCGAGCAAAAACTTGGCTGTCTCGCTGTCGGCGCCTGCGCACGTACGCGTACGACCGGCGCAGGCGCGAGCGGTTGGTGCCGTGTGACTTACGAGTTTTTACTCAGGATATAAATAGATGAGACAAATCGATCATGGTTTGAGTGAAATTATTGTTCTGGTTTTTAGTTCAATTATGATTCACGTGTGATGGATCTTTATTAGTGCATTTACACATTACTTACGATCGAAAAACATTTATCTTAATTTGTGTGTTTCAAAGCAAGTGCCTCACTAATATTGTTACTATTGATGTTGAACAATTAATTCTCGTATTCAGGACAAACACCTATTTCTATATTGTGGCTGTTAATTAGTGTTTATAAAGTCTTTACTTCACAAGAAGAGACTCAGTGGAGAAAAATAAATAATACAATAATGGTATTATCTCTACGGTAGAGCATTTGATCATGGTATGACCAAAAAATATATAGGTAGATATTAACGAAAACTTTGTTGTCATCATCTTAGTTCTAGGATTTCCAAAATCCAGGATTTTCATTGAAAACATAGGTTAGAAATTTTATTCTGTCTTTCTGGCCCATAAAAACACTATCTTCTAAATACATGTATCATATTATTAATAAATTAGAAACAAGTTACCCGAACGTTGTGAGTATCGCATATCCCTATACATATTGTTTCTTTATTTATTATTATATTAAATTTGGGATAACTACAAAATTATTAGGGAAAGGCTATTTCTGATATTATATTATCTAAAATCGCTAGTTTTATTTTCTTTTCCAGCCAGTATATCAACATTTAACACTTTTAAGGTTAACTATATTCTCGTAAATAAAAAGTAGTTCTGTTTCTCACTGTCACATGGACCCCGCGCCCTACGTTTTTGTCCTTACTCGTTACGGCACTACAACACTTGACAATTTGTCAGCATGATTTGCGACCGCGTCCCACATGTACGCGATTTGCGTTTGTTTATAGAGACACACCGGTTCCATAACCTAGGGCTAGCTACATGCGGCATGCGAGTACGTACCTTCGGGTAAATAACACCCATTATCGACGGCAATTGATATAGATTTATGTAATGCATGTATTTTCTTATTGTGCTTTGTTTATACTAGATAATGTGTTGTGGGAATATTTGAATTGTAGTTGAGGACAAAATACGATGTTATTTGTGTAAAGTTATTGTATAAGTTTGAGGTAAAATTATACATAGAAATAGGCGAGGATAATGTTGCACTAGTTTAGGCGTTTTGATAAAATAAATAATGCATAAGCAGTTATGCTTTAATGTCTATACAATCCCACATCAGTGATACTGTATAACAATGAGTTCCCATTAAGTACTAGTAATAATTAATGTGTGTATTGTTGCAGGTCACATGAGCACATCGGAGAGCCATGTCCGCCGTGATGAGCACATTGTCCATGATCAGCGGCGGACGGCGGGCGCATCGCAAGCTGGCCTGCAGGTATACCAAACAGCATAATTAAAATTTACGTAATCTAAGTAACAGATGGCTCACTTGATAGGAAAAAGGTGACTAGGTGACCGCTGCTCACGAAACTTAAAAGCTTCAAGAACACACTTGCGACGATGCAAACGAAAAATCGTCGCCTCTATGGCAGTATCGCTTTTATCACTGCAACTGTTCTGAACAACTCTTTGAACGAAGTCCTTTCTATCACATTGGAATCTAAAGAGACTTGAACTAAATGCGTCATAAGAACTTTATATTTTTGTCGGATTATTGTAGATTCGACCCTTTTTCATTCATATTTTGTGAAATGTGAATTAAAAACGTGGCGAATCTACAACAATCCTTTTTGTCTCTCTACATATAACTAATCACGCTCTAAACTAATCTACGCTCAAAAACAAAACTATCTACGCTCTCTACATATAACTCATCAACAACACTATCTAGACTTACCTAAACCCAAAGTTTCTGTGATTGATTTCTTCTAAATGGTTGACAACTGCTGCTAAGCTACTTCAATTTCGATGAAAAGCATTAAAGCTAAAATCTTGCTGCCTTTTTTAATAGTTCACCGACCACAGTTTAAGATACTAAACTAGCGCCAGTCAACAGAATGAATTAATGGTTTTGACATAGATATCCAAGGTTTTGATAACTTCTTTACAAAACCATAATAAGTTCAACAAATTCTAATATTTGGCTTTTCTTTATACAATATTATATTTAAATATTAGTAAAACAGTAGCCGTGTGTATTTATTCTGGACGAGGCATATTCAATATAACCATATTTGTTATGGTTTATCGCCCACACTTAAACAAGCTCGGTCGATTATGGTAATTGAATCGAATCTTAGTCCGGAGACCACCGGAGGGAGAAGTGATCCGATTGTTTATGCGTAATATAAAATATTGTCCGACTGCCGAAGTCAAGGAGGGTAATGTTTTTCAAACGTATGTATGTAGGTATTTCTATTTCTTTGACACGCTCCACAGCCTAAATTGCTTGATGTAATTTAATGAGATATCATTAAGTTCGTAGTGATTGTAAGAGTGAAATTGGGTACATCATATTTAAATGTAGCATCAGCACGAGAAAACATAGGGTTTCTTTAATTTAAGTTCGTTTTAAGCAGACGGGTTTTTGTTTAATAATAATACATTTTGCTTGTAATTAAACTTTAAATTTTTTGGTTATTTGACTTAGGGGTTTTGCCAATTTTAGAAGACTAGAGCCAGTTTGTCCTATACTGTCCTTCAGCTGGGCAAAGGCCCCTTAACATTCACTCATTTCCTAGCCATTTGATTTGAGCCACCCCGATTCGAGTTTCTAGCATTGTAGGAGCAATGCCAGAGACTCTGAGTCGTCCATGAGCGACAGTTACCACTTACCAGCGCGTGGGCTGTTTGCTCATCTGCCAGTGTCAGAAATAAAAAAAAGTACCCTGACGTCGCAATGACTTAGGCATGTACGCATATGATTCCGCAAATGCACATTCTGTGAATGACATACTGAGTTTGGAAGTCAGGAGCCTATATAGTTTTAGCAGCTTTCTTACTAATAGTTCCTGCACGTTGCAATGACTGCGCTACCGAATCGAAATTAATTTGTTGCGTTTTATGTGTCGAATTATGTAAATAATGAACAATAACAAACTTATTTGAATGTAATTACATGTAGTAATAGACGGGTGATGTTTCAATTAAAGTGTATCGCGTTACAGGCGGATTACGTTCGCTCGTCGAATTGAGCCGACGCAGTGGGGCGGATACATGCACTGTTTGCATACTTAATGTGTGCTATTTTACATATTATGATTTATGAAGGATATACTTGATATAAGTCGTAATGGTCCAGTGGTGAAGGCACCCGCTTCGTAAACACGAGGTCGGGGATTCGTGATTCGTCGGGAAAAGTAAGAGCACAAGCTAATACTTTCTATTTAATTAATAAGGATCTACAATATGTCGCAATCTCATTATACTAGCTTACAAAATCACATGGAAATAATACTCAAGTGAACCTTGTTAAAAATGTCAACGGTGTGAACTGTACATAATTAACCACAGAGTTCACAAACACTTTTTAGTGACAATAGATAATAAATTAAACTTTTTATTGTGCCGTAAAAATTAAAAAGTATTTTTCACATTGTTAAAGTTGTTTGCGATAAGAGGCTGTATTCACAACTACTAAACGGATTATATAGTTATAAGTGTTGACATAAAACAATAAAAGCATTAGTTGTAAGCTAAATTAGTTACATGGCCAAAGTAGACAATGCAGAACGTAATAAAATTGCATAATTAGAACAAAAGATAATCATATGGGAAAATAAATTTGGCAAATATCCTTATCTTATGGATCGTTGCGGCTGTAATGTACTTCGGATTTGTGTCCTTACGATCGTAGCCTATATTTTAATAAGAATCTGTATTTTTCTAAGTTAAATTTGAAAGAAAAAAGTCAAATACATTTATGACGTCGAAAATAAATAGGCAAAATATCACAAATACAAATAAATTATACTATAATAATATGCGTATATAATATGTATGCTTTCAAGGTAAAATAAAAACCGGTTTATGTGACTTATATTTTAGGTATGTTGTTTGTTTTGCTTGCGAGACGTATTCGTAACATAACATGAATAATGTTTTCATTTTTACATTAACCGGTTGTTCAATTGTTAAACAAATATTTGACATATACGTTAAATAAGTTAAAATTTTTTTTACTGAATCTACAGACAAAATAACTAGATGTTTAATTGTATGAATAAACATTAATCTTTGTTCCCAGCAGCCGCAAATCGGGCCAGTTCTCTGACGCCGGTGAAGACCGCTCGCGCTCGCAGCATGACCTCAACAAGCAACAGCGATCCGCGTCACTCGTGAGTATTTAATGAATATGAACTATTAAAAAAATGTGTTAACAAAAATATAAATTAAAAAATATCAAAACATTGAGTGCCAATCTGATAAGAATTTATGACGCGTGCGTTGTGAGAAACAACTTTGGTAAATTATTAATAAGATTAATAAATGTCAAGTATCTTCTGTCAAATAAGTATACCGACAAGATGTTTTTACTGTCATTAAGGTCTGAATAGTTCCCGTTACTAGCTTATGTTTATTTTTAAATGCTGAACATTTTTTGTCCTACAAGCTCGAAACCAGCGTCAAATTAATACAATATTTAGTATAGGTACTCTTTCGAAGCGACACTAAGACTAAATAACACTAGATTATCAAGTCTAAATCATAAAAATATCTCATTAGTTATACAGTACTCTTTAATAGCGTTGCTTACGTCAGCACTGAGTCCTGTAATTTAACTACATATCTCGTCTATGCCGTTACCTTGAACACTAGAGCCATTGTTCCTGGTGCGTAGGCGAGCCCGCGGCATGCGCAGGCGCACGAACATCCACGTAATTGACGGCCACACTCCGCGCCGACAGTTCTGGAGTGCGGGTATTTTACTTTGAGATAATGAGGGTATTCTAGGGTAGTATTTACGTTATTATAATATCCATATATGTATGAGATTATACAATGGTCCTGGCCGTGTAGTGTCTAGAGTACGGAACACCACTTTTCTCTTGAACACTACGAAATAACAGGTAATAGGCAGTCACAAAGCCAATGATGTTCTCGGGAACCAGACCGATTTTTGTAATAAAAAGTATCGACTCCGATATCGAATCTATGTACGTACCAATTTTCATAGAAATCGGTTCAGCCCATTTAGGCGCTGAATGGTAACAAACATACACGAACACACATACACACACTCAAATTTTCGCATTTATAATATTAGTAGGATATTCCAAGAATGTATGTTATCTGTCAGAAAAATGTTTTGACAGACCAAGAAATAAATGGCGAGATGAGTTGGACCAAATAAAAAAATCGTGGTCTACACTTGTCTTGTTGATCGAGGAGCATGGATGTCATGGGGAGAGGCCTTAGCCCAGCAGTAGCATGATTTCGACTAACAGTAACAGAATAGCTACCAAGTCCTTTCCTTTCTCGTTATTAGTAATACTAATTAAACACACAATTAACTTTACAAGAAAGTGGAACGAGTCTATAGGCAATAAATGATGTTGCAAAACAATTATTATGATTGTTACATCACTCTCGAGGGACAGACAGAGCGTATGTTGTAACGAGAATAAATTGAACTGTAGTAAATGTACGCGCCATTAACAATGCTGTGCGTTAATTATTCGCCTCCGATAATACTCAGGGGTGTAGGCTTGATATGGTTAATGTGTAGGCTGATGTTGAGTGACTTGGGTTCAATTCATGCCAAAATACTCCAACGAAAATTAAGAAAGAGTGCTGTAAGTTTCAAAAATAAGCAATTGAAAAACACTTTTAACTTTTTTATCTTAAGATTCACGTTCCCAAAATGTCTGTTATACAGCTTTACTGTTCTTGATTAACTCGGCACTCATAGTCGCTAACAAAACAAACAGTCAATCAATGTATAAATAAAGTAAAAACACTACATAATCTTTTGATTAATCATTTATTGTTATCGCGTCTCGTGTTTGTGTATGACAAAGAAATGTGTATTAAATACAATAATAATTTAACTGATTACATCTGCACTTTGATACTCTGTTCTTGAAAGTTTTATTGTCGATTTTGTGTTTTCCAATATCGGGTAGTGACGATCTCACTATTCATAGCGAAGTATATTACAACCTATCAATCGCATAAGATAAGCGCAATTAGTCAACCAAATTATGGCGGCCAAAAGATCACAAATGGCGACAGAAGATATTTTAACACAGGGTACCGCCCTGTGATAAGTCTGCCGGTCTTGTGTCCCAGCTGTTAAGCATGTATGACTTTACTACTCTATGATGTTTATATGAGGTGTATCTATCTTTCAGTCAGGAAACTGACGGAAATAAGCCTGTTTAAAGGGACGAGTTTGTCATAAAAACACACTAGACAGGCGCATTGTGACATCAGTAAGGTAATATTCAGCACGCAGTTGCTGCGAACATAAACCTTATAATATAAGCCGCCTAGTATAAACTTTTCATCTTGTATGACATATAGATGACGGTTCCATATTTGATTGGAGAGAGACCAAATATTTGTAAAAATGGACAACGCACCTAGTGTTTACTCTGAGAATTAAATTTTCTCATGTTGTCACAGGGAGGGATGAGACAAGTTCACGTAAATTCATAGCTACTATTATATTTGAAATAGCTACTTAGTATAACTATTGGCTGTTGATAGGTGGTTAGAGCGACACATTGCTTACAGGCATTATAATTAAAGTATCGGCGTTCAAGCTCGGACAGCAACCACTAATAGCATGTTCACGGCTTGTAATCGAACTGATGTGAGTCATTGCTTCAGGGCTGGCACGTACACGCAATAACATGGCGGACAACTGGAAACTAATGCTATGTTCTATCTTTTATCCTTCCTATTATAAATAAACTAGCTTTCCGCTACGTGGTTGCACACGCGTCTTTGGTTATTGCTCTGCTCCCGTCGCCAGTAGCGCGATGTTACATAGCCTATAACCTTTCTTAAGAACTAGGCTATTACACGCATTAAGAATTATTTAAATTTGACTGGTAGTTCCAGTGATTAGCGCGTTCAAACAAACAAACAAAGTCTTCGTCTTTAAATAATATGAATAAATGAAAGGTTTTTAGATTACAGACATACACATATATAAAGAAAATCAGTTAATAAGTAACAATAATTTAACTCTGAATTTTCTCGTTTTTTATACTATTTCATAGTCCGCTCCATTCGCTGTCTTAGAAATCTATTTCGTGTAATTAGCCCACATGATTTAGGATTTCACACCTACACCTACTCAGACAACGTATACTGCAATTATGTCAAGATCATACTGCGTGTAGGAACAACAATAAAGATTAACACGCATCTAATAACATTTAGCAACGTTTAATGAATAATTAACATCAAAACATACGTAAAACTGTCTCTTTGTTATTACACTAATATGTAATTACTAGTTTATACGAGAGCCGCAGAATGAAATCACTTCAGTAGACAAATATAAGAAACAAACGTAAACCCAGCTTAAATTCTTTAATTACATTTCGTCACTAAATTATGATGCTACAAATTCATACAGAAAACAATTTGTTAGCTAAACGTAAATAGTATTGATAAGACATACAATCATTAGTACCATTAAAAATTTTTTTTTACTAAAATGGCAATTTCCGCACTAGGCCCAACAAGCCCTTTGTCGCGCAGGACATTTCAAACAACAACAACCGAGACTCCGAACAAATATTTATGGATCACACAAAATTTTTGTCCCGTATGGGTGTCGACACATGACCCCACAACTTCGTGCACATGAGTCGCTTGCTTGTATCTGTAATTTCATTCTTTAAACATCAAACCAGGCTGCTTAATACATTATGTTTTTCTCACAAAGAATGTTAATTGGTCTTTCTAACGTAAAAGGCTATTTAGTTGATTCCGTGAAACATTTGAACAATTGCACACACATCCGGATGCCAATACTCGCTCTATTAAAGACTTTTTTAATTTCCTAATGAGATTTTTTCTTACTTTAGAAACTTGTGTCCGTTAAAGGAAAGATTTGTCGACGTCTTAAATGTAAATGTTAAACTATTGCATGTTACGAGTCTAGATGTTTTTACTTACTTAAATAAATTAAGTACACAAATATGTGGGTAACAAGTATACGGCGCACTTAATGATTATAATTGGTCGTTTTGCAAAAACAATATTAATACAACCTTTGTGATGGCACTGTGTACGGACTGGCACTTAGAGGTCGCGGGTTCGATTCCCGCTCAGTGCAGATATTTGTGTGCATGAACTAGGCTGTTTGCATTGGTCTGAGTGTTTCTATGTATAATATGTACGTATTTACAGAAGTACTTAAGTATGTATATCACAAGCTATATAATATATGCTTACTTTGGGTCAAGATGGTGTTGTGTGGTTGTTGTAGTATTATTTATTTATTACTAGCTACGCCTCGAGGCTTCGCCCGCGTGTAAAATGTGTTTTGTCTGCCTCGGGTACGAAATCGGTTTTCGGGATAAAAGCCCACGTCCGTCTCCAGCACCGAATCTATCTGCATACCAATTTTCATCGAAATCGGTTCTAGCGTTTAGGAGCTGAGGGTAACAATCATACACACACACATACAAACTTTCGCATTTATACCTAATATTAGTATGATTTATATGATTTATACGTATTTAAGAATACTAGCAATCCGTTGCTGACCTCAAAGAAGGAGATAATGAGGGAAAAGAAAGCTAAGAAAGAAGGATTCAGGGAACAATGTGTTCTGTGAGGTTTGGAGTCGCGATCAGCCATTTACATACTGACCGTGATAATTATACTTTACCTCTCATATCTATTGATAATTGTCCCACTGGCGATGTCAAGGGGGGTAATGTTTTTCGAGCATATGTATGTATGTATGTATGTATGTATGTATGTATGTATGTATGTATGTATGTATGTCTATTTCTTTGGCACGCTCTACAGCCTAAATAGCTTAATGGATTTTAACATATGAGGTGTCATTAGATTCGGCCGCGTACCCGTAGGACCTTCAAGTTTGGACCTCGTACAAATACGACCCTTTGGACCTCCTAGTGTCGATTGGACCATCACACTTGGATTGTGTTTATATCTTAGGGCCCATTAGACCCTCTATCAAGCAACGTGTTCTGTTGGACTTAATACAGAACACGTTGGTATGAATTGTGGGAGTTACATAGGGTTCATAAAATTTAAATGTAACATCAACACAAGAAAAAAAATGGGTTTCTTTCTTCTTTACACTTTGTTTTAGGCAGGCGGTCTATTTGTTTTTTTTTAATAATATATATTGCCTGTTTGATATACCTTGATTATCACATAATCATTATCAGTCTATTTTTAAAATATAAAAGAATAATCTTGACATTCTATTAAGTTTCTTAACTATTTTTGATGCAAACCAGAGGAGATACAAAATGTATGAGATTGACATAAGCGTTGGCGTTAGCTTATGTCAATCCAATACATTTTTTAATCTATTCTATGAATAGAATAGGAATCTTTGAAACTTGTCTAGGGCCTCAGTTTAGTCAATGACTGTGCGAACGATAGATGATATCTTGGAATACACAATGAAGCAGAACCGACCTTGTATCTGTTAATAAACCTAGTAAATAATGTATAGACAATTTGATGTTTATTCACTTCTTTCTATATAACAAAAATATTGAATTGTAAGTATCTAGCGTTCAAAAGTGTTGAGTTTCTAGCCAGTTATGGCTATGGCTCTCAGATTGTCAGCGATTTGGGCCTAAGGCAAATTGGCTGACATTTAATTTAGTTAACTTCTCTAGGTGCAAATTTTTTTACCAGTTTACACATTATTAAAATAATTATTTGTCCTTTTATATGTATAATGTAATTTCGAAGTAGTTTTCAAAATATCGTAATGTGTCGCACTTTTAATAGGCAATAGGCATAAGACAGAATAAGCCTCTTCAGAAACAACTACCTTGTGTTAATCATCACAAAGTTTAAAATGGTCGAATCGCATTTCTTATTATATCACTTCACCACTGATGCTTGAGGCCTTTGTTTTGATTCAACGTCATCACAAAACAAAATTGTGAAGAAACTCGTAATTTTAAGTTCGATCTTGAATAACCTTGACTGCACGTTATCGGCAATCTTGTTTCAAGGTTCGAACATTGCTATTAACATACTAGAACAGTTCCTCGATACAATGTAGCCCACTTCATACCACTAACGAACAATTATCACAAACGCGTTAATTAAACGTTATTATAGGAATTGTAACGTGAAGTTAGAAACAACGTCGCGCTCTACAACCTCTGAGCCACTCGCCACTAACTTTTACTTTACTATATTGTTCAAATTGTCTTGAACTTTCATTCTTTATATGCCCATGCATGTGTGGTCTAGCGGTTACAGTGGTCACCTCAGCGAGGCGCCTACGATTAGTCTCGTAGTCTCTTCGTTTCATTCTCACCTGAGGCAAATATTTGTGTGGACTACAATCTATTATTTAAAGCGAAAGAGTTTGTTTGTTTGAACGCGCTAATCTCTGATACTACCAGTCGTTTGAAAAATATTTTCGGTTCTCGAGGAAGGTTATAGGCTATCTAACATCAAGCTACTGGTGAAGCAAAGCATTTGCTTTGTTTGTAAAAATACTAATATGTTTTTCTACTAATATGATTATTAAAAGTTGGAGTTCTCGGCTATTCTCTTATTTAATAGGTATGGATTGCACTTAAAAACCTTCCGGATAGTAAAACCCGTATCAAAATCGGATGCGCAGTTAATAAAAGTAAGCGGAGAGCATAGACGTAATGGCTCAGTGGTTAAGGCACCCACTTGCGACACGAGGTAGGGGGCTTTTAAATCGGGGCCAATGCGATTTTTTAAATCATATGTACTTTCTAAGTTTATTTGGATATTACTGACTGACGGTGAAGGAAAACATCGTAAGGAAACCTGGACTTCTGCGAAAGTCTAAAATCGCCAATCCATCCATCAATGCTCATACCTTCTCTATATAAGAAGAGGCCTTTTCCTGCAGTGGGATAATAATAGGCCAATATGATAAAGAAACAGACAGGAAACTTTACATTATTTAGAAATGACGTTCATTCTTAAAAATGTACTGACAGATTTTAACCACTTGGCTGGCGACCACTAGTAATATTTGAAACATCACATTTATATCTATATATATAATAAAATTATTTTTAGAAAAAAAATGAAAACCGACTTCAAACAACACCTACATGTTCAATCTTTAACTAAAAAGTAGAAAATAATATTTTAATTACTTCATAGCAAAGAACATTAAAGGGGAATCAACGCAATCCTTGATACCTATAATACTTTACTATTTATAGTTTTTAATCAGTTATTTTGGAGTCGGTGCCAGCCAAGAAGTTCAAATAAAAAAAAAATTTTTCAAATCGGTTCATAAATGACCGAGATATGAGGTAACAAACATACAAAAAAAAAAAAAAAAAACATACGACCCGAATTGATAACCTCCTCCTTTTTGAAGTCGGTTAAAAATGAATCCCTATTGCCCTTGGTCATGGCATCACGAGTGAACGGCTAGATCAATGAATTTTTTTTTGTTGTGTTTGTTATTGTCACGAGAAGGTTCATATGAAAGTAAAACTAGAAAAAATTGCGCGGTGATTTAGACAGTTCAAGAATACTTAACCAGCATATTAAATTTAAACCGCTAAACCGATTTCAGTGAAAATTGGTTTGTGAATAGATTTGGTTTTGGGACATAGGCTACTTTTTATCCCGAAAATCGCGCTGATTCCCGAGTTACATTAAATAAACACATAGCAATTTTCGCGCGGGCGAAGCCGCAGGGCGCAGCTAGTTAGTTTATAGTTATTACCGGGTGCTGAAATAGCACTTATGGTTATATAACAATGTTAAGTGTTATGTGCTCTGTCACACCAACTTTAGCGGCAAAAAGACATAAGCTTGAAGTAAATTTAGTTAGCGTTTAACTATTTGTCTACATTAATCGCGTGCTACATTCTATTGTGTACAATAAATAGTACGTGTCGCTCACACATCTCCAATACTTATCGCGTATTAGTTAGTTTAACGGAATGCAGTCTCTAATGGTTGAAAATACACTAACGGTACATTGTGCGAAAAGTAAAATAATATTACCAATACTAATATATAAAGTGGAAAAGCTTATTAGTTTGTTTGAAAGCGCTCATCTCTCGAACTATCAGTCTGACTGGAATAATATTTTTTGCGTATGATAGCCCAGTTCTTGAGGAAGGTTTTAGGCTATGTAACATCACGCTACTGACGACGGTAGCAGAGCAGTAAGCAAAGACGCGAGTGATATCGTGCCACGGGAACTTCATCATCAGCCAGGTCATTGCTGGTTTCATACATAAGCTGGGTCTACCGGAAAAATACCACCCTCAGATATCGGCGTAAAGTAATAGTTCATATAGTTAGACTGCACCGTTGGTCTAGTGGTTAGTGTAACTGACTGCGACGCCGGGTGTCGCGGGTTCGATTCCCACGAAAGGCAAATATTTGTGTGATGAACATTTGTATTTGTCTTCAGTTTGGGTGTTTTCTATGTATTCTAAAAAAAAAAAAGTACGTATATGTATTATATTTCAATTATCTAGTACCCATAACACAAGCTCTGCTTAGCTTGGGACTAGATGACGATGTGTGATAGTGTCCACATATTATTATTTATTTATTTATTATATACTAACAAGTTTCGGTCGGTAAGAGAGAGCCCAACCACCACGTTGTTGTTTTTCTCCATCTTCCACTTTTCCTACAAGGTCAGCAACGTTATGATTGTTTTCTTAGCATTCATCTAACACAGTCATGTCCATTATATAGTACTAGCTTCCCGCCGTCTTTGGTTACTGCTCTGCTCCCGTAGCCAGTAGCGAGATGTTACGTAGCCTATAACCTTGCCCAAGAACTGTGCTATCATACGCTAAAAGGTTTATTCAAATCAGGCTGGTAGTTCCAGAGACAAGCGCGTACAAATAAACAAACCCTTCCGTTTTATTTAATGGTATAGGTAATATTGGTAAGAGCTAGAAAGTATAATTATACTAAGGCTCAACGTCAGCTATATAAGGATTGACAATAAAATTGTCCATCGTCAGTCTGATTGGCTAGCCGTTGCATGAGGGATGAACAATAGTGGAGGCTTTATTGCTAGTGAGCACGTGATGTCTAACAGTGATGTGAAATAAAAGAAAGCATGGCGTGCGCATGCTCAGATATTCATGCCTCGGCGACAGACGTTGCTCGATTACCGACATTTAGATTTATTTATTTACTAGACGTCTAATAAAATCGTAACATTCATGCAAATTCCATTTAGTCCATATTTCACAAATTTTCATCAGGCGGGAAAATATTCAAAAGTATCTCAGTATTCCATTTCAGTCCGTAGTCAAATCGTTGCATTTAGAGGTCAATGCTTACTTAGTTTAAATTACATTTATTTATTAGATTAGGTACATTGTTTGTCTTATTATCTTAATGTTTATAAATCAACGATTATAATAAAATACAAACCATATTTAACATAAATACAAATATTTGGAGTGATAAATTAAATAGAATTAATCTATTACTTAAATAGAGTATTAGTAAACGTAATATTATTTAAAAATGTAAGAAAAAGGACGAAAAATTATTATTTAACAATGTATTGATGTCATTAATTTTATTTTTATTATCCTTGTCCCCATCACTAGTAAATTCATGAAACCATAGACAATGGCAATATAGCGGATTGTTTACATTGTACGAAATTGGAGTTGGAATGAACTATAAATAGTTTACCACGATCGGTTTTGGAATAGTATCGGGGGCTTTTGAATTCTACTGATAAGCGAAATCATTTTGTTGGTTTATGCAAACTTTTGATGAATTAAAACCGCTAGACTATAATAATTTAGCAAGAAAAAAAAAACATCTAAAAACTGCAATTATCTAACTACAAATTTTAAGAGTTCCTTAGGTATGCGACCTAGCGGTTTTGTAATTTGTCCACCTGAGACAAATTTTTGTTTCAAGCGTGAAAGTTGTTTGCATCCATACTGTACATAAAAGACCTATTATTAACATTTAAGTTGTTTTGTAAAACTATTTTGTAAAAAACAAAACGGTTATATCTTGACAATCGCGTTTGTAACACTTACATAGCTAAAATCAGACAGCACGGGCACATAATCATGATAATGAACGCGCACCTTCAGTACTCCACTTATATGAAACTGGGGCAATCGTTAATCAAGTTAATTAATAACGTCCATACACTCATTAATGTTGATGATCTCTTTGTAAAGGTCACATGATTTAAGCACCTTACTATTTGCCATTGTACGTAATATTGTAGACATGATTATTTTCTTTTTTCTTTTTAAAAATGACAACTGTCGCACTAGATACCAAAAAAAAGTACACCAAATTTATGGATCACACAAAGATTTGCTCAGTGTTGATTGAATCCAAAACCTCTTGCACAGCAGTAGGAATCGCTTGCACTCCCACTGCGCCACGGAGGCAGTCAAATGAATGTCGAGAGATGAAATATTTTTTCATTTACGTGGTTTCGATGATTACTTACCTTACTTATGGTACTTCCGAGTGGTATAGATTTTGTAATATTCCGATGGTTCTACCGATCCTGACTAATTTCTAGACTGTAATCAATTTTCTATCCATTCTATTAATGTTTATCATCGTCATAGAAACATCACATTATCGGTTCGAGCACGCCTAAGGATCCATTTTCAATTCACAGTCGGTTCCTCTCCACTCCGTCAAGTTCCGCGTCAATGGAAACGCACCCTAAGTCTGAATATATATTTAACAACAGTCAGCAGTAGTCACCGACTTTACGAATTAAAATGTTAAAATAAAACATGCATTTCGAAATCATTTAATCCCTGAGTTCATCTCGTCGTACCAGATGACATGCAGACGACCGTTACGTGAGCACGTGACCATCGTGACTCATATATAAGAGCCGGAAACTAAGCCTACAACTGCATAGAGGCTTTCATATGTAGGTACTCGTTTATCGTACTGCTCAAATAAATCTAACATACAGCCGGACTTATAAATCAATCTGAGTTAGAAACTATACTTTATGATTTAGATCAAACTTTTAATTGAAACAATATTATTAACGTTGGTTTAGTGGTAGATTTGATTCTTTAAATAAAATTTCGCATCACAACTAAGTCATCCTATTAATATTATAAATGCGAAAGTTTGTGTGTGTGTATGTGTGCGTGTGCGTGTGTGTATGTGTATGTGTGTGTGTGTGTTTGCTACCACTCAGCGCCTAAACGGCTGAACCGATTTTGATGAAAGTAGGTATGTATATAGATTCGGTGCCGGTGACGGATGTAGGATACCTTATATGCCAAAAATCGGTTTGGTGTTCGAGTTACATTAATTAAACACATACCATTTTACGCGCGGGCGAAGCCTCAAGGCGTAGCTAGTAAGTCATAAAAGATTATTGCATGTTGAAGAAGCAAAGGAGGTGTGTTTGGATCGCAGCAAATGGCATTCTATAGTCTCTGCTTACTCATTAATGGGAGACAAGCGTGAAGCTATGTATGTAAAATATGTAAATCTGAAATCATCTGTTCATTTTGAGCAAGCATAATGATCAATGCTAAGCTTTTTTCATACAAAGAAGGTGTGAGGTTTTATGCTGCGACGAGCATAGAATGGGTTCAGACGACGACGTCACACCAAAAAATATTATTGACATTGCGTTAGGTCGTTCCATCTTTTGTTTTCACGAAAGATGGTCGTCATTTAATTTCATCCACATTTTTTCTATTTTATCATTGTAATATACCTACCATTAATATCATCAACAACAATATTATTCTAAACTTGACGCTAGCAGAAATAGCTGACACAATCGACGGCTCTGTTGGCAAACAAAAGGAGAAAAAGGAGAAGACATTGCGTTAGTGCTAAGAAGTCATTAGTGCTGATTTTCGACTAATTGATTCAAACTGGTTCAGTTCTTCTCAAAATAAATCTGCAGGTTACAAACATTTGTCTTGGACGTGGATTTAACTCAAAACACTGCGTGATGGCTTACGGAATAGCCCGCACAGTGGCGACCACCAAAAAATGTATATCTGCTCTTGTGTTTTTATTATTTTTATTTATGCTTGTGTTGACCTTCTAAGAAATGTGTGTCTTTTTGTCTGTGTCAAATAAATGTATTTTCTTTCTTTCTTTCACCTATAACACTAAAACTTCTATGTAATGTATATATTTGTAACACTGGCTATCTCTGCGTACATATTCACAAATTCCACTTAAATCTCAAGGTGAAATGAACTCGTTTATAATTTGTTTGTTTGTTTCAGCAAACCCTGGAGGCGGGCGGGGTCGCTAACCTCGAGACTCTAGAGGCCAAGGTCAGTGACCTACATCATTTAGTTCGTCTTCGTTTAGAGCCGAAAATAGCTGTTATTAAGTATAGAATAGGATTGTAGGTTGTAAGCGCAACGTACTTACGTAACGACTGCCTCTGTGGTTCGGTGGTTTGGTGGAGGTCGCGGGTTTGATCTCCGGGTCGGGTAAAGTGATATTGGGTTTTTCTGTTGAAAAATTCTTAGTATTAGCCCGGAGTAGGGAATTGTAACCGTTATATGGCAATAGGCTCACCCCCTGTTTCATGGAATCGAAAATAAAAAGTGGCGAAAAGTATGTGGTTAAACACCTCTGCCTACCCTACTACTTCGGGGCTAGGAAGGAAAAGGAAAGAACTTCGGGAAGCTATATATGTAAGCGCAACGTATACGAGTTTAAAAGTAAAAGGTCACTACGAAAAAGATGCTAGAGTGGGGAACATTATGCCACCAGTTTTTCATTAAGGCTTTTGAGATTTTGGCTATCACTTTTGGACTTCAGTGACTGCAGTCACACATACATAGCTTCACGCTTTTATCCCCGAAGGGGTGAACAGAGGTGTTTTAATTATATTAGCCTATCAAAGTGACTCCACTCTGCATGGTAAGCAGTCAGTGCAATCCAGAAGTGGTGGCCACCATGCCAAAGCCATCGTCTGAAACTGTTGGTATTAAGTCTATTGAGATTATGACGACACTTATGAATGTCCAAGATAAACTTAGAAGGTTTTTAGATAAGTCCCCAAAGCCTGATCTTGGACCCTCAGCATTGTACATAAGATACGAGTGAGGTCAGTATGTAATGTATGTATTAAATTAAAAATAATAATAATTTTAGTCACTACCTGTTTACTTACCGTAACCACCACGTGTACATAACACTTTCTATACAGAAATAATGAATATCAGTTGTTTAAAAATTGTACTATTAATAAATCAACACTTTTCGTATACAAGACAATTTCAATTACACAAAAACCTATAAAAAACAAATGGATTACGAAAGGAATAAAAAAATGTTGTATAATAAAAAGATGTTTGTATCTTAAGTACAGGCTATCAAATTCAAATAAAAAACAATATCTTTGGACTTACAATAAATATACAAAGCTATTAAAACGATGCATGTTACAGGCCCAGAAAATTGACAATACTCGCTATTTATTACAATCAAGTAATAAATGTAAAGCAGCCTGGAAGATAATTAAAAGCAACAGCGCAGACCATGAGACTCGTTCTGAAATAACCGATATAACTGTTGACAACAGCACTTATTCACAACCAGACATACTAACTGACAAGTTTAATAACTTCTTCATTGACATGACAAATAAATGTTTCGACTCCGACTCCATTACAAATGATAATTATCATAAATCCTTATTGACCAATGTTCCCAACAGTATTTACTTGACACCAACAAATGACAGTGAAATTGTTAAAATTATTAATTCATTAAATTCCACCAATTCAACAGGGTACGATGATATTCACACAAAAGTTTTAAAACGTATTTCTGCATTAATATCATTTCCTCTCAGTCATATAATTAATTTATCATTCCTTCAGGGAATATTTCCCTCACGATTAAAATTATCAATTGTTAAACCAATCTACAAAAAAGGTGAAAAGAGTGATATGAATAACTATCGTCCTATAACGCTAATACCTGTTATATCGAAGATCTTTGAAAAAGTTATGTACGAAAAGTTATATTCTTATATATCTAAATACTCTATATTAAAAGAACAACAATTTGGTTTTAGGAAAAATAAATCTACTACTTTAGCATGTTTCGCACTAGTAAAGCTTGTTACTTCTAGTCTAAATGATAAAAAGCCTATTGTCTCTATATTCTTAGATATGTCCAAAGCTTTTGACTTTGTTAGTCATAAATTGCTACTTTTCAAGTTAAACCGCTACGGCATTAGAGGAAATGCGTTGAAATGGCTTGAAAGTTATCTATCACATCGACAACAGTGCGTTGAAATAAAAAGCCAAATAGGTTGCCAAAAACTGACATATAGATCTTCATATCGTCACAATTCTTGTGGAGTACCCCAAGGTAGCATTCTGGGTCCTCTACTTTTTCTTCTCTACATAAACGATCTACCTAATATTACTAAACATAATTGTATACTCTATGCTGACGATACTACACTTAGTATAGAGTTTATGAACACTAGCTATATTGAATATGAAGAAGAAATTAACAAAACACTTAGTGACATTATAGAAAGGTTAAAATTTATTTATTTATTTATTTATTGAAAAAGTATTTACAATATCATTACAGATAAAAACCCAATACGATATCATAAAAAACCTAAAATTAAAAACACTAATTACTAAATAAATATATCTACTTATCCAATACTATACATTTTTGTGCAACATCCTTGAATTTTGATAGGGTACATTGAAAAATATCAATTTCTATAGAAATAATATTAATAAGTCGTATGGCGCGCGACAATGGAGCAAATTTGAAAATGGAATAATCTACATAATATAAACATAAATAAAACAAAAATGATAAACTTTCAAACCTACAATAGCAAATCCGCAAAGTTGCAAATTCGATATGCCAATGACATTATAAATGAGGTAGATAGCACGAAATTCTTAGGTATAACAATAGACAAGTATTGTAATTGGAAAGCACATATTGATGATCTCTGTACAAGAATAAACAGATTTGTTTTTGTGTTGTATCGCTTGTCTAATGTTGCTGGCACTGATGCGGCATTATATGCTTACCATGGCTACGTGTCATCAATCTTACGCTATGTTATTATAATATGGGGTTATTCAGTTGATGTTAATCGTGCTTTTGTTGCACAGAAAAAATGTATACGGTCAATATGCCGGGCGCAACCACTTGACAGTTGTGTTCCGTTATTTAAAAAATTAAAAATATTACCACTCCCAGCTTTATATGTTTGTGAAATATGCATATTTGTCCATAGACACAGTTATTTATTTGAAAAGCATAACGATGTAGTCATTAGACCTAGTCGAAATATACATAAGTTGCATGTACCTTACCAGAGAATTAGCCTTTTTTCTAATAACGTTTACTGTATGGCAATCCGTATGTACAATAAATTACCAAATATGTTTAAATGTCTTAGTTTTACCGTGTTTAAAAATAAATTGTTTGACTTTCTTTTAAATAAATGTTACTATTCAACCAATGATTTCCTAAATGACAAACTATGATTTTATGTGAAATTTAGTTTAAAAATGACATGAATATTTGTACGCCAGAAATGGCAGAATATTATGTACCTACTTTAATATACTGTAACAACCTTGTAACAATATTCTCACAAATAAATGCCTTATTATTATTATATAAGACTTTTCCTGTACAAAAGACATCAACGCGTTCGCAAAATTTTCATTACCGTCAAATCGACGTAGAAAATAAATATATATTTTCAAAAATAATTACAAATAGTTCCCTTAAAATGGAGGAGGCCGGTAAAAGCAGTGGCTCTACTCTACAGAAGACTTTTCAGTGTTCTTATTTTTGATGCTTCTAAGGAAAGAACTAGCGTCAACAGATAATGTTAAGTGGTCTAAACTACAAGTACAATATTTTTCTTTTTATTGCAACAGCAGATACCCAAAATCATAGCCAACTGATCTTCTATTGCTTTTGTTGTCCATGGAAAATAGTTGTTCTCTTTAATTACCATCAGGCGAGACACTTGTCAGTCTAGAATCATTGGCAATAAGGAAATTCGTTTCGTTTCGGAAATTCCCATACAAAAGACATCAACGCGCTCAAAAATTTTCATCGATATTAATTCGAATGAAAATGAAACGGGTACTGTTACAGGAAACTATATAATTATGAAAAAAAACCTAACTAGAAAAATATGTTATACAGAAACAATAATGATCTAAATCGTTACAGAACCTGCCTCTTATAAACATAATTGAAATAGGACACACATTAGAGTACCTTTTCAAAGTTACATTTTGCCACGTTTACCTTGAATCTATACTATTATATAAAGCGGAATAAATAGCCCAGTTCTGTACATCATCACGCTATTGGCGACGGAAGCGGAGCAGTAACCAAAAATGTAACATATCGCGGGTAAAACCGCGCCGCGGAAGACTAGTTACTGCTATATGAAGAAGGAAAACAACAAAGATATTCGAAGTTTCATACTATAATAGCTGCCGTCACCAATAGGTTTTCCATCGAAATCGGTTTAGCCATTTAGGCACTGAGTGGTAACAAACACACGCACAAAGACAAACATACACACACAAACATTCGCATTTATAATATTAATTGGATTATGAACAATTCAATTATAATACAAAAAGAACAGATAAAGGTAATTGATTGGATGTAACCTCAAGGCGTGCTACGTCCAGAATAGGTGAAGGTATTATCTTCTCGCTTATACGCTGCTCGTGTGTACAATCCAGATCGTTCGATAACACTTTTATTAACGTTCAACTAGTTAGAAGCTAAAACGTGACAAACAAACCGAGGTTCTTTCGTTGTCAAAACGGTTACATAATGTCAAGGTCAATTTTATTTTTATCATAAGTTACCACTAAAAAAATAAATACATACATAGCTTTACGTCTTTTATCCCCGAAGGGGTAGGCAGAGGTGTTTAACCACCCACTTTTTCCATTTTATTTTAGGTTCTATGTAACAGGGAGCGAGCCTGTTACCATTTATCGGGCACAATTCTAGACTCTGGGCTAATACTGAGAATTTTTTGACACAAAAATTCAATATCACTTTATCCGACCCGGAGATCGAACCCGAGATCTCTGCGTGGTAATCCGTACACATTACCACCGAACCACAGAGGCAGTCGATAAGTACAAGGTGATGATAAAATCTTTACATGGTATATGGTATAAAAGGACACCGTTGTAAGGTTCAGCCTGTTTGAACGCGTTAATCTCGAGAACTACCCAATCGTAACAGACAGACAGAGTTACTTTGCATTTATAATATTAGTATGGATTAGTATATTAGTATGGATTTTACTGCTTGACTTGACCAGTCTATGTTTGCAACAGTTTGTTTTTAAGCAGACACATGCGACTCTACAATTCACACAAACAAGGATATATAGTGATATAGATATAGCCTTAAATATAGATAGAGCCTTTCTACTCTGTTTGTTACGAATGATCACTCCTCGCTAATTGAGATAACCAGATTACCATGCACTGTAACTGCTCGTTCACAAAGAACGTCTGTATGTACAGGATTAGTTTTAACGAATACGTAGGAACCGGAGGTAGATTACCTCCGGTTCCTACGTATTCGTTAAAACTAATCCTTATTTACTTATTTACAGGATAGCTTTTATTTAATAACACATAACTTTATTGTTGAAGTTGGGTATACTCGTGTTAGGAATTACTATAAGGTGCCATACCTCTTTACCCGACGTTTCGGTCGAATTATATCGACCATGATCATAGGCTGACGCACCATAAAGTAATTTCATAACACGAGTAGACCCGCTTTTAATTTTTATAGAAATAGTCCTCTGTTAAATAAGTCGGAGTTAAATAAGCGCCGGAGGCCCAACTTCCCCCCTTTCCCCTTTCCTTACTTCCCTCATTCCCTTCCCCTAACCCCCTTTCCCAGCCGCCATAGTGTAGGCCACCATACCAGCAGTTTAAGACGATGGCTTTTGGTATGGTGGCCGCCACTTCTGGATTCCACTGATTGCTTACCATCAGGCGGGGTGGAGACACTTTGGTAGGCTAATATAAAAAAAAAAAAGTCGGATTGATATTTTTACTGGATCCGAATCAGTAGTTTGTGTGAACTCGCTCGTCCAACTACATTAGCCGTCGGTGAATAAATACACCATAATTTCAACGTGGTTTTTTTCAACTCTATAAACTCTATTACTTTCTTTTCTGAGCTTTTTTGAAGATTTTTATCTGTGTAATTGTAATAACAGATGGAGGAAGGTATAAATAAATATATGTAGAGCATAGCAAATTGGGTGCAGCGTTATGCTCGTGTAAGTTTAATATGATAATAGGAAACCTCATAAACTAAGATACTAAAACCAGATATTACCTGAAGCGTCTACTACTGGACATAAGCCTTTACGACCTCGAGAGGCCGCGGGTTCGATTTCCGCTTAGTACATGAATATGGCTATTTGCACTGGTCTGGGTATTTCTACATATATAATTCTAGCTTTCCGCGGCGCGTCTTTGCTTGCTGCTTTGCTCCTGACACCAGTAGTGTGATGTTACATGGCCTATAACCTTCCTCAACAACTAGGCTATCATACGCAAATAGAATTAGTCAAATCCGACTGATTGTTGCAGAGATTAGCGTGTTCAAACGAACAAACTCTTCCGCTTTATATAATAGTATGGATCTAAACTAATATTATAAAGAGAAAACTTGTATTTTTTGCATGTTTGTATGTTTAAGCTATGAAAGCTGTAAGTAATTAAGTATCTATAGAGTTAAGTGTATTGCCTGCGTCACTTTGCATGCTACTTGAAACTGTAACTTACAAAAATTTTAATAACATGGCGATTAAAAAGAGTGGCCTGAGTTTCTTGCCAGTTCTTCTCATGGCTCTACCTCGTCAGCGAACTGGCTGTAGGTTAATTTGCTGACATTTTGTAAACTTTGACGTTCATAAGTGTTAATTTAATTAACCTATATGAATAAACATATTTCATTTCATTTGCTTGTTTGCAAACGAATCAACAAAAAATCGACGTTACCGATTTAAAAAAAATCTTTCACCTTTAGAGGCAATAATCAAAGCGGGTAACATAGGCTTTATTTTATGTGGAAGTAATATTGCAGTCATATTTTATGTATGCGTTTGTTATGAGACAGAATAAAACTTTTGATACCGAAGTAAAACGGGGGCGGACATCTAGTATCTTATTAAACCACTCCTTATCTAATTAATATAACATTTAATTTAGCCTACAATATAAATAATTTATTGCCTATATAAATTTATTGTAATTTTGACTGGCCTGTTGGTCTAGTGGTTAGTGACCCTGACTGCTAAGCTGGAGGTCGTGGGTTCGATTCCCACCCAGGACAAACCTTTGTGTGATGAGCGTGATTGTTTGTTCTGTGTCTGGGTGGAATTTATCTATAATATATATGTATTTACAAAAAAAAATGTATATAAGTAGTATATCAGTTGTTTAGTACCCAAGCAAATATAATTGCTTAATTTGGGGCTAGATGGCGCTGTGTGATGTAGTAGAATATAAAAATATAAAAAATAAAATTGTTTATATTTGAAACATTGTAATATAAAATGAACAGAGCATACAATCTTGATAGAGATCGGCGCGATATCGCATGACGTGGAATGTTCGCATGCATATGCGAGCATGCCTCTACAGCCTACAATCATCGCTAATTTATAGGCGATAGTTTCCGATATAATTGTAACACGCTGTTGATAAAACCTTATCTCTGGATTTTATCTCTTTCATTCACTTAGGAAAAGAGCAAGATGCAATATATATGTAACTAGATCACATATTTTATTTGAAATTCAATATACTATTTCATCACAGAATTTTATTATAAAATTAAATTTATTATATATATGTTGATTGCGTACAAGATCATAGAATGAGGAAATTCTCAGGACAACTAAAGTATCTAATATATATAGCTTGTAGAGTCGCCTTACTGAGATGACATTAGGGTGCGTTTCCACCGTCGCGAAACTGGGCCGAGTGGAGAGGAGCGGTCTAATTGACCAATCACACCATTTCTTCTGATGTGGAGTGATGATTTCGAGCACTGTCGTCAGTGGAAACGCATCCTTAGACAGGACACATAGCTCACAAAACTGATGGCCGTTGCAGTGAAAACGTATTGAAGTGTTGATGAACCTGAGGCCCTAGATAAGTGTCAAAGATTTCTATTCTATTCATAGAATAGATTAAAAAATGTATTCAATTGACATAAGCTAACGCCAACGCTTATGTCAATCTCATACATTTTTTATCTATGTATTTGTTGTTATAGCGGCAACAGAAATACATCATCTGTAAAATTTTCAACTGTCTAACTATCACGGTTCATGAGTTAAAGCCTGGTGTCAGACGGACAGACAGTGAAGTATTAGTAATAGGGTCCCGTTTTACCCTTTCGGTACGGAACCCTAAAAAGTCAAGATCAAAGTCCTCTAACAGGTTAAGAAGTCAATATAAAAACGCATGTATTTAGTATTATCTTATAGAGCAGCTTAAGATATAAACGCAGTATAAATCCGCTAGTAGTTCAGTAACTCGTACGTACGGCAATTCAAATAAAGCTTACTTTAAAGAATGTAGTGCTCTTGGCGGCGCACTATAAACAACGAGATCACCTTGTTTATATAAAAGTTTATATGTGTTAGTGTAGGTATGACTATATTCCTTGATTGCAAAAATATCTAATATATCAAAATTGCCATAAACTGAACTCAGAATTCCATTTTAATTTAATTTAATTTTTAATTAGGTATATAGTTAGTAGTAATGTAGTTATTAGTAGTTTCTTTTAGTAAACTGACGGACTCATAAACTGCATCAAAGTTCAGGATTACTTTGAAATGATTTTTTTTAATAAGTATGCAAACTTTTTAGATTAAATTATATAAATATGGAGAGACTGGCTCTTAATCTTAAAAAAAAGCAAAATTTAAAAATAGAACTGCAGCAAAACAAATGAATATAGCCGGGAAAAGAAAATTTACTCGTAGTATTGCGTGTTATTTAAAGCAAAGTTTTAAATTGATTCGCATTGATTTTTTATTCTTTTGTCAATTAAATTATTGTTACCAGCAAAATTGTTGGGTTAGTTTTTTAACTCATCGAGAGTTTTTTAGCCATAATATGGAAACTTCGTCCGAACAAGCGGCTCCAATTGTAGCACTGGTGCGGGAGGGCTTGGATCAACGAACGATTGGTAGAAATTTAAATTTAAACCAGTCTACGGTTTCTAGAATATACAGAAGGTTTGTGGAGACAGGTTCTTACAGAAGGAGACGTGCTACAGGCAGGACTCGAGCAACCACCGGTCGTGATGACCGATTTATTGTTACAACTTCCCTGCGAAATCGTTTCCTCACGTCAGTTAACATCAAAACAGAGCTTAATGAAGTGCGTGGAGTAAATGTGAGTGCACGAACAATAAGAAGAAGATTAAAGGAAGCGGATATCACCCCTTTTAGACCAGCAAATGGTCCAAAGTTGTCTGTAACTCACAGACAAGCTCGCTTAAGATTTGCGCGTGATCACCTAAATTGGACAGAAAAGCAATGGGCCTCCGTATTGTTCACGGACGAGTGTAGGACATGTTTATACGGTGCAGATGGTCGCAGAAGAGTATCGTCGACGTCGCTCCCCACGTCGACGAGAGACTATGCTTTAACATGCTCAAAGTTGCAAAAAAAAAAGGTTTTATAATTTTTATTTATTCAAGTATGTTCAATTTCTGTTAATAATATTTTATATAATACATAGATTTAATTAATTAATTAATTATTAATTGTTACTAATATTTGCATGATGTGGTCTCTTATAATTGAAGGAATACACTGAAAGATGACTGTGCCCTATTTACTCTAAGTTACAATTGCGTACAGCCTTTGTTGGAGATCCTTAAATTTAAACAAATTAATCTATCAGCTGTCGGAGTTAGTAATTCATACATACATACATAACTTCACGTCTGTCTCTCATTAATGTTATAAACAGAGACTATGGAACGATCCAAGCATACTTCCTTCGCCTCTTCAACATTCATTAATCTTTTCATATACACACTCTGATTACTTGTGCTTTTTGTCCAAACATCTCCTATTTGTTCCGTGTATGTCCGTCTAGAGCGACCCCTACCAACTTTCCCAGATTTTCAATTAAATTCAATCACTTACACAGATATGTAATTATTGTAATAGGCTGGCACGATAAACAACTTTAGTTCCTAATACATACATACAAAAAAAAACCTTTTCATCAAAAGAACCTTTTTAATAATCTTTGAAACTTTATTTATTTAATTTTAACACACTCCGACTTTTTATTTTGGCTAGCTTATCTAAATAGCTTTACTGAGGTGAGTATAGTAATAATTCTTACAGATGTGCATCGACCGTGAACGTTATTGTACGTTTTGCTAAAATCTTACACAGACCTACCTTGTATGACAGGTATCGTTTAAAAATATTACAGAAATTAGCTGTCCGCCGCGCCGTTTCACTCACGTCTTTGCTTACTGCTCTGCTCCCGTCGCCAGTAGCGTGATGTTACATATAATATAGCATAGAACCTTTCTCAAGAATTGGGCTATCATACGCAAAAATAATTATTCAAATATTAGGTAGTTCTAGAGATTAGCGCGTTTAAACAATCAAACAACCTACTGTTACAATAAATATGCTCATCCAAACATAAATAAAGATGTGTATCAATAACAAATTGTATTATTTCATCTTATTGTAACTTTGTATCTGTCCGGCTTCAATTATACAATTTGTAATGGCGGCCGCGTCTGCGCCGGCGCAGCCTCACCGCGGGCTTTTTGTGCCGAATCGATTAAACGCAACCGATTATATTCCACCATCGATTTCGTGCCGACATTTTATTGAATTGGCGGAGCCTTTTTTGTTTTAATTATGTAAATTACGGCATGCCTATTTAATGACATTGTTGAGTGAATTCCTCGTTTTTTTAATTGACACTTGTGTAATGACTTTCTTTTGTGTCTTTAATTATTTATTAAACCTACTACGGTATGGCATATTTGCTGAACTGGGCCTTTTAACACAGACGTGAGGTACTACTGTTTTAAAATTTCGTATAATTTGTATTGTTTTATTGACCTTGTGCAAATGCGTGTTTATTTAGTTTGTGCTGAATAAATGTATTTACTTTCTTCTTTCATTATTATTATGCATTACTTTCGGCACCGGTAAAAGAGTCGTAAAGTACATGTCATTTTTATCTTGTGATTTATTTTTAAGCTAAAGTTATTTTGTAAGTATTTCTTAACTGGCGTAATTTTCTTTTTACTTATTACTTTGTAAGATTAAATAAGTTTTGTATAAATTATTTGTTTAAGAACATGCAGTTAATCGAGTGAAATTCATAAGAGATAAATGTTTATGTGGTCTAGCTATTTCGTCCTGCATACTTCGTTTACGACTTTAGTGAGAAGTACTTTATATTACGACTTACTATGAGTTCGTAATCGAAAACTAATTAGATTAGATGAATATTCTAGAAACTATATAACTATATAGGTATAACTATTTCGCAAAAAAAATGTTATTATCTTGCGATCAAAGTGCAAATGATTCTGAAAATGTTGTTAGCTATACATCTTAGTGACATGATTTTAGTCATACACTAAATACGTATAATTTTCTAATTCAAGCCTGTATAACTACTATGCTAAAGTTGAAATGGCCCAGTGGATAAGGCACCCGATTTGTAACACGAGATAGTGAATTTTTTCTTTCATTAAAAACTAAGTAAATTTTGATCCTAAATATTTCAAGCGAAAAAAGCATGACCACCATAGCGAGATATTTAAAAATACATCCTTCTAATAAATGGACTTTATTCACTTATATCCACTCTTTTATTATCTTTTTAAATTTTAATAGGACAACCCTCGTGGTTTAGTCTATTCAATACAAAAAATATTAATTAGTGAGTCGCTCATTTCTGGTCCAAAATAGCTCGAAAGATGAAACTATAAAATATTTTTTAACAAAAAGAAAACTGACTTCAAACATGAGGGACACAACTAAAAAGTAAAAAATAAATTTACATAGCACAAAGTAATTCGTATTTTGATTTAATTAATTAGAAATAATTAAATAAGTATTTTATAATTTTGAAGTTGGTGCCAAGTAAATACTATAAGTACCTTACTACAATAGCAAATTAAGATTGATAATACCTTTAAGTACCTAGTTATGAAAGTTGGTATGTAGATAACTTCGGTGCCGAAGACGGACATAGATTACTTTTATCCCGCAAATCGGTCTAGTCCCGAAGGATACAACAAAACATATTTTACACGCGGGCGAAGCCGTGGGGTGCAGCGAATTACATAATGAATTGTTTGAATTGAAACAATTACCTGTAGTAAAGAAATTTAAACCCATAGTTAAATAAAGTATGAGTGACCATTTAAGGCGATTGTTCTACAGTTTGTATCACAAAGGAGAGTGTTTATTTCGAGAGCGAATACTTTCACGGCTTCGGTAGTGCCAGCAGCAGGACTGCATGCACTACCGACGGCTATGTAGGTTGTGCACGAGGTTGTATGAGTTTTACCACATGGGCCATTTTTTTTGTGACACAAGAAATTTTCCTCGGGTATTCCTCGAAGTGCACCAAAAACGGCATATCACAGTACACAACAGTATTTTTTTTTTAATAATATCAATAAGTCAGTATTATTAATATGTTTTCGCTAGCGCATCAAACTGGTGCGTTTCGAGTAATAGTTTTTGTTTCTAATTTGACGCAATTTGAGGAATATTTGCCGAGAATATTTAACCGGTCTTGAAAAATATATATGCGGTTTATATTTACAAGAGCACCACTTTACATCCTATTAATATAATGAATGCGAAAGTTTGTGTGTGTGTGTGTGTGTGTGTGTGTGTGTATGTGTGTCTGTTTGTTACCGTCGGCGCCTAAACGAGTGAACCGATTTTGATAAAATATGGTAGATAGATTCGGTACCTGAGACGGACATATGCTACTTTTTATCCGGAAAATCGGTCTGGTTCCCGAGAAATAAAACAAACTATATTTTACGCGCAGGAGAAGCCGTCGGGCGCAGCTAGTATATTATATATGTTCATGCAAATCGTGAAAGTAGAGTGTGAGAAAGACTTGTTTGTTCGTGCCCCTGTACATACACGCAAGTTTTCTTTTATATTGGTAGATAATTGGCGATGCTATCAATAATCATGTTCTTATAAACTTTATACATGTTTAGACATTGGTATTTAGAAATAGAAATTTATGAATACCCTCAATAGATTCTACTAGGTTACTTGTAACATTGAGAGATGAACCAACATCAGCTGGCTAGCTTTGCGTGGCAGGCGGATTAAAGATCGCATTAAAATTATAAGTTCGTATTTTTACAGAATTATTTCAAATCGGATTTATATTCAGAATTATTATCTTTTTGCGTTCCTAGTCAAATAATGATTAGTGTTTAAAGTATTATTAACCTAGCTGTATAAACCTAAGACTGATGTATCAATATTTTTACTTTGGTGTACTATGTTTAACCTTTATTTTTATAGAGCTCTTAGGCAAGTCGCACCGCAGTCCGAGTTCCGTGTGGTGCAAGATGCCTAAACACCCATTTTTATAAAATCAATTCTATTCTAAATTATATAAATAACTCGCTGCGTCCCACGACTTCGTCTTAAATGTGTTTTGTCTCCCTCAGGAACCAGACCGATTTTCGGGATTAAAGTAGCCCATGGCCGTCTCCGACACATCTATCTACTTATCAATTTTCATCCAAATCAGTTTAGCCGTTTAGGCGCTGAGTGGTAACAAACACAAACTTTCGCATGTATAAATGGGTTGAGGATATATTAATAAGATTAATAGGATGACATCATTAACTTCGTTTTGAAATTAAAATTTCAATATTTCATTTGAAACATGTTGGGAAGGAATTTTTAGCGTGCTATAACCTTACAAATCTATATCTAACAGTATTAAGTCCACTGCTATATAAGCCTCCAAAAGAAAGAAGCAAGAAGGTTGCCATAGTAACACTTGCTATAAGCCGCTGATTACAAACCTTGGGGGTAGAAATGGAGTGATTCTGTGTTCTATATTGGCAACAACGTGGTCTAACAAAATATCTAGATTAGTATTTTTAGCTATTTGATTTTAGTAGAGGATTATTTGTTGCCCGACTGCCGAAGTCAAAAAGAATATGTACATCTATTTCTTTGACACGCTCTACAGCGTAAATGGCTTGATGGATTTTAACGTATGAGGTGTCATTAGATTTGTATTGATTGTGGAAGTGTCATAGGGTATATAAAATTGCAATGTAGCATCAGCACGAGAAAAAATTAGGTTTCTTCCTTTTTAATTGTATAACCTGGCGATTAAAAAGAGTGGCCTGAGTTTCTTGCCAGTTCTTCTCATGGCTCTACTTCGTCAGCGAACTGGCTGTAGGTTAATTTGCTGACATTTTGTAAACTTTGACGTTCATAAGTGTTAATTTAATTAACCTATATGAATAAACATATTTTTATTTCATTTACTTTGTTTTAGGCAGGCCAGCTTTTTGTTTTAATGTTTAGTGTGTTTAATAATTTATATTGTGAAAGTGACTCTTCTCTGTCTAATGGTAAGCAGTCAGTGGAATCCAGCACAGGTGGCCACTACTCTAAAAGCCATCGATTAAAACTGCTGGCATGGTGGCCGTTGCGGCTTTAATATTTGAAGTTAATGAACCTACATATTTCATAACAATACATTCTACGTCACGCGGTTCGATCAGGGACTCCATCTAAGGTTTTTATCCAATTGTATCGTATGAGTTAGTGATAATTTGTGGGAAAAGGGCGCCGTAGCGGTACTCCACACAATAGTGGGAACCGTCTGATAGGATGCACCATAAATACACACTCACTACACTATGAACATAAATAATATACTGCTACATGAACACATTGCGATATATCAACTAAATTGGTGTTGAAATTTTTAAGAACATTTATGCTCTAAGGATGGTGTGTGATCGCAGAATTAATTCGACGCAAATAAATTTATACATGAATGGAAAAGTTGGTAAGGGCCGCCCTAGACAAAAATATGCGAACTAAATAGGTGATGTGTTGACAAAGAGCACAATTACTAGCACCCGTAACCGACGTGGGTGAATGAAAAGATTAATGAATGTAATAGGCAAAGGAGGTATGTTTGGATCGCAGCAAATGGCGTTCTTCTATAGTCTCTGCTTACCCATTAATGGGAGACAGGCGTGAAGTTAAGTATGTAACTGTCTGCATAAAATCATTAATCTCAAGAAACGTTTTCACCTTAATAAAAGTGCGTTTTATGGGGTTTTTTTAATCTATCATGACATGTATAGGAACCAAGCAGCAATAATGAACCAAACTGTGATACCGCAACTGTTGATACAAATGCGAAGGGTAGGCAAGTCGCTAGTAAAGAATAAAATAAATATTATACTACTATCTTCATTTCTTGCGAAAGACAAGTTTTATACAACTTTGGAAGCAAACAAGCATACAGCCCTGATGGTAAGTGGTAACCGTAACCTATAGAGACTGTTTTACAAGCATTGCAGAAGTAATAATGCTTAGAAAATACAACCAAGCCGTTGCCGACGACGGAGAAGGGGATGAGGAAGGAAAAGGGAAAAGGAAGAAGTCCGAGAAGATATTTGGTCTGCCGGCACTCTCCAACTTAAAATACTTAAAATATAATAAAGTAGGCTTGTTAGAAACAGGGCCTCTATTAACATTTCCTTGACCGTTCTCACGCCATTCTTGGCATCACCCTCATCTGATTCCTATCCGCTAACTTGCCCAGGCCTTCAGTTGATCTTGTGGAGAGTCTGCCGAAGATTTGTCATCCGGTTGACGATCATCACTATAAGATAGAAAGAAGAAAGAAAGGAAAAGAAAAAATATAAAAAGAAAACAAAAACTAAAATGAGACAGAGAAGGGACCTTTCTCGGCACTGGGCTATGTTTGGCTACAAACTTTCGCATCTATAATATAAAAATGAATCGCTGAATATATTGCTAAGCGCAAATCTCGAGAGCAGCTGAACCGATTTCGCTAATTCTTTTTTTATAATATTCCTTGAAGTACGAGGATGGTTCCAACGGAGAAAAATAAAAAATTGCCTAAAAACCAATTCTATATTCCCATACAAAAATATCTTTATTTATCCCAAAATGTCCACCAGTGCGAAGCCGGGGAGGGCGCTAACTTAGGATATCGCATGTTACCATTTTCACATGTCTATTCTTATTGGCTCCCACGGCGATCTTATGGATCATCTAGCCGCGGATCTAGATAACAGATGTAATAAGTACCTCTGTTTGTGAACTGTTCACATGATGTTTAATTGTTGAATACGTTTAAATGATAACGTTGTTGTGTGTAACGTATAATTATGATACGACAAACATTTGTCTTGATCTTTGGGAGTGTTTAAGTGAGTGTCGTTGTATAGTGTAGGACTTCCTTGAAAGTACGTACTTAGTGAGAAACCTAATGTCAATGAGGTAACATTAACCGAAATTGACTGGCCTTTTGGTCTAGTGGTTAGTGATCCTGACTGCTAAGCCGGAGGTCGTGGGTTCGATTTCCACCCAGGACAAACCTTTGTGTGATGAGCATGATTGTTTGTTCTGTGTCTGGGTGTAATTAATCTATAATATGTATATATTTACAAAAAAAAAAAAAAGTATATAAGTAGTATATCCGTTGTTTAGTATCCATAACACAAGCAAATATAATTGCTTAATTTGGGGCTAGATGGCGCTGTGTGAATGTGGTAGAATATTATTATTATTATTATTATTATTAACCGAAATCCATCTTTCTTATCTCCACATATTTTTTAGTGTCTGTAACACTTAAAAAATAATACATCGATACTTTTATTATTATCCAGTGTATATGGCAAGATAAATTTTCACAGATATTTATTATGTCGACACTTTAAATTTTATTTTAACTATGTTAGAGGTGCAATGCCACATCTTATTTACACTGGCTTCCTATATACGATCTTTATTTGAAAACCCGATTTTATGCAATTGATCGTTCAGCGCTAAATTGCTTTTATCGACCATTATTGGGGTGTAATTTTGACGTTTGCGCCGATGACATTCTTGTCTAGCTTTTATTTCTAAATAAAAAGAAATAACGATTTGTTTTACATAAAAAGTTATAATAACAGTTCACTGTGATAACTTAAACAATATATAGTGTAGTGAGTACTTAAAAATAACAATTATTGTGTCTAAATCTCATAAACAAAAACAGCTGATTGACAGCTGACCGAAGTTAGTTCCATAAATAATCACCCGCATTTTATGTAAATAAACACTTATTTTTTCCCGTGCTCCAAGCAACTATTAATACAACCAAGTGCTGGTGGCGATATATCATCTATCCTCAACTGTTTGTACCTCGACCGGATCCAATAAAAATGCCAATGACAAAGTGCGGAGGTTGTGGCAAGTTCCTTTCGCCTCCAGAGGCTGCTAAGTGTAACAAATGCACAGCACTTTTCCATAGGCAGTGTGTGGGACTTCCTATTAAAGGACTTGTGGCCTCTTCCTGGCAGTGCCCAGATTGTAGAAAACATATAATGCGCGACAATAGGCCAGATACTCCAGTAAGAGGTATAGCGGTGGAAGAACCCACACCAAGAATGTACTCTCCCCCAGAAGTACTGTCACCTTCCAGCAACACGAGTGCCTCTGAACTGGTTAATGCACAGAACCCTCCACAGGACATTGCCTCTGCGCTGAATTCAATTATGGAAGAGTTAAGATTGCTGCGGAGTGAATTTAAAGAACTAAGAAGTGATATGGCGGAGTTAAAGGCATCTAATGAGTCATGTCATAAGCGTATGGACTGCATTGAAACAAGATTAACAGCCTTAGAAAATAGATCAACTCTTGAGCAATTTAAAGAGACCGGGGTTGATGACACAGTAGAACAACTGAAGCGGGATCTTAATAATAGGGACCAGGAACTTATGGCCAATGATTTAATAATTTCCAACTTACCTGAGTCACCATCAGAAAACCCTACTCACATAGTGAAGTTGATAGGTACTAAGCTGGGCCTACATTTAGAGGATAATGACATCGTAAGCGCTGAGCGAGTCGGTGGCCGCCATGTCAAGCCCACATCCTCCAATAACACCATTGCCGTGCGTCCACGAGCTATTATAATTAGATTAGCCCGTCGGGATACGCGCGACGCCCTGCTCAACAGCACACGAGTGCGGCGAGGTGCTACTACAGAGGACTTAGGTCTGCCTGGAACACCACAACGCTTTTTTGTAAACGAGCGCCTCACTAAAGTTAACCAACAGTTGTTTCGATTGGTCCGTTCAGCTGCCAGTGACCATGGATGGCGTTACGTATGGACCAAGAGGGGTCGCATACTGGCCCGTAACAAACCTGGTGACGCTGCTTGTCGTATCGGTTCTGAAGCAGACATTGAAAAATATTTTGGACCTTATGAAAAATAGATATAGGTATGACTACAGGTTGTTTTCTAATGTAAAAAAAAAACTTGTCACAATAATCTGTAAGCCCAGCAATATACTTTCAATTATAAACATTTACACATTATATACAGTATTCTTAAGTATAATAAACAGTATTTACACTATAGACACACATATTTTCAAATATTTACTTGATCTTGCATGCATGAAAACAATATATCAATTAATTACATATCTACAAATGCCCTTATTACCAATACAAATAAAAAGAAATTTATTTAAATCATTATTATACATAAAATTAATTAATAAATACTATATTACATTATCAAAACATGTCTGTGGTTCCAATATAATATGTTTACTAATACAAAGAAAATTATTTATACAATTATTATACATAAGGATAAAATATCTATACTATATTACTAAATTAAAGTGTGTCTGTAGTTCTGTGTATACTTTGTTTAATTTGAAATGAATTGCAATAAAAGTCTAAAGTTAGGGTTGCTGAACGCTGGATCATTAGCCACAAAACATGACGAATTTTTGGTGGCCATGGATAAGCATTCAGTGGACATAATGGCTATCAACGAAACGTGGTTAAGACCTGGAGAGGAGGGACGGGCTCCACGAGTACCAGGTTACAGGCTAAAGCATATTCCTCGCCCTTCATCGGTGTGTGGAGGACGTGGGGGTGGAGTTGCTTTTTATATTAAGGATGGTGTTAATGCTCGCGTGAAACCGCATCCCCTATACACTGATATTGAGCAGATATGGTTATATACAAAATATAATGGGAAAAGGTTACTTATAGGTACAGCTTATAGACCGCCATGGCTTAATTTAAATATTTTCTTAGAGGGCATAACAGAGAGTATGAGTGCTCTTGCACCATATGATCATGTAATATTGTTGGGAGACTTCAATGTGAACTTATTGGACACAGGTAATGTAAAAACCCACATTCTGACACAGTTTCTCAATTATACCAGTATAGACCAAATAGTGAATATGCCTACTCATTTCATAGGAGATAGCTGTACTCTTATTGACATCATTTGTACTAACACTAAACCAAAAAATGTTACTGTAGACCACATAACAGAACTTGGTCACCATGCCTTTATTACATATGAGACTATTTTCAGAAAGATAAAAGTACAACCCATGATTATTCAATATAGACCTTTGAAAGATATTTTAGTAGACTATTTTAAAGCTGACTTAGAGTATATGCCTTGGTCAAATATCAGCAAAGAACCAAATGTAGATAGTATGGTATACACATTCACTAATTATGTTATGCTATTATTTGATCTTCACGCCCCCTTAAAAATCAGTAAGATTAAAGAACGGGCAACACCTTGGATTACTGACAACATAAGACTAATGTTTAGATTAAGAGATGAGGCTAGGAATAAATATCATGTATCCAAAACTGACTCCAGCAAAAAATACTATTTAGATCTGAAACACCAAGCTATAACTGCACTGAAAAATGAGAAACAGGCATATTTTGCAACTTATATTAATAATAATATTAACAACCCAAAGTTACTTTGGCAAAATCTTAAAGCAGATGTGATTCCTGATCATAAAGACACCCTGCTACCAATTCACTTTGATGACCCGCATAAAATTAATTTAGCATTTCTGGACATTCCTGGGCAGTGTAATTTGGACATATCACAATTGACATTTTTTGAATTTAATCGGTATAATAATCGCAATTTTAAGCTTAAGACTGTAACACAAGAATCAATAAATAAAATTTTTACAAATTTGCACTCTAATGCACAGGGAGTAGATCGAATTAGCTTAGATATGTTGACACTCACTTTACAATCTACTCTTGGGATTATCACTGATATTGTAAATAATTCAATAGTTACCAATACTTTCCCAGATTTATGGCGGTGTGCTATTGTTCGCCCCATTCCTAAAATAACCAACCCAGTTACTGTCAAAGATTTGCGTCCCATTAGTATATTGCCTTGTATTTCTAAGGTCCTGGAGAGGGTGGTTTATATTCAAGTCATGGAGTATTTGGAAAACAATGATATTCTCCCCAAACTGCAGTCAGGGTTCAGAAAGGGTCTTAGCACTGCTACAGCTTTATCTGATGTAGTAGGAAATATCCTTGAAGCGAGGGACAGGGGGGAGGGTACTATACTAACCCTACTTGATTTTTCTAGGGCATTTGATGGCATAAATACAACACTATTACTGTCTAAACTAGCATATTATGGTTTCGAACCAGAGACAATAAAGTGGTTTGATAGCTATTTGTCGAACCGATTACAATATGTAGAAATTAAACAGCGGGACGGATCTATGATAGCGTCCTCTCCTCTTCACGTAGACAGAGGCGTGCCACAGGGGTCAATACTGGGACCACTTTTATACATTCTGTATAGTGCCGATATAATTAACTCTTTCCAACACTGCAAATACCATATGTATGCTGACGATTTACAACTGTATATCTCGTTTAAGCCGGGAAATATGAGTGAAGCAGTATACAAAATAAATGATGATCTGAAACGTGTGGTCACATGGTCTAAAAATAACTCTCTTGTACTAAACCCCTCTAAATCCAAGTATATGGTACTTGGTAGTAAAAAACATATAAAGGATATTGTATTGGCTGATCCTAAGGTTTTAATTGGGGACTGTAGGATCGAGAGGGTGGAAGTGGCCTGTAACCTGGGTCTCACAATGGATCCGGAACTAAGATTTGAGACTCACATATCTGGTGTTGTGCGAAACTGCTTCTACAGGTTGAAAGTTTTGTACAATATAAGAGAGCATCTCAGTATAGCACTTAGAAAGCGTTTGGTTGATAGTTTGGTCCTATCCAAACTAAATTATTGTGACACAGTTTATGGTCCATGCTTACTGTCTAGAACACAATGCCTGATCCAGAGAGTGCAAAATGCTTGCACTCGATTTTGTGTAAACATTCCAAGAAAAAGCCATGTAACACCTTTTATAAATGAGCAAAATATGATCAAAATGTCAGCTAGGAGAAACTTACATATGGCTACCCTATTGTTTGGAGTGATTACAAACCATAAACCGTTATATTTATTTAAAAAACTTACTTGGAGACAGGATCAAAATAAATACAGTATTAGAAATACAACTGCTCCTCTTTCTGTGTCAAAACACAGGACTGCTGCTTTCAGAGGAAGTTTCAGGTATGCTGCAAGTCACTGCTGGAACAACATCCCACCGCCCATTAGAGGCCTGAAATCAAAAAATAATTTTAAACTAAAGCTTAAAACATACCTTTTAATGCTGCAAAAAAAACAATAGTATTGGTAATTGGTATTTTGATTTACAATAAAACAGGAATAAACTTACCTTTTAGGTTCTTGCCTACTGTCTACTGGCTAAGTGTCCAGCAGAGTGTTGCAGCACCATTTCTTAGTCTTTTTGTTCTTCCTTCTGTCCTCAAAGTTATGAGTGCATTGTTGTTGTTTCTGTCATATACATTAAGTAATTTGATAAGGCTTGTGATCTAGTCAGCGTTCGGCTTACAGTTAGATAAGTACATATTATTTGCATGTCTGTGGGAGTTGTTAAATATAATTATTATACTTTTTAAAATAGTAAATAGGTTAGTAAAATACTAGGTAAGTATAGCTATCTGAACAAAAACAAATTTTATGTTAATAATGCATTTGTAGTTTTAATTACAAATGAAGTAAGTAGGTACCTATGTTTATCAACACTTATCATAAAAATAATATTGTGTAGGTTTGTTTGATATTATTTCTTATGATACGATACGATATGATGATACGATATGATGTGATCCTAAGTAATTTATGTTAAAATTAATGTAGAAGTTATTGTCATGTCGGCGTCTGCGTCTGGGTGACACTCCTTGTGGTTGGCACTGAAAATCAGTTCTGGGTTGGGTAAGTAATTGCTTAACCCAGTATTTGCTGAGTGTCCAACCAATTTGTGTTTAATCGCGGCGTACTCACTTATTTTGTAATTTCGCATTTCTTAAACTCTTTTGTAAAAGTAGCACGTGGTGCCACGTCAAATAACTAGACATGAGTCTTGAGTCATCTCATCTCTTTTTGACAGCTTTGGTACGTTCAAAAACGCATTATTATTATGAGTGTTACCACTGTTTAGTTTTGTTTAAAATTAAGAATGATCTTTCATTCTTTGTTATCATTATTTATTAAGTATTTAGAAATAAGATATTTTATGCATGTCTTTTTAATTTTTATTTTTTTAAATTGTGTTTTATTTTCTATGTGCGTCGTGTTTTGCACAAATAAATACTTTTTCTTTCTTTCTTTCTTTCTATTGACAGAGCTTCAGCGCCGTACAAAAAAATCGGGATTCTGAAGAATCTTGAATTATATTTTGTATATAAAAAGCCACAGTCTGTTGTCGTTTACCAGGCAGAAATCCAGACTCTAAGGTTGAAAATTTTATCTTTTTTTTTAACAAATGTTACTTTACCTAACACGGGGATTAATGATCTCATAGCAGTCTGTACACAGTGTCTCTGGACCACGGAGGTACTCAACTAGTTCTCAATTATAATGTATTGTAGCGCACATCCCTAGTAGACGTGTCACACACATCACTAGCGCGATCGTCTCTGGTCAGAGCCCGTTGTCTGCACCACGCCATTCTGGTCGAGTGTGTCGTCAAAGTGTTCGCGCGGGCAGTCTGACGAAATAGCATAATTACTAGTTATTTTTCATACATTATTAAAATAATGTTTCGAGTGTCCATGTAAAACTAAATTATTACAAACTTAATAATTTCTCTATTAGTTTCATTTTGATATAAGCTTTGACATACAAAATGTCACAACGCTATAGTATATTTATTTTATAACATTTATGAATGATTGAGACGGAATGATACCACTGCAACGGTACTAGTACATAATAGCAGGTTGTTTACTACAAGCTATGTGATTCCGCACTCGTCGTCACTTGCTTTTATTTTAAACTACCAACTAATAAGTAGCATTACTTCGTCGAGAAGCAGGCTTTGTCTCGCCTCCTTGCCTAAGTTTACCGTGTGGAACGAACCGTGCGCAGGCGCAGGAAGTTCGAGGTACAAAAGACACCAACGCGCGCTGTGTTTTTGTAAAAAGTTAGATTATATTTTAATATGACTGGAAGGTACGACATGACTGGCTTTAAACTGTGACAATTTAAAAGATTTTGAAAATCTAGTGCTACATAAATTTCAGAGAGAAGTTCAGTTCCTTTTTTTAATAGCTTAATGCAAAAACTGAACTTTGATCTCCAAAGTTGTGTCAGTTATTGTATACTAGCTGCGCCTCACGGCTTTGCCCGAGCGTAAAATATGTTTTATTGTATCCCACGGGAACCAGACTGATTTTCGGGATAAAAGGTAGCCTATGTCCGTCTCCGCCACCGAATCTATCTACATACCCATTTTCATCGAAATCGGTTTAGTCGTTTAGGCGCTGAGTGGTAACAAACACACACACAAACTTTCGCATTTATAATATTGAAAGGTTTATAAATACATACATTAATACGTATAATATAAATAGTATTTTTTAATACAAAAACATTAATAAACCGATACTACTTTGTGATATTACCTTCTCTTACCGAACACAACTACAAAAATTCCAAGTCCAATTATCATAAACAGTATGCATCCAATAGAGACATAAGTTCTCGTTTAATTAAGTTAGCCAGCTGACGTCAAGTAGAGGCACATAAAGTGACTACGAGACTACTTATATAGTGCTGACATTTGTGTAGCGACGAGGATTTGTGCCTTTTGAAATCACCGACAGTTTATGGTACTATTTTTTTTATTTGTGCTGATAGAGTCGTAATAGCCTAGTGGTCTTAACTTAGCTAAGAAAGAACACAGTAACTTAACGTATTTAATGAACATTTAAAACTGAATTTATGAAGATCCATCATGCTAGTACTTAGAACTGTACCGTCTGAGGTCTGTTAAGATGGATGTCTTTTAAATTTTATAATAAATTAGCTTTTAGGAGCGTGGTTTCAGCGGCATCTTTGGTTACTGCTGTGCTCCCATCGCCAGTAGTGTGATGTTACATAACCCATAATATTCCTCAAAAACGCAAAAATAATTGTTCAAATACTCCTGTTTGTTCCAGAGATTAGTGCGTTCAATCAAACAAACACACTTAATTTTTGTTGCTATAGTATATATTTAAACATTTTCCTATTACCATTTTAATAAATTTAAATATTGTCAACAGATGGCCAGTATAGAAGTATCGCTGGCGGGGTCTCGTCGGCGCAGCGCAGGCGCACGTGACGTCACTCGCGAGCTCGACGCGCTGCGCACTGCGCTCAGTGACAAAGATACACTTATACAGAGGTACGTATGCAATTTTATACTTGCACCAACGTTAATTCTATCAATCGCATATCAATATCATATCATATCGCAATATCTGTAAATCAATAGAACACACAGCCACCGTTTAGATGGTTCAGCCGCTATCTTGAACACCTCTGTGCTGATAGCAGCCGAAGCTTCAGCCGTAGATGACTGTCGCGCTGCTCGCTTCGCACTATTCACAGCCACTGCAATTTACAACGCCTTGGGCAATGTTTTCGATGCTTTTTCGCCCATGAACAATTTATCTCGTTCCGATCCCGGTAGCATCCCGATAATGAACCGCCTTCAAGCAATCAATTACAAAGACAGTAGCTTATTAGAAATTTAACTCGTTACGCTTTGTTGGTGTAATCGTCTGTAATGATATTCATTTGTTGTAATGTCAGTAAATATCAGTAATTATGTGCCGCTACTTAATTTAACGCAAAAAAACTAGCTGGCAGTGCTACCTTAGCTAATTAATTATTTTAGTGGACAACTACACACACCTAAATATTTACATGTGTAGGTGTGTGCATATTAATGTTATTTTCATCAAACTGTATGTAAGTTAGTCAATTAATTAACACTCTGTCCAAAAAAACAAAGTAAATTGAAGACTTATGTCATAGAGAAAAGAAAACATACATACATAGCTTCACGCCTTTTATCCCCGTTAGGGTAGACAGAGGTGTTTACCACCTACTTTTCGCCATGTTTAATTTCAAGGGGCGAGCCTGTTTTGCCATTCCAGACAATTCCAGACTCAGGGCTAATATTGAACAGTTTATGACAGAAAAACCAAATATCACTACCCGACCCGGGGTTCGAACCCGAGACCTCTGCGTTGTAATCCGTACACAGTACCACCGAACTACAGAAGCAGTAAAAGGAAAAACAAAAAAAATACTTAATATAAGTTTTCCGAAATTTTAGTTACACTAGTAACGTTTTGTTTATTATCTTAGTAGTGCAAGATGTTTTTTTTTTTTTATATTATAGCCTACCAAAGTGACTCCACCCCGCCTAATGGTAAGCAGTCAGTGGAATCCAGAAGTGGCGGCCACTATACCAAAAGCCATCGTCTTAAACTGCTGGTATAGTGGCCTCCACTATGGCAGCTGGGAATGAGGTTAGGGGAAGGGAATGAGGTAGGTGAGGAAAGAGGAAAGGGGGAAATTGGGCCTCCGGCGCTCTCACTCACCGAACGAAACGCAGTAGTACGGATACTACTACTCTTAAGTCGATCTTCTATGAGAGGGTAGTACTTCCCCGGACGATCCGGCCCATTCATGCTGAAATCAGCGTGGATCTACTACCGTACAAATATTTTTCGTAAAGCTTTTATAAAAAGTATATTAAATTTAAATCTTTTACAGCCTCAAGAAGCAGCTATCAGCATCACTAAGTGCGGCTCGTCTCGCAGCTCAAGCTGCATCGCCCACAGCATCCCGGTCCAGTTCCCAGGAGGAGCCCACACCGGTGCTGTCAGCAGACGAGCGCAGGGCTTTAGAGGAGCGAGCTAATGCTGTTAGAAGTGACCTGGACACGAGGAAAGCTAATATACAAGAACTTAGGAGACGGTTAGAGAAGACGCACGTTACAGAGTGAGTGGAAGTAAATATTTATAAACATTGACGGCTTTTAGTAAAAAATCATGTCATCTCCTTTTAGATGTGTCGTAAGAGGCTAAAATTCAATGGATTATACCATTGCTTACGTGCAGAATCTCTTAACTGCGGTACATCCGACTGCCAAGCATCCTGACTATGGCAAACTCCTACTTTAGAAAAAGGTCTATATCTTACAGTGAATGTATTTAGAATTCAGACTTAAACCTCTTAAAAATATATTTTATAACCTACTTACATTTAACGACTCTGTGGTTCGGTGGTGCTGTGTACAGACTGAAACACAGAGATCGTGGGTTCGATTCCCGCTCATTGTAAATATGTATATACACATGTATATATGTATGTACAATATATATTTAAGTATGTTTATCCGGATTCTAGAACCCATAACACAAGCTATAATATATGCTTACTTTGGGTCTAGATGGCGTTGTGTGTAGTTGTTGGGAATTTATATTACATCAATAATCTTTAATTTTTATTCATTCTACATAAGACTACCAGGACGTTTTTGTATTTATTTTAAAGTATAATGAATTTATTTCCTTCTCTGTATGAGAAGAGGCCTTTCCCTGCAGTGGGATAGTCACGGGTTGATATCATGATTATAATGACTCCTGGTGTTCCAGTAACATCGACACGCGCATCCAGCAAGCAGAGCTGCAGTACAAGCTAGGTCGCGAGGAGTTAGATCTGCTGACGCTGAGCGAACAGGCGCGCGCGCTCGCACAGCTCATCGAGCAGGCTGATGCCGCAGCTTGCAGGAATCATCACGGTACATTATACAGGTATGTACTTGATAGTATGAAATGGGTTATTGTAATATTTTTAAGTTATATAGTAAATATTAACTGCAGAACTGTTGCAGATCCATTGGAACCTTGCAATTGATTGCCATTACACATTTAAGAGTGTTCACACATTAGAGTGGCAACGTCACATTTTGGTGTCATATTTTCGTGATTTTTAATTTTATAATTTAATCGGAGCTATATTTTAAATATATTATCATAATACTTTTTAGTATTAGGTTTTAATATTAGGAAGCTTTATAAACAGTAAGTTACCATATGCTTACAGCTATTTTACTATGAAAATGACGCCATCGCGCCATAAAACTTTCCAATGTATTATTTGCATATCAAATCCAAAAAAATATTTTTATTGACACCAAAGAATACATAGTCACATCAGATGAATTGGACTCTTGACTTCCAAACTAAATGAAAACTTGTAAATGAAAACCAAGAAGTTCCTTCTCGTATTACACAATTTCGAGTAGCTATGTAATAGGTCTATGATAAAATTACCTCAGTGCGTGCGTGCGTGCGTGCGTCCGTGCGTCCGTGCGTGCGTGCGTCCGTGCGTGCGTGCGTGCGTGCGTGCGTGTGTGTGTGTGGGTGTGTGTGTGTGAGTGTGTGTGTATAACAGAACTATATATAACAGAACAGTAAGCATTATGGTTGCCACTCTTATGTGTGGACGCTCTCAAGGTATCTTTAACTTTGCTCGAGTACTTCACATTCTTTTCTTTTTTTTATCATTAAGATTAACTTACGTTGTACTTGTTATCGTTTATGTTTAAACAAAATTCTGAACTCATAGTATCCACTCATAACAAGACTTTAATCCACATAAAAAATAACGATATAAATTAAAACAAAACTTTCCATTCGCGCAAACGATGTGAATCTTACAAGTAACAAGCTTATCAAGCTTTTGTTGCTTATTTGTGGCATGCAACAGATTTGTCGCGGCCCGGACGTGTAAATTGTGTCACACGCGACTTACGCCCGCGCCGGTCGCAAAAACATAATATCGGCAGTGAAAATGGCGGCATTATATTAATTACTCAATAGATGATCGGCACTGGGTCATGAAACAAATGTTTTTGGATTACACAGATATTTTGTTCGGGCGCAATAATGACATAACGCTTTCTGGGACAGTAAACGAATATGGCCGTGATGGCAACAAAACATCTTTTGTGTTTAGATCACTGTCCATGAAAGGGTTAAGGAGTCTGCCCACTATTTTAAAATACTTGTAATAAAACACGGTACACCAGAGGCCCTAGACAAGTGTCAAAGTTTTCTATTCTATTCATAGAATAGATAAAAAATGTATCAAATTGACATATGCGTTGGCGTTAGCTTATGTCAGTCCTATACATTTTTTAATCTATTCTATGAATAGAATAGAAATCTTTGCCACTTGTCTAGGGCCTCAGACACGGTAGCTATGTGACGTTGATTGAGCAATTAATAAGATTAAGCGTATTTGATCTATAAATGGTTTTTCTATTTACTGCCTTAAGAGGCGTTGTGGCGCCACTTAGCCATGGGAAATAAATCAATCTGAACTTGTATCATAAGTTTAAAGTACCGTATTTACTATGTAATTTATTTATATGTTATTAATGTTGAGTTTAGGTACATAACTTCTCGACGGAAAGGTGTTTAACCACCCACTTTTCGCCATTTTTTATTATAGGTCGTATGTAACAGGGGATGAGCCTGTTGCTATTTAACGGGCACAATTCTAGACTCCGAGCTAATACTGAGAATTTATCGACGGAAAGACCCAAAATCACTTTACCCGACCCGGGGATTGAACCCGAGATCTCTGCGTGGTAATCCTTACACAGTACAACCGAACCACAGAGGCAGTTATGACATAAGTTTTTATAATATTCAAGTGGTAAAAAAGCATACAACTCGCCTGATATGGAGTAGCTACGAGAACTATTATATATGGTTGTGTGCTAAGTACCTATTGCAGAGATAATGCTAAGAAGATTCCACTAGACATAGAGGATATGAAAGACGAGAAGAAAAAGAAAAGACGATGGACCTAAAGATCCATGATCTCATGAGATAATATAATAGTTGACGACTCGAAAAGTTTGGCCCCATTAATTTTTATGATAGCCGAATGTCTAAGTTTTATTTCGTAAAAGAACGGTTTCTGTAAATCCAAGTGGAAGTATTTTCTAATTAAATATTAATAATAATAATAATATTCTACCACATTTACACAGCGCCACCTAGTCCCAAATTAAGCAATTATATTTGCTTGTGTTATGGGTACTAAACAACTGATGTACTACTATACATTTTTTTTGTAAAGACATACATATTATAGATAAATTACACCCAAACAGAACAAACAATCATGTTCATCACACAAAGGTTTGTCCTAAGTGGGAATTGAACCCACGACCTTCGCTTAGCAGTCAGAGTCACTAACCACTAGACCAACAGGCCAGTCATATTATTGTGTCTGAGTCGTACCAATTCATTTAAGGATTATCCTTGTCCTAAAATATATCTACATACGATCATACAATTGAGATCTATTTAGACGGTAGTAGATCCACGCTGGTTTCAGCATGAATGGGCCGGATCGTCCAGGGAAGTACTACCCTCTCATAGAAGATCGACTTAAGAGTAGTAGTATCCTTACTACTGCGTTTCGTTCGGTGAGTGAGAGCGCCGGAGGCCTAATTTCCCCCCTTTCCTCTTTCCTCACCTCCCTCATTCCCTTCCTCTAACCCCATTCCCAGCCGCCATAGTGGAGGCCACCATACCAGCAGTTTAAGACGATAGCTTTTGGTATGGTGGCCACCACTTCTGGATTCCACTGACTGCTTACCATCAGGCGAGGTGGAGTCACTTTGGTAGGCTAATATATATAAAAAAAAAGACAATGTCAGACATTAACACATTTCTTTTGACGACAATTAACGCTCAATAGACAGACAGTTTCCCATTATCAGTACAAAATATCTCAATAGTTAGCTGACAATTGCTCAATGCTAAACGTGATCAGTCAGGGTCCCACGCGAAGCGCCAACTGAACAACTGACACAAACAATGCTCTATTAGTGTACAATCATACGTGAAATATTATTGGTGTTGGGTTCTCACGGCTGTGGTGGATGCGGTTAGCACTGGTCGCATCCTGGTGGAAACATTGACCTAAATCAGCTCTCGGTGTCGGGTTATCTGTTATGAGTTATGACATAGTTTTGCTTTTTATATTTACTTGAATACTTGATACGCTAGCGAATATTCTCTGTGTTTTGGGCGACTTTACAAATGACAATTGACTAATACAAAGGAAAAGTATTATCCTATTTAATATTATAAATGCGAAAGTTTGTATGGGTGTGTATGTGTGTGTGTTTGTTACCACTCAGTGCCTAAACGGCTAAAATGATTCGATGAAAATTGGTATGTAGATATAGATTCGGTGCCGGAGACGGACATAGGCTACTTTTTATCCTGAAAGTCGGTCTGGTTCCTGAAGGATACATACAACAAAACATATTTTAGGCGCGGTAGAAGCCGTGGGGCGCAACTAGCAATAAATAAACCATAGACAGCTTTGTTTATTTGCTTAGGAAAATTAGGCAGGTAGCAACAACTGAAGCATCTCTAAGTGCATACCACGGTTATATTTCCTCAGTGTTGCGCTATGGAATAGTTATATGGGGCAACTCCGTTGATCTAATAAGAGCTTTCAGAGTGCAAAAAAAATGTGTCAGAATAATAGCTGAAGCAGATTACTTAGAGAGTTGTATACCTCTATTTAAAAAATATCGTATTCTTCCATTACCATGTCTATATATCTATGAAATTTGTATATTTGTGTATAAAAATCCAAGCCTATTCAAAAAACATAGCCAAACCACAAACAGAAATACCAGATTCCCAAATAAATTAAGTGTACCTAGACAACACACAGCTATGCACAGTAATAATTCGTTCTGTATGGCAATACGCATATTTAATAAACTACCCAACCACTTGAAAACACGTAATATTTATATGTTTAAACGCAATCTGTTTGACTTACTGATCAATAAATGTTATTATTCTATAAAAGAATACCTAAATGATAATGCATATTAATAAATTGTAATTAACTTTGAATCATTATATCTGTAAGTTTATAAATGCATTTGACATTTTAATAATTAATAAATACCTTGTAATAATTTTGTTTGACATGTAGTAATTATAATTGACATTTTAATAATTTTATCTGACATGTATTAATATTTGTCTTTGATATTTTAATAATTTAATTTGATGTATTTTAAAAGTAACTAGAATGAAATTTAATAACCTAACTAGACATTTAATTTAATCAATAATTATATAATAAATATTTGTACACCAAAAATGGTAGAACATATGGTCTTAAATAACTTAACAACATATTTTTTGTATACTATGTTCTGAGAAATAAATTATTCTTTCTTTCTTTCTTTCTTTCATAATAAGCATCTCACAAAGCCGCCTAATTTGAGGCCACCATAACAGTAGATTGCGACGATGGCTTTTGGAATAGCGACCACCATTTCTGGATTCCACTGACTGCTTATCATAAAGCAGAGTGAAGTCACTTTGATAGGATATTAAAAAAAGTTTTGGTATCAATAATTTAATGATGCTTAAACATATTTATTATTTTTTTCGAGTTAGGGTGTACCTAAATAGTGCCTGTTGTATGTGTCTAAAGCTCTCGTGACACAAAGCTTGTTACCCAGTGCACGAGTACGTTACAGGGTTGTTACGTAACGTATTTTTTATTCTATGAATCGCAAAACTAAACTCGGAACATCTTTTAAAACCAATAAAATTAATTAATATCTTCATTATACAACCGTTAACTCGCCGACAACCCATCACCTCTTTACTAAATCACTTAATCTAACGTTCACACGCTTCTCTGTAATTACAACATGCAAATACCCATTCACAAGTTTTCTTATTGATAACTTTAGTCACTTACGTCCATTCTCCCACGGAATAGGAACGGAAGGGTCATAGAATACGTTGTAGAAAGTGTGGATTGGTTTGCCTAACAATAGGTTATGTAACTGATTGCTGAAGATCAGATATATCTGTGGTCTGGGTCTGAGGTCTAAAGCTAAGTGTGGTAAGGCAGGATGTGTTACGCACACGCATCAGTTCACTGTAATTGTTACTTCACACGTATTAGTGTTTATTACTAACGCTATTCAAGATGTTTTGTCAGTGTGTTTTAAATAGGTTTGTACTTAGTCTATAACTCAGTACATACCTATTTAAGATTTTTAAACAATAAGTAACTAATCTAATAAGTAAATTTAGTTTTAATATTAAAATTTGTGAAAAAAGCATAACATTTTTGACGATTACCGATCCAATTATAAATAAATACGTAGTACGTACACAGAAATTAATGCTGAACTTCATCCGAACATAAAATGTATTTATTTACAAGTGTATCTGTGTGGTATATAATAATATGGTTCCATTGGTGCATACTCCTAGGTAGCTAGTATTTATAATAGTTATGATATGAGTCGAGGGTCAAAAGAGATGTTAAAGATTTTCAGTTTTATGTTCATTAAATGTAATCTAATTTCGAAAAACATACATGCTCTCTGTGTTGTTGAGCTGTTTATTTATTTTTTATAAAAATATATGAATTTCGAAAATTAAAATGTGCACTTACTTCTCTGAAAGAAATACAAAATAAAAATACTGAAAAACACATTTATTTAAAACATTAAGCACCTTTAGTGTTTACGAGGTCTAAACTGACACCCATCTCCATTTGGTAAATTTTGTCTTGCGATAATTCACATAATTAAAGACATATTTTTTATCTACCACTTATGTATCCGATTGGGATTTATGCTTTTAATAATAGGTAATTAAATATTAAAAATTTATTCCAAATACGTTATCAAGTGAGCCAAATTTGGAAACATGCAATTTAACTTACGAAAATTACAAAAAATCTAAGTATAAACGTTCAAACGAGCAAATTAGAGCAGCTAATGGGTCCTCCGAAACATTGTCTGTTAGTCTATCGCTTTATATGCTTTACGTAGAACTCAAAGGGAGGAAGAGTAAGGGGGGTAATAAATGGCTTTGATGAATTAAAACGAACGACGCCTAGTACCGTTTGATCAAAAACGCAGAACCGTACCGTAATTGGTTCACACCTTTGTATAGTGCGTCTAGTTCCGGGAACGTAGGCTACACACACGTTTTACAGTTTATTTTCAGCTTTATAAATACGCGTGCGCTCACACGATTACCTATACAGGCTAGCGCAAATTACGGAAGGCTGTATCTCATCGCACCGTATAACAAAAATCCTCTTAAATCACTTCAGTACATTTTATATGAACTATCGCTCACTATAGACGGGCCGCTCTGTCACTACGACTATGTACTAACTATTGTGTTTTGACACAACGGCGCGCTGCAGCCGTAGTATGTAAGCACTAGCCTTATATGTACTTATACGGAAATTATTAAGACTCACATATTTGTCTTGAGCATGTGGAGGGTATTATCGTCAACTATGTATTCAAATTATAAATAGTTTCGATTTAATAGTCTAGTCTTTTCATTCATTCTTATAGAATTTTGGGAGAATTTAGCCGTTACTAAATATAAGTAATTACAATAAAGAATTAATTTGCACCAGTTTTTTCTGACGACGATACATTTTACGTCACTTGGTTGGTGGTCCCAGTCGACACATTCAAAAATGTTATTGGGCCGCGGTTCCAGTTCCTTGTGGTCTCAGTCGCCCAATTACCCAAATAAAGTTGTATGAAAACTATTCGTGACCAACCTAGTAGACGCTGTTTTTTTACCTGAAACCTTTGGTATACTGTTGTTCCACCAGTAAGATCAGTAGGACCACGGGTCCTTAATCCTTTTATCTCATTGCACCTTAGTCTCCAAGGCTTTTCAAGCGTACTGAGTACAGACAACAATTCTCTTTGGAAAATGTTTATAATGACGTTGTGAAGCTTATAACTTATATCAGCTTTCGTTGCAATACATTGAATGCTTATTACCACACAATAAGACTTCTTTCCAAAAAAGTTCGTCAGAATGCTCACCAATACTTTCATTTAAATTCATCGCTTACATTTTTCTTAATTCGCAAATCTTCACAAGCACTTTCACTGATGTGCGGTTCAACCGCCAGAATGCACTCTATTGTGTGGCTTCCCACGAGTGAAATCATAAGCATTTTTGTATACAACATTACGGATCACCTTGTTATCACCTTGATATATGGCTCCTAACTGCTGTACTACACGAGCTATTGTTATCCGTATCTTTCATTAAGTCATCGTTTTCGACGGTTTCATCAAGATGTTATAAAGTTAATTGTACATAAGCAGGTAGGTGCCAGATAATCTCTTTATTATGTATTGTACATATTTACTTTCGTTTACTACTGGGAATTATAATTTCGAGTGTGTTAGTGGTGTTATGAGAACTTGCATAATTGTTATAATGATTTTATTAATATTAATAGTTGTAGCTGAAAGTGTAGAGAATGTGTTAAATATAAGTGATACCATCAATGGGGCCCTTTATAATGTGTTAATAACAACTTTGTATATTATAGAATGCATAAGTACACGGTAGTAGATCCTCGCTTTTACTTTTTATATTTCTTCACAACATAGAAACATGTAATTACCTACTTGCCTATAGAGTTAAGTGTAATGCCTGTGTCACTTTGCGTGCTACTTGAAATTGTAACTTCGAAAAATAATAATAACCTGGCAATTAAAAAGAGTGGCCTGAGTTTCTTAGCAGTTTTTCTCATGGCCCTACCCAAAGTCAGCGGCTAGTTGTGGGTTAATTGGCTGATATTTTTTTATTTTTAACGTTCATAAGTGTTAATATAATTAACCTATATGAATAAACATATTTCATTTCATTTTATTTCATTTCATAAGTGATAATTCAATTAACGCAAATCAATAAATGTCTTTAACTTTAACTTCGCTACTTTCAGTATGGTTAGTTAACTCAACCTTTTCTTCTACACTCCACAGTCGGCAAAGACTCCTTAAGATTATTTCTGCTCTAAGCTATGCTATAGGTCATGTACCTAGGTACATAGTTTACGCATTTTATGAACTGTAGTTATACATGTTTGCCAGCAAAGTAATAAAAGTTTTTTTAACAGAACACATATTTTTTGTTTCATTATTTATAATTATTTTGAATTATAATGAAATGATATTCCAGTCCTATAACACACCTACATAAATTATTAAAATGTTACCAAATGTTTTAACATTGCGTCAGTATGCATCTTTATCTTTATAGATGGAAAAACGATTCTATAAATTAAGTACATCAAAGTAATATCGATCATTTTCATATTTCTCATGGCAGCGTCAAAATTAAGGCTAATTCGTTAAGTAATGGTGACATAAAAGAAGCCTTCGTCGTCTTCAATTATTATTAGTGAACACTGAGCACGCGAGCCGCTCGTCTCGTTTGTGCCACTAATGTGGTAATGATTGCTGTCAGCCGCGACGGTCACGCCACCTATTGTATATCTACGGAAAAACAATAGTGTAACACGCTCTTTCTTTATTGTAATTTAGAAAGTGGCCTATATATCAAACCCTGTGGCTAGAAGTCGTAAGAGATTATACATTTTTTCGCCAATTTGGACATTGTGCTACGTTAATTAATAAAACTTAGCATACAAACATCTAAACTTTAAAAACTTAAACATACAAATTATAAAAGTACAGCAAAAGGCCACCAAGACAAGACCATTCACAGGCCAAAGATCAATTAATTCTACGTATTACGACAAATAAACATCTACAAAAAACTCCAAATTAAGCTTCAAAAAGCACAAGCACAGTGCCGCTGCCTCCATATAACTAAACTAACTAACATATTATCATTAATTGAAGGCATCAAGAAATAGACCCATAAAATTATACCACCTCAAATGTTACTTTTAACTGCTATGAACACAGTCTGAATACCGTCACTCTGTGGTTGCATTTAAATTTAGAATTAAAATCTATCTAACAGATAATAAAGTCTTGTATCATCCGGAATGGTGACAGACTTGACATGGAGTTGGTTTTGGTGCCAAATAAAATCGAAACTTTCGAAACTATTTTTGTAATTTCCATTGACAGATACAAATTAATGCGCGAATAACATTACTTTGCAATAAAAAAACCAGTGTAATAACCTGTTAATTAAATTTGTCATACACATTGAAAGTAATTAAATATTTGTACACACGCCGTGAGAAGAATCCCAAACATTAGTTTTACAATTTTGTACGTCTAAAACGAAGGCATTAAAAATATATTACGATTCAAACGCAACAGAAAGCGTGGCGTCATCTTAATTACTGCACTCACACTCACTGGACGGATCATTTGTCAATTTTAAATAAGTTTGGGTAAATTATTAATTACTGCAGCAGTTAACCGCGAATGTTTTTAACTTATATAACATTTTTCGGGTAGTGTTATACTATTCAATAAATTCACTTTTAATTAAATACATTTAGTTAAGTTTAATATAGAGTTTAGTGTCCTGGATACTTTTATTCCAATAATATTTACTACATATTTACCTAGATATATAATAAATATAATCAAGTCAAGCTAAATAAAACACTCAAGTGAGTGTTTTCTGTACATTGATAATATATTCATTCACTATCTACTTTTATTACATTGAATAAGTTTAAAGTAATGTGTGGTGTATGACCGGTGCTTGCCGGTGAACTATCGCCCGCGGCCATGACTCTCAACATAACTTGCCTACAATGTATAGTACAACCTTCATGAACTCGAACACCTCACAGATACCTGTGTCTTGTACACAGACGATCGTAGGTACAGACGCGAACAAAAAAATCAAGAAGCAAAAGTATTGGATTGATTAAAAAATCTTAAGATTACACAATTCCCTTTTAGAAACTAAGAGAATCTTTTTTGAGAATAAAAAACGTTACGAAAGGGTTACTGCAGATGCCTTACGATTTGAATGGTTTACGAATACCACGATAGTTGTAAAGTTATAATGATTTAGACTTGCTTTTTTTCTACCAGTATTGCATAACGGGCCAGCCACCACGCACGCGTTGACTAGTCGTGTTTAAAAACGTCTAAACCAAGCATAATATTATAACAATTCTCTAACACTTTTCTATCAAAATGTACCTCGTGCCTCGTTTAACCGTGACGCGAATTCGTTCAAGATAGTTTTTTTGCAAGGGGCGCTTGGATCCTACGGGTTTCATATTTCACTTCACGGTACTATACTGGATCGTACCGGGGAATTAACAGGTAGATTACATTAACAGATACCGGCTTTTCTAAATGTATAGCTAGCTTGCAATAGGAGCGTTTGGTAGTATGATACGGAGCTAAAATCAAAGGTGAATTGGTTTTTTCATCAAGAAAATGTTACCAACCGCTGGCATTATACTGTTTTATTTTGCATTAATAATAATAATAATAATAATAATAATAATAATAAATATTTATTTTCTCTTCCACAAAGGTAACTTAAAAATCTAGTGTTATAAAGTAAGTTTCAATCCTTTGTGAGAGACTGGTATTTGCACTAGGATTCCCTGTCACGCAGATTCCAGGCCCCCCTTGAACATTTTCACATATAGTTTAGCATTAGTGGGGCCATGAGCAATAGTTTTTCCTCGTAGATCGAACCGGTGATTCGTAGTAGTGGAGCCACTCAGATTTGTATTTGTACTAATCCGTTGCCGACGCTGAAAAGGTAACGAGGGAGGACAAAGGAAAATAAAGGGGTATTTGTACCTTGGTGAGTGCAAACGCATCATTCACCAAACGAAATGCAATACCTAGTAGATATGTAAAACAATATTTTCGTAATTTGCAAGTCGATCAGACCTATTTACGCTTAAACTAGCAAAGATCTTTTTCCCAGGTTTAGATTGACACAGTATTTTGTATAATAATATTTTCTAGCTTTTAGTAATAATGTAAAAATTATTTTCTACCAACATACAATAGTTATTCATTGTTGCTGTTGTCTGTTAACACGCGCACGTGGGTGAGTTAAAATTAAATGAATAGCAAATTCATATAGTAACAATTTGACGTCTAATGGCGAATCCACACAAGCCCGATGGCACGGCCGCCTGACGGACTGGCCGCCGCGCCGCCGCCGGCACGGTCTGGGGTTGTCACGGGTCTCACGGCACGCGCAATGCCACGGAATAAAAAAACATTTTTGTTCCGTGCGCAATTCTTATCTATTGTAAGTCGGCGGCAAAACCAACGCGACGGCAAGTGTGGATGGACATAAAATGATCACAAGATGTATTTACTTACCTCATAAACAAAGAGATGAATTCAAAATACAAAAGTGCTTCGGAAAACTAAAAAACTTTAACTCAACAAATTATAGGATTTTCAAAATTAGGTGATGTGGTGCCCGAGATAACTTATCACACTCACTAATACTCATATTAGTACCAACCTTTAGATAACAAAAGGGGAAAACGAAGAAAAACAATAGTACCTAACATTAAAAGAAAAAGATCGCAAGTTAAAAGAAACAATATCTACCTAAGTAATATTGAACTACACCACGAGATGAAAATTACTTGAAAGACGAAGATTCGTACAAGTTTCGTATTATAGGTACCTATCTCTATCTCATTACCATTATAACGTGATAGCAACGTCTGTATAACGCGAGAAAGATTTTCTAATTAATATTGTTTTACATGGAGCAATTTCTACCTCGAGAATAACTGCACGTACATGTACCAACAACACATAGATACAGCTCAGACCAGACTACGTTTATTTATGTAAAAGAATACCAACATCAACGTTGTAAACTTTCTTATTACCCGCCCTGATAATTGGTATTTTAGCACGAATTAACACGCCCAGGGTAAAATCGGATGTAGTCGCATCCTACAACATTGTAGTATAACGGCTTTTATAAGATTTTAATTATGTCGTTTACATACTTATCATGCTAAAATCTTATTCGTTATAATAAAATTAACGTTGACCATTAACGTGTTTGTCCATAGTGCGGTACGTGAAAGTGGCAACAGTCCCACATTGGTGACGGTGGAGCTTCGTGAAGGCACGTGGAGCGCAGCACCCCGAGGTAACGGCATGGTCATCGAGCGGCCTGGAGACAATACTGGACTAAAGGCTGGAGACAGGTTAGCTTACTGTTTTAACTATCAGAGCTTACAAGTAGTATGTATTTTATATGCTTGTTCCGTAAGGCCCAAAGGATACCAACGTTATTAGGGCTCCGCTGTCTATCTGTCCTTCTGTCAACTGCCCGTCATAATAATTACTGCGATTCCTGTAAACCAGAGCCACCTGAACACCGAGATATAAGCCTATTATGAATTGTAAGTTTTGAATTTATTATATGATGGTCCATGTTTAGTTTTTGCAGTAGATATACACTGACGCTGTTAAACAAGCTTTAGTTAAGCATAATAACGTGAGGCGTCGATATAGCCATACCATTTTACATCAAGTCCTTTCATTGTTAGTTACTAAGTAAAAACTACTTCCCCATTCACTAAACGCTATTAAACATGAAGTGAAAACTTTCATAAAGCACGTTTATGTCGCAATCAACAATGTTGTTTATCGCTTACTTTACAAACTGCACGTAAATGCGCTTTAAAGTACAGAATAAAGGCTAGCGTATACTACGGTCGCAGTGCGTCGCATTGCAAAATTGCGTCAAAGCACATAGTAGTCGTAGTATAGCATTGCGTTGTGATGCGGCCCGCCTAGCCACTGTAGGGCGCGTGTCGCTCCGTCTTTAGAAATATTGGAATTAAATGCTTATCTTTTGAAATATAAAGTTTAAAATAATTATATCGATGTAAAATACCCGCGCTCGCTCAGCGGTCGCATAGTACACTTCGATCAATGCAATGTGAGATTTATTAATGTGCTATAAGACTCAAATTATTATAATATAATAAATTGCAAAGCGTGTTAGACGCGGGTGCTGACGCGGGTGGAGCGCGTTGCGTGCGCTTAGCGGGCTCGTGTCGTCCGAACGCAGTATGCGATACTTCATATAAAATGTACGAAAGTGATGTTGGAGGATTCTTGTTATGCGACGAGGCCCGCCGTAATTTGCGATAGCCTTTACAGACCCGCCCGCGCTACGGGTCGCCGGTCCACAATCGATAATCGCGATGCTATCTATGCCCATAGATGGAACACTCACCGTGGGCAAACACTCAAGATTTACATTATTGTAAGGAATTTCTCGCCAAATGCTCAGGTGGCCACACAGGGCGTTAAAGAACTGATTTGAAGTGAAATCGTAGGTTATTATTTGAATTCAAAATAGGTATGTAGGTACTACATCAGTATAAAAGTCCAAGATTTAGATTTGCATGTTGTCAATTTCAACTTTATTTTAATACTTAGTTCGAGTTGGGCATATTATTATTATTTATAAAAGAATTTTTCTAAAATAAACGTAGCCTAAGTTACTCCTTATTACATCAGCTACCTGCCAATTAAAGTCGCGTCAAGAATCGGTCCAGCCATTTCAGAGATTTGCCGGAACAAACAGACAGACAGACAGACAAAAATTGTAAAAATGTTATTTTGGTGTATGTACCGTATATATATTTATATACATGTAGTAAAAAACGGTTATTTCAATATTACAAACAGACACTCCAATTTTATTATATGTACCTATAGATTGCGACGTTTTATTAATATCTAAGTAGGTATATCGTTTTAGATAAAATGCACTGTTCAAATATCTGCTGAGGTTTCACTACGGTATATTAATGTTCTGAAACTAACCCTAATTTTTTCAGCAGTAATACGGTACGTACCTAACTTTAATAGAATTTAACATCATTCCATATTTTTGCAATTCATAGTAGCTATTACAATATTTAAAATACCTACATAAATCATTGGAAAATAGTGTAATCGTTAAACATTGTAGAGAATAAAGTGTTAAAAGCGTAGGGATGTGGCGGGTCCCGACGCACGACTCAGCCTCTTATATACCTACTTTCATACCATTGTAACTGTTAGGGTTGCTACTTTCTCAATATTGTATAAATCAAATATTGTATTGCTATTTAGTGTACGGGTTTGATGATAATCTAGCTATTATACCTAAGTTCGAACAAGTCGGTACAATACCCGCCTCTTTACGGTGTACGAGATTAAAAGCTTGTCCTCTTCTTCTTAGACCTTACTGAAACTACTGACTTTACTGGGGAGAAACTCGTTGTAGACTGTAACAAATATAGAACAAAATACTTCAAGACTCGATGTAAATAGGCAGCTCTATAGTAACTTCTTCATTGGTAACTAATCTAGTAATTTCAAAATAACTATATAAACCTAATAATTTGTCAAGATGTGAATTCTCTGACAGAACAGTTCTGATCTAGTTTGCAAGTATGGTGCCAATCTTCAAATGATGACCCACTTATTATCTCGCTCTGCGTGCCCGACCGACTGCACGCAAAACTATTTAATGAACCTGCAGTAACCGTAGCTAAGTTTTGGGCTGATACAAAATAAAAAGATTTGCTGTCAACTCGAAAAGAAGAAAAAGGAGAATTTATACCTATTTATTTAATAGCCCGGCACGGCAACATTAAGAAAACTAGTTTTACGTTTAATAGTGCATATTCCAGAGGAGTATCAGCCCTAATTGCAAATCTAATGTGTTGAGGACTCCCAGACTCTCGGAGGTATTTTTATTAAGTATACAATATGATCACGCAATGCTTCTACCTTTATACAAAACATAGTCACACTCACATCACCACATTGTAAGAAGCTTAAACCAACTTATTTACTTGTATTATTTCATTGTGGTAATTCTTTTACACATTGGTAGCGTGTCGCTTTCATTTTATTAAAAACTAGCTTTCCCGGTGCGGTTTAACCCGCGTCTGCTTCGCGTCGCTTGCTTACTGCTCTGCTCCCGTCGCCAGTAGCGTGATGTTACAAAGCCTATAACTTTTCTCGAGAACTGGGCTATCATACGCAAAAATATGTTTTCAAATCCGACTGGTAGTACCAGGGATTAGCGCGTTCAAACAAACAAACAAACAAACAAACAAACAAACAAACTCTTCCGCTTTATATAATAGTAGAGTGTGAAGTGAAACGAATAATATATATCTAATATCTCCGAATAATAGATAATCTTATTTTAATTATCCTGACATTGATATAATAAATGTTTAACCGTTCCTATTTTGTAGTCGATTACTTATATCACCATTATCAACATTTTAACGTCCCAAGGATGGAGGGACACCTTGATTGGTCATACTCAGCCCTCAGCCATCATTATTACCTAATTATTGCAATACAATTTATTAATATTGCTTATTTAGAGAACCGTTTTAACATTTGAAATTGAACTTAGTTACATCGAAAGTTCAAACATTTAAAAACGACTTTATCTATAATCCTACGCTGTTACAATACGAACGCACGCAACCAAGAGATATTACCCCATAAGCTTAGGGATACACGGGCGATGGAAATAGCCGCAATTAATATCAGTAGTTACATACTACAACTTATTACGTATCATATAAGGGCAGAGGGTATTAATACCTGTTGGCTTGTCGTTTATAAAGGACGGTTGTAATATTTGTCATAGGATTGTTTAATAAACAACTGTTGACTTACATGCTAGCTAAATCATATTCGCATTAAAATAATACTCATTAACGATATTCATTATTTTATTATATAGAATGGACAGCAGTGTTATAGCTACAGCCACTCATTAACTTTAGAACGAGTCTTTACTCATGATGGCGACGTATCTATTAGCTCATCGGCCCAAGAGCAAGAGTAGGTAATTTTATTTAAGTGTCTGTTTTTTTGCATAGAAAGTTTGACAGTTTAAGAAGTGTATATTCTGTCTCTGTCTGTATGGTGTATAGGTAGATATAGATACCTACTAAATAAATCGCCTATCAGCTAATTAGGACAATTAAAATTTTTTGTTCACAGATTAATAGAAGTAAACGGCACTTCGGTGATAGCGTGCCGAAGCCAGGAAGACCTGCAAAGAGCCACGAGTTCCAACAATCCGGCGCGCATCGTGCTACTGCGTAGTGCCAGCAGCCGAGCAGAAGTGGCACCGACGCCTCAACAGAATGGCTTTACACAGGTGAATCTAACGTACCTACTTATTTGTAAAATGTGCCTTCATAAAATTCTATACTGATGTGATGACACTGGCAAAAAACACAGACAAGCAAAACAATATACTCATTTTTCTTTAAAATTAAAAATAAGCTTTATATTTCTAGAACGAAGCAGCATCACTACGAGCGGAGCTAGGATCTCTAAGGTCAGCAGCAGAGGATGCTGAGAAGGCAAAGGAAGGTCTCCGCGCTGACAACACGAGGCTCACGCATAGAATCTCCTACCTCGAGGAACAGGTGGCTGAACTTCTAAGCAGACATACACAGGTAGCCTTGCTTTGACACAGAACGAAATATTGATAATAAATTTAGAGTTTAGATCACTGTACAAATGTATGTAGGTACGTATCTAATAAGCTGTAACGTATTAAGCCTTTCCATAATATGATCATTCCAAAGACGTCCGCTGCTGGGCATCGGCCTCCCTCAAACAATGCCACCATAACCGGTCGATCGATATGGATGTGATCTTTGTTAGGAGTAAGTCGTGAGAGGCCGGCCCACACTGCGTATTTAAAGAGACCTAAAAAAATATGGGTGTAACACACCTGCCTTCTCTTTAGGAAGAATCGCTGTTTATTTTTATTTATACACTTCTTTATTTACTTTCAGTTACACTCCGTGAGCAGTAACGACAGCTGCATCACAGTCAATAAAACAAAGAAGAACGTGACCAACATCAATATCACAACAGAACCGCAGAATAAACCCAGTCCGAAGTCAGAAGTGCAGGTGTTCCAAAAGGGACCAGACATTACAGCCATCGTCGCCAAACTACCCGGTCTGGATGGAGCTGAATCAAACCTTCCATTACTAAGACCAAGGTCTAATGCTTCTGGAGCGTCTTCGAGAACAGCTATATCACCAAGAGCATCACCACCCTTGAATCATAGATCACACAGCTCCCACAGTTTAGAACATAAGGCAGAACGGATGCGCCACTCCCTCTCCCATCACTGCATCCATGGTGGCATAGACTATAACGCCGAAACAGACGCTGCGATACGCATGATAGAGAGAAACCAAAGACACATCGAGAAGCAACGTATGAAGAATGAGAGACTTAGCAGATCCAAGTGTGAAGAGTACTTCAGATCAGACAGTGATTTAGACATGAGAGAGACACATTCAAACGTCAGCGTTGATCCAAGACATTATGAGATCAAGAAAGCAGCAAACAGAATAGAAGAAAGTATTAAAAAGACCAATTGGGCGGAAAGGAAAACGCTGTCTATTATTGAGCAACTCAAACGGTCACAGAGATTACGGAAAATGAAAAAGAACGACAGTTCAGAAGATATTCAGCTCGACTCTGAACGACATTACATGTATCATAGAATAGATGGGAAAGTTTTAGAGAACGCCCACAAGTCGAGCAGAAGGACATCCAAGCTGCATTCTCGAAGCGCTAAGTCGTCTGAATTCGAGTCGGAGTCGGACTTTCCAAATGGGGATATGTACAGCAGCTCACCAAGAATAGACTATGGATCTGAAACGTGTTCGAGAATAAGTCATTACAAAAAGCACGATGACAGGAAGGATAGCGATGGGAAGTCACGTCCAACACCTCCACGGAAACCATTACGACTATCCCTTCACAAAGCACGCAGCGCACATTCTCTTATAAACGGAAGTGAGTCTGAAACTCCGAGTAGATCAATGTCGGAAGCAAAACATACAGATACTGAATCGTGTACTAAAAGACCGGTGAAAAGAACACATGCTGCAGACAAGTGGGCGAGGGAAAGAATCAGAGATGCTGGTCGAGCGACTCCGCGACCGACGAGGAAGCTTCTCAATGGACTAAGTGCGTGTGAAGCGCCGGCTGCTGACGACTTGTACCCTGAGAACACACATATGCCTGTGAGGGTCAACGGTATGGCTGGCAAGTGGTGCTAGTTGCCAGAATTTTGGCTTACAAATAGCACAAACGAGGCTGCTAGTGTCAATTAATAGATTTACATTTTTAAGAACAAATTTTGATTTTTTTTTATAAATCTAAAAAGGTTCCTATTATCTTTCATGTTGTTTCGTGCTAGCATGTATGCGGATCCGCAGACGCCCGCATCCTATTTTTCATGTCATACGCATACACGGGCATGACGTGCGATAATTCACGCATATATAAGGCACGCACTTGAATACAAACCCTTGTGATGAAAAGGACCTAATACATTATGTGAAATTCCAACTATATGTAGATAAAAATTTAGACAGGCAGTTTAAATTCAGCTCATTTACAGATGAGAGTACAATTCAAAAAATTTGGCCAGGAGGAAAAATCCGGACACACATGTATTAGTGTAAGGACTGAATCAAAATCTCAATGCAAAACTAGCAAGACAAATTTTTCCTTGCTGGCATTTGAACTAGTTGAGGCTGTTGCAAGACTTGTTTAATATAAATAAGTAAAATTATGTATATATTGTGAACTATTAAAAGCCCTATCATTAGGTATCGCCGATAAATGGATGCAGGGATTCCAACAAGTACCTTTAAGATTTTACACGAATTTTTTAAACCAACAAAATAACTTTTGTAAGTAGTAAATAATGTAAATATACACTACAATAAGCACCCACCGTAATACTCACCTTCATTTAATTAGTATTTATTTAAGAATATAGTATTGTACACATAGTACGTATGTATAAATGACAATAAATATTACTATGCCTAAAATGTTTCATTGTTATTTTCCCACAGCAAATAAAACATCATGAATCATAATAAAATCATTATAATTATTATTACTAGCAACAAAAACAAATGACATATTATGTACATCAATTAATATCATATAAACAATTATCGTAACTCCCCCAAAGATCGGTACACACTCCACAAGAACCTTACCATATACACAATATAACACTACACTGCAAGACAATAAATTCGCAATATTAAACACAAATTACTTATCAAAAAAATGAACTCTACTTATATGCAGTTAGGGTTGATTTTATAGTCTATAAAATGCTTATTAAAATGCATTTTGTAATGTGTCATGCGTCATATCGTACTGACAAACAAAATCAACCATAAGAGTATACAAATAGAGTACACTTTTCTTGATTATGTTTGCTACTTTTAAATAGTTCTATGGCAGTTGAAACGCGAATTTTATTGTAGAAATTTTTAATAGTGTACTATAGTAGGTATAAATGCTAGGCATGTAAAGAATGTACCAAAATTAAGTCGATATAAATACTCAACTTTGATTGAATGTGTCGAATGCTTTCGTTTAAAATCTATAAAAAGGATACGTGCATTGTCTATTGTCCTCAACGTATGACCATAGACTTTTTATATAGAAGAATGCCTACATGCTTAGACATAATTTACTTATCTCATTTTTAAACGTTATTCCACTGTTTTACATAAACCAAATTCCTAATAATATAATCGATGTTTAAATAAAAATAATGACAACAATAACTTTATAATTTACAGAAAAACATTATTATTACAACGCAAGTTTTGTAAAGCAAGTTACTTTAAGAGTAAGAAACGAGACATTACAGAAATTTACAAAACTTGCAGAAATTTACTAAACGAACCTTTTCGTACAAACCTATTTTTACGTAAGAATTAACAAAATATAATTAAAAGTTACACATATTCAGACCCGCATTATTCGCCATGAGCGGTAAAAATCTACAATGTAAGTTTGAAAATCGTATCATTCAACTGTTTTACGAACAGCATTTTTTCGTATTTCACCATGTGATTACCTTAAGTTAAATATATTTGTAAAACTATAAATATTACATACAAACCATACGTACATTCTACCAAAGTTACGTATTTATTACGACACAATATGTACTGTCAGTTCGAACAATCCGTACTTACCTAATACTGTACACACTGAACAGTGACTAGGTTTGACTCATAAGATATATATATATAGTAGTCACTATATTAAATTATAGTGATAAAACGGTGAATATAAATACTAAATTAAGTTCCAAAATATGAAACCATTGTATCTTCCTATGGGTGTCGTAAGAGGCGATTAAAAGAATATCAGGTAAAGGAAATTGTAACTCATACAAATAACTGTAATTATCTGGCGATTGAAAAGAGTGGCGTGAGTTTCTTGCCAGTTCTTCTCACAGCTCTACCTCGTCAGCGAACTGGCTGTAGGTCAATTGGCTGACTTCATGTAATGTTGACTTTTCATAAGCATCATACTTTATGATCAAAATGAAATAAATTCTTTGACTTTGACTTTGACTTGACTTTATTATAGGTATAGGTAACGATACGGGCAAACACCTCCCTTAGTTAAGTAAGTACAGTATCGGTAATTGAAAAAGGCTTCAACTGCATAAATCTGTTATTGAAAAAATACCTAAAATTAAATAACATAAGTGTGATTTTACCATATCGTATCTACCAGTTGTGGCGGTATTTATAAGGCAGTAGGGACTTTCGAACATGACAGTACACAAACATTCTAAATAATAAATGATTATGATATTCTACAATAACTGCAGTACTCGCCGTTGAGTGGCGTAAAAATATTTTATTTGGGAATTATTTTATTGCACGAACGAGACAAGCTTTCGTCATGCAATATATGCTGTTGAGTTAATTAAATAAAAAAGTAGAATGGCAAACGGCAGCCGAGAAAGATGAACATAGTGGTTTAAAGAGCCAAGGTCATAAGCAACTGAGCTTATTGTGATTCTTACTGAAAAGTCTATGAGCACCGGATGAGTCCTTTTTGCCAAAAAGTTCTCAATACTTTTTCGTTCTCTATAACTTCTACTTCCAGCTTCATTAGAAAGACACGTAAAATGACAATAGCGTTCAAACTATTTTAAACACAGAAGAATAAATATTTCATTATTATGACTTTCTTTTTACTAAAGATCAAAAATATTTTTAGAAATCATTGCAAGGGCAATTTTTTTAAAGCAAAAATAAAGCTATAAAGGAACTCAACAAACAGTTTCGATCGTGCAATAAAACAGCGGTTATCCGACCTATATTGGAAGCATCCAACATCAGATCACTATACGAAAAGGATCGAATCTTAAACCTAGAGGTCATTTACAATTTAACATCCTACACGCTGCGACACCTGGCGGCCGGCGTGTGTATTAATTAATTTTTATGATGTTAACACTAAGAGTACAGTCAGTAATGTTGCCGCTACAGGGTAACTTTTTAAAGGTCATTTTACACGATGCAAGTTTTAGATAGCCAGTGCCATTAACAGCCGATTTCTATATTCGATATTTAAGAAGTTTTCTCAATATAAACATTAAAATGACGATTCAAATAAAGAACAGCGTTTAAGGTTTTGTTAAATCGCGATTTAACAAAACCTTAGATCAAAGATTGAACTTAAAAAGCGGCCATATAACAGATAGTTTAGCGTTCAAAGTTAGAATAGACAGTGAGCGAAATGGCTTGCAAACTTAGCATAGTGTAAATAAAACTTATTAGGGGGATGTGGACTTTTAAGTATTGTATACGACTATTATGTTACGATTATAGTTAATACAATAGGTCATATACAGAGTGTATACGACGGTATGATATTAAATGCAATTACGTATAGTATGTGACATTATAAAGCAAGACAAAAAAGAATCAACTAAATATCTTCAATGGTTTAGACACAGGACTACTTTTTAATTTCTATAATTCTAAACACTCTGTAAGTACGTCAAACGGTCACTGACTTAAGTTATAATCCACTTCGAAAGATACAACGTTGCCACTCATTACAGGTCAGTGAACTTGTCATAATAAATGGTGTATTACTTTGTTACTACTAACATATTATTTATAACTATACTTGTGAAACGGATCTACTCTCTGTGTGTCGTAGTACTGAGTTATTACATAACAGTGTAACAAAAGACAAAGTGAGGGTAGTTGCCGAATCCCGAGCTTCAAGGCGAAGACGACGCCTGGCTATATCAGTCAGCCCGTGACCATGGTCGGTGTAATTCGACCGAAACGTCGGGTAAAGAGGTATGGCGAGTAGACCCGTTACACTAATATATTTAGGTGTACAAATCGTGTGAGTTTAAAATATTTAATATTATTTATTTTGTTAGAAAATATAAATTTTTTGTTTTTCGTCAAATCATTTTTGTGATTAATTTGAAATCATTATACGGACTATTAACAGCTGTCTTTTCATTTAATATCAAACCGTCGTATACACTCTGTACATAAATCGTATGTATGGCCGCCTGTCTAATAAAGACTGAATATGATTTAATATGTAACTTAATATGTTGTACATTACATCTTTGCTGGATATAGTCTCATAAAAGATCGAGTTAAAGTAGTAGTATCTATACTAGGTATTGCGTTTCCTTTGTCTGTGTTAGATCAGAAGTTATCACAAAAAAAACTGTTTCAATTTTTTGCCGCTAGAGGCGCCACTGTGTTATAAGATATTTTTATGTTATCTGAATGATTAAGTTACAAATTATATACATTTAAGATAGACAAGTTATCTAATAGATTGAAAATAGCTGCACTAATCGGTTACCCTGTCGACTTGGTTTTAAAACCGACATGGCAATATTTATATATATTCAGTTATTTTTAATAAGTCAGTTTTTTTGTAAATTTACCGGTAACCGGCGTAGACGTTGTTTAGTCACTGTAGTCGCGACTTCGATTAGTAACCACAGACTGATATATCGATACCTAATTTCGTAGACGTATAGTAAGTGGCTGTATAAGTTTATATTATTGAGGTGACTATGGAATAGAAAAGAACATGTACAATGGAAATAGTATGACGACTGCCTTCTATGAAAACCATGATGTCCAAACAAGTATCTATATTATTTTTTTAAACTTAAAAAACACCGATAGTGCAAATATTTATACATAACAACGTTTTTCAAAACAATGTATGTGTTTTTATTATTGCCTGTTACGTTGGGTTCACTCGACCGTAAAATACGTACGTGCACGCATCAGTATACGCATACGTACGTACGCACGTCGATAAGTTCTTACGTCAGTACCTACATGCTAACTTACTTGTTGACCGCCAGAGTGCCGGCCGCATACTACTCCCACTGCGTTATTCCATCAGGCGAATAATGGCGTACCCTCACTATGTTTTTTTAGAACTTGAAGCATCGTTCGAGGTCGACGTACCCACTACGCGATGGTGCTTAGAATTCGAAGCACCGTCCCAAGTTAACGTATTTTTTAAGCGCGTAGGGCAGCGGCAGTTCCTTGACGCCTCGCTTCATGAGTATGGAGAGCCTCACTCGCCTTGCGTCGGTGCCCCTGCGCGGGCGCAGCTCGTCGGCGGCGCGCGCGGCGGCGCGTCGCTTGCGGCGGCGCGCGCTGCCGTCCGAGTCGTCGCCCTCCGAGCGAGACGACGACGACGCGGAGCGCGGGCCCATGGCGCAGCGACCGCGCTTCTGACGACGACGACGACCTACCGACACAAATCATATTTCATACATAAAATAGGAAAAATAGGAAAATTATTAATAACTAAAATTTCTCCTACAGCTGCCTGTCCACATAAAAAATACAGTCCGCAACTCCACAGCGCAGTACTTGCCCGCGTCGTGCCACTGAGGTAGTGGCACAACACGGGCTTTCGCATCTATTCTCCGCTTTGCATTACTCATTCGCTACATTTCACAGCCTCGGGCCGCTTCTGTGGACAAGCAGCCTTAGATTGTTCTTTTAGCTGACAGAAATATAAACACTCACAGCCAGTTTTGTCGTCCTCTGACATATTATCCGATCGTCCCATCTCCGACTCGTCGCCCTCATTAGACTCCGTCTTGACCGGCGACGACCCGCTCGAGGTGGTCGTACCTTCGCCGATACCACTGTCCAACTTCTTCCTCTTCTCCTTCGACGTCTCCGTCGTGTCTTCCTCGCTTGAAGACTGTCTCTTCACTTCTTGTGTAGCCTCCCAATCCATGTCTGAACGGGAAGTACTCGCGGCTTCCTTGCCTAGGTAAATTTCCACTTCGGCAGGCACCCCATTTATTTTATCGGGGCGTTTAGCGGTATCTGTGTCCGTCTTATCTGTGGGGTCTTTAGTTTCTGTAGTACCGTCACCGTTGCAGCGGGAAGAACCAGCGTTCTTGCTCTCATCTTGAAATTCAAATGTGATTAGACCTCGGTGCGTGCGAATCGGTGCCGGCAATTGTAAGTTACCCAACCGTGATGATCGTACTGAATCATCTGTAGTGGGTGGCTCCGATGAAGACCTTCTGTCGTGCCTATCTGAAGGGTCGGAGCGGTCGGATCGGTCGCCGCGCTCGGACCTGGGCCTGTCGGGTCTTTGGGGCATGTCACGCCGCTCGGGAGGGTCATCACCATCATCGCCGTCGTCACCGTCCCCGTCGCCTTCACCTTCTTCGACGGAGGACGACGATGAAGGGGAGTCTAGTGAGTCGAATCGCAGTGCTCCCGCGACTCGGTTTTGACCCATACTGAGTACAAGACTTAGGAGTGCGTTCATTTCGTTTGCACCGTTCACGTGGTCTAAGTCGTGCAGTGCATTGAGGCCCTCTGAAAACAAAATTATATACAAATAATGCAAAATATAACAATTTCAACGATTGTAGGGTAAATACACTTGTGTACGTACCAACATCACTGTCATCTTCAATAGGTATGCAGATACGTCTTGGGCACGCGTTGGGTTGCGCGGGACGTCGCGGCGGCGGCTCGCGTAAGTGCGGGTGTCGCGATAACAACGACGCGCGCATGCCGTTGCGCACCACTGCGCGGCATAAGATCTGCAGCCGTGGGGGACACTGCTCCTCTGCAGGAACCATAAAATATGAGTTACGACAAATCAAAACCAAAAGAGTCCGTCCAAGATGGCGAAAACTGAAGGAGGCCTATGTCCAGAAGTGGATATCTTTCAGCCAACACAACAAATTGAAAAGTAATGTTTTGTCACCAAACAGAAAACCATAACAATTTTACACATTGCCAGTGCTTCAAGATATTTTTGCTAGTAGGACGTTTCTTTTGTACCTAGCAGTATCACAGTGATGCGAAACGGATCAAATGCAACCTTTCCCCGAACGCCTTTTATCCCCATCAACAACGACTTACTCAAGTATTGAACATCAGTAACTACATCAAAACTTGCCTAATTTGAGTAGATCAGCCGCCTCTTCCTTGGTGGGTACCCTGAGGGTAGCAAAGGACACATTGAGCAGGTTGCGTGAGCACCAGCCGTCGACGCAGGTGCGCTTGATCTGTACTAGATTGTCATTCAGAGGCATCACTAATATGCCTCCAACCTATGAGCAGACAAAAGAGTGTTTTTGTCAGAGATTTTAATGGTTAGATGCGCCCTTAGCATACTTAAGGCGCGAACGTGTCATCGTTGGGAAGAGGAAGCTCTCTCTTTCCGTCGTAGTCAATTGTAAGCAGCAGTGAACGGTGCACATTGTTTACATTTCTTTGTTTTTGGTAATGCTTAACTACTAAGTGTATCAATTATGCCTAACTGTGCCTTAGAAAATGTTCTTATCTACACAAACAATTCCAAGGAAATTACATTTCATGCATAAGTACTGAATTATTAACTATTTTCACAATTTCTTATACAATTCTACTTTATAAATGGTGTCGGACTCGTTTTCGTGTGAAAGAGAGCGGATTATTACAATTACATCATGCGAGAGCGAGATACTTCGTTGTCATTTTTCGTCGTCTGTCGTCGCTGCGCGCGCATTTTCGATGTGCGTGTTTGCGCGGACGTCATAACTTCACACACACACAGACTTAAAACGTGGACCGATTTTGAAAGCGCAGGACGCATCTAACGATTTAAATACCTTGTTTTTTGTACAAAGCATGCAAAATAAGAAATACATCACCATTATCATATAAGTATTCTTTGGCAAAAATACAACCATGTATAAGTAAGATGCGCATAGTTACGCTTGACTAATAATCTTCATACTCCAGTTAACTAATTAAGTATTTTAGTCGCTAAAATTCAAGATAGCATGAGAGAGGCTATTAAGAATTGAGTGACCTTTATGTTTAGTATTTGGAGTCACATAATTTTGATTGTGTTTGAACTGTCTCTATTTATGCACCCCTTTTATTAAATTAAGAAGAATGGTAGTAGAGTAATGATGAGAATGATGAAAGAAAAGAAGTGACCTAAACTTAACATTTTAGCCAATTGTCACTACATATTACTAACCTTGATGAGCTGTTTGAAATAATTGTGATACTGCTCGGGGCAGCCAGCGCCGCAGTATACTCGGTCATAGGGCGCCTGTAGAGGGGCCAAGCAAAGACCGTTTCCTGTGAACGTAATATGGTTAATGAAGTTAATTGTAAACATGAAAAAAATACCATCGAAATATAGACAAAGGCCGCCAGAGTGTGAATACATGACGAACACAATAATTAATGAAATAATAAATAATGAATAAATAAAAATAAATAAAAATAAATAATGGTTTGGTTTGGATAATGTAGTGTAGCAAAAGAGCCAGTAACAATCTATTCCACTTTGATCACCTGAGTGTTCATAGGCAACTCTTAAGTGGCCTTTGATCACCCGCGAATATAAGTGGAATGTGAATATGTGTAATAATAAGTGGAATAGACCATTTTAACGACCGTCTGCACTATCATAATAGCACAAAATTAATAATTGTTGTATATATACCACTTACCACCATAAAACTTGGGCTCACAGAAGTCAAACTCATCCAAAGTAGGTGAATTTTCGATAAACTGTCCGAGTTTTTTCACAGCGTATTCCAGCACTAAGGGATGGACTTCCACGCCATGATTGATGCCGCTAGAGCCGATTATCAAACCTACAAGTGTGCTGAAGTATCCAGTGCCTGAACCAATGTTGAGAAACGAGAGACCAGACTTTAGCTCCAATCCCTCCAATACCTCACTGATTAAAAGAAAAAAAAAATGATCTTAAATTTTTAAAGTATCTACATTTATGTAATTAATATTATTATTATATTATGAATTTATGACATACAAATATTGGTCATTTGCCAGATTTGCAGTGGTAACAGTACTACTGCCAATTTAAATAATATTGAATGAATATTCCGCTTTGAACAAGTGTGGTGATTAATGCACATGTCTCTATATGAGAAGAGGCCTTTTCCCTGCAGTGGGACAGTGAACAGACTGGGTATTATTATTATTATTTATTATTCCATGCACTATAGATTTAAATTAGTTATTTTTTTTGGGTCAGTTTTATCTACCCTCATTTATTTTTGACTACAATGATCTACATTGCACAAATGATCAAAACATCTATTTGATAGTCCTTATCAAGTAAGCATTGATTGATACAGAATAACATGTAATAATATGTCACTATAACAACAACATTAACAATAACAGATAAGGCTAAAATACCTAAAGGCCATAGTCAAGTATGAAGAAAATTTAAGTGAAGATTTTGATTTCATTGCATTGAGTTTCAGTTTAATATACCTTCATAATACAAGAATAACGTTGCAGTTCACAATGTTCTTTTGATTATACAATATTTAGCAACTGTCCACAACTATTTGAGTTACCTACCTATAAATACATGGTGCGGACATGTGCAGAGGTCCATTCCGCCAGGCCAGGTCCTTGTATGCTTGGTCCCTGGCCTCCGGCGTCATATAGTCGGCTCTGTCAAGTGCGCGAAACACTCGCTCAACTGATCGCGTGCGGATGTAACTGCCGCCCATCAAATTGTCGATCAACTCATTGTTGTCGCGACCTGAGCTCACCGCACCCCCCATCTTGTTTGTTTTGCTGCAATAACGTCTTCTACTCTCCCTCCACACACCGCCTCAGCTGATTGGAATTGTGACGTCACAATTGTTTTTCAACATATTTTTCACACTAAAACTCGCAATTTGTGAATCCGACAAATATTAATCTACCATCACAATATTCATAGACGAAAAATTTAATATTATCACAAACTAGGGGACAATATTTGAAAAGTTTAATAAGCAGAATGTTTTTCACTTTACAGGCAGACTTGACATTTGTTTTCCTTGTAGTAATTTATCGACTGCGCAAAATAAGAACCAAGATCACTGATCAGACAAAATACAACCAATCAGAGAATAACGTCTGATAACGACAAGTGAATTTTGGAGTTCGCAAACGTAATTGAGAACAAAGATATGTAAGATTGTTTATAAACAAATGAAAACAACTAGTCCTATGATTGCTGATTTAGGTTTTTATTTATATTTAACTATGCTTTGAAGTAAATTACAATGATTTAATCATAATTATGCATTTGTACAGTCCTAACCAGTTTAATTGTGTAAATTAATAAAACGAATAAAAAATTAAAATAGTATAGCCACGTCGAATTAGTCAAAAACTATAGAACACAGACTAATATTATAATATAGAACAATTTCTTTACTGAATAGTGACTGACAGATTGCTCTAGATAGTCTTTGACAAAAAATGACAGATCATCAAACCACGGGATCGGGGATGTGATTTATTTATTTTTATAATTTCCTGTGTGAATAAACTAGGTATCATTTCAAATTTAACAGTGTCAGGTGATTTTTTATTTGTTGTTACCAAACCATCCCTATTGTTTCGTTTTACTGTAGATTCCTGAAAGTTTTGTCGTGTCACACTGAGAACGTCACTTTGGTGGTGATAAGGTCTTGTTAAATATTTATGATTATCGTGATTAGTACATGAGTGCTTTCTGGAACAGAGCGATGGCTGAGACGAGCGAAGCGCGAGCTAGCGCGTCAGCGCCGGGAGGCGACGCTGGCGGTGAGGAAGACAAACATGACGAGCGTATGCTGGAGTGCAACATCTGCCTGGACACGGCCCGTGACGCCGTCGTGAGCATGTGTGGGCATCTGTTCTGGTACGTTGTACTCATACATTCATTGTACATTTTTCTTCAAGATCTTAATTAATAAAATTTTAGTTATGCAAATGATGTTCTCAAATGCAAATTGAGTAGGTATGTTTGAGTTCATTGTTTTGCTAGGACTGTAATAAAGCCAAAGTATAAAAAAATCTTGATTTAAACACAACTTTTATTTGATTATTTTTATTTATTAAATTTAAGTACATAAGTAATACAAACAAATATCATCTGTATACTCTACTTTGTTATCTATGGATATGTAAAATTTAAGTAATAAACATAATATATTCTCATAATAATTTTAGTTAACGCCTACAATAGCATTGGGCCAACCGCAATCAGCAAATAAAGTGAATTGAGAAAAAATTATATAAAACTATGGTAAAATGATAAAATTAATAACTGATTAGTCAAAAATACAAGTAAAAATATGATTATCGCTTTATTTCATCAAGTTAGGGGTACACATTTATTACTACAACATTTATAAATGGGTTTTCTTTAATTATATATTAATTAATAAGTAATAAGGCATACAATATTACACAAAAAAATTTTTTAATTATTAAAAATTTTAATATTCTACAAGTGATCCAAATTATGCTGTGCGATACTTTTATGCCCTTTATGACATAATTATCTTCATTCATTTTATTATTGATACAGATTAATTTTGATTCTAACTGCACCGTTGGTCTAGTGGTTAGTGTAACTGACTGTGACGCCGGGTGTCGTGGGTTCGATTCCCGCGGAAGGCAAATATTTGTGTGATGTACATTTGTATTTGTCTTTAGTCTGGGTGTTTCCTATGTATTATAAGTATGTATTTACAAAAAAAAAGTATGTATATGTATTATATTTCAGTTATCTAGTACCCATAACACAAGCTCTGCTTAGCTTGGGACTAGACGACAGTGTGTGATAGTGTCCACATATTATTATTATTATTATTATTATTATAATTGGGATGCTAATCATAGTTTTGTTGGCATTTATTGTATGTATTTGCATGCTGTGCGTACATAAATTATAGTTTATACAATCACAACTGAAAGTAGGTACCTATTTCTTTAAAATAAATCCAATTAGTATATTGTATGCAATCAAACAAGTGTGATACGTTAACGAATTAAATTGTAGGCTTTCTAATGTAATTTATTGTATGTATAGAAGAGCGATACTAAGTCATTACCATATTTTTTACCCTATTATGTACAATGAAGCATACAATGACTATGTTTTTTGAGCATAGTAACAATGCTAAAAACCATTAAATTATATTGAGGTACGAAAAAGATGTTCTAAGAAAGGGTGGTTACTTCTCCGTCCCATTAATGCTGAAGAAAAAGCCAGCTTCCTGTTAAATATTTATTTGAAAATAAAATATACCTATTTGTTTGTTATTACCATAACATTTAAGATAACATAAATGTAATGCCAAAACAGATCACAACCTACTTATTACCTTTTTATAGAAACAGACAAAATCAACTATGTAACATATTAAAGGTCGATGTCCGATAAAACATTGATCCCATCTAATCTGATGAACATTGATTCAATAATGTTAAATATTATGTAGCACTAGGCAATTTATCCTGATTTCAATCATACCTACTTAATTAGATATTTATATATAAAATATTATTTTCTTATGTGCTATCTCGTGCAATGATTGCACAATCTACAGCATTGATTGCACGCTCGCTGAATCAGGCTCATAGTACAATTGCTATTAAGCATTTTCTGTGCATGTGGATTGGCTTACTACATACTAAGATGAAAACGGACTAACACTTACTTTTTTAAACTCGTGGTAGCTGTATGCTGAATATCGATTCCATTCCCACCACACATTTGTGAATTCATGCAAATATTTGATGAAAACATAGTTTGTAATTACCTACCTCGCGAACTAGTATTTAATACGAGAGTTGCTATAACAAAAATGAAAACTTAATACAACCTTATTACTTATTTAATTAAATATTGCATCATTATCTAGATTTTAATTCATGTTTGTCCATAGTTGGCCCTGCCTTCACCAGTGGCTAGAAACGCGACCGTCACGACAAGTGTGCCCTGTGTGCAAGGCAGCTATCAGCCGAGATAAAGTCATCCCACTATATGGCAGAGGCAACACTAAACAGGAGGACCCTAGAAATAAGGTATGTTGCAAACCCAGTTCACAGTTCCCGGTATAAGAAGTGTGTTGAGCTGTATGCAGAATCTATTAAATAAGACAAGAAAAAAGATAATTTATTTGTTTTAAAACGTGTGTACAGATGATGGTTTAAGTTAGAACAATGGTTTCAACATGCCATATATATTGTAGGCATACAAATTTAAATAATTATAATACAAGATGTCAAATGCGGATTAATGTCATCTATACATATAATAAAAATGTAACCGATCGCTGTCTGTACATGGAAGATATATGAGAAAAAATACTATTGGGACCTATAACAACGCAAATAGAACCCAAAACAAAGATTTTTAAAATTTTTGTCTGTTTGTCTGTTTGTCTGTTTGTCTGTTTGTCTGTGCGTTTGTGCACGCTAATCTCAGAAACGGCTTATCCGATTTAAATATGGTTTTCACTAATATATTGTGGTAAGCTTCACTTAACATTTAGTGTTTGTTTCATGTCAATCGGTTCATAAATAAAAAAGTTATGCCAATTTAAAGAATCACATCCAACATTCGTTAATTTACTACGAAATCTTATAGAAGCAGATATTTTAACAGGTTGCGGAATAGCTGATAGTGTTTTTATTCCTCGGATTCCTGTCATTCTAAACAGTCTTTCATTTAGTTTTAAACGAGTCCAGTTTCCAGTGAGCCTATGTTTTGCGATGACTAATTAAACTAATTAATGAATTAAGTAATTAAAGTAAAGGTAAGACACTAAAAGTTATGGGTGTGGATCTAAGTATTAGCTGTTTTTCGGTCAGCTTTATGTGGCTCTATCACGTGTTAGCATTACTAGCAGCCTGTATGCTTTGATCCCTGATGGCTATACGTCTAATCCATACATCCATACATATTATATAAGGCTTTGTCCTGACTGACTGACTGACTGACAGACAACGTAAAGCCTAAACCGCTGGTCGAAGCGACTTGAAATTTGGAGGGTGTGTTTGTCTTAATGTCTAGAAGTGTACAAAGAAACCCTTTCTTAAAAATTCAACCCTTAAGTGTATGAAAAGGGATGAAATCGATTGTATGAAACGTCTTCATTTTTTAAGTCACAGCTTTGAAATTTTGTTTTGGAATACTTTTATTTAAATAAAAAATACGCTTATAATTTTTTTTTTACTGGGGTGGATTTATATGAGTGAAATAAGGGATGAAATATTGTATGGAAAGATCTTTGCTTTTGAAGTTGGCGACTTGAAATTTGGAGGGAGGGGGAAGGGAGGGGGAGGAAGAGGAAAGGAAGGGAGAAGTGAGGGGAAAGCGCGGGGGTAGTGAGGGAGAAGTCAGGGGAAAGGGAGGGGAAAGTCAGGGGGAAATCGACTGCCTCTGTATTTCGGTGGTACTGTGTATGGACTGTGAGGTCGCGGGTTCGATTCCCGCTCAGTGCAAATATTTGTAGCATGAATTTAAATAATCACGTCATAAATGTGGTATGTATATAGCTTAGCTTAGTTTGTTTTTAAGTTAGGTTAACACGTCTTATTTCTTTATTAAAATGTAAATTAAAATGTTAATACTTTATTAGTTAAAATGTAAATACAAGTTAGATTTATATTTTCTGGATTTATTTTATTTTTTATTTTTTGTGATAAAAACATGTTTGTTAACACGTTTCATTACGGAATAGGTGGAATTGAAGTGAATTACGAAATAGTAGTAGTCGATTTACGCTGGTTTCAACATGAATGGGTCGGATCGACCAGGGATGTACTACTCTCATAGTTTTCGACGTAAGAGTAATAGTATCCATATTATTGCGTTTCGTTCGGTAAGCGCGAGAGCCGGAGGCCCAACTGATGCAGAGATGACAAACCTCGCAGCATGTGTGGGACCAGCTGAGTATCCGCGGAGTCATTGTGTGGGTGGTGTGGGTCAACCCACCGGCCAGGGAGACCCGTATAAACGGTGGTGCCGCTGGCCGCCCGCGGCATTGTACAAGAGCCCAATTAGACCTAACCAAAAAAAAAGAGACTGCCCCACCAGGTTGCGCATAATCTCGGAGTGGTTCGTCGTGCAGGTTGGTGACCGGATAGTGGGACACGGCGACCATTTTCGAGACGGTACGGGGGCCTTTTGCGAGCAGTCCGTATCATGGAAGCCCGGAGGCCTAAGACCCTTGAGCCTTTACAGCTGCGAAGAGACATCGCCTCCTCAACGGCCGTCTTCTATCGCCTTTACCACGGAGAGTCTTCTCAACAGCTCTTTAAATTAATTCTACCCTCTCTCTTTTTATCCAGAACGACACGTGCGGGACTGAAGTGCTACCCTTTCACAGTGCAATCTAAAGGGTCTCAAACCAAACGGTTCAGCACTTTATACTTTTGTCGCTCAATTAAAGCCTGGAACTCTTTACCAGCGCATGTGTTCCCACCTAACTTTCATCCTGGGACTTTTAAGCGAGGCGTGAAGAAGCATCTCACTAAGCCGCCATAGTGGAGGCCACCATACCAGTAGTTTGGCTTTTGGAATGGTGTCCACTACTTCTGAATTCCACTGACTGCTTACCATCAGCCAGAGTAGAGGCACTTTGGCAGGCTAATATAAAAAAAAAACTTATAGCGTTTTTATTCCTCGGATTCCCTTCATTCCAAACAATTTCCCGTTTAGTTTTAAACGAGATCAGTTTCCAGTGAGCCTATGTTTCGCGATGACAATTAATGAGTGTGGATCTAAATATTAACTGTTTTTCGCATGGTCAGCTTTATGTGGATTTGCCACGTGTAAGTAATCCTAGCAGCCTGTATGGCTTTGATCCGCGATGGCTATACGTCTAATATTGTAGATAGAGAAGCATTTACTGTAAAGATTTTTCTTATTCACCTAAACGAAGATGTTTATAATTCAAAACAAACCAAAAGATATATCCAAAAAATGCTGCCCAAAATCACTATTCCACGCGGACGAAGTCGCGGGCACAGCTAGTTGTAAATAAAAACAACAATTATATGAAGTTAAAATTACAGATAATTAAATGTCTACCCTTTAATATGCATATTAGGGCGTTAGGTATGAATCTTAGGTGTCAAACAATTTTTGTTTGTTGTCATTTTTGTTATGTTTTTGTTACCTGTTTACGAATGTTTTGAAGATCTACACAGGACTTAGGACACTTCTCGTTGGCTGAAGAAGTGTCTTTACGTCGCCGAATCTACAATCCAAAACTTACCACTTAGTATTACGTAGGTGTTCAGCTGTAGCCATTAACTAAAATTCTAGAAAACAATATCAGACTAAACAAAATACTTATAAATAGGATTAACTGTGAATGTCAGAAACCTGTCCGTAGTGTACTCGAATATGTGCTAAATCAGCCAAACTGCTTTTACATTTGATGGTAAACAAACACCTAACCTGTCAGAAAGATCACCCAGTTTTATATAAAACCAGTTTTTAACCAATTCGATATTTCCAGATATTCTATAGCCTCCTTCAGGTTCATAAGGTCTAAAGTATTAAAATGTCAGATACTTCGCTAATACAGAGTCAACATGAAAGAAACACGCCATTTTAATTTGTAGATTGAACCACTCCTTTATTTTTAAACTAGCTGTTGCCCGCAGCTCCTCCTGCGTGAATGTTGTCAGTTATCGCATTATATTTTACGAATCATAAACATATCTCTGTTATACATTAACAATCTTTCATTCCCTATTTCAACCCCTTTAAGCATCTTTAAAAGATAGCCTATGTTATGCCCCAAGGTCTAATCTATCTCCATACTAAATTTCGTCAAAATGGGTTCAGTGGTTTAAGCGTGAAATCGTAACAGACAGTTACTTTCGCATCCTATTAATCCTATTAATATTATAAATGTGTGTTTGTTACCACTCCGCGCCTAAACGGCTGAACCGATTTCAATGAAAATTATGGTATGTAGATAGATTGGATGCCGGATGTAGGCTACTTTTTATACCCGAAAATCGGTCTGGTTCCCGAGGGATACAACAAAACAAATTTTTCCCGCGGGCGAAGTCGTGGGGCGCAGCTAGTTTATAATAGTCAGTGATAGTCAGTCGAATAGATAGTCTGTGTTGATCAATCGATGACAATGACTATGTTTTACGCTGGATTTAGTCAAAATATAAGTAGTTGTTTTTAAAATATCGTTAGAAATGGTGATAGGGATGTAAGCCATGGCTTACATCCCTAAGCATGCTTCAATCACAGTCGACCGGGAAATCGAGCTCAAGATCTCGGGTTCAACAGTTGAGATTATTAAACGAACCAAAAAGCCACAAAAGCTGTCCATTACCGTTATAAAATCACACGATAGATATGTGTATAGTTATAAATCAATCTAGTTGATATTAGCAGGTTCCTATGTAGGTCAACTGTCAAGTTTATTGTGAAACCAAAACAACTTTATTAAATTAAATTACTATCCCCCAGTTTCTGAAAGGCTGATTAACGAAAAATTAACTAATCATGTTAAATCTCATGTAAAGTACCTAATGCATGCAAAAAGCATGGATAATTAGTTTTATTTGATCTAATTAGTTACTAACTAGATCAAATTAAACTAATTATTCATGCTTTTAGCAACCCAACTGGCACTTCACATGAGATTTCACAGGTGATTAGTAAATTTTTCGTTGATCAGCCATTCAGAAACCGGGGGTTAGTCTAGGACGATTAGATACATTAAGTCAATATGTGATAAATGAGGGTTGTGGTAGCCTAGCGGTTAAGACTCCAGTCTCTTATGCACGAGGTTTTATGGTTCATAATATGCAAATAATTGAACGCGCTAATATTTGGAACTACCCGTCAGATTTGAATAATTCTTTTTGCCCAGTTCTTGAGGAAGGTTATAGGCTATGTAACATCACGCTACTGGCGACGGGAGCAGAGCAGTAAGCAAAGAGGCGGATGAAACCGCGCCGCCGAAAGCTTCTATGCAAATAAAAAAAAAATTGTAACTTTTCAAAGTCAGTTTTTTAGCTTTGCTTTAGTGTTTGTCCTATTTTTATAGTTTTTAAGCACAAAGTAATAATAAACTTGAGTAGCAAATATGACTGAAATAATGTCTGATATTAAACCTCGTACACAAGTCAATAAACAGATTCATTTTGGTAGGTACAAGGTGTATGAATATGAAGTCTAATATAGCTTGGCAAATTCGTACGTGACACTCCACAGTCGACGTGGGACCTAAGGCAGCGGGGGTAGTAGCACGTGGACGCGGGGCGGGATCACCTGACAGAAACGACAGTTAGACGTTGTCGCTTAGCATAGATTAATTTTAATAATTGATTGGTAATAACGTCCCCCTACCCGCGCGGACTATGGCACCAACGAATTAACCACGCTCAACCTACTTATGTTTACGTGCGAGAATTTGAGTCCTATATTAAATAGCACTTATCTTTGGAGCAGGTGCCCCCTCGGCCGGCGGGGCAGCGCACAGAGCCGGAGAACACAAGCGGGTTTCCAGGATTCGGGTTCGGTGAAGGCTTCCACATGTCATTCGGCATCGGTGCCTTTCCTTTCGGCGTGTTCACATCCACATTCAACTTTGGTGACCCCAGGCCCAGTGCTGGTATGTATTAACTTAAAGATATATTATCAACTAACCTATATCGACGGCTTCTGTGGCGCAAGCGACTGCTGTACACGAAGATTTGGATTCGATCTCCACACGGGACAAAATTTTGTGCGGTCCATAAATATTTGTTTCGAGGTTGGGTGTACTTTGTTCATTAATCGTATGTTTAAGTCCTTCCACGATACAGGGCTTATTCCCTAGTACGGGAGTTGTCTTTGAAAAAATCCTTTTACCTGAAAAATACGTCCTGCAGTACAACGGTCTCCAAGGTCGCAATCCTCATCCTGACCCGCATTCAATAGTGTCAAAATTCTTCAAGAAATAAAGTGATTTTAACTACCATATACATGGTCACAAAACTTGATTTATGAGCACTAGATACAAAATTATTGGAGTGAGCTATTGACTGTGGTCGCAGGTCTAAAAAAACCTCCCCATCCCTCCCAATGTGTTTTAAGAGGCGAATAAGGGAATAAATACCAGATGACGGCTAACAGCGTAAAGACGACCTTTTTTTTCTGAAGCCCTAGACAAGTGGCATAGATTCATATTCTATTCATATAAGAGATTAAAAAATGTATGGGATTGACATAAGCTAACGCCAACATTGTCGTTAAATAAAATGTTGGCCTCTGGAAATAATTCTTTCACTCAGTCCATCCCATTCTTCGTTGACTCTTAAATCCATCTTTAGTCAGATGACATCATTAACTCGAAGGCGTCCTTTGCTGGACATATTTATCCCCTAAGAATCGCCACTATACCTTTTGTGAGCTGCCCTCATCTATAATGACTCAAGAATTTTACGGTCACACAAATGTTTGACAGCTGCGCGTAAACAGTCTTTATTTAATTAGTCGCCCGCTTACACATTCCAAGTGCATTGACCGCCACTTAACCTTTCGATCGAGTATACTTACACACTAAATGTAATGAAAAATATGACACAAAACGTTAATCATCTTATTCATAAAAATCATAAAAGCCTTCTATATTTAAAATGGATTTTGTCTCTTTCTTACTAGTACAAATGTCAGGGTGACAGATAAAGACAAACGAAATATAAACCTATTTTCATGAAAAGCATAAATGATGTTTATAAATAAGGGTATAATTTTGTTTATTTAAGAAGAGAAAATATGACCGGCTATCTAAAGAAACCTCTATTGTAAATCTTAACTTCTCTAGTTATATAAAAAAATAGTTTGGAATGTATAAACTAAAAAACTGCTAAACCGATTATAAAAATTAACCTAAAATAACTAATAGCTACATAATAAGCGAGTTTTTTTATTCAATATCTCGGCAGGATTAATTGCTTTTTATAAAAACAATTAGGTAGGGGTTTTTCAAAGGTCATTGACTAGCGTGTCAATTTTCAGTTATTTATTTGTCTTTAATAATAATGATATACTAATTAATTCTGTTTAAAACTAGTACAATTAGCTTGTAATTGAGTCAACGCTGCGTGACTAAACGACTTAAATTAATATAAGAGTCAGTTGACTGGCCTGTTGGTCTAGTGGTTAGTGACCCTGACTGCTAAGCCGGAGGTCGTGGGTTCGATTCCTACCCAGGACAAACCTTTGTGTGATGAGCATGATTGTTTGTTCTGTGTCTGGGTGTAATTTATCTATAATATGTATGTATTTACAAAAAAAAAATGTATATAAGTAGTATATCAGTTGTTTAGTACCCATAACACAAGCAAATATAATTGCTTAATTTGGGGCTAGATGGCGCTGTGTGAATGTGGTAGAATATTATTATTATTATTATTATTAGTTAGCTAAAATAGAATAAGATATTATCTACTCTATATTATATGCTTACTCTAGTATTACATAGGCTCGCAATTAAATAATAGCCACGAATGAATAAATATGAATTTACTAGCTTCGCCCCACGGCTTCACCACCACGGTAGTATCACGGTAGTAGATCCACGCTGATTTCAGCATGAATGGGTCGGATCGTCCGGGGAAGTACTACCCTCTCATAGAAGATCGACTTAAGAGTAGTAGTATCCGTACTACTGCGTTTCGTTCGGTGAGTAAGAGCGCCGGAGGCCCAATTTCCCCCCTTCCTCTTTCCTCACCTCCCTCATTCCCTTCCCCTAACCCCATTCCCAGCCGCCATAGTGGAGGCCACCATACCAGCAGTTTAAGACGATGGCTTTTGGTATAGTAGCCGCCACTTCTGGATTCCACTGACTGCTTACCATCAGGCGGGGTGAAGTCACTTTGGTAGGCTATAATATAAAAAAAAAAAAAAAAAAAACCCGCGCGTACCTATAATATGTTTTGTATCCCTCGGGCACCAGACCGATTTTCGGGATAAAAAGTCGGTTCAGCCGTTTAGGCGCTGAGTGGTAATAAACACACACACATACACACAATTTCGCATTTATAATATAAATAGGATATAAACCCGGCCTCGCGATTTAAACATATGTCTCTCAAAAAAGACGACACACCATTTTGAACTTTTGTGCTGTATTTTTGGTAGAGAGACCAAATTTATTACAACCGTTTACTACTAATAATATTCAAGGTAAACGTGATAATAGTATCTGTTTTGAGTCTTCAACTTCGTGCACAAGAGGCGAATATCATTTAGGTAGACCATCACATCACTGACTGCCTCTGTGGTTCGGCGGTACTGTGTACGGACTGACACGCAGCTCGCGGGTTCGATTTCCGCTCAGTTATTTTTTTTGTGTATGAACATGTCTATTTGCATTGGTCTGGGTGTTTCTATATATATTTATGTATTTACAAAAAAAAATGCAAGTATGTATCATTCTAGAATCAATAACACAAGGAATAATATATGCTTACTTTGGGTCTAGATGGCGTTGTATGTAGTTGTTAGGATATTATTATTACTTTTATATAAAATTAATATAATAATAAAAGTTTTGTTTTGTTCCAGCACCGCGGGGCACTGCTCAGTACGAGGAGGAACAGTTCTTGTCCAAGATATTCCTATGGGTGGCCATCTTGTTCGTGCTATGGCTGATCTTCGCATGACCGCGCACTCGTATTCACCTGTCTCGCTCACAGCGCTTCGATATGTTTCCATATCACGCCTTTTAAATACCTCCTCCGCCCCCTACATTATCCCAGTTTTTTAAACGTGAGACATCTTTTTAATGTTTTAGCGGTAAAGGATATGCCAAAATGTTTTGTTGTAAGTGTCGCTTACCATATTTTTGTTTTGGTCGCTTAAGTCTATAATGATGTATAATTAAATGTGTATGCCTCTATAGTCAAATGTATTCCGAGGCAATGACCTGAACTGTCATGTTTGTCCATTGGGTGTATGATAAAGAAATTTTCAGTAGTCAAACAGACTAGACTTCTCCGACTGGGGCTATACGACTTAATGAATTTATTGCATTTCTGCTTATCATAAGGAAAATTAAGGCGTGATAATGTCACTAATGTATGGGAGGGTTTCATTAAGTATGTTTAGTAAGTACTCAATCTAAGGTTTAAAAAACTGATCGCTATGAAATCGTACGTAAGCGCCAAACGACTTTATTTTAAGACCAATTCCATATTGTTGTTACGTCAGGGAAAAATCCTGCTTATTATAAGCGTTGAATTCTTCTGTGTTATGATATGACATACGACAAACGCTATGTTGTTGAGGCGTAAACGACAAATGTTCAGTTTTATGATCGTAAACGAAGACCGTTAGTTTTTGACGTAACCAGAAACGTTATGGATGGATGGCTAAGCGACATAAGAATACGCTACGATGTTGTGACGTAAGTTAGTAATAGAATTAATGGCGAATAAAAGTGGAAGCGCCGCTCATTAAATTTTTTTTATCGGCAATATTGTCAACATATTTAACTTACATTCGTTATTCGAAAATGTACGATTGCATCCGAATATAATTGATTTCTTATTTCTAAATTGTAGGGCGGTTACATCACAAGTCGGTGAGTGTGCGAATCACAAAAGAAATCCCGAATAACAAAGGTGATTTAAATTGTTTTATAAATCATAATTTTTTTACAGTAGTCTAGTTCTTTTAGTACTTTTTTATTATGATCAATCATCTATAATTTTACCCGTACTCATATCCCCATCAGTACATTTTGGCAGATTAACACAGTGGTCAATCGACGAACATTATAGGTAATTATTTATTATACTTTAACTAAGCACTTAAACAACGAAATATATAAAAGACAAAAAAAATGCAAAAATTGCAACGTATAAAACTTTATTGTTTGAAATGTTTAAATACTTTGTCAAACATCGACTGAATTAGTTCTCATACAACAGTAAACATATCGACAGCACAACGTTATCTTTTGCCTCTCGTTAGTATTATCATTATTATAACACTGCCTGTTTCATTCATCGATGTAATGTCGAAACATGTAGAGCTTACAACACTCGTCGCCAATAATCAGCGCTTTTGTAATACCGTTTTATCGAATTGGTAAAAGACCCCGAAAATAAAAACTATAAGTAGGATGAATAAAAATTGAAATCAAATCAAACATTTTACAAAATCGTCATTGACACGATATTTGAAAACTCTAATTCATCATTGTACAAAAGATATCATATTTTTCAGCTTTTTAAATAAATTATTGAAAATTACAATATTATTAAAAAACATTATTTGTATTCACCCGCGGATTTCAATTCACCTCGATGTGCGGTAATTTGACGATATTGATTAATAAATAAACCATCCCGAATATATAATAAAAGACGTAAGTCTTTTGAGTCAAAAATACAAATCTAATGACATTTATTACTTTATACATATTCTTTCATACGAGCCTGTATCAGAAAACTTAACATGATAATAAAACTTCGGTATACCGTATAACACGAGTACATAATTAGAAAATCACGGGCGAATAAAAACAAAATAGTTATTTTTAAATAATATTTTTTACATGTAAATTCTTTTTTTTGTGAAATGATGAACAGGTGCATCAAATAACGTGTTATTGTACGAATAAAAAAATGATATTTTGACTCATCTCTTAATTTCTATTCACCCTATTTCACTTGGTCTTGATAACATTTTTATTTGTGTATAAAATACATAGATACCTAGATATTACTTAGCATGGAAGAGAAACGCTCACGATTAGGAAAAGTGGTGTCACTGTTGCTTAACTGTGTAATAACAAATATTTTATAATAACACATGTTAGGCACATGCCATTTCTAAATGGACTAAAACGTCAAGATGTTCGACGTTGACGTAGATTTGATGCTTTTCTAAGCTCCGCTTAAAAACCTGGGACTGGGAAACCTGCTAGCTTTTGCCAACCTCTTCACACAAAGTGTTGCTAAGTGGCTGGGTGCGTTACATGAATTCTAAGTGTAACACCGAATACCACGTCCCCGTAAGTTCAATATCACAAATCACGTGCATTCGTTGCTATGTGATTATAAAACAAGTAAAATAAAGTAGAGTCGTCTATACAACGGTGGGTCTATCGGTAGCATTTAATATAATATCTACGTATTTTATGCACAGAGTTTATAGTTTATATTATACGCCATTACACAATGCGAGTTTTGCTAATCAAGACTAATGTCAATTCAAACAGTTCAAACGACAAGATTATTCGCTGGCATTATTGAAGTATCAATCAGTTTTACAAAATTAGCTCCCACCTTATTTTTCACGTGGTGTTTGAGTCACGTTTTTCACAAATAATAATTGTAATTCAAACCAAATTGCAGTTAAAATATTTGTTTTTATGACTATTTGTCTTCTTTTAGTGTTATCAGAATATGCATACAAATGAATAAACTAAATAAAAAATTAAAATCTTTTAATAAAACATATTAAAAGCTGCAATAAATGTTCTCTGCCTTACTTGCTATGAATGAAAGTGCTTACACTAACGTACGTACCTATGCAAACCAATCGGTTTTAAGATAAATTCTAAATCCGCTTTTCGGGTCATAAACAAACTTGTTTTGCAAAACTCGCATCTTGTATTACATAGTCTTTATATTATAGCATTATTAAGGAGTTAAATTATATTTAATTTTAAAATGGAGTTACAACATGTATAGTTAACAAGATGTTCGGAGACGTTTATAAATTGGTAGATTTTACTTTAATATTCCTGTAACGATAAGTGTATATATAATTATTGTATATCAACATATGTAATTACGTTGTGATGGGAGGGTTTGTTTAATTGTAAATTTGAAAATAAAGATACATGATGCTGAACTTTTGTATTATTGTACAATTTACTAGTCTACTACTAATATAATGAAATTGTTCTACCTGCCTACCTACAGAACGCGCTTGCTTCTAACTCGGCCGCTCCATTCCTTTTTTCTTCTCGCGGCTCGCAATAGCTTGATGTTTTTTTAATATTGTTTCTGGAAGACGGTCATATCTATATCTTACCGAAATTATATAAAACTTATTACTATTACACATTTTGTCAAACTGTATACAAACTTAAAGGACGAAGCTAAAATAAAACACAAATATATTTTTACAAGATTTTTAATAAAACATATTAAAAGCTCCAATAAATGTTCTCTGCCTTACTTGCTATAAATGAAAGTGCTTACACTAACGTACGTGCCTATGCTATAATTTCTCAAACCAATCGGTTCTAACCTTTTCCAGGCTTTATCACAGTGATTTAACAGTCCACCGGCTACCAACGAACGAACTAGCGAGTAAGTATTTAACCAACCTTTTGAGGCACTTCGCTACAGGTTTTAAACTTATTTAAGTATCAACGTGTGGTTTAACTATCAATTTGTCCAAAACTATTTATAACAAGATTTACCTTTTCGTTTTCATCCATATAAATCAGTAAAAATAAAGGTACCTACTGTAAGTTCCCACATTGGTGACCGCGACGCTTTACTTGCAACCATACCTAAAACACTGAATATATCTAAGTCTACAATAAACAGTGTAATTTCTAAATTACTCCAAGATTCCAGAGCAGACCTTTCATATTTTCAGACCAACAAACTGTACCGCAACCCGAGGTAATTGCATCTTTGGTTACTGCTTCGCTCCCGTCGCCAATAGCGTAATATATATAGCATATAACCTTTCTCAAGACTCTTCCGCTTTATAAAGAAGTTATATGTAGTGCTAGTGCGCATTTTGAGTGTGTGCATACCTGCCTAATTTGTTCGTTAGAAAATATGTAAGGTTTGGCGTCTCTGGGTTCTTGCTCAAACTAATTCAAACTATGTTTATTATGAATATATACAGACTTCTTTTATAGCTACGTTGTTTTCTTATAACTCCTACAATCGTAATAAATAACACATGCTACTCAAAATAACGGCATAAAGCAAACAAAAGAATATTTCCTAGATTTTCAAGGTAGATAATATTTCGTTAAAAAGTTAAAAAGTCATGAAACATTAAAAATATAGTTAACAAACTTACACAACGATACATTCTTATGTTAAATAACCACTATTTTATTGCCCGCCTTGTTTCATCACAACAAACATTTGGTTTTCACCAAAGCGAAGATGAAAGTTGTTTGCCATACTTATGTCATTTTAAGCCAAAAATAAAATTATTTTATCTATTAATTATTGTTTTCCTGTCTCGTTAAATTTCAAGACTTGTGCCATCCTCATCATGTAAAAACTCTTTACTTTGATGACAACCCCGACTGAAATTCTTAACTAATATAAATTGTATCTTACAAAATAAAGTTAATACAAAATTCAATGAATAAGAATGTTACGTACACTTTGTAAGTACAGTTAAATGTATTTTATTATAGATCGGATTTAAACTTTAACGTATTGTACACAAAATGTAATTTATATTAATTTCGTGAACAGTAACCAAACTTTATCGCCAGTACTTCGTACTTCTACTTCAGTAATTTTGTGAAAATTAGTACCTTATATTTAAAAACTTTGTCGGTAGAGTTGACCTATTAGTGAAAAAGAACCTATAACAGGGTCGTACTTAACCCCACGTAATTAAAGTATTACAAATTAATAATATATGACAACACCGACAGAGAACAGACTAGAAACATTAGCTTACACACTAAATAACTAACCAGCTCGTTTGTGATACAATCTGCACTTGATAAACACACATAATATAAAAGATACTCAATTTAACCTCGAATTTTTAAAAAATATAATTAAAAAAATGGCTTCTCCTGTCAGACTTTTAAATTCTGAGTCTTACTAAGAAAAACAGAGTAGTAATGGAATAGATAAACGTGTTTTATCTCTTTTTTATAGTTCAAAAGCAATAGATAAAAAAAGAGACAAAACACGGAGTATCTAGTCCGTATTATTACGGGAGAACCAAAGATTTCTTAGTAATTGAATATCTTTTACGTATTGATGTTTGTGTATTAAAATGACATACTATAATATATGTATGGTATTACGGTCCAAGACCTATTTAATCGTACCCAAAGTAAGCTTACTGTCGGCTATGTAGGTAGAGATATATTAACATACCAGAACCTTGGACTGTTTGGGAAAAAGGAGGTATTCTATGTTATGTTAAAAATAATTAGAATTTGATTACTTCGGACATGAAAGTAAATATTTAAACTAATATTTAATTTTTAAAGCGAAAAAGATCGATTTTTTGAATATTTTCGCATGTTTGTTTTAAAGGAGAATTGTCCTAAAAAAAACAGGATGTTACAATATCAGCGAGTAACATTACTCGCTGATACTGTAACTTTCTATGTGCAAAAATATTTTTCAAATCGATTATATAGGTTGTGACTTTATCTATAATAAACAAACAAACATTTTAACAACCTCTGGTTTGGTGGTACTGTGTACGGACTGCCACGCAGAGGTCGCGGGTTCGATACCCGCTCAGTGCAAATATTTGTGTGCATGAACATGGCTATTTGCATTGGTCTGGGTGTTTCTATGTATAATATGCATGTATTTACAAAAAAAAAAATGTTTATCCACATTCTAGAACCCATATCACAAGCTATTAATATATGCTTACCTTAGGTCTAGATGGCGTTGTGGTTGATGTGGTATGAGGGTATGAGTATATATTTATTTAGTATATTCAAAAGTATATAAAAATCATCTGGAAACAGCTTGCTTTAAAATAAAATTCTTAAAAAAATTAGGTACGACCAAATAGGTCCCGTATAAAACATAACGTTTAAAATGCTTCTTTATTATAAACCTGAGACAAGATTAACTTTTCCTTTTACTAGAAGAAAATTCAGCAGTATTTTTTATATCTTCTCAATTTGAAAAAACCGTATGTATTTAGTAACATTATTTCATTAATATTATACGAATTCAATATAATATACAAATTTGATTAAAAAACGATTTGCCATTAACCAATTAGAGATTTTATACGATACTAGTTTTGTAATAAGACTTTAGTTTTATATTGCTTTTTTATAATAACCTACCAAAGTGACACCACTGTGTCTGAAGGTAAGCAGTCCGTGGGATCCAGGAGTGGTGGACACCATTCCAAATGACATAGTGGCAAATGGTGGCATCATGGTACTCCTCTATCTACTATGCTTTGTGAGACGCTTAACAAAAGCAGATAACAGGTACGAGAGTCGATTTTAAAACTTTTATTGTATATGAAACCTCAAAGTAAATAATTTTACTATAGAACCAAGTGAATTATGACTTGCCAGCTAATTTTTCTATCAATGCAAGTAGGTCGAAATTCGTCTAAAAACAGATTTCCATGGCAACGAGCTTGTTATCATTTTATTATTCACTGGCATTTTACTGAGTACACTGTTGTTATGTTTGTATTCAAAACGTCCTAAGTGAATTATATAGATATTACAAGTTTGACAGTTTTAAGCAAAATATTAGCAAAATGGTTCATGATTCAGCTGGTTCGATAGTTCGTTATTATGCCGTAACATTATATATAACAGAATCGTTGTTTAAATATTAAAATATATACCAACTTATTGTATACAGTCACTTTTCAAGAAAAGTGGCATGTGACGTATTATAGACAGATATATTCGTAAAAAAAACAAATTATAATTTGATCACAATTTCAAAATTAGTTTTATCTATGATCTGGTTTAAATCAGTTTTATCTATGATCTGGTTTCACATACACTGCTTACCGATACAATAATGATATGTATTGACATATCAATCACACTAACTCCAATATACATCTAACAACTACTTTTACTTAGTTTATAGCTGCATTTATAACTTGGTAACCAATCAAATCGCGATTTAATATCTATATATTAAGACTGCCTAATATTGAGTCGGAATCATAAATCCATAGATAACTTACTAATACATTCCGCATACAGATTAAAACACACGAATAGTTCATACTGGCATTTGCTAGCATAAGAACTTGAAAACGCCATGATTGGTGCATTTTAGTGTGCTTAACAGCGTTCACGCATAAGAGTGGCAACGTAGCAATTTATATTTTCGTGGTTTACAATTATTATCATTGAATCGGAGTTATCTATAATATAAAAATAAATCGCTGAATGTGTTGCTAAGCGCAAATCTCGAGAGCAACTGAACCGATTTCGATGTCCACCCGTGCGAAGCCGGGGCGGGCCGCTAGTATTTTATAAACATGTTTTGCTAACATGCTAAATATTAGTTAAAAGCTGTATAAAAAGTAGGAAATCATTGCGTTTACAGATCTATTTATATGCAAATAATACATTTGAAAATTAAGTTGCTTTATTTTCATAGTAAAATAACTGTAAGCATTATGGCTACTTACTTTTTATACAGCTTTCACCCAATTCTAGCATATAAACAGAACATATTTTAAACGCCACTCATGACGCGTAAACGCTCTTAATGCGTTAATGTTAATGTTTTGTTGCGATACGGGCGTATTAATTTACACGAGTAGGTATACGTATCAGTTACCAAGTAACACGTACACTATTATAGTTAATATCTCGCTACAGTTCAATCCTCGTACCTCTCTTCAGCCTCGGTGGCGGTCTCAGCGGGCGGCAGCGCTCGCAGCTCGGGCGCGGGCGGCGCGTCGGGCGCCGCGTCCGCCGCCGCTGCGCACGCGCCGCTGTCGGGGGAACCTGGTGGATTGTAATAACAAAACAGCACAGCATTAGGTAGTGACAATGGCAGCCTTTGAATGAACTTAAAAATGTGATTTATGAAATTTCACTCATCAATAACGTAGAACCTTTACTTCCTTTGTTAACACGAGGTAGTGGGTTCGAATCCGGGCAAGTACCAATGTGATTTTTCAAGTCATATATGTACTTTCTAAGTTTATCTTGGACATTTCTTAAAGACAGTGAAGGAAAACATCGTGAGGAAACCTGGACTTTAAAGTCTGAAATTGCCAATCCACCTCGAGCAAGCGTGGTGATTAATGCTCATACCTTCTCTATACAGAAGAGGCCTTTGTCCTGTAGTGGGATAGTAATCAGGCTGGTATTATTATATAGGTACCTTACGAGGGAGGTAGTCGAATCTTAAATCTAATTAGTCCTCCATTCACTAAAAAAATTTTTTTATAGTTTTCCTATCAGTTAGTTCCTAGTAGTTACAATATTCAATTTGTTTCGTAAAATAAATCGTTGTTAAATACTGACCACTAGGATTGAGCCTGTTCTCGTGCGAAGGTCGTTGCTTTTTAGCAGCAGGGTCCTCCCGCGGCTCCTCCACTTGTGCCGGACATTCCAAGTGTACCAGGTGGAAAACCTTTACAACAAAAACCGGTCAAGTACGAGTCTATATTTGAGAGTATTCAGGCACCGAAGGTTCCGTATAAACTTATAGCCAATACTAATATGAACGGCCATATCTTTTGATTACGAGAAAAAGGTCTTGACAGACAGACAGACAACAAAGAGGTTTTATAAGGGTTCAGTTTTGCTTTTTGAGGTACGGAACTCTAAAACCATTAATAAACAGTAGAATAGTATCACTAACTTCATTATAAATATAAATGATGTTCGTACCTCGTTGACAGAGTTGTTGGTGCCGACGATACGTATTATAGAAACGGGCCGCGGTTTGAAGTATATCACTTGCCATGACCTAAAATAAATAATAAATGTTACATTCAGACTTACTAATATATTATAATTAAGTTTTACTCGGTGAATCAGAAGACTTGCAACACATTACCGTTAGGGTTATACTAGCGTTTGCAGGCATGACACTGAAGAGTCTAAAAGATTACTAAAACGCAGGGCTATATGTACAAAATATCCTAGAGGATTGAACTGCTTCCTATCGACCACGCTATTGGTAGATCACCAAATGAAACTTACGTGTTGTGCGTTACGATTGGTCATTTTTCAAATACCGATTAATTAACACGAAAATACACATGCGTGAACTAAAACGATTGTTTCAAGTCATTTGCTGGGTACTAGGACTATACCCGCTCCAGCTATAAGAAAACATAAAAATTCTTATAGTGCGGTCACCTGCAGGCTTCCCTGGTCCTGTCGCAGACCATTTCCCAGTCCCAGTAGTTGAGCGAGGTCTCGACGTAGTAGGAGTAGTGGCGGTAGTCGCAGTCCCACAGCAGCAGCCGCAGCGACGACAGCAGGAAGGGCTGCGCCAGCTGCACCACGATGGAGCCCGAGCCCAGCTGGTGGCACGTGTAGCCCTGGTCCCAGTCGTAGTGCTCCGTGTCGCCGTTCAGCAGAGCGTTGCGGGACCGACTGGAGAACGTACAGTATTTATCAATGGCTAGGGCTTAGATGAATAAACTTCTTGACAGCGCAAAGGGCTTGTTCTGGCTCGCCAAACGTTAACACTAAGGGCAAGATTCACAGACCGCACTTTGACTTTACTTTGATGCAAAGATCTACTTCTTAGGCCCAGATTCACAATCGTGACTTTACTTTACAGCAAAGGCACCTTCGCAAAGTAAGCTTTGTATTGCTGAAGATTATTTTCAACTTCATATTCAAACATATTTTTGGTACAAAGTAGATCTTTGCATCAAAGTAAAGTCAAAGTGCGGTCTGTGAATCTTGCCCTAAGCGCCGATGTTCTCGCTCATTTCAGTAGTGTCAAATATACTCGTAATGTCAAGTCACTCCGATAAATGTGAGTTTGAAACCAACCAATCACAGCCGTACTTTAGCTGAGGTCAAAGTGTAAGTTTAATTGCACACAAAAATTGTTCTATGAACACTTCGTAGGCCCCTATCCCGTAGGCGTCTCTTCGTTAAAGAAACGCGAACGATCGTAAAACGCCAGTGAGATTGGAGCCTTAATCCATGGTCTGGGGGCTTGGTGAAAACAATACATACTCTGCGGTCAGTGCCACAAACTTTCGCATTTATAATATTAAAAGGATGTAAGATTATAGCCAGTAGTAGTGACGTACCTGATGCCTTCAATAACCACGGCGGACAGTTCGACGGTAGCAACGTTGTGCACGGGCTCGACGAGTCCGTCCCGCAGCGGCGGCACGCGCGCCGTGTGCGTCGCTTCTAGCGCCACCGCGTGGAACACCTGCGCCACACCACACTTACAACTCACAGGCCCACAGATAGTGGTGACTACATACAGTTAAATGAATTGCCTGCCTCACTTTGCATGCTACTTAAAATCATCACTAATGTGATATACAAGAACAAATGACGTTTCGAGTTTCAGTTTTAAACAGTTGTAATTATTTTTAAGCCATCAGACCTATTGTAACCAGTTGTTTTCCGTTACCAATTTAGTTTTAAACCTTAATTGCAATAGTTGATCTAGCTAAAAAAATACCACAGGACATCTTGAGCGGGTAAAAATGTATCAGAAATGTTCTTTGATATGGCCAAAGCCTTCGACACCTACGCGTACTATATTGTCAGATAAATTTAGAGATTTAAGGAATAAGAAACACACAATTAACATTGTTAGAGGTCTATTTAAATGGTCGTTAAAAAAATGCCAAAATTAACAACATCATCAAGGAAGACGATGAAACACCTAGTTGGGGTTCCTCAAGGTAGTATTCTAGGGCCAGCATTGTTCCTCGTTTACATTATTGTAATATAATTCGCTTGCAAAACAGCATGCTTTCACTTTTTTATAACATTTACTCATGAGTGGTAAATAAACCTTTTTCAGTGGCAGATGAACAAACAGCCCACGTGATGGTAAGTAGTAACTGTCGCTCATGAACGACTCAGGGTTCCTTACATTGCTCTTGCAATGACAGGGACTTTGCGAAGCCGCTGTCTACCGTGAAGGGAGTAGAGTAGGTGAAAGGATTGAGGGAGGTAAGGAAAAAGGAAAGGGACAACTGGGCTTGAGGCATAATTATGATATAATTGCTGTTAAACAGTACTACAATAACAATTCCAAAAAAACCGCGACCAAGATCGTTGCCTCCATTCTATATATTATAGAAATAAAAAAACGTTACCTTATTAACAGTATTACTGGTGCCAACGAGCTTTATGTACTGCACGACCCTCGGCTCGAAGTAAAGGTTCTGCCAGGAGCGGCAGAAGTAGTTGCTGTGGTCGATCACCCTCACCCAGTCCTTTTGATCTACGGACACTTCTATGTAGTAGGCATACGACCTGTGTCACAAACGAAAAGGTTATTTTTAAATTGTATGTAGCTTGGACAGACCTCTTAAAAGGTTAACCGATTACCTAATAATATCGTTTGCGGGCAACTAGGTGTATGAGAGACGCACACGATCTGTCTCCTTTCGAGTGAAGGTAAACAAATGTGCCGATGATCATCAACCTCACATACAACACTAAACGTAAGCTTCCCCTAAGTTTTGCCACCTTAAATGGTTAATCGCCCACATCCATCGGTAGCCCGCCATCCTTATCGTCAGTGTCTACTGCCATTAATACCTGTTGTCCCTGTCCCACAGCAGCAGGCGGATGTGGTTGAGGATGGTGGGGGTGGCGAGGCGCACCATGATGCCGGGGTTGTCGGGCGCGTCGTTGATGGTGTGTCGCGTGTAGCCGCGCTCCATGTCGTAGTTGTCGGTGTCGCCGTCCAGTAGCGCCGACCGCATATCGCCAGTAATTACTCGCGCGCCTCGCTTCGGAGTCGCTACGTTCTCTTCTGGCACTAAATGGTATAACGAAATAGTAATTATATACCAGTTCAGGGCTGATCACAACGCGGAAAAACTGGAGAGCGAGAAGAAAGAGATCCTTCAATCAGGCTGAATGATCATGCCTGGTGAACCACTGCCCACTGGTTGGTAGTTGGGAATTGTATACAGTATCGACCAAATCCATTTTCGGACAATGTAAACAAACAGTTTTTTCAATATTTTTCTATCAAAAACTCCATAAACGATGACACATGGGTTTATACACATTCTGTTCACTATATACTTCATTTTGCAACTATTTCTACTAATGATTAATAATCAAATCTAGTTTATTTAATAAAATTACGAATTACTTTTTGCGGTCGAATTAAGACGTCAAAATGATTGACAGTTTTATTTTTTCTGTACTCTATATTGTCTTTGAAAACCAATGTTGTAATTTATCAGAAGAAATAAGTTTAACCAATACATATCATAGGTACATAATATTTTGTCATTTGCCCTCGCAAGTCTGAGTTCATTTGTTTTATTGTAATATAGTATAATAAAATCGTAACATACATACAAATTCCATATAATCAATATTTCACAATTTTTTATCAGGCGGGAAAATATTCAAAAGTATCCCAGTATTCCATTTCAGTCCGTGGTCAAATAGTTGTAATTAGAGGTCAATGCTTAATTTAAATTACATTTATTTATACATTAGATAAATTGTTTGTCTTATTATCTTATAGTTTATAAGTGAACGGTTACAATAAAATACAATACCATATTTAACATAAATACAAGTATTTGGAGTAATAAAAATAACAAATCAAATAGAATTAATCGATTACGCAAATAGAGTATTAGTAAACGTAATATTATTTAAAAATGTTAGAAAAAAAGAATGAGAAATTATTATTTAATTATGTATGATGACATTAATTTTATTTTTATCATCCTTTTTCCCATCACTAGTAAATTCATGAAACCATAGACAATGGCAATATGGAGGATTGTTTACATTGTCCGAAATTAGATTTGGAATGGACTGTACATAGTTGGTGTGTGACCTTCGATCTCACGATTCAGGATTCCACAGCGCCATCTATGTTGTCTATGTAGTACTACGTTGTCAGCATTGTCTGTTAATTTTTTAAATAAAGTCATAATATTGGGCAGATAGATGACGCTACAGACCGAAAGGTTATTGAGTTACCGGCGCCCTAATAAGAAGGATAGATATGATGATGAGTGATGACTCACCCAACAAGCCCCTGTGCTTTAGCTCGGTGCTCTTGGTCTGCGTCTTTTCCTGTATAGCATCGAGCAACATGTCCGGCGTCACTAACGAGAAGGGACGGACCACCGTCAGTAGCTCCTCCAAGCTCATTAAGGTTAAGCGAACGCACTTCAGGATTTTCTCCTAAAGAAAAAAACATGAATACAAGGTCAAAACAAAACATGAAATGATGTTCAAATCAAACAACATTTGACAACGCCATTTGATTTTTAAAATTTATGACGTCACAACTTTATTTATATTATTAAACCACGAACAAATAGAACGTTTTGACAGTTCATTAAGAAAGAGTAACTAATTTTCTATTTAAGAACTTTGGAATTACATTTGTATATAAATTATTATGTTAGTATAATGTACTTACAATTTGACCTTGACCTCCTTCAGACTTGACCCAGACCTGATTGGCGTTAAACCAGCTACATACAGCCTTGAAGATGTCCGCTTCGGGAGCAAAGAACGAGTCTCTCTCCAAAAGACCTTGCAGTGCCTCCTAGACATTTAAAGTATAAAAATGTCTGAGTGTACAAGTAAGTGCAATGTAAACCAAGGACGAAATCAAACATCGAGTGGTTTATCAAATGGTCAATCTAGTGTCAGGATATGTTCAGGTCCGACAACTTGATAACAACCGGGGCTGACTTTTAACGTGCCGGAACAGATGTCTCTGTTTAAATTTCTGATTCGGATCATAGTTTGATCTTGGGATAAATCAACCAATTCAAAAAAAATAGCGTTCAGCGATTCACCCCACGGGCCGAACATTTCATGGTGTGAAAACGGAACGACCCTCAAATCTAATGAAATCGTTTTATTTGTGAAACATAGTGGGTTGTGGGATAAAAGGACATTGACATTGTATTACAATTTTTCGTCTTGTAGGACGTACGAATTTGGTTAATGAATATTACGCTAGTTATTAATTATACAAACAAGATGAATTTATAAATATACGAATCGAATTCGATTGAGATGCTACTGTCAGTTACAAAGTGTTTATGTCAAAAACGCTTACCACAGATAATTGCAGGAAGGAGTCGTGCTGCAACACTTCAATCGCGTTCTTGTCCAGGAAATTGTAGCAATAGTCCATCAACGCCTTCAGACCGTATAATCTAGAACAAGTATACATTCAAGTAAGGTTTGGCAATTTTGACCGTTAGTTTAATTTTACTTTTTAATTCTCTTTACAACATAGAAAGCTGTAAGTAATTAAGTATCTATAGAGTTAAGTGTATTGCCTGCGTCACTTTGCATGCTACTTGAAACTGTAACTTACAAAAATTGTAATAACCTGGCGATTAAAAAGAGTTAATTTAATTAACCTAAATGAATAAATATATATTTCATTTCATTTCATTTCATTTATATAAGGTTCAAAATTGCCCAATTTAATAATTAAATTTATCAAACAACCAAGTACACATTCTCTCAGATGTCAGTGAATCAATTGCAATTTTCATCTTTAGCATAATTAGCTTAAGGTTCAAAATTGCCAACGCCATTTCTCATATTACATTCTGCCTTGTCACATTTCAGACACGGTGGTTAAAGTACATTATTAGAAAATGCCATTTGAAAAGCAAAATGAAAAAAATTTTTCGGAGTCATCCGAAAGATTTGACAATATCAAACTTACTTCTTCAAACATACAAAGTTGCAGTATATTATAACTTTGGTGCATTACCTGGCGGCATCAAGCACAGCACAAACATTCCTTAATGCGAGCACTTGTCGCAGGTAGTCGGATATGGCGCCCTCCAACTCTTGGAAGTTGAACTGGTGCGCTAGGCCGAGCATGTCCAGCACTGTGTCTTCGCGCAGTAGGGACAAGCCCATGTGACCTAGAGGAGACAATTGATCACTGTGGTGCCATTACAGTTCATAAATGAAAGTACAGTGCGTACGTGCATTTTGCGACGTACACGAGTGAGAAGTTTCTACTACAATTTTCAAATAAATATGCACTTTATAGTATCATCTTCAAGACATAGATTTGCAAAGCAAGTATTATATGTAGTTCACTGAAATAAAAGGTATTGTGACGCTTTATGAAAGCTATTTTTAACCGACTTCAAAAAAAGGTGGAGGTTTCTCAATTCGACCATATATATTTTTATTATTTTATTCGTCATCATCTAATGAAGGGTAATGTCCTACTTGCCTTACATCCACTGCTCTCTATTCAAGGCCTTGTTGACTAATGCACTCAATCAAAATATATGATATGTAGAATATATACATACTATAATATAATAAACAGCAGATACCTAAGCATTTACCTGAGTAAACATAACGCAGTAGCGCTTTGAAAGCGTGAAGGGGCGCTTGTAGCTCCACTTCAGCCTGAAAAAAGGTTGTCTTGCTTTTAACTTTGTTCTAACGGCACACTTCATTGTATCGTGACACTTACCCTGCTTAGATGTTATTATGGTGGAAACAATATCATTAAATGTTTGATCGAAATTTTGTTCATTCAGTATAAAACTTGCGCCTGCGAACAGACCGTTTGAGCAGAGAAGTTCTGCAGCGCAGGGCAGTAAAAGAATCTCACACATTTATATAATAAGGATAATAATATGGTCCTCCTAATCTTTTTAAATTCTGTATATTCCTTCAGCCTTCAGCAATAAGTGGTACTTACTTGATTAGCCTCCCTCATCCCGCCATAAAGCAGTGCTCTGAAGTAATCGCTGCTGGCGGCGAGGATCACCTTGTGAGCAGGGATCCGCTGCCCTTCCACCACCAGCGTCACGTCAGAATACTCTGATGACAGGCATAGGGAGCCTATGTGTTCTGACAGATGACCTGACAAGGAAGAAACTCATGAATATTTTGATGATAAGAAATTAAAGTCTAATAAGTAGTAGCAGTATCTTAAGACCAAGGTCTTTGACCAGTGTATTGCCAGTGATAATCTTTTCTCTTTATAATATTAGTTTAGATAAGTAATGTAAAATTTGAAAATGTCCTAGTGACACGATTCGGACACGTAACCTACAAGTACGTGACGGAATGCTTGCGTGTATCAAACGCATTTACAACCAAAACTATATAATAAAATAAGTGACTATCTCATAAATCTTACATGATCAAAATAATAACAAATATGAAACAATGCTACCTATTTGGCCACAGTAACTGACTGGTAATACATGAGTTCTAAGAGACACCTAAAATCAAGTATTCAGGATTAAGTATTTTCTAAATAAATAAATAAATAACAAATAAATAATATTTCAACATCTACACACAACGCCATCTAGACCCAAAGTAAGCATATTATATTCTTGTTGGTTCTAGAACGCGGATATACATACGTAAATACTTTTTTTTTTGTAAATACATACATATTATACATAGAAACACCCAGACCAATGCAAATAGACATGTTCATGCACACAAATATTTGCACTGAGCGGGAATCGAACCCGCGACCTCTGCGTGGCAGTCCATACACAGTACCATCGAACCACAGAGGCAGTCTCATGATTTCAAATGATTTCAATAATGTGAGACTAAATCCAAATACTCAAACACTCCACAAAAATTTAAAGGAAACATATAAAAATAGATCTTACTGCTCCAAAATTAACATTAAATTTCCATTGCAGTTTATAATGAACATAATACATTTAGCTTTGCAATACTCTAAAGATACGCCAAAGACAGTGCGTCAAACGTGGTCAGCACGATACGAGCGAACTAGCAAGCTATCAAGTGCAGCACTTGATAGCTTGCTAGTTCGCAAGTGCTAGATTCGAGTCCTTCGACTGCAACGAAACACTGCATGCATCTTGCGCTCTGTGTTTAGATATACCTTAAAGTTTTGGACAGACGGCGGACGGGGCGGGACGGCGACGCGACAGGAACTAGTTGTAATGTATATACAACAAAATACAAATGTGTATAACAAAATATCTTACTAATGTGTTCAATGTCGCCAACTCGTGCACTTGACGTGTTGTTCACACTCATGTACTGGTGCTGACTACTCATTGTAAACTGCTTTCATCTAATATGCTGCAAATTACAAATTATTTGGTGAATATGAGATCTAAGTATTTCAAACCTTCTTAGAAATGTATGCATATTTAAATTCATCAGGGAATAAAAGGTCTATTTTTAAAGTGTTATACATATTATTGTTTTTATGCAGTCATTTCTATATTTATGTACAGTGCAACGGAGTTAAGTAGGCAGGTCGCCATATTGCCAAACTCACCATTTTACATTAAATACAGTATCTTTCTACTTCAACATCCATGCCTATTGTTCTAGTTTTGTAATATCAATTCAAAGTAAAGTATGTAACAGTAAAACATGCTTTATTTACATCGAAAACATAGTGACCTGCCAACATAACTTCTTTGCAGTGTGTACAAAAGAAAAAGACACAATAGAAACACCAAAGTAAATAAATAAGTACTGTAACAGATAGGGCCGTTAGTTGGTACGCCACTATATAAAATAATGATGCTCAGATGTTTGGGAACAGTTTATTACCAACTTTACAGAAACTTAGGTGGGTGAGCGAAAGCCGCGAGAACCGGCGGTAAGTAACACTATGGGTGCCACGGTACCTATTTAATTTTGTATATTATAAGTGCAGTCTAGTGTACTATTGTACCTGTCAGAGGTCTGCATTTGAGTATAATATTTCAAAGTGTTAATCTTTAAAAAGTTATCATTTATTATTATTATTATTTTATTATTTAATGATGGACGAGCAGCATGTTTGCTGATATGTCCATATCACTGCACTGGAGTAGAGTTTTATTTTTATTTATCATAAGTACTATTGTTGAGCGATTAAAGTTTTGAAATTACATATAGGAGTTTTCAGTCAAAAGTTTTGTTTTGTTTCAAGCCACTTATCCAAACGACACTTAAAACTATTTACTGATTTAGCAGACACTACACTTTCTGGGAGCTTGTTCCACATATCTATAACGCGATTGTTCAGAGTGTGATAGGCTACTAGTGTGTGTGAGGATGTGCGATTGATAGTGAGGCTGTGTCCACGACATGAATAGGCTTTTTGCTGTAGTAAATACATATCTCTGATATTGGGCAAATTGTAACTATAACTTAGGATTTTGTACGTCTCAATAAGATCACCTCTCATTCTCCGATCTTTTAGTGTAGGCAACTTAAGCATTTGCAGGCGTTCTTTGTATGGCTTCTTACGCAGGCCATAGGGTATTTTTGTTGCTCTCCTCTGAACACTTTCCAGCAGTTCGATATCTTTCACAAAATACGGATTCCAGACCTGTAAGGCGTACTCTAGGAGAGGTCTGACATATGTTTTGTAAATTTTGAGAAAAACTGAAGGCACCATGTGTTGGAAAGCACGACGTATGGCGTAAAGGAAAGAGTTTGCTTTTTTGACAATGTTGTTGATGTGCTCAGCCCATTTTAGATCACTGGTAATGGTTATTCCAAGGTCTTTTTGTGTCTTGACCGTAGCAATAGTTGTGTCGCCTATTACGTATGGCACTCCAGGATTATCTTTGCCAAGTCTTAGTACGGTACATTTTGTAGCATTGAGTTTGGCAATCCACTCTACGGTCCACTCGTGTAGCTTATTCAAATCTGACTGCAACTGTCCTGACTGAATTATTGGGTTACCGAAGAGCTTTCCATCATCAGCAAAAAAACAGGATTCACTGTCAATTAATGCTATTAAGTCTGTAGTAAATATGTTGAATAGTACAGGGGAGAGCACTGATCCTTGGGGGACCCCACTTAGTACATGTTTTGGCTCCGACAGCGAGTTACCAACTCTAACTTGGTATGTCCTATGAAGCAGGTAATTTTCAATCCATTTCAGGAGATTTCCTCGTATCCCGAAGTGTTCGAGCTTCAATAACAATCGACGGTGTGGAACTTTATCGAAGGCGCGCTCGAAATCAAGGTAAATCACATCTACACTACTTTTTTTATCAAGTTCTTTGGACCATGCATTCACACAAGTCAGTAGGTTGGTTACTGTGGAACTCTTCTCTACAAACCCATGTTGTTTTAACAATATGATATTTTCTCTGTTGAGGAATAATTTGATACGATCTGATATAATTTTCTCCATACATTTGCCTAAGGTGCTAGTAAGGCTTATGGGCCTAAACTTCGCTGGGTCCGTTTTATCGCCATTCTTGTACACCGGTGTCACTATCGCGTGTTTCCAGTCTTTTGGTAAGCAGCTGTTAATGAAGGAGGTTTGCATTATTTTTGATAAGACTGCTGCAATTAGGTCTGCACTATTCTTTAGTATCATATTTGGTATATTGTCGGGTCCAGGTGAAGAGTTTACCTTAAGGTTTTTTAAAACCTTTGCAACATCTTTTTCATCAAACAAAATGTCAGACAGAGTAGCATCAACTCGGGCAATTCTATTGATATTTGGTATGTTGTGTATTGCTGGTTCTACTGAGTATGCTTTGTGAAATTCCTCAGCAAATGCGTTGGCAACATCAGTTGGGCTTGTTACTAGATTACCAAGTGAGTTCCTTATTGCAGGTAGAATACTAACCTTTGAGGTGGTGCACCTACGCAGATAGGAATAGAAACATTTGTCTCCCTTTTTAAGTATATTAGCTTCATAATATTTTCTATGCTTTCTAGACTCATTGACACATTTGTTACTAATGATTCTATAGCGTTTATAATCTTCTATGTCTCTACTGGCAGAATATATATCCCAAAGTCTTCGCTTTTCAAGAGTATGATTAATTAGTTCTTGTTTTACCCAAGGTTTGTTATTATTCTTTTGTTTAATTGTCTTCAGTGGAGCATGTTTGTCCATATTCTCATTCAGTATGGTTTTTAAACAGTTCCAAGAATATTCCACTTGATCAGTAATATCTATCCTATTCAGTTCATAAATAAGGTCATAGTTAAATTTCTCAAAGTCAATGAGTTGGTAGTAACGCCTCTGCTGCGGGTGTGCAGATGAAGAATCAGTAAGGCATTGCATTTATTGTAATCTGTATAATGTTTTTGTAACTTCACATTACTTTGAAAAAATTTAAGGGAGTTCCCCTTTACGCAATTGCCAGTTCTCTTAAAACCATGTAATTGTGAGTGTATTGCCTGTATACAAATTAGATGACATGTTTTTTGGAGACCTTGATGTTTGTTAGCATAACATTCAATAATCTAAATGACTAATATGTAATTTGACTTTGACAAAAACATAAATCAACTGTTGGAAGGTTGCAATTAGATATAACTTGTAGGTATTATTATATTGGTGTATACTATTATTAAAACAAACTTAAAAATGACATAAATGATACCTATCGTATCATTTATGTCATTTTTAAGTTTGTTTTCTCTCTAATATTTTCTTTTTAGGTGTTTTTATGAAACTTTGCAATATTGTTGACAATATATCCCTAATAAATACACATGTATTAAGTATGTTTATTTAATTAACCATATAAAACTAAAGTGACTTATTCATAAATAAAAATAATTGATATTATGTAAAAAATATTCTTACACTTAGCTATTGTTGTTGCAGTGTATACTGACATATTTTATGGAATGGTCTATGTTTTAGGTACACTAATTACAGATGTCTTTTAAATTTAATTACAATCAACAATGATTAAATTTGTAGGATCGTAACAAACAGTTGAAAGGTTGAAATAACAAAACAAAGAAATGTCTAAAACCAACAATACTGCACGAGTGTATGTGACGCTGGCATGTATCTAGCATATTTTGCTTTTAACATCAATCATACGGCATTTAAAGCCAATAATAAAATAATTTATAGTAAATTTGTGCTCTCTACGTACTTAATCTAATCACATCGTCTACTTAAATAGTTATAAAACTTATTCAACAATACATACTTACGCATTAAATTATGGTCCACGCTTTGAAACCAACAACAATACCTTAATATTAAATTAAATTAAACAAATCGCTTTTGCTAGATTTTAATATCTTTTGTAAATATTATTTTACAGGATTTAGAGTTGCGAAATCCGCAAAAAGAAAATTTACTAAGACGACAATTGACAATTTTGTTTTGACAACTTTCGTCATAGATTAAACACATTTAATTTCTTTCTTTGATTGTTGAAGATTGGAAATGAGGCTTTTGGTAATATTTGTTTCTGCTTTGCATATTTTATTTTAAGAATAATAAATAAAATAAAATAAATAAATAAAATAAAACTTGATGCGTATTTTTTTTATATTAAACATTGAAACGACGTTTTCTACAGATCTTGTAATAAAATGGTGATGCATCATTCAGCAACGGCTAAACATTGGTAAACTCAACCGTAAAGTAAGATATTGAGGAACTTAACACTAACCCTCAGTTTCTGAAAGGCTGATCAACGAAAAGTTTAGTAATCATCTGTTAAACCTCATGTGAAGTATCAATTGGATTGCTGAAAGCATGATCTAATTAAGTAGTAACTAATTAAACTAATTATCCCTGCTTTTAGAATGCTTTGAGGTTCCTCCTTCACATGAGATTTAACAGGTGATTATGATTAGTGAGTTTTTCGTTGATCAGCCTTTCAGAAACTGGAAGACAGATTAATCAGTAAAGTTATAACTTAACACATGCATTTAATTTTATAAAAATGTATTGGAAACTTTTAATATATAGTTTCATTTATTCTGATCCAGGTTGTCGACTAGAAATTGTTAGGTTAGACTTAAAGTTGCACTTATTATATATTTTATTATATTTCCTTTATTTAAATTAATTCTCAAAATTACATTTTTAAATATAAGTATATAAAAAAAACACATACATTTAAAAATATAAAAATTGGAGACCCACCGGCATCTGGTACAAGGACCAAGCTACCGGCGGTTAGGGCTCCAGAGATAGGAACCTCCTCACAATGCGGGCCGCCGGCCGTGTCAAGCAACACCGCCTTCTGTATCTGGCTCTTGACCCAACCAGCCAACGCGAGTCCCTTAAGATGTTGATCGAGGCTCTTAGCAATAATTCCATTCACTGTAACCACTATCGGAACAATGATCGCCGAATCCACATCCCACATGTCAACAACCTCGTGAGCTAAATCCAAATACTTGATCTGCTATTATATTATTATTATATTCTCTGCATGTCCATTCTAATAGCTCCAAAGTTATTAATTTAAACATTTACTGTTATTCTCTATAAAATGTTCATTAAATTCACTCTGACTCAATGAATCATGGTGCTAATCAAACATATAAAGTAAAAAATAATAAAACAACATTGTAAAATTTTACTAGGGCTTACGCGTCATGAGTGGAACCATCGCAATTTAGTGTCATATTTCGTGGTTTTCAATTTCTATCATTTAATCGGGACTATATTTTAAAAATATGTTCTGTTTTATGCTAGAATTATGTGAAAGTTGTATAAAAAGTAAGTAACTATAAATATAATTCTTAAAGTTATTTTACTATGAAAATAACGCAATTTAAGTTTCAAATGTATTATTTGCATCTTTATTAGAACCGTAAACGGAATGATTTTTTACTTTTTATACAGCTTTCTATGGACAGAACATATTTTTAAAATATAGCCCCGAAGTATATGATAAAAATTGAAAACCACGAAATATGACACTAAATTACGACGTTGCCCCTCATGCAACTGTGTTTTTGTTTTTTTTTTTCAATGTACTACAATTAAATAAACCGCGTTGTATTTATTACCAGTCAGTTAAATAGCTATAAAATATTGTTTAAATGCTTATTATTACTATCTTACGGCGCTGTAACTGTATGTGCCTATTTTTTTTATTATAAATGCGAAAGTAACGCTTATTTATTTATTTATTTATTTTGTTACAACAGCTATCTTTTATCGAAAAACGGCTTCAAGGGGTTGAAATAGGGGATAAAAGTTTGTATGAAAAATCGTCAACATATAAACAGATTGTTCATGTGCGATATAAATAACCGATATAACCGACATTCACGTGGGTGGAGTTGTGGGCAACAGTTAGTTTTCTATTTTCAAATCTATATTTTCTATTTTTTTTTTGCCCGTTATCCATCCTAGATACGAACGTCGATTGTCTGAAAATTTGTTATCCGTTTCCGGTTGTCACTTTATGGTTTCCATAATTTTGTTTTACATTTTATTAGAATTTATGTAGATATTATTTAAATAGACATACTACTAACATTGAATTCAATTAAACTGAAATCGAAAATATTACGAATAACATGGAACATATTTTCTAAAGTTATATTAAACTGTAGCGAATTTTATGACTAAGAAAAATGTACTTTATTGTCATATTCATAAAGAATAAACAGTTTTTCTTTTGCTGCAAGTACCTGCTTGCGTAGCAACAATGCCAAAATATTACCTAAAATAACACGTAACAAAATTTTAAATCGTTTTTTACCGTTTAAAGAGAATACTAGATACAAAATATAATCAGCTTTTTTTCTACAAATAAATATCTTTCATCCTTGCCAAACTGGATAAATGTTAAAGAAACTTATCTGTTGACTTTTTTTAGCTGAATAATCGGGCGCGAAAGCTTCGTCACAGAATGCGCGATTGTGATTGGTTTGAAATTTTGATAGTGCCAACGTAACGAACACCTAAAACATTTTGGCAATGTTGTCAGATTTATTACCAGTTGTGCTGGGCAAGTAAATATCGTCGCTTTATTAGGAGTATTTTATTTTTCTTTAATGGTTTTCAACACGGTAACGATGTTGTAATAGTTGGAAAGATACTCAAAAAAGTAATCTCTCAAGTGAAATATTGAAATGTAAGTATTAAGTTTTGGTTTCACTGTTTCATGAACTTTTTGGTAGAAGGTTGTGGTTCTGTAAAAGTAGCTGCACAATATTGCTAAAGTGCGATAATCTCGAAAGAAAAATGTATGTAACGTATTTTGTATTAATTAATTAATAAGTAATATTATTGTACTTTATTGTGTTCTTTTTTATATTTTGCAACAAAAACTTTTATCAGTGAGTATTTATGCATCATTAAACGCGAGTGCTGCGACGGAATGTTATTTGATTTGGCGATATTTTATTTTTAAATACATTGCAGGTCATCAACAATGAATTGTAAAAGATAACCGAGTCCCTGTAATGAACTCGCTCACGTTCTCGTGACCGAGAAATGGATAGACAGCAGTGTAATTCACTTCAAAACTTTGACGAGCCTAAAACGGAAATTTTGAAAAAAAGATTATTAAAATCAGCGAACACGTCAGTCAACACCAATCTAACGCAAAACAGTGCGCAACAGAATGTACTACTAAATACATTACGCGTGAGTTATTTTTTTATTGTTTATTTTTTTTAGTGAGATCTTGTTCTAAATTGATATCATTGACACACATTTGTCAAATTTCAGGCGCCAATATCGAGCAGCATGATCGTGTCCTCGATGCAGGCTTCACAGAGTTCCTTGCCTATCACTCACAATTTAGTTACCCATTCAATTGCTCCTGTTAAAATTCATGCAAATAACTCTCCTTATCCTTTGCAATTGTCCACTGTGCATGTACCCGTGCAGATACCGGGCTCAACATCCAATATCAATGTTCCTGTTCAGTTGTCAGGCCCTACAAGTAGTGTTCCATTGCAAATAACACCTGTTAGTCTTCCTCTCCAAGTGACTGCCACCACTAGCGTGCCAGTACAGCTACCTGCTGGTGATACTATCAATGTCCCTCTTCAAATCCCTGCAGGAAGTCAGAATATTCAGCTAACAGGACCAGGATTACCTTCTATGCCGGTTTTACAAAATCCAAATCAATCCCTACACAGTTCTATTATTCATGTTCATATGGGTTCAAATCCTAGAGCCACAAATATGGATGGATCAGACATGACAGTGTCTAGTTCATCTCAGTTACAAGTAACTGATAACTCTGGAGTTCAAGTTAAAGTAAACAATCCTATTCCCCAAGTCCAAGTTGCACAACACAATGTAATTCAAGTACAAAATGCCTCCAATCCGAACTCAATTCAGCTGAGAGCACCACCGAGGTCTGTGCCTCATGTGGTGTACATACAAACTCCGACAGGACTGAAGCCTGTCACAAGCACAGATGTCATCACACAAGCAAGTACAAGTGGAAACCCTCCCCAAATCATAGTAAGGAGACCAGTAAGTGAATCATCGCCATTAACAACATGCACCTCTAAGGCATTCACAGATATGTTGACTGATTTGATATACTTATTTATATTACTTTGTAGTGTTTTTTATGAATGGAAAACATTCTAAAGCTGAAGCAGTCTTGTTGTTAAACATTTGCTTTATGTGACTTTGAATTTTATTTAATTAATTTCATTTTTAATTACTGATATTAACATCTATTATGATCATATTTAAAAAATAAATAAACAAGATATGTAGGTATATTTTTATTCAAAGTAACTTAAAGTGATCACTAAAATATTTAAGGTGTCATGGTTACCCCATCTTTCTCTTACTTTACTTACTACCATTCAAAAAGGTGGTGGTTTTATCATGAAACATTATTGCATTATGATTAAGAATATAATGTATTGTCTTTATTCTTTGAAGATTACCTTTGTTTTGATTTCAGTCAAGGTTAAATTGACTGTGTCTTAGGTGGAATATTATTTGTAATAATAACATATTTTATTTATTTTTAACACAAATGTATCAAGATAAACAAATTTTTTTTAAAAGAATACTTAAATTGAGCTATTATAATAGTATATCAGATATAAAAATAGTGTTTGCTTACAAGATTCTGCCACAACACAATAGTAGTACAAATTAATCAAAGTTATTGAGACTTTATTCGCTATCAGATAATGAACACAGACTATAAATATAATATAGTATCTAAATCTGTTCCATATGTAAACAAATATTTGTTTGTTTATTACAGGTAACCAGTAATTCGAACATACACTTAATATCAAACGTGAGTGTCAATACTAAGCCCAACATTGCTCCGAAAAATATAGCACCTGCACAAAATAAGTCTTCCATCCTTGCTCCCGTCAATGCTAGTCAGCCAATAGTCATACAGAAACCGAAGGTTAATGACAAAATGATGGTGCCAGTTAGCATTGCACCCAACAACCAGAGCAAACAAGGCATTACATACCTTGGGTCCTTGAAGAAACCCGCTCCAAAGAATATGTCAGAAAATCAGTCCATATTAATATCAAATAATCAGTCCAATGTCAATGCTAACAATCAAAAGCTATTCATAACACCCATGAACATGCCTAAGATACAAAATACAAAGTTCATTCTTCCTGTCACATTACCCGCGACAATGGCATCTAAAGGTCCAATAATTAATCTACAAATTGCTAATGGACAAATACAAAACGATCCTCAGGGTAACATCACTGTCATGCGAGATACAGTACCCATGGAAACTCAAGATTTGCCACCATTGCAACCTCTAAAAATGTTGAATGGCAAAGATTTACCTCAAAGTCCAAAAAGTGAGAAGACTTTTGCATTCTCTATACCAGGGTCAAGAGCAGAACCAACTGGAGAACAAGGAGAGTATACACTTTCAATACCAGAAACAAATGCATCTATGAATGACGATATTTATACAGTCTCAATAGCTGATGAAGATGATAGCAGAGAAAAGTCATTCACTTTGGCAATACCAGAGAAGGGAAAGAGTTTGTTGAATAGGAATACCATAGATAGAAATGATATGGGTTATAGAAGTTCAATTGATAGAGGTGACATGGGACCTGTGACAATAGCCGCGCCCGCGATACTAAGGCGCTCAAACTCGGACAACAGTGAGAGAAAAACAGCTAATGCAAATTTGAAAAGGCGCATATCGTTGTGTGCAGAAAATTTATCAAATAAGAGTGTAAAATTATGCATGTCTTCAAGAACTGAGAAGTTAGAAAAACCAAGTGAGGCTGACATTAATGATGACCATCGCGTGCCGTCACTGTTCTGTGATGAAAAGCTAGACAAAGACTTAGAGGCTAAACACCTAGACTCTGATATGGAAGAGTACAAAGATCATAAAACAGATAAAACTTCTGAAAAGATGTCTCATGATATCTACTACACTAAAAATGATGAATACAGCAAAAAGGAAAACACGAAAATAGATGGTATATTGGAGGAAGATCCTCCAGGTTTAATATGGAACAATGGTCTCGCCAGACTACAAGGAAGCGACATACAATTCCAAACGAACGAATTTGGTCTTATAGATATAATTGATGGTAGTGATCAGGAAGATGGGAGGTACCATACACCTATAAAACAACGAAATGATAAGAATATCAGAGAGAAAAAGCCTAATTCACCTGAGGACTTGTATAGGTGTGAATGCTGCGGATGTCACGGCATGGCAGCGGAGTTTATCACGCCAAGTTTCTGCAGTGCAGCATGTCAAAATGAAGTCACAAAAGCCTTACAAAAGAAGAAAGATAAAGAGCGTGTCGAATTAGTCAAGAAAAAGAATAAAATGAAAAAATTGTTGATGAAGAAACAGCTGTCTGATTCAGACATTATTTTGTCTGAAGGGAAAGATGATAAGTTGGTGCTCAAGCACTACGAATCTATGCCTTCTGATAGTCAGTTGTCAGAAGCGACATTGATAAAGATGAGCGAGGACTTAATAGAGAATGAGAAGTATCCATGGATGTGTGGAAAGAATGGGTTTTCATGGATGAGATACTTGGATATCTGTAAAGCCAAAGCTGCTCCAGTTAAGTTGTTTAAGAACCCTTTTCCTTATACGAGGAATGGTTTTAAAGTAGGAATGAGGATGGAGGCGATAGACCCAGTGCATCCGTCATTGTTCTGTGTTGTTTCTGTGGCTGAAGTCCAGGGTTATAGGATGAGGTTGCACTTTGATGAGTACAGTGAGCTGTATGACTACTGGGTGAACGCTGACTGTGTGGACATCTTCCCTCCTGGCTGGTGCGAGAAGAACGGTCGCACATTAAGACCGCCAGGCACCATGAGTATGTCGAGTTTCTCGTGGCCTCTGTATTTGAAGCAGATGAGAGCTGTTGCCGCGCCTAGAAATCTTTTCCTGCATATAACTAGTGCGGTAAGTTTTTTTTTTTTATATTAGCCTACCAATGTGACACAATCCCTCCTGATGGTAAGCAGTCAGTGGAATCCAGAAGTGGTAACCACCATACGATAAATGTCATCGTCTTAAACTGCTGGTATGGTGGCCTACATTATGGCGGCTGGGAATGGGGTAGGGAAAGTTAATGAGGGAAGTGAGGAAAGGGGGAAATTAGGCCTCCGGCGCTCTCACTCATCGAACGAAACGCAGTAGTACTCTTGTATGTTATACATTGACTGCACCGTTGGTCTAGTGGTTAGTGTAACTGACTGCGACGCCGGGTGTCGTGGGTTCGATTCCCGTGGAAGGCAAATATTTGTGTGATGAACATTTGTATTTGTCTTTAGTCTGGGTGTTTCCTATGTATTCTAAGTATGTATTTACAAAAAAAAAAGTATGTATATGTATTATATTTCAGTTATCTAGTACCCATAACACAAGCTCTGCTTAGCTTGGGACTAGATGACGGTGTGTGATAGTGTCCACATATTATTATTATTATTATTATTATTACATTTTGTACTTACAACTACAAAATAGTAAAAATATTTATTTATACTTTAAGTTACAATATTAAATTTTACAATGTCATCATTATAAAATTCAGAAAACTTGTTGCAGTAGTTGTTACCAGATTATATCATTTAAGCCAATATACATCCACTGCTTAACATAGGCCTGTTGCCAGACTTAATAAATATAAATAAAATATTGCTTTACTGCAATTACCAATCTGTCTACCAAGTGCAGTGATTGCAAATCTTTTTGGAGAAGATCTATGTTTAATAATGACAGTCAGGATCGTGATGAATGTTCAACCGCGTCTTTGTTTTCTGCTCTGCTTCCTTAGCCAGTAGCGTGATGTTACATAGCCTATAACCTTCCTTAAGAACTGGGCTATTAAACGCAAAAATAATTATTCAAACCCAACTGGTAGTTCCAGAGATTAGCGCGTTAAAACAAACAAACAACAAGGTTGTATAGGCTATGTAACATCACGTTATTGGCAACGGGAGCTACGCTGTAACCAAAGATGTAACTTAACGCGGGTGAAACCGCGCCGCGGAAGCTAGTAGGTATGTATAATAATATATAATATCTAAATTGAATTTTTTTAATAGATTTTCAAACCAAACTGCTTCCGCATCGGCATGAAGTTAGAAGCGGAGGACCGTAAGAACGAGCTGGTGTGTGTGGCGACCATCGCCGATATCTTAGACAATAGGATGCTGATTAACTTCGACAGCTGGGACGAGATGTATGACTTCTGGGTGGACCCCACCTCGCCGTACATACACCCAGTGGGATGGGCCGAAGAGAATGGAGTGCCGCTGACGCCTCCAAATTGTAAGTCACTTATATACCAATTTACTTGATTAAATTAGTTTTTGTGTTTGTACTTTAGCCCTCGAGATTGCAGTAACTAGTTCTAAAAAGCTATCTGGAGTTAAATGAAAAGTTTTTAAAACACAATGAATTCAAAAAAGTCGCGGAAATGCGCACCACATACAGTGCTGTTTTCTATATTATTTTGTACGCTTTTTTCTACAAAGAGCTTAGTTAATAGTGTCCATGAAATCTACCATAAATCAGAATTATTTTATTCTCCTTTGGATGTTGTTTATAAGTTGAATTGACTCTAAACTAAACTCTAGCTAGATATCTGTAAACCGCGAAGATTTCTTGGCTAGACTAGAGGTTCTGTCAGGGAACTGGAATCTGGGATCTTTGGAGGCTTTGCAAAGAGTCATAGGATTGCCGAGAATATGTGGCCGATGTGTCTTCACTCCCTCGCATTCTAGGACTACGTGAGCGACGGTTTCGTCGTACTCTATGCATGCTCTGCACAGAGGACTGTCGTTATATCTAAAACATGTAGGTCTTTATTAATAATAATAATAATAATATTTATTTCAGGCATCCCATATATTTGTTAGTAACAATGTTCTTAGCCTATAGTGTTAGTAAAAGTACAATAAATAATTAACAATTCAGTTAGGTCTCGCGTGTAAACCTATCCAGTGTTCCAACAGTACAGAGTCCCATCGTGTGGCGCACGCAGTCAGGATGGAGCTGGGACTGCCGCGTACCCGCGCCAGCATTGATGCACAGCGCTTACGCATGATCGCGTGAAAACCGTCCACGCGAGCCTCCGCGAACATACCACTCGCGCTACAGTACCGCGGCAGTCCCATCAACACCCTGAACGCGTTATTATATTGGACACGCAGGGCATTAAGAGGGCAGTGGCTGTGATGGTGATTGGTGTATACATATTTGTACCTTGACGCCACTCCAAAATGCAAACTTTCTAGCTTAGAAAAATCTTTACTTAACATTAGAAACTGTAGAATAGTAGGGGTAGCAGCAGCAGCCCTAATGAGCTGGTACTTACAACATTTGGACATCGCGTCGTGAGTATTCTTACTGAAGTGTCACGCCCTTTACATGCTGAGTCGTAGCGGTAGTCGACCCGAGCTAAATGACGAAGTCAGTTGAACAAATATCAAATGCATATGATCAGTATCACTGTAGCGGCTGTTAAAATTGAATTACTGTAATATGGGTGCGTTTCCACCGACGCGAAGCTGGGCGGAGTGTAAAGGAGCGAACCGTGAATTGACCAATCACATTGCTCGAAATCTCAAGCCGTGTGGAGCTAAGCAGACTTTCATATAAAATATGTAAATACGCGGCCCCGAGCTCGACAGAAGCGATTCAAACGGACTGTGGTGCCGAGCGGAGGCACCACTATACGAAGTTCTATACGAAGCAGAGGGTAGCGTTGTGCAGCACAAGAGTAGTGTACACTTGAATGAATTTAATTGATCAAAACGCGGCTTAATCCAGCTTGGGTCGGCTTAGATCAGCTCCACTCCACCCTACTCCGCTACAATGGAAACACTTGCCACTTTTCACTGCTCTTTTCTTTTCCACTCCACCCAGCTCCGTGTCAATGGAAACGCACCCTTATGGGTGTCTTTACCATACCTATCGTTTTAATGTGATTGCGTGCGTGCGTTGCAAATTATATTGTATAAAAAAACTAGTAAGTTTTATTTCCACGTTCACCGTATGTCGTAATGTCGATGATGATAAACTTCGTACTTATTTTATTTGCTTTACTATATTTATATAATTTATAATTTAATTACGAACATAATTAATCTTTAATTACTTAAATTAACACATTTTCTTGGCGCGATACCTACAATAATATTAGACTTCCCCTATCTAAGTTAGCCCAGAAACGAATTAATAGGGACTTATATCCGGGGCCCTATTGTGACGTCATATGGCAACCTTACTTTGTCTCTATCCTTGTTTTAATGGTACGAAAGAAAAAGACAAAACACAAAGTAACATTAAACATAATACTGCTCTAAGAGATGGTGGTAGGCCTCTAGGCCTCCCTTTACTATGTTAATTTTATCATCATTTAGTTTATTTTCAAGATTTATTTTTTGCTGCGAAACCTATATAATTAAACCTAACAAATATAAAATATGAGAAAATACAAACTTATAACAAAATTATAATACATAGGTATTTTAATTATAATTAGAAATCAGAATTAATTAAAATAATGTTGTTGTTATTGTTTAAAAACAAGGATAACCGGTAAATGTTACGTTATCTTCGCACGGCGTTTAATGTTTTAGTCATATAACAAACTTCGTCAGTGCAACACCGATTGTTCGTAAAACAATATAATAAAACAAATAATATTATCGTTCTAACCTTCAAAAGAACTTGCTAGCAAATATCGAGAATTATAAACGACTTTTCGACGATTAATTATACATACTTACAGCTTAATTCCATTCGAGTGTTAATTTACTTTTAATTCATAATAAAAATAACCTATAAAACGAGTGTTGACATAAAAAATAACTTGAAAATTGTTAAGTTTGTTATTTGTGTTAAATGTTATTGAAGTTTCACTAATGCTGTGGCTTTATACAGTTCTTATCAAATCGTAATCGGTTTGTTAATTGTTCTGTAGTGCAATTAGCTAGCCCGAATTCCTATGATAAAATATTTTGTTTGGTAAGTAAATAGTATTTTGATCGTTTGTAACACGTATGTGATAATATGCCCTATGCCCTTGAAAATAGGTGTTATATTTAATTTATATTGAGTGTTCTGTTTGGGTCTTGCTTGATTGAGCCAATGATGCATGAATGGTATGGAATGTGTAACAGGATTGTTGTTGTTTTGCATCTGTATATGAATGTGGACGTGTTTGGTAATTCGTGTATTACTTCGTTTATAAGTATTTAAGAGTAGTTTTTATGTTTACTTCATGCCGATCGAAGGCCTTGCTTGCGTTCTACCAATAAAATAGCATTTTAATCTTCTAATTTACAATTCATTTAATTAAATAGTATAGTTTTAAATTGGTGAAAGGGCAAACACGCTTTTTTGTGGCTTTGGTATAATATTATAGCGAAAGTGTGAGATTCGGTATAGTCCTATAGTTCAGAAAGTAAATGCAGAAACATAAATTATAATAAACAACAAAAATTATAAAAAACAAAATAATTAAATAAAATGAAATAAATAATTTAATAAGTATAATTTTCTTGGTTGTTTTCCTATTCTTTAACAAAAGAATGTCAATAACTTATTTTAACATCAAATATATTACAATCATAGGACGACCACACTAAAAAAATTTATTGATACTAATTTTGTTCACTATTTAATTAATTAAATTCTTATCGATTGTTCGCGCGACTCTATTACATACACACGTACTAGCTACCTAGGCACGTATAATTAAGGTCATAACTAATATTTATTACTTAACAGTCGTAAATAGCATACAAAATGGCTGCATATTTAGATCATTTGATAGTTTCTATAACACACACAAATAAAAAGTATTTAGGAATTTTTAACCGCATTCCAAAACCCATATCCCAAAGCTATAACATTATGTCTGCTTTGGGTCTAAATAACGTGGTGGAGTTGTCGTGTCATTATTATATATTCAATCATACCAAGTATAACTATGATAATTTGACATAAAGTCTACCGGTCGACCTTAAAAACAGTAAAGGTACGTTAGAGTGTGAACCTTACAAAGACATCGGGTCGTGGACCTCAATTGATTGTGAGAATATGTTGCTTAGTTATTGTATTCAAATTGGTATACAACGATATGCGAGAACTATCTACTTATTCATATATGACCCCACATTGAAGCAAGCAAGTAAGCTGCCAGTAAGGTTAAGATTTATAACCAGCATCCTTAATGCCAATCGTGGCCAATTCACGGGCCGCTCCTGTCCATTCCGCTTCGTTCTGCGTCAATGGAAACGAACGCACCCTGAGAAGTGCTTTATCACGCTCTACCTAAAAAAGGAATTTGAGATCAAAATGAGACTTAAAACATGCGCTGATGACGAGTTCTGATGATGAGTTCGAGGTTCTTGGGTGAACTCAAACTCAAAGCATTTATTTCATTTTGATCATAAAGCATGATGCTTATGAAAAGTCAACATTACATGAAGTCAGTTAATTAACCTACAACCAGTTCGCTTACGAGGTAGTGCTGTGAGAAAAACTAGCAAGAAGCTCACTCCACTCTTTTCAATCGCCAGATAATTATAGTTTTTTATATGAGTTAACAATTTTAACACATCAACGCAACCAAAGAACCATACAAAGTAATTATTACAAATCAACCAATTAATTTAATTACCAAGATTAAAAAAAAGAAAATAGAGGATTTCAATTATTTAGTTTCATCTAGTATAGTAATTTGACTACGTATTTTAATTAAAAAAGTAAATGCATCTCCCGGTCATATTGAACGACAAGGTAATACCGGATTAAGTATTAAATGTATGCCATGCCAAGATTGACTAGTCATCCCAGGTAGTACCCGTTCACGAGCATGACACACAGACCAGCCATCGGGTGTACGGGTACTGCCTCTTAATGACGCGTACAGACTTATGAGATGCAACATGCAATGTAACATGGATTAAGCACTTCACAAGTGTGGACACAGAGTGCACTCGTTTGCGCGCAGTTCGTGCACGTTCCGTCGTACAGACACACAATGGCACTCCGCGCACATTGCGCGCCCCTTTGTGTTCGGCGAAAAAACCGACAAATTGCGGAGCATGAGTTGAAATGCTCTGTTCGTGTGCGCAAGGCGTCTACACTATGGAAATTCTTTCATTTCGTGTTACATTGCATGTTGCATTTAGTAAGTCTACGTGGCATAAGAGTGTGACCTATACTGTTTGATCTAGTTGGCTCTTTTCAACAATGGTGCTTAACGAATAGGTGGTAACCACCATTGGATCCTGGAAGCATCATGCGCATAATTGACTATGCTCTTGACGTATTATCTATGGCTTAAGCCATGTTCAAAAGAAATGAACGTAGCGCTAGAACTGCTACCGATCAGTGGGAATAGGTACTACTCAAGTTGTGTTGTGGTTATTTTTTATTTTTTCTTTTCTTCTGTAAGAGTGCTAGTCAGAAATTGCTAAAAGGGAAGATAATGTATCTTAGATGAGAGGTTTGCTACATACATTCGTGTTTTTTTTATTTTGTCAAAACAATATCAACCTTATTGGTACATACATAGAGTTGATTTTATTTCCTTTCAATCCGTCTTAACATTGACACATTTTGTTCCAGTCTACAAAGACCCGGACACATTTTCGTGGGAGAGCTACCTCGCTGAGACGGGCGCTTCTGCGGCGCCCCCGCGCGCTTTCAAGACGCGTCTACCACAGGGATATAAGCCGGGGATGAAACTTGAAGTCGTTGATAAGAGGGTGAGCCTATTGTTTGTATATTAAGTAGGTCTGACGAGCAAACCGATACATGAGAATGATTGAGTTGAGGTCCAATATTACAACCCTTAAGTTTTTAATGCATATTCAACTTGTAATTGAAACGGCTTTGGTAGTTGTTAATAGACCATTTTTTGTGAATTCTATGTCACTACTTTGAAGAAATAAACAATATAAGATTTTTACATAGGTGCCATTCTTAATCCGCGTGGCAACAATAAGCGCGGTGAAGGGCCACCTCGTGCGTGTGACGTACGACGGCTGGCCCGACGAGTTGTCGTGCTGGTTCGACGACGATTCGCCCGACCTGCACCCCGTGGGCTGGTGCCTTAAGACTGGACACCCTCTGGAGCCGCCCCTTAGTGAGTATATTATATGAATTAAAATAGAAGGTGTTACTTTATCTCATAAAATATGAGAATAAGGCTAACCTTACATTAAGCGTGCGCGTCCGTTGAGTGCGTGCGCGACGCGTCAACGACGAACGCGCACGTCGAATATGGAGTCAGGTTTATAGGCTGGTATTATTATAATGTACTTATATAATGTGTCGTGTGGTAGCGGCGGAGGAGCTGCGCGCGCCGGGCGCGTGCGGCGCGGGCGGGTGCCGCGGGCTGGGGTCGGCGCGCGGCGGCTCGCACAAGCAGCACGCCAGCGCCGCCGCGTGCCCGTACCGCGCCGCGCCCGCGCGCGCGCCCGACCGCCTCGCGCCGCTGCACGCCGACTCCGAGCACGCGCTGCCCAGGGAGCGCAGGTAACATTACAACTTTCAGTCTTCACTTTTTTTCAGCTCATCACTGGTTTCCACTCTCCCCGCCCCCGCATCTTAGCTCACTAGCTCCCAAGTTCCATTCGCTATCTTAGTTCATCACTGGCTCCTATCTCCCATCGCCCGCTCCTTGCTACTTAGTCATCACTGGTTGCCATCCCCGCTCACTACCTTAGCTCATCACTACAGCTACACCTTTTCCTCCCCCAAACTCAAACCTGGATCCGCCACTGTCAGAGACTGTAGAATGTATCACCAACTTCCTGACGCTTTTATTCTTTGATATAATAATTCTTCTCTTCTTCTGCTTCTTTTCGCGGGCTCGTTTTCCGCATGTGGTCCCTTCGTAGTTGGGCCTTTTTGCGTGATGGTGTTTATGGTGATGATTGATTGGATTGATTACGTGATGGTTTAAGTACCCACTGCCCTACTGCAACCATCCAAGCTCTTTCCAGAAAGCGGCCAGTTTGCCGGGTCTGCTGCAGGCCTCTCGGAGTGTGCTTGGTGTTCCCAGGTGTTGTGCCCGTTGCTCCACGACCTCGCTGCAGTTCATGACTACGTGGGCCGGTGTTTCTTCAGCCCTCATGCACGCTCGGCATAGTGGGCTGTCCGTTTTACCTATAACATGCAAATGTTTGTTAAGATTACTGTGCCCTGCAGTAGCGAATAGTCACTTTTCCGAGGAGGGAAGCCGGTGAGACTAAAATATTTTGAAATTCGGAAGGCTAGTTAGTCTTTGAGTAGACACGCAAGCAGTGATAGGTATAAGGAGGTCAGGACATATTTTAAAAGGGAAGCCGGCAGGAATCGTGTTATATGGACGCTTCGCCACTGGTGCCCTGTTATGGTCCCTACTACATACCGTAGGTCCGCCCTGTTTAAGCGCAGCAGTTTTTTAGAGAGTCGTCCGTCTAGAGATGGCATTGCCTCTCTCGATTGACGACATTCCGTCGTCTTCGCCCACAGTTCGGCGTGTAGTTTTCTTGTTCTATGTCGCAGCCAGTACCTTTGCTGATTTGCCGATATTGGTATAACGGGTTCCACCCTGTAGGTCTCTGTTTCGGATCCCCTTCTGGCCAGTTCGTCGGCCGCGTCGTTGCCTAGGGATCCGCTGTGTCCTTTGATCCATTGGAGTGTAATCGCGTTTGACTCACATATACCCTCCAATTTCCTGTGGCATTCTAGGACTAGTCCTGATTTTACTGTGTTGCTGCGTAGAGCGTGCAGTACTGCAGTGCTGTCCGTTAGGATACGAATGCCTTGGTTCTCTATTTTTCTTGCAGCCACCGCGTCTGCGGCCTGTATTATACCGACGCATTCTGCCTGGAAAATTGTGTTGTGCATGCCCAGTGCTGTTGATATATTAATATTTAAGTCAGCGGAGTAGGTGCCGGCACCTGTCCCTGTCCATTTTGGATCCGTCTGTGTATATCCTCACTTCCTTTGTACCGGATGTATCTGTTCTCTTTTCCTTGAGTTCTATCCTGTATCGTTTATCGAAAACGTACTGTTTTGGTATGATGTCGCAAGGGGCCATTAGGAGTGGTTGGTCGTTTTTGGCCTCTTCCACCGCGACACCCTCGTATCGTGTTGCTGTAGTGGCTGCCTCTTGCTGTATGTGTTGATATAATAATTATGTACACTGTAGTTTTGTATTGTTAGTCGAAATTTTAACTAATTATATGCTTGTTAAAGTTCATATTTGCCCGAATTTCCCTCGGCACGACTGCAATCAAATCATGTAAGTATAAGTAATGACAATTATTATAGAAGTATGTTTTATTTTTTCAGAGTGCTTAGTAAACAGCCAAAGCCAAATTCTGTGCACGCAAGTACACCAACAAGTGATACTGTGAAAGAAAGGTGAGATAATACTTAACTATATTAAAAATAGTATACTCATATCATAGTTTATTCTCAAGATCATTAAAATTTAATTATTATAATAACAGTAATAATGTTGATTTTCTTTGTTTTTAGACCACAACGAGGCAGACCACCAAAGCATAAGAAAGTAGAAGAAGTTGTCAAAAATGAACCAATATGTCTAACTGTACCACGTCATGTAAGTTTTATGTTTGTTTATAATATTTATTACTAGCTTTCCGCGTCTTTGGTTACTGCTCTGCTCCCGTCGCGATAGCGTGACGTTACTTATCCTATGACCTTTCTCAAGAACTGGGCTACTATACACAGAAAGAATTCAAATCTGACTAGTAGTTCCAGAGCGCGTTCAAACAAACAAACAAACACTTCCGCTTTATATAATAGTATAGAGAGATTATCACTGAGTAACTTAAGCTATATTTTATCCTCGTACGCCCACGGGAACGTGAACCACGCGGGTGAAACCGCGTGACGTCCGCTATTATTATAAAGTACTAAATGTTGTGCAGTAATTTAATTTGATAAGACACTCGCCTTTTATTAAGAGTTTGCAAGAGGTTGTAGTGCCATCAAATTTTGCTAAATATTATTTGTTAGTTTTGAAATAGATGTGCACTACTATTATTGCACTAGTTTTAAATATACCTTTATTCACAGATATCAGACGACGAATCATTATCAAGTGGTGGGGGTAAGCGTGCGTCCCAGACACAATCAATATGTTCCCGCTCTATACGAACGTATTCACGCGCCGGACCATCTTCAGTAAGCGCGAGTTTGTTCGGCCTGTCGAATGGCTCCAGGAGTGAGCAGCTAGCGAAGCATTTAGCCGCACTCGCGTTGCCGCAAGATCCTACTATTTGGACAGAGGTATGTCTTAGCCGTAATACCCATAGATACCGCTTTATTATTTATCAATTTGTTCGGAGTTCAGTGCATAATAATACGAGGCAGACGGTTGCGCTGAATGTAAAAGTTCCGCTGTAATTGGCTATTTTAATTTCAAAATTCGAATGCATTTAAATGCACCAATCATAGTGTCCATAGTAAGTTGTCATGCTAGCGTATGCCAGTATGAGTTGTGCATATCTGTCGTTGGTCTTAGCCCATTAATACAAAATACAAAACCATTAAATAAAAAATTATTTAATTCTAATCTCTCACACAAGTACATTTCAATATTATTATCATCAAATACAAGTCCATAAAATACAGAAGCGAATGTGTTTCTGTGTAGAGATCGTTAGGTCGTTGTTTCTGTCGATATATTTTGTTGACATGACGTTTTGTGTTGCCAGGGCGACGTGAGTGCGCTGGTGTCGCGCGTGGCGGGCGCTCGCGCGGGCGCTGCAGTGGCCTCGGCGCGGCTGTCGGGCGCCGAGCTGGTGATGGCGTCGCGCGACGAGCTCGTGCATTGCGTGCGACTGCGCCTGGGGCCCGCTGTTAAGGTCTACAGTGCTGTGAGGCACTTGCGAGCGGCGTACTCCTGATATGCGGACTATAGCGATGAGCATGACTGCTAGTCGTCGCGAGCCAGTGACTATAACACCTGAAAGTGCTAGTACTAGTGCTACCAATGAAGAAAGAGCCCGTAGTTGACTTCAGTGTTCCTGTGTCATTTTTCGCGCCATTGGAAAGTGCCCGTTTTAGGTATTTTCTTTACGCCTAACTCGCGAGTGCTTTGGACAATTTGTACATATGTGTATTGTAGACTGTTAGTCGTCAAGAGCCATACCTTGAACCTTTGAAAGTGCAAGTAAACTTGTGCAAGTGCTACTAGAAAGTGCCAGTTTTCTGTGTTTTTAGAGCCAACTTCGAAGTGTACATACTTGTAGTGTCAACTATTGTTGTGAAAAGTTTGTGCATAGAATGTAACTAATATTTATCAGTTGAAAAGTTAAGTGAAGTATAATAGCCAAATGATTTACTCTATTGCCATTATCTGATGAGTTTTTAAAGAAAAATGAGTGAAGTGGGCCATTTAATTTATGAAACACTAAAAAAATTGGATATTATGACTTATTAGTTGAACGCCGCGCTAATGTTACTCAATTCCTGATGAATTTTATTTTGACAAAAATGTGTAAAAACTATCAAAATTATGATCTTATTTTTGTTAGAAAAACGACACATTATCAAAAATTGTATTGGCCAAATTAGGTTATAAATTCTTATGTGAGTGTGAATATATTTTTATATATTGATGAGTCTGTTGCTATCATATTATTTAGTTATAATCTTCAACTACACTTGACACCATAAATGGGACAATATTTGAATCTAGCAATACAATAAGCACAAATGCACTAAATTATAAATCATGCTTTAAATACGACGGTTGTGACTGTATGCAATCTTTGTGTCGTGACTATTTGTAGAGAATCATAAGAAAAATTAAAATGTAATGCCAATGTCTAGAAAATTATGTAATATTTTTATTGATTAGTGAGAAACGAGTTATTTGCATAATCAATAAAATATTGGATCGTAAATTATTGCAAATTGATTTGTATACACAGAATGTAAAAAACTTTGAAATCATTCAAAGTCTCCATTTTTACAACTTTGAATTAGAGAACAAATGAATCCATAGATATCGCCACACTTGGGCTACCAGAACAGTTGGATCCATGTTTAGAAATGACAAACAATTGGAGTACCAACTAAAACCTCTTTTTTTATTTACAAAAAATTTATAATACCAAGCAACAATAAATTATCCTTGAACAGATAATTAATTATTAATATGTATTTAAATTTGATGGGGTGTCTGTGTCCAGGCTATGAAATCCAAAAATCATGTATAAAATTAAGATAAACAAATCTTAAATTTTATGTAATGCGGATAGTTGAATGTTACTCATTACACTAACTATTAAACCACAATCAAGCTACCTTATATACTAGCAATTTATTTTAATCAGAGTAGATTTTCTAAAGATTTGCCATCAATAAGCACTACTATTTGTTTATTAACCGCATTAAACTTGATATAATTAAGATAAATTGTAGCGTGCCTACAACTGAAGCACCTAAATGTTTATGCACTGTATAAGTTTATTATTTACTATGATTGTATGTCTTCTGAAGAAAGTAGTGATGGTCTGAAACTTGCTAAGTTAACCCTGCACATATGTGGCAAGTACTGCTGTTGTAAATATTCATGTACATAGTCAAGTCTTGTGCAATCTAGGTTAGAACAAATATATTGATCACTTTACTTTTGAAATAGCTCAATTATTTCAATGTTAGTCAAATTATTTCATCGGTTGAGTGATAAATCTGTATTGTGTAATTTATAAAATTTTCTTTAGTTTAGTTTTATCCATCTTTTTAGTTTATGTCAATAAGGATGAAATATTATTTTGTGATTATTCATGTCTTACATTTATATGGTTAAAAATGAATGATGATTTAGTAACAATGATATTATGGAATCTTAAATTTTGTGTGAAAAATCCACCTTTGGATTAATTTACAAATATATTAGCTACTAACATTTTAAAATGAATACTGGGAATGTCTTGCACTTATTTAAAAACCAGTACATTTTAAACTACTGTTGTGAGAAACTATTTGTTAGTTTTTACTAGATTTTTACTGTTTTAAGCACGATTTTCACACTTGGAAACACGCCTACAAACTAAGGTGACCTTGCTTGGTTGCAGACTGTGTAGACGGCTGTTGTAAAACGAATTACAATATGATCTTGGTTTTTGAGTGTGTGTTTGCAACCAAAGTGGGCGGGGTTAAAGCAAGGTCACCTTGGTTTGGGGGCGTGTTTCCAACTGTGAAGATCGTGCTAGTATCACGAAATTTAGTAATATAAAAGATTGTTACTTATTTTGTGAATTCTGTAAATAGAACTGTTTGTATTAGGCTGCTGAAGTGTAGTGGCCGTGTACGATGTAAGTTTTTACACGAGAACTAGTTAGTACTATAACTGCCATTTCGATTGGCACCAAATATTTTATTGTTACTCTGTAATTTAAAAAGTTTTGAAACTGAAATCTGTTCTTTTATTTTGTCGTAACAACTTTCTGTGATGTACTATACTATTACTACTATTATTTTATAAAAAAACGTCGCCAAATTGCTAGCTAGCACAAAAAATATGCTTGTCTCGAGTGGCGTCGCAATAAACAATTTTGACTGTTTCCTGTTGCTATTCCACTGTGCTCAAAAAAGGCATGAGCATTGATCGCCACATTAGGAGTCATGTATTACTTCACCGATCGTCGTGAGCGTCAAGATGGCGGAAGCAAGTCCCCAATTTAAAATTTACATCAAATGGCGGTATGGCTCATCTTCGCACAGCCACCGTCGCGAACTGAAATTGTAATAACATAACGAATTAGTCGGTAATTAGTCGAGATTGGTCGCTAAATACTAGAGTTAGTAGGTCCAGCATTTAAAAATTATAGTATGGTTCATCCATCCATCCGCCATCACGAACTGAAAATCTAATTGCATTACGAATTAGTCGCAAAATGTCAGATTTAGGCGGTTCACTGTTTAAAATACAGAGAACCGTAGAATCCTAAAATTTTGTGTGTAGTGTCGACTAATTAACGACTAATTCTAGGTATAATCAGATTTTCGCTAGATGCTATGGTTTTCGTGATATGAGGTGGCTGCACAGACGGTGGCTGTGCCAAACTGAGCGCTCAACTCAGGTTGGCACAGCCACCTCGTATACCCCTTTTTCGAATCGAAGATTTTAAAACAATAGTACTTAGTGCAATTAAAGGTTCCAAGATATCTCTTCCCGTGAGTCGTAAGCTTAAGGTGGTTCCGACGAAATTTCGACGAAATCCGCTACTTTCATCTCGATAATTGAGTAGATTCTAATGCTATTTATTCTTTTTTTTTTTGCCAACAATATACTTTGATTCATGAACTTTAGAATAGTAGAAGAATTATTTACAATAATTGATTATATAACTTATACCAACGATATTAAAACAACGTGATTTCACTTATTTTGAAATATTACTTTGTAATTACTATAGTTATAAATATAAAAGTTATATTGAATCAACCGGAATAAACCAAATGTCAACTCTGTAGGTTTATTTCATTTATTAGGATAATGTTTCAATAGTTATTGATAATTTGGCTGAAGCAGCGTCGCAGGGGCTCTGCGCGGGCGACGGGAGGCAGAACGGCAGAGCGGCGCAAGCCCTTCTGACGGACGGACGTATGCGGTTTTTTTAAAAATTATTTACGTAATTCAATAATTGCAAATAAATAATATCAAAAAAAATATTGTGTGGATAGATTTAGTGTTGCAAATAAATTAGATTAGTTATTTAGATTTTTTTAGTGTATTAAATACGTAGGTATTTACCTACATTTATTATTATTTTTCATCAAAATGACTAAAATTTCACGACTGAAACAAATACAAATGCAAAGGATTCAATAATAGAATATCCTGTAAGTAGGTATATACCTACCTTCATATTTTTAGTAAAATACCTTCTTTGAGATACTTACCTAGGATATCCTTTAATTATGTTTAGTTCCACGTAAACTAGGTAGCAGGTGGTGAGCCTATTGTCGCTCGTGATAAGATCAAGGCAACACCAGGCCTCAAGAATCAGTAAATTCCTGCTGTTATATACCCTAGGGGTATGAATATGAGCTTGCTACAATATTGTCTATGTCTACTATCATTTCGAACTAGGTGTGTGGTAGGTGGGCACATGAGTAAAATATCTAACTTGGATATTTACTCATGTGGCAAGGGCGCTTTCCGATTCCGACCGACGCGACGCGACGACGACGACGCCGGCGTAGGTACGAGGTGCTTCGGTCGGAACACGAACGTCGGCGTCGGTCGTACAACTAGCATAGAACTCAAATTACAATGATTATACGTGACATGCGTCGGTTTGCGACCTAGTTAGGTACCTACACAAAACAACCATACACGCTGCTGTTAGCTACCTAACTATCTACGTTATCTTGTACGAGCATAAATACCTATACATTCTATATATACATACGGTGTGTACTTGAATATTCTATCGGTAAGTAATACCGATAAAATATTCAAGTATTTACCTCGTTAGATTTTTTTTCATGAGCTGATAAAATCAGTGATAAGATACTAGGCTAAAGTAAATACCTACCCTTCTACTTTCAATGCATCTTATTTTGATTTATTTATTTGATTGCAAGAAAGGAAGAAAAAAGGCTTTACAAAACGTCTTAGTCTCTAACCAAACTAAAATATTTGAAGACTGTGAAATTATCACAATTAGGTAAATTAAAAATCCTACTCTCTGTTCCTTTATTATCGTACTATATGAATTTTTAATCCTAAAATTAAATAATATATTGTTGAGTGCCTACTGGACATAACAAAACTAATACCGTATTTTTCGAGTAATAGATGTATGTAGAAAGTAATAGACCCGGCACGGTGGCACAGTATAAAGAATTCTACTCTTTTTTTGTAAAGTCTTTACCTAACTAGGTAAAGGCAAAAGAATTATGGTTTAGCACTCTATGTATGTATGTATGTATGTATCTTTATTATATTATATTATAAGTGTATGTACTGTAAAACTACCCCGTGACGTCGTCCGCATGGATCCGTTACTTAGCGATAATATTACATTAGTTCTACTTTACCGATTTTGCATTATATTATACATTTACAATACTACAATATGTACGTACATACAAATATATGTATGTACACATATATTTGTATGTACATATTGAAGTAATCTATACTTATAATGAATCTCTAGCGAGGTAATTTTCACGGTACATCCAAATCACTCAAACAGTGGGTACAATGCGTCTACTTTGGCAATTGTTCGTGTTACTTATTTTGCTAAGGGTACATGATATTGTGTACCTTACGTACGGGCACTTACTAGAAGATAATCAACATTTATTTATTTATTGAAAAAGTATTTACAATATCATTACAGATAAAAACCCAATACGATATCATAAAAAACCTAAAATTAAAAACACTAATTACTAAATAAATATATCTAGTTATCCAATACTATACATTTTTGTGCAACATCCTTGAATTTTGATAGGGTACATTGAAAAATATCAATTTCTATAGAAATAATGATATACACATAGGAATGATGACGCTTTGTTTAAAGCATGTGTAACTGAAAATCCTTATCAGCTCCGTCATTTGAATTCAGTTTTGCTGGTGAATGGTGCTGTTTCAAATTCAGTGCAGTGGTGGCCATACAGAGTAAAGATACTGTGGGAGAAAAAGGAAATAAAGAGGACCGAGGAGGTAACTATGCCTTCGGACCACTGACTTTCAGACAAAACTTACACTTTACGTCGTTATGTACATCTCCAGCCAAACCGTCCCGCTTATTCTAAAAGATCTACTTCCGTAAAATTTTTGCTAGCTATACAATATACAGAACGATTTACTGAAGTTATATTTGTGATATCCAGATGAACCGAAAATAAATAAGGAAAATGAAAATATCTTAATTCATATAGGTTAATTAAATTAACACTTATGAACGTCAAAGTTTACAAAATGTCAGCAAATTAACCTACAACCAGTTCGCTGACAAAGTAGAGCCATGAGAAGAACTGGCAAGAAACTCAGGCCACTCATTTTAATCGCCAGGTTATTACAATTTTTGTAAGTTACAGTTTCAAGTAGCATGCAAAGTGACACAGGCAATACACTTAACTCTATAGGTAATTAAATACTTACAGCTTTCTATGTTGCAAAGAAAAAATTAAAAGTAAAATGCGTGCTTTACAGGCTGCCTCAATTTGCATATTGCTACAAAAGTACGAAAAGTCAGGGAGAAGTCAAGGGGAGTCAAGGGAAAGCCAGGGAGAAGCGAGGGAGAAGTGAAGAGAAAGTGAGGGGAATGTGAGAGGAAAGTGAGAGGAAAGTGAGAGGAAAGTGAGGAAAGTGACGGGGAAGTTAGGGGAAGTGAGGGAGAAGTGATGTGGAAGTGCGGGAGAAGTGAGGGGGAAGTTAGGGGAAGTTAGAAGTGAGGGGAAGTGAGTGGAAGTGAGGGGAAGTGAGTGGAAGTGAGGGGAAAGTGAGGGGGAAGTGAGGAGGAAGTGAGGAGTGAGGGAAAAGTGAGGAGTAAATGAGGAGGAAGTGAGAGGAAAGTGAAAGGGAAGTAAGGGAGATGGGAGAGGAATGGAGGGGGAAGGGGGGACAAGGCAGGAGCTCTCGAATGCAGGGAAAGGGATAAGAAGTGATAAGAAGGGAGAAGAAAATGAGGGGAACGAAGGAGAAGAAATGGGGAAGTGCTAGAGAAGAGAGGAGAAAGCGAGGAGGCAAGGTAGAGAGAAGTGGAGGAAAGAGCAAGAGATGCTCGAGGAGAGGCAAGGGATGCTGAAGGAGGTGAAGAGGAGAAGAGGGAGGTGAGGAGAGAAGCGGAAACTGTGGAGAGTGGAGAAAAAGGGCGATAGGGAATGAGGGGAAGGGAAAAGTTATTGTAGTGAATATTTGCCTTTGTGTATTGTATTTTTTTTTTACGAGGGATATCTTTAGGTAGGTGAAAGAGGGTTTGTATGAATGGGAGATTAAAAATACTATGGAAAACAGTATTTAAACAATATAAAAATGTCTATTGGAAAAATCAATATTCACGCGAGCGAAGCCGCGGGCAAAAGCTATCTATATACATAAAAGCAAAAGGTCACTCACTCACTCATCACGAAATCTCAGAAACAACAAGTGCTAGGAATCTCAAACTTTGCATGATCGTTCCTATTAGGATATAGGTGCTCACTTAGACGGGATTTTGCAAAATCCATCCTCTATGGGTGTATAAAGGGGTGACAAAGTTTGTATGAAACTTCTATAGTTTTTATAGTAGGATTACCAAATTACTAGAAAATACTCTTTTTTTAATATTCAGAAACTACCCTTATTAAGTGAGCAAATAAGAGTCGAAGTTTGTGTGAAAGTGGTTCATCAGTTTTAGCGGTAGCGGGTTTAAATGAGATTCGCCATAGAGATGGATAATACTGATATTTATTACTGATACAATGTACGGTTGCCGTAAAATCTGGCACCCATCTGAATTTTCACGCGAACGAAGTCGCGGGCAACAGCTAGTCTATAATATGTATGTATTTACAAAAAAAAAAGTATATAAGTAGTATATCAGTTGTTTAGTACCCATAACACAAGCAAATATAATTGCTTAATTTGGGGCTAAGATGGCTCTTTGTGAATGTGGTAGACTATTATTATTATATTATAGTTATAAGGTGCATTTTATGCTTTTTGTTTAATTATCTCAATATTGGCATATGTGTGGATTGGTTCCTTTTTGCATAAGTAGGTCCAATTGTTTTTTTATGCTTATTAGTTTAGAGTGTAAGTTAAACTTACTTGTGATTTTTATTATTAGTATCTACATTTGTTTTTATTATAAAGTGGTTTGTAAGTCAATTTAAATTTTATAAAAACCATGTTTTAAATTTATAATAATTGATGCGATACCTATAATCTTGTTTTAAGGGAAGTTTTGTGTTAGTTGTAAGTTTAAAAAATGAGTGTATTTTAATAACTTTTAACTTCAGTTTGATCGATAATGATCTAATACTTTATAATTCTGTTGCGTTAAAATGCCGTTAAACTATAAGGTTTTAAGTTTAACCGCGTTTAAGCGTAACAATGAATCAAGTTTTGTACTCTTATTTAAACACATTTATAGACTACCAGACTTAAAAGCAGTGAACGGACGTTAACCACGTTTAACATGAGGTAGTTCCACAAGTATTAATGATAAGCTAAATTGACATTATGTGCTATACCGACATTTTAGTTACAATTAAGTTCTTTTGTTTTTTAGGTTTTTAACAAACAATATTTTTTATGAAATAGAGACACTAAAATGCCGTTACGCTAAGCGTAGTGGCATTTTAGCCGCTGATCTATTAGATTTTTGTAACACCAATGGTATACTAAATCGCAAAAAAACGTTTTATTATAAAATTTAATTATATTTACAAACTGACAGGAGAATAAATTGAAAGTATTTCATTTGATCTATATCTTGGTACCTTTAAATCTCAAATAATTGTTGTCATTTGTAAGTGACAACGGTTTCAATTTTTGCCGCGTTTTTTGAGTGTTTACTCAAAACTCGACTTTGGCAGTTAACGGCATTTTAGTTATACCACGGTAGAGCTGGATTTTGAGTTTATTGGTTTAACCCACAGTAGTTATTTTTATTTCTACTACATATTTAACAAACGTCATGATTCTAAACACTCATCTTTGCTTTCGCTACTATATAAATAATAAATATATAAATAATATATACTAAAAAATATACATACTTACTAAACGAAATAATAAAAGATACTAAAAAAATAATTCATTATTTTCGCGTCTATCAGATTTTAGCTCTGCGGTTTCAGACAAGTAAGGTCATTGTCTTATAGTTGTGCTACTGCTACTTGACGCTAGAGGGCGGACTCGCACGCAATGTTTTTTTCGGGTGAGGCGCGGGGTGGTGAGGAAGCGAAACGCTCAAGGTCATATGTGACGGAACGCCCTTAAAGTAATAGAATATTAATTTCTTAGGTCATATGGTCATAATGGCTCAACTAATGGAATACGTTAAAGGTCAGCAATATTACCTGCAATTTGAATATAATTTGATAGACTCTAATTTTTAATATTAAATTTGTTTATTATTCCAACTTATGTTAAGTATATATTCTAAATTAGGCTCATCAGATTTTGAAGGCGAGTTACCAGTTCAATGAGAAAGCAGAGATCTATCTACAAAGAGTAAAGCTATAGCTTTTTAATAAACGATCTGTTTCAATCACAGAACAACTTGTTCTGTGGTTTCAATCTAATGCAGTGTCAGAGTCCTTGTTCTGAGAGTGTCAGAATTTTTTACTTTGGAAAAAGTCTACGAATAAGAGTAAAATAATCAAGACCTACAAATAAAATTATTATATATTAATATTTAATTATATTATTATTTTTTATTAATTATTATATAATAAAAAAAAGTATAAATGTATGTATAACCGCATTCTAGAACCCATATCACAAGCTATTAATTATATGCTTACTTTGGGTCTAGATGGCGTTGAGCTTAGAGCATTAAACCAACAGGAGTGGACACGCGCTCTATTTCCCTGGCGCAAAAGTCTGCCACTTTCGGCGGGGGACGGGGTAACGCGAGCAACGCACACTAATTACAATGTTAACTACTAATGCATTTTTAAATCGCGTCGTTATACACGCACACAATAAAATTATTACACACTAGCTTAAACTAAACACACACAATCACATTCACACACAGGGACATCTATCAGTTTACGCTTCCTTAGCGTAAAACAGTTAGAGCTTGACTCTGTCGATCTTTAGTATCGATGTTTAGGATTTCATATAAGTACGCGAACGATTTAATTATTTTCATGATTATTATGTTTGCTTATTAAAATGAGCAATATCTTATAGTATATAGAACAGTTTTAGGTAATAATAATCTATTATAATTTTAAGGTTTTTTTTTTATTAAAGCACTTTGAAATAGATGAAAGTAAAGTAAATAGTTCATAAACATGAATTAACTAGAAGTAATTCTGTTAATTCATGTTTATGTCAATATTACAGGAAGAATAAAACATTGTTTCTAACTAGCACACTTTTTTGTAATTATTATCAGAAAAGCCCGTCCCGTCATACGGTCGGGCTAAATTTATTTGTTAAACATTGTTCGACAAACAAATCTGGTTATGCGGTCGGGCTCTCCTACTATGTTTACTAATGTTTATTCAATACTTCCGATCCCTGATAGTACGGAACCCTCGGCGCGCGAGTCCTACTGGCATTTAGCCGGTTTTTTTTGAAGTTATACTTTTGTTGGCGCGATTGGGAAAAATTATGAGAGTGAATTTTTACGATGCGCGCGCACACCGACAGAAAAAAGCAACACCCTGAAGTTAGTTGCGAACCTTTTACACACTGAAGTTAGTTGCGGATCTTTGTGTGTCGTATCAGTACAAATAATCAGTGTGAATAAATAAAAAATATATTGGCGTTTATATCAATTCAAATATTTATGTATGTATGCGTTGTATTATTATTTGGTATTTTTGGATTGTTATGCCAAAGAAGTATAACTTCTTACGTGCGTACATGGGTACCCACTCTTTTTTTTTATTTTACTACTGCGCACAAGGATGTATGTTCAATAACCACCACCTGTTGAAATTTGTTCTAGTGTGGATTAAAGATTGTAATTAATTATTACGTGTCAATTTTACGTGTATTATTCCTAAGTATGTATGTATATTCAAACCAAATAATACTTTGAATTAATTGTCTGTTGCTATTAAATTTCGTTCCAACTAAGCAGAGCTTGTAATTGGAGTATTTTGTTCTGATTACATAGTAACAAGACACTGACATGAGAATGTATGAGTAGATTTTTATTAGAGAGATATTTTATCTGTTCAGATAACAAAAAAACAACAGAATATATTTCAGAAAGTCTTTATTTAAGTAGGTATAATAAAATACTGAAAAACTGTGCAATTTAAATTAACCTTATAAATCTAGTTTAACTAATCCTAGGTAATGCAATAAGAGGAGGTAGCGCACAGCGAGTTTATTTGCTAAAAACTGAGCTCTCCGCCGCTTGGGGGGTAGGGAGGAGGTAGCAGTGCTGGCAGCACAGAAGGCTTTGTCTTTTAAGCTGTTAGTCAGATACTTGTACGCTTAGGAACCCACTTATATGGTTCCTACAATATTGGACCCAAGCGACTCGAGGCGCTGCTTCTTTTGAAAATCTAAAACAAACAAAAAAAAAAAAATTTTATACTGGAAAACCAATATCGATATTTGTGATTAAACCGTCTCATCTCTAATTATGTTAAAGTGTGACCAGTTTCTTAAAAATAAATACGCTTATTTTTGTAAGAAATGAACAATTATCTTTCGGAATAAAGTGCACTAATCTTGTATATTTGGATTTATAATCTCATTTTACTTGTTCATTTAATTTTATTTTGTGCATTACTTGTAAAAAAAACATTGGTTTTAATTAAAAATAAATAAATATGGGAACGGTGACACAATAATGTACATCCAAAATGAAACTTATTAGATATGTCAACAAGGCGAGATATAAAAAAGGAAAGGTTAGTTTTTATGTTAATTCAACTTAAAATATTACCCCAGATTGGAGTATTGATGATAAGCCTGGCAACACTTGTTGACTAGCATTTTATTTGGTTAAATTGCTAATTTAATGCCTTATTTAATAATATTAGAACAAAATAATACTTACAGGTGGAATGTAACATTATCCTTTTGTAGACTTGATGTCGCTGAACGCTTTTTACACCAAAATACACTGCAATTCGGCATTTTTATTGAGACGCTATTACGCATGCACTGAGTGACTTATGATGCGGAACGCGCGTCAACTAGTTTTATATAACGGGTATGACCGGTGGGCTGGTACCTTTGGCAGAGAGGTACGCCTGTCAGTGGCCTCTCCGGTTGGTTTAATGCTCTAAGGCGTTGAGTCTTAGAGCATTAAACCAACAGGAGTGGACACGCGCTCTAAAAAAGTGACACAACTAACTTTAGACCGATTTCCATATTGCCAGCTATTAGCAAAGTGTTTGAGAAAATAATTTTGCAGCAATTAGAAAGTCACTTTGTCTCAAATAAATTGTTACACAAAGAGCAATATGGCTTTACTAAAGGTCGTTCTACAATAGATGCAGGTATTACATTGATTAAGCATATTTATAGTGCCTGGGAAAATTCGATGGATGCTATTGGTGTCTTCTGTGACCTTTCAAAAGCCTTTGATTGCGTCGAACACAATACGCTTCTACGAAAACTCAGTCATTATGGTATTAGGGATGCTGCACTCAATCTAGTTGCCACTTACTTAAGCAATAGAATACAATATGTTGATATAAACGGAAGTAGGTCTATCGGATTACCTGTAGCTATGGGCGTGCCACAGGGTTCCATTTTAGGCCCTTTTCTTTTTCTGATTTATATCAATGATTTGCCATTCCATATTCAGAATTTTTGCGACATTGTACTGTTCACTGATGACACATCACTTTTATTTAAAGTGGATCGTAAGGAAACTAACATTGATAAAGTGAATAGCTCACTAGTGAAAGTTCTAGACTGGTTTAGTGCGAATAACCTACTGCTTAATTCAAAGAAAACTAAATGTGTTAAATTTACTATGCCCAATACTAAAAGCCTAGCTATTAATATAAGTTTAAATAATGAAACTTTGAGCTTTGTTGAGTCTACAGTTTTTTTGGGTTTAACTTTAGATAACAAGCTTCAATGGGGTACCCAAATATCGTGTCTTGCTGGTAAACTCAGTTCCGCAGCCTTTGCGATAAGAAAGGTAAGCAGTTTACGGACATAGAAACAGCTAGACTTGTCTATTTCAGCTATTTCCATAGCGTGATGTCATACGGTATACTGCTCTGGGGCAAGTCTGCGGATATTGAGTCAATTTTTATAATTCAAAAACGAGCAGTGCGATCTATTTACAATTTAGGCCCTAGGGTTTCACTAAGAGAGATTTTTAAAGAAATAGGTATTCTGACGGTGGCGTCTCAGTATATCTTCGCCAATATTATGTTTATCAAGAAAAATATAGACTTGTATTCCAGAAACTGTGACATGCACTCTGTGAATACTCGAGGTAAACATAAATTAGTCGGTACATATTATCGCCTACATAAAGTAAACAACTCATTTGCGGGTCTAGGTGTACGTTTCTATAACTAATTACCCATTGACATTATGAATCTACCCCTACAAAAATTCAAACAAGCTGTTAAAAACCGCCTTATTCTAAAGGGTTATTATACTATTAATGATTATTTAAATGATAAGGCAGCATGGGTATAGTTGCTCGTTTAATGCAAGATTAATGTTATATTGATTATTATTGTTGTAGCTATATTGACTATTATTATCATTAAGTATATTGATATTTTTATTATTGTACTTATATTGACTATTATTATCATTCGGTATATTGATTATTATTATAGTAATTATATTGACTATTATTGTAATTATGTTGACTATTGTAGTAAAAGTTTAATGTGAAGTGGATGCATATCATGATCATTACGAGTTCGTAAGGCATAATACATTTTATTAGGGTTCTTTTACCACCCATGCCCTGCATTGTCATGCTCACTAAAATGTCATTGCTTGTGGTGTCGTATTGGCCGGGTCATCACCTTCCCTCTAATATGGCGAGGGTGATGATGGCTGGCCCGTGCGTCATGCTCGTGAACGGGTGCTACTTGGGATGACTGGTCAATCTTGGCATGGCTTACATTTAATATTCAATCCAGTATTACCTTGTCGTTCAATGTGACCAGGGGGTGCATTTACCAGTTTAACTAAAATACGTAGTCAAATTACCATACTAGTTGAAACTAAATAATTGAAATCCTCGTTTTCTTTCTTTAATCTTAGTATTATATTAATTAGTTAATTTGTAATAATTACTTTGTATGATTCTTTGGTTGCGTTGAGTGTTTAAATTGTAACTCATTCAAATAACTGTAATTATCTGGCGATTGAAAAGAGTGGCGTGAGTTTCTTGCCAGTTCTTCTCACAGCTCTACCTCGTCAGCGAACTGGCTGTAGGTCAATTGGCTGACAAAATGTAATGTTGACTTTTCATAAGCATCATACTTTATGAACTAAATGAAATAAATGCTTTGACTTTGACTTTGACTTTGACTATTTCCCTTGCGCAAAAGTCTGCCACTTTCGGCGGGGGACGGGGCAACGCGAGCAACGCACACTAATTACAATGTTACCTACTAATGCATTTTTAAATCGCGTCGTTATACACGCACACAATAAAATTATTACACACTAGTTTAAACTTAATACAAACAATCACATTCACACACAGGGACATCTATCAGTTCACGCTTCCTTAGCGTAAAACAGTTAGAGCTTGATTCTGTCGATATTTAGTATCGATGTTTAGGATTTCATATAAGTACGCAAAAGATTTAATTATTTTCATGATTATTATGTTTGCATATTAAAATGAGCATTATCTTATATTATATAGAACAGTTTTAGGTTTCTAACTAGCACACTTTTTTGTTATTATTAAAAAAAGTCCGTCATACGGTCGGGCTAAATTTATTTGTTAAACATTGTTCATCAAACAAATCTGGTTATGCGGTCGGGCTCTCCTACTATGTTTACTAATGTTTATTCAATACTTCCGATCCCTGATAGTACAGAACCCTCGACGCGCGAGTCCTACTGGCATTTAGCCGTTTTTTTTATTTTATTTTACTACTGCGCACAAGGATGTAGGTTCAATAACCACCACCTGTTGAAATTTGTTGTAGTGTGGATTAAAGATAGTAATTAATTATTACGTGTCAACTTTACGTGTATTATTCCTAAGTATGTAAGTATATTCAAACCAAATAATACTTTGAATTAACTGTCTATTGCTATTAAATTTCGTTCCAACTAAGCAGAGCTTGTATTTGGAGGATTTTGTTCTGATTACATAGTAACAAGCAGTGGCGTGCACAGAGATTTTTGACAGGATAGGCATTAAGTATAGATTTTTAACAGGGTAGTCAGTATTTAATTATGTTGATACATTATGATTTTAGGCAATTATTAAGGTAGGCAGTGATATTCTGCCTTTATGGAATGCACGCCACTGGTAACAAGACGGTGACATGAGAATGTATGAGTAGATTTTTATTAGAGAGATATTTTATCTGTACAGATAAGAAAAAACAACAGAATATATTTCAGAATGTCTTTATTTAAGTAGGTATAATAAAATACTAAAAAGAACTGTGCAATTTAAATTAGCCTAATAAATCTAGTTTAACTAATCCTAGGTAATGCAATAAGAGGAGGTAGCGCACAGCGAGTTTACTTGCTAAAAACTGATCTGCCCACCGCTTCGGGGGTAGGGAGGAGGTAGCTGTGCTGGCAGCACAGAAAACTTTGTCTTTTAAGCTACTAGTCAGATACTTGTACGCTTACGAACCCACTTATATTGTTCCTACAATATTGGACCCAAGCGACTCGAGGCGCTGCTTCTTTTGGAAATCTAAAACAAACAAAAAAAAAAGTTTAATACTGGAATAATAAACCAATATCGATATTTGTGATTAAACTGTCACATCTCTAAATATGTTAAAGTGTGACCAGTTTCTTAAAAATAAATACGCTTATTTTTGTAAGAAATGAGCAACTATCTTTCGGAATAAAGTGCACTAATCTTGTATATTTGGATTTATAGTCTCATTTTACTTGTTCGTTTAATATTATTTTGTGCATTACTTAGTAAAAAAAACATTGGGTATAATTAAAAATAAATAAATATGGAAACGGTGACACAACAATTTACATCTAAAATGAAATATATTAGATATGTCAACAAGGCGAGTTATAAATAATATATATGGTTAGTTTTTAAGTACATTCAACCTAAAATATTACCCCAGATTAGAGTATTGATGATAAATCTGGCAACACTTGTTGATTAGTATTTTATTTGGTTAAATTGCTAATTTAATGCACTATTTAATAATATTCGAGCAAAATAATACTTACAGATGGAATGTAATGTTATCCTTTTGTAGATTTGATGTTTCTGATCGCTTTAACACCAAAATACATTGCAATTCGGCATTTTTATTGAGACTATAGTACGCACGCACTGATAGGTGACTTATGTATGATGCGGAACGCGTGTCAACTAGTTTTATATATCGGCTATGACCGGTGGGCTGGTACCTTTGGCAGAGGGGTACGCCTGTAAGTGGCCTCTCCGGTTGGTTTAATGCTCTAAGCGTTGAGTGGTTGTTTTATTATTTATTTATTTTAATAAATTGACCTCTACAAGTAAACGAGGTTAGTAGTTCATGTCATTTTTCCTTAGAGCATTAAACCAACCGGAGAGGCCACTGACAGGCGTACCCCTCTGCCAAAGGTACCAGCCCACCGGTCATACCCGAAATAAAACTAGTTGACGCGCGTTCCGCATCATAAGTCACCTATCAATGCATGCGTAATAGCGTCTTAATAGAAATGCCGAATTGCAGTATAATTTGGTGTAAAAAGCGTTCAGCGACATCAAGTCTACAAAAGGATAATATTAAATTCCACCTGTAAGTATTATTTTGTTCTAATATTATTAAATAAGGCATTAAATTAGCAATTTAACCAAATAAAATGCTAATCAACAAGTGTTGCCAGGCTTATCATCAATACTCCAATCTGGGGTAATATTTTAAGTTGAATTAACATAAACACTAACCTTTTCTTTTTTATATCTCGCCTTGTTGACATAATTATCTAATAAGTTTCATTTTGGATGTACATTATTGTGTCACCGTTCCCATATTTATTTATTTTTAATTAAAACCAATGTTTTTTTTACCAAGTAATGCACAAAATAATATTAAATGAACAAGTAAAATGAGATTATAAATCCAAATATACAAGATTAGTGCACTTTATTCCGAAAGATAATTGCTCATTTCCCACAAAAATAAGCGTATTTATTTTTAAGAAACTGGTCACACTTTAGCATAATTAGAGATGAGACAGTTTAATCACAAATATCGATATTGGTTTTCCAGTATTAAATTTTTTTTTTTGTTTGTTTTAGATTTTCAAAAGAAGCAGCGCCTCGAGTCGCTTGGGTCCAATATTGTAGGAACCATATATAGGGTTCCTAAGCGTACAAGTATCTGACTAACAGCTTAAAAGACAAAGCCTTCTGTGCTGCCAGCACTGCTACCTCCTCCCTACCCCCCAAGCGGCGGAGAGCTCAGTTTTTAGCAAGTAAACTCGCTGTGCGCTACCTCCTCTTATTGCATTACCTAGGATTAGTTAAACTAAATTTATAAGGTTAATTTAAATTGCACAGTTTTCCAGTATTTTATTATACCTACTTAAATAAAGACTTTCTGAAATATATTCTGTTGTTGTTTTGTTATCTGAACAGATAAAATATCTCTCTAATAAAAATCTAGTCATACATTCTCATGTCAGTGTCTTGTTACTATGTAATCAGAACAAAATACTCCAATTACAAGCTCTGCTTAGCTGGAACGAAATTTAATAGCAACAGACAATTAATTCAAAGTATTATTTGGTTTGAATATACATACATACTTAGGAATAATACACGTAAAATTGACACGTAATAATTAATTACAATCTTTAATCCACACTAGAGCAAATTTCAACAGGTGGTGGTTATTGAACATACATCCTTGTGCGCAGTAGTAAAATAAAAAAAAAGAGTGGGTACCCATGTACGCACGTAAGAAGTTATACTTCTTTGGCATAACAATCCAAAAATACCAAATAATAATACAACGCATACATACATAAATATTTGAATTGATATAAACGCCAATATATTTTTTATTTATTCACACAGATTATTTGTACTGATACGACACACAAAGATCCGCAACTAACTTCAATGTGTAAAAGGTTCGCAACTAACTTCAGGATGTTGCTTTTTTCTGTCGGTGTGCGCGCGCATCGTAAAAATTCACTCTCATCATTTTTCCCAATCGCGCCAAAAAAGTATAACTTAAAAAAAAAACGGCTAAATGCCAGTAGGACTCGCGCGCCGAGGGTTCCGTACTATCAGGGATCGGAAGTATTGAATAAACATTAGTAAGCATAGTAGGAGAGCCCGACCGCATAACCAGATTTGTTTGTCGAACAATGTTTAACAAATAAATTTAGCCCGACCGTATGACGGGACGGGCTTTTTTGATAATAATTACAAAAAAGTGTGCTAGTTAGAAACACTGTTTTATTCTTCCTGTAATATTGACATAAACATGAATTAACAGAATTACTTCTAGTTAATTCATGTTTATGAACTATTTACTTTACTTTCATCTATTTCAAAGTGCTTAAATAAAAAAAAACCTTATAATTATAATAGATTATTATTACCTAAAAAAAAAACTGTTCTATATAATATAAGATAATGCTCATTTTAATAAGCAAACATAATAATCATGAAAATAATTAAATCTTTCGCGTACTTATATGAAATCCTAAACATCGATACTAAATATCGACAGAGTCAAGCTCTAACTGTTTTACGCTAAGGAAGCGTAAACTGATAGATGTCCCTGTGTGTGAATGTGATTGTGTGTGTTTAGTTTAAGCTAGTGTGTAATAATTTTATTGTGTGCGTGTATAACGACGCGATTTAAAAATGCATTAGTAGTTAACATTGTAATTAGTGTGCGTTGCTCGCGTTACCCCGTCCCCCGCCGAAAGTGGCAGACTTTTGCGCAAGGGAAATAGAGCGCGTATCCACTCCTGTTGGTTTAATGCTCTAAGCGTTACCCCGTCCCCCGCCGAAAGTGGCAGACTTTTGCGCAAGGGAATTATAGCGCGTGTCCACTCCTGTTGGTTTAATGCTCTAAGCATTTTTCTAAGCATTTTTAAACTTTATTTTTTTGTCTATTATATCTATGATTGTAATAAAACTTCTCTGTGGCAAACTAACTTGTTCTATATTTAGTCTGTGGGCAAACTGTGGTCATCACTGACATTTTAGTTGCTTTTTTTAGTCTGTGAAAGTGAAAGAAAGTGTGAAGCTGCAATAGATTTTGTTTTGCTGCTAATTTTCATGACTTTGCCATTGTTTTCTAGAACATTAACTGTAACCACTTAATACTATGGCGCTATATTGTGCAAGTAAGCATCTCGTTTTAATAATATCAAGTCAATGTCATGAATAAAAAGTTTCTTTGCGAGGCGCGTAACCGGTGACAGTTTAAGGGAATCTTGTATTCTTCAGGCACTATAATCATGATGCTTATATTCATTATATTCTTATATTCATGCTATAGAAACGTCTTTTGAAATAAATTGCAGCCAGGACACAAAGGACATAAAGATATTTTATAACCCTACTTTGTGATCGTAGTATCGAATGAGGTGCCTGAAGTCCCCGTGGTATCTCCTTCGTCGGGAGCGGTGTTCGAGAAGCGAGTTATAGAGAAGTACATAGTAGAAAATGGAGTGGATCCTATCAATGGCAAGGAGCTACGTGTGGAAGATCTTATTGAGATTAAAAGTAAGTTCACTTATCTCACACTAGCTGTCGCGCCGCGGTTTCACGCGCGTCTTTGTTTACTGCTCTGCTTCCGTCGCCAGTAACGTGATGTTACATAGCCTTTAACCTTCTTCGAAAACTGGGCTATCATATGCAAAAAGAATTTTTCAAATAACAAAATCTCACTAAAAGTTTTTTCAACTCACAATCTCGTAAATAAGCATAATCTTGTTCATCATAGTCGGTGTGGGTACTGTTTATTTTCATAGCAATGAGCTTGGCTGGATGGGGTTTAGGACAAAATTTAATTATTAAAATATATTTTCAGCTCCTCCTATAGTAAAGCCAAAGCCTCCAAGTGCTACATCTATACCAGCCACATTGAAAAGTATGCAGGATGAATGGGATGCCCTCATGCTGCATGCCTTCACACAGCGTCAACAGCTGCAAACTGCCAGACAGGTGCAGTACACTTCATTATATCTAGTGGGATTGAATAATATCTGCACTTCTTCATTTTAAAAACCAGAAGGACTATTCTAACATGAAACATATAGAAAAAATTTTTTTTGATGTCTGTCATTATTTGTACAAATAACCAATTTCTTTTGTGCTAAAATACAGCTTTAGAAAGTCACATCATCTTTAAGTATCTTGAGTGACAAATACCAAATACTATAAGTATTTGGTATTTGTCACCAGTACAAAAAAAGATCCGCTTTGTTGAATCTGTTCATGATTATAATTAAGTGTCTTCTTTATTTTTTGTAGAGATTTGGAAAAGCTATTTAACATTCTACTCATGTTGTATAGGAGTTAAGTCACGCGCTGTACCAGCACGACGCCGCGTGTCGTGTTATCGCCCGCCTCACGAAGGAGGTGACAGCCGCTCGTGAGGCCCTCGCCACACTCAAGCCTCAAGCTGGCATCGTTGCGCCACAGCCCACACACCAGGTAAGATCATAAGATAATGATTAGATAAACCTGTAACTATTGAGTGACTAGCTGTAGCTGAAAAAGTAAACCTGCTCTTTTGGAGTAAAGACTAAAATCTTCTATGCATTATAATAAAAATATTTATTGTTGCAGGTGGAAGCAGGTGCGGCGGGTGGTGGTGGGGCGGCGCCCGTGGGCATGTCTGGCGAGGTGGTGGCGCGCCTGCAGGACCGCGCCACCGCGCTCACGCAGGAGCGCAAGCGCCGTGGACGCACAGTGCCCGAAGGACTGCTGGCGCCCGACCAGCTCCGCGCCTTCCTCACACTCGCCTCGCATCCTGTGAGTATAACTGCACCGGCATTGGCAGTGGCGTCACCGTAAACGTTTTTAAAACTAGAAACAGGAGGTATATTATATGCGACCTGCGTAAAATTCTGGAGTAACTGAGGGGTCCAGTTAACACGCAATCTACATTAGATTAATAAACAAAAGAATATGCAAAACGTTTTGAAACACCATTTTTATTACAAAATTTTCTTCTATTCTAGGGTTTACATTCAGCGAGTGTGCCCGGCATCTTGGCTTTGGACATCAATCCTTCGGACCACAGCAAGCTATTGACTGGCGGCAACGATCGCAATGCTACAGTGTTTAACAAGGACACGGAGCAGGTGGTGGCCATTCTCAAGGGTCACACCAAGAAGGTCACTAGGGTCATATACCATCCGGATGAAGACACTGTGATTACCGCATCGCCTGATCATACTATTCGCGTATGGAATGTGCCAACGTTAGTATTTTTCATTATCACTTTCGAAAACTAAATCCTTAACTTAAATCTATCAGAATTGTAGTTATGAATGTGTAGAATGCATAGAATGTTGAACTAATCATAGTTTTTCACTAGGTCTCAAACCACTGTCATCCTACGCTCACACGAGGGTCCAGTCACGGGCCTGTCGCTACATCCTACAGGCGACTATGTGCTCTCCACATCAACAGACCAGCACTGGGCCTTCTCCGACATACGCACGGGCACTCTACTGACCAAAGTGAGCGACTTTTCTGGCGTCAGCCTCACCACCGCACAGTTCCATCCTGACGGTCTTATCTTTGGCACTGGCACTGAGAACTCCCAAGTTAAAATCTGGGATTTGAAAGAACAGAGTAACGTCGCCAACTTCCCTGGACATGTTGGACCAGTAACCTCTATATCATTCTCAGAAAATGGTTACTATCTAGCCACAGCGGCTGAGGACGCGTGTGTCAAACTATGGGATTTGCGTAAGCTGAAGAACTTCAAAACTATTCAGCTTGAAGAAGGGTATGCTATCAAAGAGCTGTGCTTTGACCAGAGCGGTACTTATCTGGCTATCGCTGGTACGGATGTAAGGGTATATTTGTGCAGACAGTGGCAGGAGTTGAAAGTATTCAATGATCACACAGCATCAGCAACAGGCGTCAGGTTCGGTAAGAATGCGCAGTACATTGCATCCACGAGTATGGACCGAACGCTCAAGTTGTATGGCATAGAGTAGAATATTTAGATATTGTTTTCTAGGAATAAGTAATTTAAGTTGACTTTTCCTGAAGGTACATTGTGTAGAACAGAATAAGTCTTTGTGTCTAGCTTTTCCAGTTCTTCGTGTCTTTTGGATAATGTAAAAAGGCTAATGAGCTTTATTTTACTGCATATTATGTCTTTAGTATGACCTAGTACTCATATTGCTACCTTCAGAAGACCATATAAAATAAGCTATCATTGACTTTAAATGATTTAAGCTGCCATTTTGAATGTTATGCAATTTACACTTGATGTGTTAAAGTAAATGGAAAATTATAAAAAATTAAATTAGTTTAAAAGGAACTTGATTCTTATAAAAGCATCAGCAAAAAGAAATAGATTTATTTTATTCAATCTGATAATCGTTAAACTATGGAGTTAATATTTACTGAAATATGTGAAGTTATACATAAGTCCAAAAATAGATACACTTTTTAATTAAGCTTAGATGTAGTTTGATATATTATTTGTAAACATTTGTAAGTGTTAAGTGTGTAAGAGAAGAATAACTGAGGAATTGTGGAAGTACATGCTTTCATTATTTTATAAATAAAGATATGAAACTATTATTGGTTTTTATTTGTGGTTAACTTTTACACTACTCAAGTCTGCCACAGTTAAAAGGTCCCACACAGGATAGAGCAAACTACCTTGTAAAGTTGGCATGCAGCTGATGGAGATATATAGTCGACAACATATTTGCTTGCACATAAAACAAAAAAAATATAAAATTAAAACCAAGTTAAAGTGACAGTAACAACTGTCACTTTAATTTGGTAACTTACAAGCAAAAATAGATATAGTATTGTTTTGTGATTAAACGATACTTACTCGAAAGGTCGGCGCACATTATGGCGAAGCACAGCATAGCGCATTGTTAACTGCCAAAGCAAAATAGTCTTTTGTGTGCGGGGTAGCGCGCATGCTCATGACCATTCTCCTGCAGTCGCTACAATGCTCTTTGGAATCACTTGTGTTATTCAATTTTGGATTTTATTTCAGTAAGTGAAAAAAAAAAAAATTTTGTCATTAACTATTAGTATTTAAAGGCGATAATGCTTTAGCTGTGAAAAATGCACTGTGTGTGCACCGGCCCTAAGTGTGGTAAAGTAATTTAATGGTTGAATATACCTACAGTTTAATGTTAAAGGAAATAAAAAAAGTACCATCTCATCTAAATTTATAATAGTAATATTTACATAAATTTTTTGACATATTTCTAAAGTTACCTACATAAACATTTTAGGTTACTTTAGGTCCTATTTCTCTTATAATAGCTCTAGTCTGCCTAAGCAGTTTATTAGGATGGACAATATTGGGATCATTTTCATCAGCGTAGTCATCCAACCTTTTTCTTAACAAGTTCTTTAGTACATCTATGGTCTCATTATGCTGTAAAGCAGATATACCAATAATATCTTCAAAGCATATAATATTTTGTGGTCTTATTTCTTCCGGTATACTATCTATTACAGAGTCAATATTTTTATATGCTTCTTTTATTTGTTTTAAAGTCTCATCAGCACCAGGCAAATCCATTTTATTAACAGCTAGTATTGCAGGCTTTTGTAATAGATCTTGATTATACAATTCTAGTTCTTTATTCAAAAGTAATATTGTTTCTAAGCATGACCTCATTGGATATTTAATGCCCAACTGGAATCCTTGCACATCAGCTATGAACAGTAATAACTTAGTTCTTTCTACATGTTTCAGGAAGCTATGACCAAGTCCAACATTTATGTGAGCTCCTTCTATAAGTCCAGGCAGATCTGCGATAGATATCTGTCGCTTGTCACTGTATGAAATAACACCCTTGTTTGGCTTTATAGTTGTGAAGGGATAATTAGCTATTCTTGGCTTAGCTCTAGATATAGCTTTGAGTAGTGAACTTTTGCCAGCATTAGGGAACCCTACAAGGCCAATATCAGCAATCAATTTTAAATCCAATCTAATGTGATGTGTTTGTCCAAAGTAACCTAGGAAGTTATTTTGTGGTGTGCCACCAGGTCCGCCTCTCGCTATTATCACTTTTTGCCCGTCTTCATCAATAGAACCTAATACTTTTCCATCATCTCGGTAAACAGTGACTCCCAGAGGCACTTCAAGTTGTATATCCGCACCTGGATTACCAACTATTTTAGTTTTCCGGCTGTCTTCACCGTGTCCAGCAGTGATGGTTTTGCCGCGAAAATGGCTCATAATTTTTTTAAGATTGGCATCTTCCTTACCAATGCAATACACACAGCCACCTTGGCCTCCAAGTCCTCCATATTTAGGTAGACCCGTTCCTCCCGTACCACCTTTTACATGGAGCCTTACGGAATCAAGAAATTTCGCACGAAGATAGCTACGTGGTCGTTTAAGTTCCTTGATTGCAAACAGACATCTTGTTAGAAACACCATTGTTCTTTATAACGTTCGTATTTATAATCACTTAAATGTTTTATTTACACATTTTTAGGTTATTTCATTCATAAAAATCTTATCTTTGTCCGCAAGGACGTAAACAAAGTACCCATAGAATGGCATAGATAATACATAGTGTCTAGAAAGTACCTAAATGGGAGATGTCATTTTTAACTGTCAAAAGTCAAAAGTGATGTGCCGAGTTAGGTACACTCGAGTACTGACTCGAGTAAAAATCTCGTGTATTGTACTACTCGAGTGCTGAACCGAATACTTTAAACCCGACTTCATGTTTTTGATCATATAGTCCATTTGCTAGGTATGTGTGCTGCCGTCCTTTCCGGTGCGCGGGATTCGGGTAATATACCCAAACAATACAGACAAGATGTATTTTACAGCGTGCACAATATCAGTCACCCTGGTACGCGCACGACTCGCAAACTTATTTCTCAAAAATACTTTTGGCAATCCATGAACACGGTTTTAGATCAATGGACAAGAAACCTGCATACATTGTCAGAAGAGCAAGGTACAACGCCATACCTTTTCTAACATTTCAACATTCCCGCCAACCGAACGCTTTCAACACATAAAAGTTGTAGACTTCGTTGGACCGCTACCTACTACAACTCATGGACACCGCTACCTCGTCACTATGATCGACAGATTAACCAAATGAGCCGAAGCAATTCCGACTGACGAGATAACAGCTGATCGAATCGCCACAATAGTATATCAACATTGGATATCTCGATTCGGCTGTCCATAGCGATCAAGGCCGTCAGTTCAAAAGTCATCTATTCCATAATCTTATGAAAACTATGGGAATAGCAAAAACTCGCACACCACCGTACCATCCACAGAGCAACGGTATTGTTGAACGCTGGCATCGCTCATTGAAAGTTTTCAATGAGCGATGCCAGCGTTCATTACGCGCGAAACTCTCCGACACAAGTACATGGATCGACGAGCTACCTACAGTTCTACTTGGACTACGACGAGCCGCCTTACGCACCGACACAGGCGACCAGGCGTGAGTGCAGCCGAACTTACGTACGGTAACAGTTTACTTCTGCCTGGCGATTTTTCACCGCAAGTACCTGTAGGAGATTTATTATCTCCTGACTTTTAATGAAATAATATCCTCAGTAAAATAAAACATTAGTTTTATTATATAAACTAGAAGGAAAAATTACCTGGAATCTTAATTTTAAATTCATGTCCAACTGACATCTCAGTGATGTGTCGTAGCACGATATTTTATTTATGGTCAGTAGGCACGTGCCTAATCGCCACACCACCCCCCCACGGAGACAACAAACCAAGCCCAAAATGACAAAAAAAACTTATCAATTAACCAATTACTTACAACTTATTAATGTAACAAAATTAAACATACAACCAAAATTAATCTAAATTCTTAAATTTAACCTGCCTGCCCGAGCGTGTGGTATATTGTTTAACTGGAGGGTCAACCTGTATTGGCTGTTGTGGAATTGAAGGCTTAGACAAAACAACTGGTCGTGGTGGTGAAACAGCAGGAACAGGTTCAATTGGTTTAGGCTGCTCATTCGAATGATCAATAAAAGCAGGCTTAAGTCTGTCAACACTGACAACAACCTTGTTTCCCTTAATCAAAAGAGTGAATGTCTTACCATCGGTTGAGCGCTCCAGGACCTTGAACGGCCCTGAATACGGTGGCTGCAGTGAACGACGAATAGTATCATCCCTTAGGAAAACATGAGAGGAAGTCAAAATATCCTTGAAAATAAATGATGATCGCTCACCATGTCTAGATGCCGGAAGTGGTCGTACCGCTGACATTTTGTGTCGCAGCTGTACAACGAAATCAGCAGGGTCTTCAAAACTTTTAGAGTTGGAAGAAGGACATAACATTTCTCCAGGGAGCCTCAGTGGCTCACCGTAAAGGAACTCTGCTGCCGAAGCTTCAAGATCTTCTTTATAAGCCGACCGCATTCCTAGAAGAACCATCGGCAGTGACCTTACCCAAGAGTCGGTGTGACACATTAAAGCGGCTTTCAGTTGACGGTGGACCCTCTCAATCATCCCGTTAGCACAAGGATGGTATGACGTGGTCCTAATGCGCTTAGTAGAAAATTGATTTAACAGCCTGTGAAACAAATCAGACTCAAATTGAGAACCCTGGTCTGTAGTAATAACAGACGGAACACCAAAACGAGAAATCCATTCTCTGGTAAAAGTCTCGGCTACTTCTTCTGCACTGATGGATCGCATTGGCCAAACTTCTGGCCACCTGGACACTCTGTCTATTGCCGTCAAACAATAACGATACTCGTTACAGAAGGGTAATGGTCCGATAATGTCGATATGAACATGCAAGAAACGACCTGATGGTAAATCAAAATGACCAGTAGGAACAGAATTGTGCCTTGAAACCTTGCTGCGTTGACACGCTTGACAAGACCGAGACCAAACACGACAGTCCTTTTTCACCGAAGGCCAGACAAAACGCTCAGTCACAAGACGTGTTGTTGCTTGAGCGCCAGGATGGCTTAAATTGTGCAACTTATCAAAAGCTGCGCGGCGAAAAGAAGGGGTCAAATAGAGACGCGTTTTACCCGTCGAAATGTCGCAATAAATATTAGTATTCGTACCAGGTAGGCATATTTTAGTTAGCTTTAAGCTAGAACCATTACGCAATAGGCATGCGAGTTCATGGTCTGAGGTTTGTGACTCAGCAAGAGCTTTGTAATCTTCTTGTAAAGATATGGCGTCAATGTCGATACGCGACATTGCATCAGCAACAACGTTATTCTCACCCTTAATGTACTGAATATCAGTAGTAAACTGGCTTATAAATGACAGCTGATTTAATTGCGGCGGAGGAAGTTTTTCACGCCTCTGTAAAAAGGCATACAAAAGAGGCTTGTGGTCTGTAAAAATTGTGACCTGTTGAACCTCTAAGATGTAACGAAAATGTTGAACACTTTCATATACTGCTAGTAACTCCCTATAATAAGCTGGCCACTGAGTTTGCAGTGGTGAAAGCTTTTTGCTAAAAAAAGAAATGGGAAACCATTGACCATTTATTTGTTGCTGTAAACAAGAACCAATATGAACACCAGATGCGTCAGTAAACAAGCCTAACCTTGCGTTGCTAACCGGATGTTGCAAAAGGGTTGCGTTGGCGAGGCTCTTCTTGCAAGCCTCAAATTGTTGCAGAAGCTCAGGCGACCAAGGAAATGGTTTAGCGCCTTTACTGTTCGTTGAAACCAACGCAACAATCAAGGGAGCCTGGAATTGCGCAGCACGAGGTACAAAACGACGGTAATAATTAAGCATGCCGAGAAAACGGCGCATACCTTGTACCGTTTTGGGAGGTGGAAAATCTAAAAGTGCCTGAATACGCTCATGAGGTGGTCGAGTACCATCGCTACTTACGTTATAACCCAGAAAAACTACTTCTTTAACACCCAGAACACATTTAGATGGATTCAAAACTACTCCGTACTCTTGCAAGCGTTTAAAAAGGGTGCGCAAATGATGTAAATGGGTAGATTCGTCTTTAGAGAAAACAAGAATGTCATCCACGTACGGAAAACAGAAATCTAAACCTCTTGTGACCTCATCAATAAATCGTTGGAAGGTTTGTCCAGCGTTTCTCAAACCAAATGTCATATAAGGAAATTCGAAGAGGCCAAACGGGGTCACAATAGATGTTTTGGCAATATCCCCATCGAAAACCGGAATTTGGTGATAGGCTTTTACGAGATCTAAAGTGCTAAATACTTTGGCACCAGCGAGATTATGCGCAAAATCATTTATGTGCCGAACCGGATACCGGTCTGGCACAGTCCTAGCGTTCAGGGCGCGATAATCGCCGCAAGGACGCCAGGTGTTATCTTTTTTAATGGTCATGTGTAATGGTGAAGACCAAGCACTTTTAGACGGCCTAGCGGTTCCACATCTTACCATTTCCTCGAACTCTTTTTTAGCCGAAATAAGCTTCTGCGGCGCCAAGCGACGAGGGCGGCATGAAACGGGAGGTCCTTCAGTAGTGGTAATGTAATGTACGGTGTCGTGCTTAATGATCCTTGGAAGGCCAGGCGGTTTCGCAATATCTGGAAAATCCGCCAAAAGATTTGTAAAAATTGAATTACCAGAGGCTACTGCGCGAATGCTAGGCTGATTAATACAAGCAGCTGTAGCGGCAGAAGTAAGCCCAGTAGTGCCATCAACTAATTTATTATTTCGGCAATCAGGTAATAAATGATAAAATGCCAAAAAATCTGAACCGATAATGGCTGTGCTAACATCAGCAATCACGAATTGCCAGACAAAATTGCGCCGAAGACCAAAATTCAATTTAAGGTTGACTGTACCAAAGGTTTGTATACAGCTCCCATTTGCTGCAGTCAGGTCAAAATCTGTAGCTTTTCTGCGTGATGGCAGCCAACGATGTGGAAAACAACATAAGTCTGACCCCGTATCGATTAAAAACCGGCGCTTGGTCACATGATCTGTGATAAAAAGACGGCGGCTCGTATTATAACAGCCAGATGCCGCCGCTACTGACTGCTTGTTGAGTTTTCCGACTTCCAGTTACATGGGGAAATGCATCGGGCAGCTTTTAAACCCCATCTCCTGTGGTACCAGCAATGCTTGGAAGAAACGGATCGATCGCGTGGAGGGCGACGCTGCTGTTTTGACAGTGCAGCTACTTGATTACCTACCTCTTTTAATTGTTCGGCCAATGTAGTTAATGAAAGGCCTGATGAAGATGCAGGTGATGTATCTAATGAATGGCCTGATGAAGATGTAGCTGTAGTAGAACAAATGGCTTGTTCTGGCGCTAACTCAAAAATCTTGTCCGCCAATTCCGCAACCTTATCTAATTTTAAATCAGACTGTGCCACCAATATTGCCTGAACTTGTTGAGGCAGGCGGCGCAGCCATAAATGGCGGATGATGTTATCGTCTGAAAAGGCCGTAGTAGCAAGCAAACGTAAATGACGAAGAAATTGTGATGGTTTCCTAACACCAAGTTCTTCATCATTTAAGAGCTGATTTACCCTTTTACTCTCGGAGATAGACAGGCGTTGAATAATAATTTCTTTCAATTTTTCGTACTTTCCTTCTTCAGGAGGGTTAATTATGACATCTTCAACCTCACCTGCCAGTTTCTGATCTAATTGACTGACTACATAATTGTATTTGGTATTATCAACGACAATATTAGCGATATGAAATTGGGCCTCCACTTGAGCAAACCAAATGGCTGGCTTATCAGCCCAAAACGCGGGAAGTTTCACTGCAACTCTACATACCTGATTTTGACCCAATGTTTTCTGTAGTTCTGTATTTTCTGCCAACAATGCGTCAAGTTGGGTCTGCAACTGTTCATAAGCCATAATGTAATAAAAACTGTAAAAACAATAAAATACCACACACGCGAGCAGAAAAATACATAAAAATACAATAGTAATAATATTAAGCATTGGTTAACACCATTTAGAAAATAAACACCAAGTAGGTATACTTGCAAAGAAAAAAAAGTAAGTAGGTAAGTATGCAAGAAAACATACAATATGCGCAACACAAGGTGTAAATGCAGATGTTTAAACTTCTAGTTAGATGGCAATGCATTTGTCCGAGAGATAAAAGAGAAAGTCAAGTACGTCTTGTAAGGCAAACATGTTCAAGTAACTCATAGATTAACCCCGTTACTCATAGATACGACGACTATACCGGCGCCGAAGCAGACTGGAACGTTATTCAGCGAGATATCGCGCAGTTGGCAGATCCACGCCCTGTGCTTGCAGTGAATGTAGTTTCTCGAATCGAATGCTCAGGACGTTGGTAAAAGACTTCATAAGTTTCAGAAAAAAATATTCCGTTGACAGCAGTCGAAGCATAACTTGCCGTAAGTAATCCATAAGTAAGCGTAGTTTCGTTTTAAGTCGCGGGTCACCAATGTAGGAGATTTATTATCTCCTGACTTTTAATGAAATAATATCCTCAGTAAAATAAAACATTAGTTTTATTATATAAACTAGAAGGAAAAATTACATGGAATCTTAATTTTAAATTCATGTCCAACTGACATCTCAGTGATGTGTCGTAGCACGATATTTTATTTATGGTCAGTAGGCACGTGCCTAATCGCCACATACCTACACACCTACAGTACTATGGACTATACTTACGTCGATAAGCTACGCGATACCATCCATCAGTTCAAGCCGCAAGCTATTACCAACCATCATAACACTAATAATAAACGCGTGTTCGTGCATCAAGACTTACACAAGTGCAGTCACGTATTTATTAGAACAGATGCAGTCAAGAAACCACTTCAAGCACCCTACGAAGGACCCTATCGTGTTATAAGCCGAACGGATAAAGTATATACCTTACAGTTATCCGACCGCCAAGCTAACATTTCAATCGACCGACTGAAGCCAGCATACATACTGCACACTACGACGTCACAGCCAGCTGAGAAAAAGTCGACGACCCGCTCCGGCGGCCGTGCCGTCAAACTGCCGGTACGCTTCGCTTGAAGTTTGAAGGAGAGTACTGTGGCAGCCGCCACACAAACTTACCTTAGAGCATAAAACCAACTTAATGCTCTAAGATACTTACGCACGACGCGCACCACCGTTGCAATAATACACAATACTCTCAAATAAATAAAAATGTCGTTGCAGATAGAAACAGTTAACCAGACAGTTCCGAAAAGAACTCTTTTATTCTCACTCAGATAAAAACTTAGATAGAAAAATTGTAGTAGTTCTGAAAAGAACTGTTTTTATCTCGCCGCTGTTTACAGCACTTTCAATAATATAATAATCTTCACTTCGATGTTCAACACGAAACTCACGCGGCGCGCCTTGCCACATAGTGATTGCGCGCGCGCGAATAAGTTCTCCGATATTTTTTTTTGCGTGGTGTGGGTTGTTAGCCTCTGATGGCTTTCACAACCTTACGCGCACTGTCGGTGAGCAGAAGCCTCTCAACCGTTATGTTCTCCGATAGTCCGCCTTGCAATATTTTATACTTTTGGACCACGCGAAGCGATGGAGCGGCGCTAGTGTCCTTACACGTGCCGCGCAGAAGTTTAGGTACTCCCGCGTTTCACCTCGCTCAAGCGGCGTGTAACTATTGATGCTGTCGTAATGGACAATATTATTTTGTACTTCAATAATCTAGATATCTTTTAACTGTCTAAATATAATTTATAAGCGTGTCATTTTTACAATATATTATATTCATTCATTCATACAACCGGAGTCAGAGTTTTATTATAACTTACGCTACCAACACTACTGGTCATCTCTGCCTACTAGGCAAGCTCTGCTAAAGAACCATTTCCGACTTCTGCGCGGACGAAGTCGCGGGCAAAAGCTAGTATTAAAAATTAAAACACAATAAAATTACAAGGACTTTTTTAAAAACAAATTTTAGTCTGCACCTCTCTCAAACTTGTTTTGACAGTGACAGATTGACAGTCTGTGAGTGACAGTAGCCGGTAGCGGTCAGCTGCTGTAGATATCGCACACCCAGAACGACACTGTAATAAGTCAAAAAAACTCAAAATCAACTTTTTTATATATTTAAATAGCCAAATTTTTGCCGCGTGTACCACGAAGACAGACGTAGTTTTATCTTAAAAATTGACCAATAGAGAGCGCAATAACTCTCTATTGGTGAAGCCGCGCCACCAGAGTCATGCCGCGAACACGAAACTAATTTTTGTTGCGTCTCGTTCGCCTTGGAAACAACACCGAGATCGTTTACGGAATAGTGAATTATTTTGATAAAATGCGGTATTATTAAACTCTTTGTAAAGATTACTACGAAGTATTTAGTTTTAATTCAGTGTCTGTGACTCTGCTCATATAGCGAGTTTGATACTATTTCGAAATAATACTCTCTTGTTGACGAAGGTGAGTTAGTTTTATTGTATAATTTTAAAATAGTTTTGTATTGTTCAGAAAATATCAAAATTATAAAATTATGCACTATTGATGGTACATATAACATTTATTGTGGCCTAATTTGTTATTATATTATAATAGATTATTTTATTTTTCCTGGAACAGTTGCTTACCTTATAAACTTAACAAATGTTATTTAAAATTTATATTGTTCTTTATTAACACGAGTAATTATTATTTTTTTGAAATTTTATTATTTATATTTAAGGATCTCCAACAAAGGTAAATAGGATACAAATATATTTCAAAGTACTCCTTTAATTAGAGGAGACCACATCATGCAAATATTGATATCAATTAATAATTAATTAAATCTATGTATTACATAAAATATTACTAACAGAAATTAAACATATTTGATTAAATAGAAATTATAAAAAAAAACATATAATTAGATAACTACTAAAGGAAACTATATAAATAATTAAAATAAATAAAAATTGAGTTTTGAGTTTAGTTAATGGCAATTTTGAATGTGGTTTTAAATTTTGATAGTGATATGCCGAAATCAAGTTCTTTTGTTTTTGACTGGAGGTTGTATTGTCTGCAAAGTCTGGGTATAGTGGCAAAGTGTCCAAGGTTTGATCTGGTGAAGGGTACCAAAAAGAGGTTATAGGAACTCTTCCTAGGCAGACGTGAAGGAATGGTTATTGGTAAGCTGCTTGTGAGCTCATTGCAATCTAAGAGGCCGTTATATAACTTGTACATAAAAACTAGGTCAAGATACCTCCTACGATTCTGTAGTGAGCACATGTTGTAGTGTTTGAGCCTGTCAGTGTAATTTGAAAGTTGCCTTGCTAGGTGATCATTGTAGGACAGATGGTATAAAAACGTTTTTTAACGCTTTCTAGACGCTTGTTGTACACTTCATAATGAAGATTCTAAATCATAGTGTTATATTCTAAAGTTGGCCTTACTAAAGCGTTAAACAACATAATCTTTGTGCTAGACTTTTTGAATTCCTTGCAGTTCCTCAATACAAATCCTAAAGTTATAAATCTTTTAGAAACAGTATTCATGACGTGAGTGTCAAATTTTAATTGAGCATCCAATGTTATACCTAAATCTAGAACAGCGCTTTTACAGTTTAGTGCAGTTCCGTCTATACTATAATTAAGACCTTGTGTGTTTTTGTTACGTGTAAATTGTACATAGTTACATTTGTATATGTTTACTTTCATTCTGTTTTGTTTGCACCACTGAAATAGGGAATTTAGGTCATCTTGTAACAAAATAACGTAATTTGTGCTTTGGATAGGTTTCATAATTTTGAGATCATCTGCATAGAGACAGAAGTTTGAGTGTTTGAAACATTGGGTAATATCATTAATAGAAACATTAAATAGGATAGGACCTAAATGGGAACCTTGTGGTACCCCAGATAATGCACTATTGTTGAATTAATTAAATTTTTATATATTGTTTGGCAGATGATGAAGGGTCTTGGTCTCTTATTGGTTAGAAACTCAACTGAAGCTGTAACGGAGGAAACTGCACCTTTTGTGCAAGTAGACAGCATGGAAAAGGATGTCCTTAATACAACCATAGCACCATTAACAGATGAAACGTCATCGATGAGAGCAGTTTCAGTCGATGACGTTAAATACATAAAATTGGAACACGTAGATATCTACCACCTACCTGTTCCAATTTTATCTAATCATAGTGATGAAAAAGCTTTTATTAATGATTTGGATACGGATCCTACTTTTTCTCTGCCTGTTAGAAAATTATCTCGACCTCTGGTAGTCCCCAGAAGATTGTGGGTCTTTCTCCTCAAGCTCCTCGTCAGATTCACATCTTCAACACAGCTCGTCATCTTCAAGCTCCAGAAGCTCAAGTAGTTCACCTGATGATAAATTCAGTAGTCCGGTTCCTTCTACAGCAAATACTCAAAGTAATTCCAATTCCACTGCGACTAACGCACTCTCAACTATATCTGCTTTAGAAACTGCTCCATTAGTGACCGAACCCAAGTTAAGCAGAAAGAGAAAACTCAACCCTGCTGGCTAGAAGTCTAGGATAAAGTAACACAGACTGAAAAACGGAAGGTTAAGTTTCTATGCTTTATAAAAAACCTTCATGATATTTTTTTATTTGAAGGTAGTCAATAAATATTAGAATTGGGATTATCGTAAAACATGGTGATTTTAATAAGACTTTACTGTTAAATATTTATTTTAAGTAAAGACAGCAAGGTACATTATTTTATTTTTTATGGCAATAATGTTTTTACTTAGGGCTTTTAATAAAATGTATATCGTAGCTATTGTGTAAGTTGGAAGACTTAAGTTAGTAAATAGTACTGGGTAGCTTACTGTAAATTCAAATTTATATATATTTTTTTATATTAGCCTACTATAGTGACTTCACCCCGCCTGATGGTAAGCAGTCAGTGGAATCCAGAATTGGTGGCCACTATACCAAAAGCCATCGTCTTAAACTCCTGGTATGGTGGCCTCCACTATGGTGGCTGGGAATGAGGATAGGGGAAGGGAATGAGGGAGGTGAGGCAAGAGGAAAGGGGAAAATTAAGCATGCGGCGCTCTCACTCGCCGAACGAAACGCAGTAGCATGGATACTACTACTCTTACGTCGATCTTCATGAGAGGGTAGTACTACCCGGACGATCCGGCCCATTCATGCTGAAACCATCGTGGATCTACTGCCAGACTACAACTACCGTTTTATTTTATGCCATAGTACATAGTCATAAAAATTTTAACATCTGTGATTGTCGGAAATAAATTTAAAGTTATTAAGTTTTTCCAACCACGAACTGTTTAGTTAAGAACTTTGTCTTAGTTTTTGTAATTTTTGTGTTTATTTGTCACATTTAACTTCAAAATAGCTTTTAGTGAAATTTATTTATTTATTCATTATTATTTATTGCACACAAACAGAAATATACATAAGAAAGAAGATACAGATATAGAAATCATGTACAAAGGCAAGCTTAACTCAGAGCTGAGTTCTCTAACAGCAAACCTTAGAGTGGTAGAGGAAGTAATATTAGTGAGAGTATAATGAAGTGTACAAATAAGTAAGAAGAAAATAACAGAGAAAGACTTAACCTATACGATAACATAGCTATTTATACTTTATACAACACTGTATACTTGCTAATAAACATACATTCTAAGAATACATAAATAGTATAATTAATGATAATAATATATAGTTAAATATACGTACATTTAATAATATACATGTTTACAATTAGGTATATAAATACATAGATATATAATGTTTACTTATATATGATTATATATGAAATTTGGTCTTTTAATTAATTTTGATAAGTCTATTCTATAAGAAATAAATAATTCAATAATATATATTACATCTCAGTCATAAACAATAGAATGATAGTGCATTATTTCATAATCAATCAGTAAAAAGCAATTAAGTCGAAATAATTTCTATTTATTTCGTGCCGTCATTCCACAATAGTGAGTTAAAGTCAAAGTCAAAGTATTTATTTCATTTTGATCAAGAATGATACTTATGAAAAGTCATATTACATGAAGTCAGCTAATTAACCTACAGCCAGTTCGCTGATGAGGTAGAGCTGTGAGAAGAACTGGCAAAAAAGTCACGCCACTCTTTTCAATCGCCAGATAATTACAATTTTTTTGTGTGAGTTAACAAATTTAACACATCAACGCAACCAAAGAACCATACAAATTAATTATTACAAAACAACTAATTATTTAATAACATTTTTGAAAAAAGAAAAGAAACGAAAATAGAGGATTTCAATTTTTTTGTTTCATCTAGTATGGTAATTTGACTACGTTTTTTAATTAAAATTAAAAAATAGTAAATGCATTTCCCAGTCATATTGAACTACAAGGTAATATTGAATTAAGTATTAAATGTATGCCATGCCAAGATTGACCAGTCATCCCAGGTAGCACCCGTTCACGAGCATGACGCACAGACCAGCCATTATCACCTTCGCCATATTAGAGGGAAGTTGATGACCCGGCCAATACGACACCACAAGTCATGACATTTTAGTGAGCATGACAATGCAAGGCATGGGTGGTAAAAAGAACCATAATAAAATGTTATGTCTTACGAGTTTATAACGATCATGATATGCATTCACTTCACATCAAACTTATACTGGAATAGTCAATACATTTTTTTTTTTTATTTTACTTCTATAATATAATGTTAATATATAATATTTTTTTTTTTTTTTTATTTTTTATTGCCTATAGTGGCAGACGAGCCAACAGCCCACCTGATGGTAAGTGGAAACTGTCGCTCATAGACTTCTGCAATGCCAGGGGCTCTGCGAAGCCGCTGCCTACCGTGATATTAATGCTCTCTTTAAACCTCGTTTGAAGAAGGACATGTCATAGCGCTCGGGAAACACCGCAGCTGGTAGTTCGTTCCAGAGCCTGCACGTACGTGGGAGAAATGAACGCTGAAAACGAACCGTGCTAGACGAGATCGTGTCCAGGTAGTATGGATGAACTTTGCTGCGATGTCGAGTGGTGCGATGATAGAAAGGAGACGATGGCACCAAGTCAAACAGTTCCTCAGAGCACTCCCCGTTGAACATACGATAGAGCACGCATAGAGAGCCAAAGTCCCTCCGCTGCTCCAGTGACTCCAATTTGTCTGTGAGATTGAAAATTAATAAAAGTCAATATAAATACAATAATAATTATCAATATAACATTAATCTTGCATTAAACGAGCAACTATACCCATGCTATTTTATCATTTAAATAATCATTAATGTTATAATAACCCTTTTGAATAAGACGGTTTTTAACAGTTTGTTTGAATTTCTCTAAGGGTATATTCGAAATTTCAATGGGTAGTTTATTATAAAAGCGTACACCAATACCCGCAAATGATACTTTATGTAGGCGATGGTATGTATTTTTCTTGATAAACATAATGTTAGCAAAGATATATTGAGACGCCACTGTCAAAATACCTATCTCTTTAAACTTATCTCTTAATGAAACTCTAGGGTCCAAATTGTAAATAGATCGCACCGCTCGTTTTTGAAGTATAAAAATTGACTCAATATCCGCAGCCCTGCCCCAGAGCCGTATAATATCACGCTATGGAAATAGCTAAAATAAACTAGTCTGGCTGTTTCAATGTCGGTAAACTGTCTTAATTTTCTTGTTGCAAAGGCCGCGGAACTAAGTTTACCAGCAAGACACGATATTTGGGTACCCCACTGAAGCTTATATCAAAAACGTGTTATTTTGATTTAAAGACATTGTTTTGCAGCGACTAAACTATATAATATTGATAAGCATTAAGCAAAGTTCATGAAATATGTAATAAGTTTTACATAACATGAGATATCGATTTTTCGTCGATTCTTGAAAAAGAATTATTTTGACTTAGTGCAGTGTTGTTTTGAGCGTGCGATAACTTGCTGTGCTGCTTCAGGTTTGAGACTTGAGTTCAATTGAGTCCCTTGACTCGCTGATTCTTCATGCAATGCATCTACGAAAAGTTTTTAAATATATTATGTGTTAATAATAATTATTAATTATTAGAGTTCGTCGTGTATGAGAACATGAACATTGTAAATTAAAATGAAACCATTTTATATCAGTGTTATCGCGTTATTATATTTTGGTGTAACAATAACAGCCAGCCCGGTAGACCGATCCGTTATTTATCAAAAGTGTATGAACAAATGCAAACTAGAAAACTGTAAAGACGGTGTGTTATTTGTTTGTGTACCCTCGTTAGTTTCTGTTTACATTAATAAAGTAAATTTCACAGATGTACTTAGTAGATAATAAAGTAGGTTAGTCAGTGCTTACATATTTATCTGCAAAATTACTTAAATAACAATAACTTTATTTAAATAAAGGCGCGGGAATTGCTTGTGCTTAAATAAAATAAAAAGCAACAAACATCTTGCTAGATGGTTTACAGATAAACAATTAATGAATTAATATATGGTAATTCCGGACTTCCCAAAGATATTTTTTTATCACACTAATATTTGTTTTGGGTTGGAATTGAATCTGGTAAACTAATAAATTATTTAAGTATATTTTATACACATTGCAGTTATGATATTTATAAAACTATTTCATGCCTTAATTCCATTGTTAAGTCTTGATCATATTGCCTACTAATTTCCCATTATTTCAGTATCTGGTAATTTGTTCAAAAGTCATGTAGCCAAGCAGCAGGACTTCTGGAATAAGCTATTGAGGTGGAGCTGCCGGGAGGAGTGCAGCTACCAGTGCATGTGGCACACTGTAGAGGACTTCAAAAGGTCTGGCTATGGAGTACACAAGTTTCATGGCAAGGTCACTTTTGTTTTTTAATGATATTAAAATTTATAAAAAGGCTTTTTAATGAACTACAAAAATTGTCATCTCACGTCATAGTTTATATACATGCATAACTTCACGCCTGTCTCCCATTAGTTGGGTAAGCAGACCATAGAATATATATATATCCATATGCTGCAATATAAACAAAACTTGTCCACTTTTGTACGGGATCCAAAATTATGGTTGACGAATTGTGGGTGCTTTACTGCATTAATTAAATTTCAGTGGCCGTTTGTGAGGGTGATGGGTATGCAAGAGCCAGCCTCATCATTTGCCTCAATACTGAACTTGGCAGCAAACTTCTACATGTACAGAAAGATATGCAGAGAGTTCCCATTGTCTAAAGCTCATAGAATGCCTATTATTTTGTTTTGGCATGCTTTTGCTATGGTAAGTAAAACCCTCTCATACTTATGATTACGTTATTGATTGTAATAGTAACATTGACCTATTAACTAAACATACAATTAAAGATTGCTGAAAATGAGTCTATTTTGTCATTTAGGTATGTTCATGAACACAGTACTCGCTCCCTTTTTTTTATATTAGCCTACCAAAATGACTCCACCTCACCTGACAGTAAGCAGTCAGTGAAATCCAGAAGTGGTGACCACCATACCATAAGCCATCGTTTTAGACTGCTGGTATGGTAGCCTCTACTATGGAGTCTGGCAATCAAAAGGGAATGAGGCAGGTGAGGAAAGAGGAAATGGGAAAATTGGGCCTCTGGTGCTCTCACTTACCAAACGAAACGCAGTAGTATGGATACTACTACTCTTACGTCAATCTTCTATGAAAGGGTAGTACTTCCCTGGTCGATCCAACCCATTCATGCTGAATCCAGCGTGGATCTGCTACTGTACATAGCCCCTAGTGCAAGATTGAATTTTTAGTAGTATAGTAAGTAAGTAGTAATAAATTTTTTTAGTAGTAATAATTTTTTTTTATTTTAGGTGTGTATGAATGCATGGGTATGGTCGACAGTATTCCATATGAGGGACAGTCCTTTCACGGAGTTCATGGATTATGCCTGCGCATTTTCCATGGTCATGGGCCTGTTCGTCGCTGCTGTAGTCAGGTAAGAACAAGGCAGTATTAACAGTAAAAACTGTAACTGTAAATATATCACAAAACCGCCATAAAAGGTGCCATCAGTATCCACCACTTCTGTACCCCATTGGCTGTTCCTTTATTAGTCTTTTATAAATTTTCCCGTCTAGATTTAGATTTTCAATCTATTATCAACCTTCCGCCTATATCAATAAGGTTTACAATTAACTCATCATCTCAACAGACTATGCTATAAGAAGCCGCGTCTGACGCTATTCGTGCTGTTGGTGCCGTTGTTCTACTTCGTGACGCACGTGCGCTACCTATACACAGGAGTCATTAACTACGAATATAACATGAACTTGAACATATTTTTTGGTAAGTTTTTTTTGTTAACTTTTATCTTATTTTTGGCGCCTGAATAAACATCTTACATAGCTTTTATTGTCTAGGTATAAAAAAAACGACTTTCACTGATTGCTTACTAGCAGGCAGAGTGAAATAATTTTGACTCAATTTAGGAATTGGAAGCGGATTATTAATTTTGTGTGGCTTGTTGAGTAAATTAGAAACTGTTATTTATATTTTTCTTTAACCATAAATTAATAATGTGTAAGGTAATCAAAGACGATAGATCCACTTGACTGCTAATACAGCGTACAAACGCTCGCCAAAGATAAGGCATTTAGCGCTTATAACAAACCGCGACAGAGCTTACTCATTTAGTTCCGACCAAGTGTCAGATCTGTGCGCACATGTCAATACGCTACATTCTTAATTTTTTTACGAAAATGCCTTCCTGCTCTGGAAAATCCACTAAAACATCAAGTTATAACAAGGATGGTATAACTTTTCACCGGTAAAGTACGATTTTAGTTGTATTATGATAAATATTTATTGTGATTGCAGGGCTCAAGTGATATTGGTTGTATGACGTAAATACGTCACCATCAAAGTTTGTCTCTCTTTCTCGCGCGAGACGATTGTCAATAGTTCCGTCTCTTTTTGTTTTTTTCTGTCACAGTAGCGCTGAGACAAATCGGAATAAAGTTGATATCGATTTAGTATTCATGATTCGGTTAACAATATTAATTAAAGATATTTTAAAATTAATTAATTATTCTAACATCTTAGTTTTTCGAATAGCCCAGAAATAAAAGAAAAATGGATAAATGCTGTTAACAGACAAAATTGGTATCCTAGCAAATACAGCGTTATTTGTTCAAGGAATTTTACATTTGACACATTTGATTCTTTTGAAAATTTAAAAAACCGACGGCGTTTATTTAGTTCAGCAACGCCGACAATGTTTTTACCTGTTTTAGTACGCTTATAATTAACTTCATTATAAAATATTTAAAATTAATGTGAAAATAATAATTTTATTTTTGTCGAAATACGTAATTTTTGAAACTCTTATTATTAATAGCATTCTTAAATACTGTATATATATATATATAATATATATATATATATATATATATATATATATATATATATATATATATATATATATATATATATATATATATATATATATATATATAACCACGGTAATACTATCTATACAGTATTGTAACACGGCCAAATTTTTAAAAATAAATGCCTACACCCGCGCGGTACGTAAACATGCGATAGGGCGCCTCCAGCACTTTAATTACATTTGCCTACTTTGTTTTTCCATTTAGTTTTGTGATTGTAAATATACTTTTTTATATAAACAAACAAAATAATCTGAATTGAATAGAAAGTGTTCAATAAAAATACGTGTTGTTTTTTGACTGGAATTACAAAATTATTTTTTTCTAGTGTTATTTATACACACAGTACAATCAACAACTATTACTAATAATAAAATACCACGTATTTACTTGGTTTTATACAAACTAAGAAAAAAAATACACATGCCCCGAGGTTTTAACACAAGCGTACCTATCGTATCATGATTCATAAACCGCCTATAACTACCAATTTCACTCGTGTCAATCACTTTCCTTTACTCTATTCACTTTATTTATTAATCCAGACATCTTTTTTTTCGAGAGATAAAAGGAAATATTTATCCATTAAAAAGACACACATTATGTACCTACCTACTAGTAAGTAAAATTATTTTATAGTTTTACCTTTCATTTATTGAAGACATTAAATCAATTGTAAAGATAAATGCAAATAAAATATTTATTTATTTATTATACTCATCAATTATGAATAACTTTTATAAATTCTACAATAAACCATTTACATACAAAAAATACCTATAATGTTAATTTATTAGTAAGACATAATAACCTCTTTCTATATTGTTTTCATATTGTTAAAATAATTCTGACATCCATGTATTCGGACATAGAATAAAAATTACTTTATCGATAACGATTTATTTTGGCACAATTATGTGGTACAACACTATGGGGCGGTGCAATATGATTGACATTGATGCATTAACCAATCACTGCCGCGATAATTTCTTCGTCCCCCGACCCGCAGTGGTGAGTCCGCGTGTGTACTAGAAATCATATCATCGTCACTCAAGTGGTTATATACTCATTGAAGGTAATAGTGATTATTTTTTTATTTATTCAAACGCGCTCATATCTAGATCTACCAGTCAGATTTAAAAAATTCTTTTTGTGTATGACAGCCCTGTTCTCGAGGAAGGTTATAGGCTATGTAACATCACGCTACTGGCGCCGGGAGCAGAGCAGTAAGCAAAGACGCGGGTGAAATCGCGCCGCGTAAAGCTAGTTACATCTTTAAAATAACAATATGGTATATCTTTCCAGGCGTGTCCGGCTCTCTCGTCTGGCTATACATATCGTGCGCGCAGGTCCGCTCGCGCGCGCGGTACGCGTGGCGCATGCTCGCGTTCCCGCTGCTGTCGGGCGCGGCGCTGTCGCTGGAGCTGCTGGACTTCCCGCCGCAGCACGGCGCGTGGGACGCGCACGCGCTCTGGCATCTCAGCACTGCGCCGCTACCGCTGCTGTTTTATAAGTCAGTTGTTACTTAGCCTTTATATAACCTAAATGGTTACAACCTATGTGCATGTCTGTGTTGTCTATACAAAAAAATATACAATAAGGGACTAATACACTTATTTAGCTCTATTCAGCTTAAAAAATAACGATTTTGTATGGAGTCGCGTACGTGTCCGTTCAGCTTTCCGCATGCGTACGCGTCTCCATGCAAAATCGATGTTTTCTATGGGCATAAGCTGAATACAGCTGAAAAAGTGTGAGTAGTCCCTAAAGCCGTTGCCGACAATGGAGGTAGAAAGAACGTAATGCGGATAGAAAAGGTAAAGGAGATAATGAGGGTGTTTAGGAAAATTTTCGCCACCAGTTGGCGCCACTGTCATTTTCACATTGGGCCAATCAGGGGTTAACTTTTTGACAGCGCTTGATAGCTAGACCTGGCGTATCTGTGGTGCCACCTCGTGGGCGCCAATTTAGAAAAACGTCAGCAATTTTCTTTTGTCTATAAGCTCGTGAATTATCCATTTTGTAAATTAAACATTTAAATTGCTGAAATGAACACTGAAAAATATTTGTTTTGATAGCGCTGTCAAAATGGAAGATCTTTCACCAAAGTGGCGCCAACTGTTGGAGAAAATTTTCTTAAACACCCTCATTGGTTAAGTAACGTTCTTCAAGTAATAACATATTTTGTTATGGGTGGCTGACGAGGCAACTGATGGATGTAAGCTGCTCATGATAGGTCAAAGTGACGTCCACCTCAAAACTTTGAACAATGCAATTCTTTTATTACAATCATTAATAAACCTTCTACCAATTTTATACAGATTAATTATACCACCACTCGATAGATGGCGTTGTGCTATAAATGTAGATCGCGCTATGGTTTCGTTCACAAGACTTGTACATACAAGGATAATTTTTTTTATTAAATTCGTGCCTCAATCTATTGAGTAAGGAAATTATTGGGCCTTGGTAACTCTTGGCTATGTCCTAAAGGGCGAACGTCTTTTTGTAGGGTATAAGTCGTCCCGTGAACTGTTTGCCTACTTTGCAGATGATTCAGGTGAAGCGATTTGCCCTTTATTTATTCAGATTCAGATGAAAAATGTCCACTAGACTTGTTCTTGCTCGGTCACTGAACTGAAACTAATTATTCAGCTTCAGATGAAAGACTTGTTGTCCACTAGACTTGTTCTTGCTCGGTCACTGAACTGAAACTAAACGGAGCGCGCTCCGTGATAGTACTAGTTCGGTCTTCTAGTACTTAGTACTTCAATTGTAAATTGTATTTTGATTTTTATTTCGTTCTAAACAATACCCGTTTATTTTCACTAGAAATCATTTTTATTATTCCATAAAATGTCCTTATGAATTTTTTTTGTTATAGGTACAAATAAGTGCACAATAATATTAAGTACTGATTGACACTAGTAGTAGAATACACGCAAAATAGTATTGCTCTAAATTTTATGTAATGTTGAAACATATTATTTAAAAGTATTGTTTCAAAAAATAAGGACAATTTCACTAACACTAAATAAACTTTAATATATGCAAAGCGTAGGATGTGCTCGCGAATTAGTTATGCCAAAGTCCTGTACATTACTTGATAATGAAGGCTATACAAAGATTCCATGGTTAGCATTGTTTAACACAGCAATCTAATTAAATCATTAGATATTCGTTCGATAAGTACCATCTTTAGAAGATAGGATATGGTGTTTGAGTATACAGTAAAAGCTCCCTATTCGCGCTTCCGTCATTCGCGTTTTCACTATTCGCGGATTAAAAAAATGCAACCCAATTTCTTTATTCGCGGCAAAAAATGTCTTTATTCGCGGATCTAAAATTTCATACAAAATTCCAATAGGTGTTTAACGCAATATCTTTTGCAAGTGCCGTCAAATGGTACCGCCGAGCACTTTGACCTAAGGCGCCTTTGTCGCATTTGCCGCAAACACGGCGGTCGGCGTTTTTGAAAATGTAAACAAACAGAAGAAAGCAACCTTATTTCTGAAGGAATAAAGTATATTTTTAAATGTTGCTGTTCCGTTCTTTGGTAAAAGCCGCTATGCCTATTTTATTGTTTTATCTTTCACATTCGTTACAAAAATTGTGATCGAGTAACACGTCTCTAACTCTCTACTGCTCTCTTCGTTATAGTAAATAGAAATGCTTGATTGTTTACGCCTTGGAGAGTCATTTGCATCCATATCACGCTCATTCAATGTCAACGAATCAACTGTACGATCAATAAAAAAATCCGAAGATAAAATAAGATCATCTGTAGCTTCAACTTCATTGTCGGCGAAAATTGTTCGTGATCCAGCAATAGAAAAAATGGAAGTGGCGTTGTCATTATGGATAGAAGACCGCAACCAAAAAAGGGTTCCCCTGAGTGGTCCATTGATCCGGGAGAAGGCAAAGCGTCTTTACGCTCATTTTAAAGAACCTGATGGTAGTTGTAGTGGTGAATGTACAGATGGAGGATTTCAGGCATCGGAAGGTTGGTTCAATAAATTTAAAGTAAGACAATCATTGCATAACATTAAAATTGTAGGAGAAGCTGCATCAGCAGATACTGCTGCAGCAGAACGGTATCCAGAAGACTTTGCAAACCTAGTAGCTGATGGAGGATACAAACCTGAGCAAGTATTTAATGCAGATGAAACTGCACTGTTTTGGAAGAGAATGCCGAACAAAACATTCATTTCTAAAAGCGAAAAGTCTGCTCCTGGATTTAAGGCAGCAAAGGATAGAGTTACACTGCTGCTATGTTCTAATTCATCTGGAGATTGTGTCATTAAGCCACTGATGCTTTACAGATCGCTAAATCCACGTGCTTTAAAAAATCAAAACAAGGACAACCTGCCAGTGTTTTGGCGTGCTAATAAGAAAGCGTGGGTAACAAGCGCTGTATTTTGTGACTGGTTTCGGAATTGTTTTGTTAAGGAAGTTGAAATTTACTTGAAAAAAGAATTTAGACTTTAAGGCACTTCTAGTTTTGGACAATGCACCAGGTCATCCTCGCGAACTTGAAGCTATGCATCCAAATATAAAAGTGACATTTTTACCTCCAAACACGACGGCTTTGCTTCAACCTATGGACCAAGGAATAATCCAGGCCTTTAAGCTCTATTACATTAGACGAACCTTCAAAATCGTATTGGATATTTTTTTTATTTTTATTTATTTAAGCTTCTTACACACAGAATGTATAACGGCGGACTTAATGCCAACGGCATTCTCTACCAGTCAACCGGGTAATGCAGAGTTGAACCACAGTAGGTGCATGATAGCAGATAGTAAATGTAGTAAAATTGTTAATACTAATGTTGAATATTTTACTAAATAAGACCATAACAATACACATACGTACGTATAAATATAATGATAAACATACATAAAAATCATACATATAGTACTAGTACTACATTATTACACATAAATATATATGTATATATATATATATATATATATATATATATAAAACAATAAATGTAAACTATTGGGTTGATTTTGCCAATTTATCCATGAGAAGTGTCCGAACCTTTATCTTAAACGTGCTTCGGTTCATCAATAAAATTGATTTTCTTATATATTTGTGTTTTTTATTTTGGCACCTAGGAACGTATCCCCTATAAACCCATATAAATTACCATTCTGTATTCACGGTTTCTGTATTCGCGGCTTATTTATGGAACATATACCCCGCGAATAAAGAGATTTTACTGTACTATATTCTTCTTCTTTTCGAGTCGACAGCAAATGTTTTTATATTGTATCAGCCCAAAACTTAGCTACGGCTACTGCATTGTCAGCAGCGTTCATTAAATCTTCCTGCGTGCAGTTGATCGGGCACGCAGGGCACGAGAACAAATGGGTCATTGTTTGAGGATTGGCTCCACACTTGCAATTTAGATCGGCACCGTCAGAGAATCCCCACCTATACAAATCATCTTTATTAAACTATATTCGTAAACACGAGGTAGTGGGTTCGAATCCGGGCGAAGTACAATTGTGATTTTTTAAATCAAATGTCTTTTTTTAAATTATCTTACGGTAGTAGATCCACGCTAATTTTATGGAAATATAAATAAATGAATGGGCCGGATCGACCGGGGATGTACCACCCTCTCATCGCTGTAATAGTAGTATCCGTACCATAGATTATACACTTATATACTGGTAATCCGTACTTCTGCGTTTCGTTCGGCGAAGGAGCCCAATTACTCCCCTTTCCTCATTCCTCACCTCGCTCATTCCCTTCCCCTAACCCCATTCCCAGCCGCCATAGTGGAGGCCACCATACCAGCAGTTTTGAGACGATGGCTTTTGGTATGGTGGCCACCACTTCTGGATTTCACTGACTGCTTACCATTAGGCGGGGTGGAGTCACTTTGGTAGGCTAATATAAAAACAAAAGATTCCTGACTGACAGTGAAGGAAATCATCGTGGGGGAACCTGGACTTAAGTTTGAAATTGCTAATCCGCCTTAAGCAAGCGTGGTGATTAATGCTCATGCCTTCTCTATATGAGAAGAGGCCTTTGCTCGCAATGGGAGAGTAAACTGGTATTATATAATCGTGATTTCTTGTTGCAGGTACGTAATAGATGATCTTCGATATCTAGAGTCGAGAGAATTGGAAAAAGATACGTTAAAACTAACATAAAGTATTGTTTATTCTTGTTCAGGTAATTATCTATATCTATGATCGGTTGAATTTTGTATTTCAATAAAATACATGTAATTGTGATAGTCCCTGCTTTCCCCACTAATGAGTCCAGGCGTGAAGTTATGTATGTTATTGTGATAATAAAACTAATAGGTAATATTAATACGTAACTTTAGCAATTAGTTGTAAATCACAGGGTCTAAGTTGCTATCACTCGCAAATAATCAGATTTGCAAAATACAAAAGGTTTGTGAAATATCAGATTCACAAAATACCATATTTGTTATAAAATTGCTCATATGACTAATTGCATTTTAAACTTCGCCTATTCATTTGGTTATTGCTTGTCGAATAGTATGTAAATGACAAATACTGGAGTAATTATTAGTACTAATGAGGGTGTTTAGGAGTTTTCGCCACTAGTAGGCGCAACTTCAACTGTCACATTGGGCCAATCAGAGGTTCACTTTCAAAAAGCGCTTGACAGCTAGACCTGACGCATCGGTGCTGCCACCTCGTGGGAGCCATTTTAGAAAACCCACACAGCAATTTTCTTTAGCACGTGAATTATTTATTTTGTAAATTGAACACTAAAAATATTTGTTTCGATAGCGCTGTGGGTCAACTGGTGGGAAAAAATTTTCTTAACACCCTCATTGTAACTTATAAAGTGATAAAAATACATGATTTAACTTTGCTATTATTGTGCATTTAAAATATCTGCCTGAATATTATTTAAATTTTTTTACAAAAGTTGTTGCGCCATGTTGCCTTTTCTTTAATTGTTATAAAATAATGATTACTAAAAATGAATTTTTATTTCAACCTGTTTGGTATTTTTCAGTTTAGCAATGACATTAAGTATATTATTGTTTATGAGTTGGTAGTCCTGCGTTCGTATCAAATGGAAACGTCGCTTAAAAATTAAAAAATAAAATACACATTAACTAAAAATAATCTATATTTACAGAGTATACTAATTTTAACATTTACGTAAAACCACAAAACATTTTCTTTTTTAAATATACATAATTTACCCAACAATTGTATATATATATATACTTATAAAATGTGTATATAATTAAAATCTGATTTTATAACTTAGATAAAACTGTAGTATAATCCTACAACTATTATAAATGCGAAAATTTGAGTGTGTGTTTGTTACTACTCAGCGCCTAAACAGCTGAACCGATTTCGATGAAAATTGGTATATAAATAGGTTGGGTGCCGAAGACGGACATAGACTACTTTTTATCCTGAAAATCGGTCTGGTTCCCGAGGGATAAAAACATATTTTTCGCGCGGGCGAAGCCGTGGACGCAGTTAGGGAAAATATATTTAATTACGTACATATTTCAAGCCAATATTAAAAATTGACTTTATTTTCTTAAATTTACCCTTACAAGTATAACTTAAGGCAATAATTGGAAGAACAGTAATCTCTATATTTCTTCTGTTTGTATTAATTTTAAGCTTAAATTCAACTTATTAATATTTTGAAATTAGTGTAAAAAGGCAGGCATGTTTTACTTATATTAATAACAAATTCGCGCTTTTCGTTTTTCCATGGCAAATAGTCATAAGATTAGAAATCACAAATTAGAACTTTATGCCATATATATTAAGATTAAAAGTATCACATTGGTTGGTTTTACTATCATTTTTGTATCAAAGGTTTATTCATTGATAAAAATAAAGAAATCTGTTTTTTTGTTACATATACATCATTTTGTGAAGCTTTCACAAAGTCTTTGTGAAAGCTTCCATAATTTAGATTAAGGTTTTTCATTCAGTATTATTTTCTTTAAGAGGAATTTTGGTTTATTTCTAACCTGATCTGATAACCCTCTTTCTAAACTGATCTCACATTGTTCTTAACGTAACCTGAACAGATAGATAGATAGGTTTTTCCCGTTAAGAGCCCTTGGTCTGTTGATGTTAAAAAAACAAAAGTATATCGGGAAAACAAAAGTATATCGAGAAAACAAAAGACAGTTGTAATAGATAATTTTAACAATTTTATGTTAAAAAAATGTGTGCACTCGATTTTGAACCTTAATGACATAAACTTTTTTGCTTTGTTTATTGTAAATACGTGCAGGATTACGTTGCTTATGTATAAAATAACGATTTTCTATGAGAAGTCAATAAGGTTGTATTAATTATTTCTTTCTCGTTCCAAATCTAACTTACTATTCGGTTAGGTTATCGGGTCAGGTTAAGAATAAACCGAAATGTACAGTCATAATATGTCTATACTACATAATACGTCACGATACTTTTATTTATCAGTCAAAAAGTCAAATAATTGTATCAATGTATAATAATTCTTACCAAATTTTTTTTCTGAACATGCACGTGAATAAAAAAAAATGCGAAGTATTTATCTACATGTTAGCCGAAAGACAGACAACCGATTGTGGCTGCCCAGGACCGGTTAAAATAGAGGTGCTTGAAGCCCTAAGCCCCTTGATGATAAACACTAAAGACATATCACTTACACTAATCGGCAACCATAATAGTTTTCTTTTTTTTTAAACTGAATATTTTCTTAAAAGGATTTTTCTTCTTTTTCTTCTCACTGACAGCGCTGCCTTGGCTGACATTACTTAAAGACTTTCTATCGTCAGTAGTTAAAGAACTTATCTTGAGATTGTCCAAACTGTTCATGCTGATTGAGGCTCCATGGGTCCTTGGTAAAAATAGGCTATCGTCATCATCGTATTCGGGTAAAGGGTCTGAGGTAAACTCGTCTATTCTTATCTGTGGTGGCGCTTGTGTGTGGGAGCCGTTGACTCTGAATAGATATTTATTTATCAAAAAATAAAATAAAGTTGTTATCGGTTATATATGGTGCAAGAAAAGCATCTCATAAAGTTGATATAGCCATATCCGGGGAGGAAGGGTATTTGATTAATTAATTATTATACCTTTGCCGGTGCTGTGCTGAACTATGTACAGTCCTCGCAGCCTCCAGGGACAGTTTGAGTTTGTCCCAGAAGTCGTACATGGAGCGTCCGTTGGACTGATAGAACAGTTTGTGGTAGTACGACAGGTTGCTCGGCAACTGACACGAACGGTACATTATTGGGATTATCTTGCGATCTCGGGATTCTGAAAATAAATTAAAAATAACTTCAGTAATTTTTTTAGACTATGGTTTTAGTAATCATCTGTTTATGTATCAGGCTTTTATGCTGCAATGTGGCAATCAGTTCTATAAAGCCTCAATAAAAACTGCAGGGTAAAGAGAATATGTAAGGAGGCTTGGCAGTTGGGTGTTGGTAACCCAAGTGAAGAGATATTTAGCATATGACATTAAAAGGATCAAACAGGCTGTTTTCATATCCTAGATCAGGATCAGGGCTGGTTACATGTAAGGGTCTTTTGTTTGCTGCCATCACGAGCAATAAAATAAGGTCGTAAAGGCCGTACCATTCAGAGAAACAGAAAGACAGATAAACCAACAACAAAGCAATCCTAATGGAGTTCCTCTTTTATATTGTTAGGCACTGGAACCCTAAAAAATAAAGCTATACCTACATTAAATAATATCTCAACAACTACACACAACGCCATCTAGACCCAAAGTAAGCATATATTATAGCTTGTGTTATGAGTTCTAGAATGCGGGTATACATACTTTATTTATACTAAAATAACCGTTTTTTACTACATGTATATCAATATATATACGGTACATACACCAAAATAACCTTTTTTACAATTTTTGTCTGTCTGTCTGTTTGTTCTGGATAATCTCTAGAATGGCTGGACCGATTTTGACGGGACATTTATTGGCAGGTAGCTGATGTAATGAGGAGTAACTTAGGCTTCGTTTATTTTAGAAAAATACTTTTATTTTAGAAAAATAAAGTACTGTTGATCGACTGTTAGGCGGAACGAAGTTCGCCGGGTCAACTAGTTATACATAGAAACACACAGACCAATGCAAATTGACATGTTCATGCACACAAATATTTGCGCGGGAATCGAACCCGCGACTTCTGCGTTGCAGTCCGTACACAGTACCACCGAACCACAGCAGCAGTCAAAACACTTACCAATACTGTCAGCCTGTGCAAAGTTAATATAGAACTTCATAGCCTCGCTGTTGAGAAACTCTGGCGAGAACACGAGTATGACCCGGCGACATCTGTTGGAGATAAGGCGGGCTACCGGCTCGTACTGCGTCGAGTGGCCCACGTGCAGGTCGTCTATTGTGCATATCTAGGGAGTTAATAAGGAAATTACACTGTGGTACTCAAGAGAGGGAAAAAGAAAGAAAGAAAAACCATTCAGACAATAGGAATACGATTTGGTCAAGTCAGCTGGCAAAACTTGGACTAGAACGGTACAGGAGAGACATGACTGGAGAGTGTTCAGTGAGGCCTTTGCCAAACGACACACAGATTAAAATAAAAGCGTAAATTATTTTTAACTTCCAATTACCAGTGGGATTTTAACAAAAATCCGACTGGTAATTCTTGAGATTGACGCGTTCAAACAAATAGACTCTTTCGCTTTATTGTATAGATATAATTACCTGGTACCCTCCCTCGCCCATTCTTCGCAACATATCATCAACAAACTCTTTATCCTCATCAGCGTACAACACCATGGCGTCGTACATATGCGCGTACCCGGGCCGGTCGTCATATGTAATCTGTTCACTGTCGTACCTATCGTATATACTCAGACTGTTGACGTTATTAGGTAGCGCTATTTGGTTCGGCTTTCTTGCTGAAAAATAATATTACAAATTTAGAGACAATATAAGGTTCTTCAAGAAAGCAGTTAAGTTTTGCAAACCCTTAATGTTTCAAGCGTCGACTTTCATTCGGCTACGAAAACTGCTAGGCGATGTAGGCTTGTTAGCCACCTTATTGGTCTATACTAATATTACAATGAGAAAACATTTGTATTTCTGTATTTTTGTATGCAACAAATAAACTCAGAAACTACTGGACTGACTTCAAAATTTTTTTTACCATTAGAAAGATACATACGCATACACATAACGCGGGGGAAACTGCGTGACGTCTGCTAGTATAAAATATATAATGTGTGTATAGAAATTAGGTTGCTGATCAAGTAGTAGAGACTTTAACAAATGAAGAACTAAGCGTTCTCCTTACTTGTTAAGGAGTCCAAAGATGGGAGAGGAGAGGCAAGTGAAAAATAAGGAGGGAAAGAAGACTAACTTTTGGATCTATTATATTTGTTGCGAATCCAGGAGTCTATGTGGAAGGCGTGGCGCAAACATTGTAAAATATAATTATATAGGTACTATTAAGTCGGGGGCGTTGTTACTTTTCAATTAATCAAGTTGATTGTTGTTTATCATTTCAAATTCACGAAAACATTGTGCACACCGTTTCCTAGTAAATGCTCAGATTATCTATTTAGCTTTATGATAAAAACAAATAATCAGATCAATTAAAAACAAAATATACAAATTATTACTTAGATATTGTATTTAGATAAATCTTAGATTTTTAAGGTAGCCGAGAGATATATTTATTATGCTTTTCTATATAAAACGGTAATAGGTAAAATTTAGACAATAATAACAACAGAGTAGCTGGGTGGATAGCAAGATCAAAGAAAATTGGGATGAATTGCCTAATTGCCTAAGCGAGTGATAGTGAAGGATGTCAAGAAAAATGGGAGTGTTGTGTTCAGATGAAGTCATTTTGCGTTTTGCTCATTTTGCTCTGAAGGCAAAAATATTAGTATTATCAGCATTGCACCATGCGAAGAAAATGGAGGACATAAATATGTGTAATAAAAAAATAAAAAAACATGGATAATTCTACAATTATTAAATTGTCTTATATTTATTATATATTATATTCACAACCACAATTTTTATTTTTGATTGTCTGTGAGCAATGCATTTATAGAACAGGTTATGTGACTCAGATTACCTGTTGGTAAGTGGTAACTGCTCTCACCCACCTACGACTAAGTAAATAACCCAAAACCATTCCATTACCTGAAAGTTCACCACTCCTAATGGCTTCTCTGAGATCATTACAGACATCATCATACACATCAAATCGGTCTATGAGCTCTAAATGGTGCAGCAGTTCCCCCACAGTGGCAGTTCTGCTGTTTTGCTGCCATATTTCCAATACTTTTGCCGTTTTGTCTGAACATTGTTGTATGTATGATTCTAATTCTGAAGATATGTTCGCTCTATATGCTAGTCCTCGCCAGTCTCTGAAAAAGAATCAAATATTAAAGGAATGAATAATAAAAAGAAAGGAGTTTCTTTCTTACAAAATTGATGACAAACTATAAATGCTCTATCTTGAGGGTGATCTAAACACATTACCTACATAGACCTCTTACTGGCTGTATACTCTGCTAACAGTGTCTAAACTAAAATAAAGCCAAATTAAGTAATAAACACAGATTATTAATATAACTTTTTTTTGTTCCCATTTTGCTATCTGCAGTTGGCTACAGAGCCATAATCAGATTGGTACAGAGTCCACAAATTATAAAGATGTTTCAGAAGTGGTTATTTGCTTTTGATTTATATAGCAAACCACCATCCACATCAGATTTTCACTTTATTGCTTTGTTGATGATACAGTCTGCAATAACCAATCAAACACAGACTCAATATTGTTTAAAAGGATTTAGAAAAGCATTATATTACAAGACAACTTTCTTTTACTTTGTTATTGGTAGTAAAGATATGAATCATTAAAGAGTTAAGTATATTGATACTTCCTACATTGGTAGGAACTATTAAAAATAAATAAAAATATTATTTATGTCTGTAAAGTATAAACTTTCACTTTAGTTACATAAAACATTCGTATCTAATAAAAAAAAGTTTGTCTGCTGTTATTACGCGTCCTGATTACAAAATAGGTTGTTGGCATAAAATGTCCTTTTTAGAGCCTAACTTTATTAAATCTGTGTTTGAGGTAAATATGCAAAGTAATATATATTTAAATACCTGGGCAGTTTATCAGGTCCATCACTTGGAATTATTTTTGGCGAATTCAGCATACATGATAATAATTTTCGAGTTTTATATGGAAGTGAGGATAATGGTAAGGAATCTATAAAAGTATCGTCCGCCATCCTTATTTTCAATGATTACGAGTTTCAATTAATCATTTCTTGTAAAAATAACCATTAAAACATTTCACTTCACTATTCAAATTCGCACAAACATAACTTGAAACCTATTTTTCTAATTTCTGACAAAACATCACGCACAATTTATTTTGATTGAATGAATGACAAAAATAAAAAACGCAGCTAAAAATAGAATTTTGACAGTCAGTCACTCACTGTCAGTGTTTATGGCAAAAAATTACAACTTACAGGTGTACTCTAAAAGAGCAGGTGTCTTTGTCTTTATGCCTTCGTTTGTCCTAGACCGCTGTACTTACTACGCTCTGGTATTTAATTTTGTAGGGTCAGCATTTTGTGATATCGTTGTGACCACACAAAGTTTCTAGATGTATTACATACAAGGATCTCTACATATAACAGCCTGTTTATTGTGTCACTGCAGGGCAAAAGCCTTTTCTCATAAATAGAAGGCATAAGCATTAATCACCACGCTTGCTCAAGGTAATTTCAGATTTTTGAGTCCAGGTTATCTCACGATGTTTTCTTTCACCGTTAGTCAGAAACGTTTAAGATAAAGTTAGAAAGTAGGTACATTATGTTTATGATTCATAAGTTCACATTGGTACTTGCCCGGATTCGAACCTACTACCTCTTGTTTACGAATCGGGTGCCTTATCCACTGAGCCATTTCGACTTTAATAGAACTACATACTTAGCTTAAAACAAGCACACCTAATGCGAACTAAAAGAAAAATCGTAGTTAAGTAATCAAAACTCAAACTTGTATGAATCTAAAATGTGTTAATCTTTTAGTACTTATTTATTAATACGCCTTACAACGATGATTATAACAAATACTTTCCATCAGGAGAAGAATTTCAGACGTGGATGGAATCCTATCATGTATTAGACCATTGGTTTACATATCAAATCTAGCTGGCCGGTATCTACATACTTGTAGCACCTCTACAGAGAATTTAAAATCTTGAGTCGGTTTTGTTCTCTAAAAGTGCCTCTTTCTTATTATAAAGATGATAAATAAAATTCAAACCATAATTTGAGACGCTTTATTGTCATTCACAAGTGCATTCACTATCTCACTACGATCTAATGACGATACAGATGCAGAATAAGTTATATATATTTAAGAATTTGTGGCGTTTTTTGATGTTTTATGAATGAAACATACGTAAGCTTATTAGTGCCGTAAAGTCACAACACACTAGACCAACAGCTTTTGTACATTTTTTTAGAAAAGCGTGCTGTAACATTCGAAATATTCAAATTCATAAAACATCATCACATTGCCATCCTCTCACATGTTAAATACAGAAAATCAACAAAAACAATATCTTACTAACAGTATTTACATTTACTACTAGGATAATAAGCTCTTTTTGTAATGGAATGTTCAATTTAATGATACAAGCGAATTTTTAATAATTTAGCACCACACACATTTCTTCATACAGAAAACCCTAAAATAACAATAAAATAAATCCGAGATAAAATATAATTATAAACATTAGGCATCAAAAAGATATCCCTAAACAGACTAGTATACTATTAATCCTAGAGGACAGTCCCACTGCAAGCTAACTGGGTTTTTTAAAAAAAAAACTGAGTTGCGGTTGCGATAAATTCCCGCCAAAAGACATGATGGCAGTATGAAACTATAAACAAAAACAGTCTATTTATTTAGACAGAATGTAAGGCTTGCATTGATATACGTCAAAGATTTAATTTAGCAATTTGTTGTTACAATTACATGGTAAAGAAACAAAGTAAATAAAAAATATCTTAAAACAATAAATACAGTAATGCGTTATCAATCATACATTTTTGTGAAACGAATAACAAATGCATTGGTGGCTTTCTTAAATCAATGTTCCCGATATTTTGAAACGTACATTATGGCAAATATTAATTAGATACATAGAATCTGTATAATATAACGATCGGTGGTACTATTAAGATACTACAAAGAGTCATATTTCTAAAGTATTTAAATACATAGCTCATATTAGTAAGTAGTAATTTTTTTTATATTTCAATTGACTCCCAATTTGGTTGCGTCTAAAAATTTGTGCTTCGGATCACAGCCGGCGACAACCTAAGAGATATTACTTTTATCAAGAAGGATACTATAGCTACACCTATGTATCTGACAATGTGTAACATAAAAGTGCTCATATTTACAGATCAATTACTTTAGTTTTACACAGTACAGAGTAGTAGTACATTATTTACTTACATTAGTAATTTGTAAAGTATGATTAATGTTTACATTAGTGAATAGTAAACTGTAAATTATATGTGTTTACATTAGTAAAATGTAAAATAGGGAATATTAAGTAACTGCTTGGGTATTCGGTCCCGTTTGTATTTTATTTTATAGCGATGACTTTTATACTTATTACAAATTGCATTACGTATTGTCGCTAGAAAGATTTCGCATAAACAGTTAAATGTAAAAACGCGCCTAAAAATCAAACTAAAACTATTCAGAGAATATTAATTATGTGCGCGGGCTATATTTTTTTTTGTATCAAATCACCAAAATATTTTCGCGATCCAGTTTAAATAGGTACACAATATATTTTTAATGCATCATATAACATTCTGATATGTTGTTAATTTACTAAAAAATATGTTATATATTATAAAAGTTATAAAACATGTTACAAGTCATTTGTTCATATTAGTATATTAATTGTTAAGTAAGCGATTATTGTAGGTACTTTATGACGTGTTTTAAAAGTAATAAATGTGTATACATTTAAAGCAGTGTTTAATGAAACTTAATTATGCAAATTGGAATGATGGTCTGTTTTGGCCAAAATGCCAGCAGTGTGCCATGGCAATTGGGAATTGTTCAACTCTTTTGGACCCCACTGATTGTTAATTACATAGTTCAGTCGTTTTGGCAGGCTATAAAAAGAATATCAATGATGTTTTGTGTTGTATCACTTGAAAAGTATAGTTTATGCAACTACCTGTATTAAAAAGCTCTAGTAGAACAGTACTAATTACTCATATAGGTAATACGTTTATGAAATTGTATGAAATTGGCATCACGTAATCAAAGTCAGTGTGTGTTTCATAAAACACGTATGTTATTAAAAAAAACACCGTCGTAATTCAGATTAAAATTGCTACAGATTACCTAAAAAGAAAAATTCTTCTGTTTTGGATACTGGTTTTCGAAGGGAGTTCGTAAGCAGTATGGCAATAATCGTAGGAAGCAAAAAAATATACTAATTAGTTTCTTGCATATGCAAAACGTATGCAAGTAAAACATTATTGAATATTAATTTTAACTATAAAACATTAGATTTTGCGAGTAAGATCTTTATAGAATATACTCGCTTCCGCGACTTCACCCGCGTTAAGTTCCGTTTTTGGGTACTGCTCCACCCCCGTCGCCAGTAGCGTGATGTTTTATAGCCGATAACCTTCCTCAAGAATTGGGTTATCAAATACAAAAAAAAGTCTTTAAATCCGACTGGTAGTTCTAGAGATTAGTGCGCTCAAACAAAGGGCAAATGGCTTTATGTTATAGTATAGATTATTTCTTTAGTCAAGCAAGATATTCCGTATAACCGAGAGGCATGTTAATTGTACCAAGCCGAAATCCTACTACTAAAATCTAGTAAGTACATAATTGGCTTTTAAAATTATATACATCATATATTTTTACAATCTACTTATATATTTAGTTATTTGTCGTTTATTATAAGACATTTTGTAATAAACGTTACCATCCACTAACACCATTAAAAATAAATTATTAATACTGAAAATTATGAAGTGTTTTATATAGAGACTATAGATGCATGTTACAGTGGACAGTAACCTTTATTTATTACATTGAGGCTAATTGCGGCAGTAATATTATAAGAAAATCATAGTAAATAAGTTATTTAGAATAAAAATAATAGATTTATGGCAAGACACAACTCACTAGAAAAAAGAAAAACAGAAAACAATAAAAAGTGACGCTCAAAATACTCATCCAAACTTTCATAGTTAAATTATATCATAGATTGAAAAGCACGATGCTAGCAGAATAATTAAGACTGTCACCCACTGAAGCGTAGCACTCTTGCTTAAACAATCAGCTGAACATAACAAATGCAAGTACTTTAAAATACTCAAGTTTAATATTATATCATAAGTTTAAGTTTTTTGAGTTCTTTTGAATATAAATAAATTTTGAGGCAAGTATAAAAATTCACAAGTAGGCTAATATACTTTTAACATAGTATGTTACAAATTTATTTATTTACATGTTGATATGAGTTTTTTAATAATCTACAAAGTTTAAATACAAAACGTCTGATACCCAGTGTGATGAAATGAGAAGGTATTTTTATATGCTAAATAATGAGGTTCAAATCTTAAAAATCGTACACTTTCGTTGCCAGCTCTTTTTGTTCTCTAGGCGTCATGCGAGGTGCCAGCACTATATATTTCCTTACATTTTGGACTCACGTGAAGAGTTCTTGGCCCCTCGTAAGCTATTCTACTGAACTCGCGAGACTTTAGCAACGAAAGGGTTAAAGTTCACACTATGAACAATGCAGTAATGTCAGTAGCTTTAAATATTTCTTTAAAATATAACATGAAATCACAACTTTCTTAGGCAATAGTGTGTAGCCGTTAGAAACTAGTTACATTGGGTGCCATGTATCAGAAGCGAAACTGTTGGCAGGCACTTTGTTAGATCCGGACTAACCCAATATCACTATACGACCTCTACGCGACAAGTCTGTACACAGTGTCAATAAACTGTCGAGACAATTCTGAATGTTTAAAATAATTTTATGAAAATGATTCAGAGTATTTTATTTTTACTTAGATATGGTTTATAAGATCTAATTCCCACTGTGGTGGTCGGTATTATAACGACAGATAAATTAACTTAAATAAATGACTAAAATGCTATATATCTCTTAAGAGGCTTAGCTAACAACCCTTGTTTTAGAAATATCAAATACCTTGTGTTCATTGCCACAAAGTCTATAATTAGTTAATTGCACCTCATTTTAACTGATAATGTAGTTGCCAGTTTGGAGATTTTTTACATGAAAACCAACGAATTGTAAATCTAAAAATGTCCAAGTTACGGAGACCTAAATATTTGTGATGATTGTAGTATTAAATGCTTTTTTAAAGTTGTATATTAACATATAAAAATGTCGAGTAATTAAAAGATATTTTTCTAGTAATTTAGATAAAATCCTATTTCAGTGGTAATATTACCTTTACTTTAATTAAATTCTACGATATGTATGGTTAACAAAATAGTCTACCTTCTTGCATAGATGCTTAAAATGTAAAAATTATTATTTAAAATTGCACGAAATATTTTTTTAAATTTTATTGCTTACTAGTCTCATAATTGCCCTAAAAGTTACTTGTAAAAATTGTAGATAACTTTAAAGGTAAGTATAGAATTAATTACAAACCGTTATTTTATTATTTTTTGTCGTAGAAAAATATTAATCCAACAATACTCCTAGTTTTTTCGAATGCACATTGTAAATTAACTTTTTTTCTAATAAAACAGTAATAGAACTATCCAGCTCTTTCTCAAAAAAAAAAACAATCAGTTCAGTTACTTGAAAGTAACATCGGCAAAACTTCGGCTAAATTCGTAACACCGAACTCATTTTAACATTTAAAGACTCGGCTTCGTTACTCGTAAGAACATTCTCGAACAACGGCAAATGCGTTCCATACAATACAGGACTTGAAATTTTAAAAGCGTCCTATAAATACTTCTTGACATACAAAAAAGTTATTTAGACTCTTTTAGCGCGAAACTTATATTACTGTTAATAAGTTAATTAACAAATAAATACTTTTATAAAATATTACATTTTCAAGTCCTGAGACATCAGAATGTATACAGAGTCATCTGATTCCTTATCACTCCTGAAGATCTCAATAGGGTTACCAAGCAGGTGTCACCTGCAGACATTTAACCTCAATTATGAGCGGCCTTTTTCCCTTGCATATAACCTTCCCATCGCTTAGCCGTGTTTATCAATATAGGGTCATCATCTAACCCCGCAAGAAGGTACAATTGGTTCACATGGGTTGCATGGTAGTCCCATCTGGCAATATTAGGGCTAACACCTAGCGTGAAGTGTCTTAAATCGTAAAAACTACCACTACCGGTGTCGAATAAAGGGAGTAATGTTTTCAAAGAGGTCATACCATCGTCAAACATTTTCTTCGCTAAGGATATCGAGTTTTCTCCCTCGATGACGTGCAGGTCGTAAAGACCGAGGAGGCTGTATATGAAGCCATTTAGGACAAATAGCGGCGGTTTTGTTGGGTATTCTTCATACCTGTAACAGTATAAATGGAAAATATGTCAAGATTGGGTTATTTTGTTTGTGAACGCATAGCGTATTTAGTTCTACGGGGATTCGAGTATCCGAGATTATAGTGATAGAAAAAAAACCTGAGTGCAAGTCCGCTCCGCTCCAGTGGTATGCGCGGGACAGCAGCGAGATTGCGTGACCTTGACCTTAAGGTACATTAAAAGCGTTGTCTCACCACACATATTTATCGCACCACATCGCCTTGACTCCCCCCGCGTGGCTCGGCACGTCCAGCAGGTACAGCGCGCGCTTGGCCGCCTGCAGGTACGTCGCGTCGCCACTCCAGTGGTACGCGCGGGACAGCAGCGAGATCGCGTGACCTTGACTCATCGCCGAGTGCCTATAAGGAATGATGTCAAACATGAAATAGAATAAAAAGAATGTAGTTCTAATGTGCATTTTTTTATTATTTCAGTTCTAATATGTCCAATGTCTTGACCTTGTCATGACATTAAGGCCAAGGTCACCCAACTCACCAGCCGGGCTTGAGCTCAGCGACGCCGGCGGCCATGCGCCTGCGCACGGGGATGGGCCAGCCGCCCGCGCGCGCGCGCTGCGCCCGCACCAGCCAGCGCGCCGCCGACACGAACATGGCCATGTGCTCGCTGCGCGACACCGTCACGTTGTCCACCGACCCGCTGCCGCTCAGGATTATACTCGATATCTAAACACATAACAGCATATTAAACTGAGAAAGACCCACCCATATATCACCCCCTAATAGAAACCGCATTAACGTTTATTTGTTCCAAGTCGAGCTCACAAAAACGAGAGAATGCGCGGCACGTATAAGCTGTGCTGTGATTGGCTAATTCAAGGTCAAGCACAGAAATGCACCAATCGTAGTGACCGTAGTGAGTTCTAATGCTAGCGAAAACTAAGATGAGCTGTGTGTATCTGTTGACCTGTATGCGGAATCTATTAGAGCCTCCATTATATTTACTTTGTTCAAAGTAATTACCTTAAATTTATTCCTAGGCGAGCGCCTCTTCGGTCTGTCTTGCAGTGCCCACCCTTTCTGCATGTCGATGATGAGATCTCTCGTGATTCGCTTCCACTGTAGGTCTACGCCTATTCCGTAGTATATGTGATCCTCCTATATTGTTTAAAATTTAATATGTTATAAATCCAAACGCAAAAATTAAGATATAAATATGTATTTGTAAAATCTCACCTGAGCAGAAATAAGCTGCATACTCGTAACATAATGCAAATAAACAGTTTCCTTCTTATCCTTATTCTGAAGCACCACTGTCATTGAAGAATTCGGTTTCAAATGCACATCTACACTCAAAACGAAATCCTGAGTCACATTTACCTTGAGCCAAACTTGACTCGACACATGGTCAGCGGTAGAAAACCTTATAACATTTGATTGAACCGCCATATCAAACTCTCTTCCCATATAAGCGTCTTTACTGATAATCCAGTTCTCTAAATGCTTTTCTCCATCATCAATAATTCTTCTCTTTGGTTCAGGTTCGGTAATATGTTTACTGTAATGTGCTAGTCCAAATTGTGCGATTTGTGTCGGGTAGTAAAATCCTCGGGGTTCCCACTGGGTGCTAACTGGGACCCCTTCGATTCCGCTAATGCATTTGACTCTGTCGCGCACCTCTACGTTGTAGTTTTCGAACGTAGTAAAGGTCCCTCTAGGGTCGTACTTTTTCTTTGGATGATAAATTTTGCCATAGCTGTGAGACCATTCAAATTTTTGTACTCCTTCGGATGATGTCATTTTACCGTAAATCTGGGGAGTGAAGCACTTTCGTATAGAAGTAAATTGTAAATGTAACTTTTTAAACATTAGATTGAAAAGTCTGATAAGTACCATTGATTATACATATTAAGATACTTAGTTTATTATAGATGCTGATGTACAAACAAGCCGAAAATGTAAAGAAACTAGAATAGAGGAGGACTTTAATAATAATATTATTTCCACCTTAATTATACAAAAATAAAATAAATAATAAAATACTGATTTCTAACTTAAACATACATTTAAAACAATAATAATTCATCTCAATCTGTTTTATGATATAGGTACATACCTCAAAGTACTTATGCACCAATGAGAATGGCACATACACTTCATCTCTCTCGGTATCGCGTCGGCACGTCACTGAGTACTCGCCATTGATCGAGCATTCGATCTCGTCCAGTGCTCCACCGTGCTCCGATAATGAGTTCGATAGTACTGTGCAATTAATAAACAATTTAATATTTAAATAATAAATCTATACTATGATAAAAAGTGAAAGAGCTTGTTTGTTTGAACGCGCTAATCTCTGGCACTACCAGTCGGAATTGAATAAATCTTTTTGCATATGATAGCCTAGTTCCTGAGGAAGGTTATAGGCTAAGTAACATCACGCAACTGGCGACGGGAGCAGAGCAGTAAGCAAAGAGGCGGGTGAAACCGGGCTGCGGGAAGCTAGTCTATGTATATAATTACACCACATCATGATCATAAAGACCACAACTGCAAGTCTACAACATAGAATCAGGCTGTCTCTTGGCACGAATGTCGTAAGACACTTGCATGGTAGATTAGGGTACATGTCCGGTTTCTAAGTGCATTATGCCTTAATCAGGTGCCTTAACCAGAGGGATGGTTTTTTTAATATTTGCCTACTAAAATGATTAGATGGGTTTGTAACAAGGTGTTTTGCTATTAGGATATTTTACTTACATGGCATTTTGATTTTAGGACAACCTGATACGAACCTGGCTAGACTTGGTCTGAAGGTAAATATACAGTGAGTGTCCTATACTTACTAGGCCTGGTCAAACGACCTAGCTCTCCACACCGTCCCCATAGTATCATGAACAGGAGGGCTGCTGAGACAAGCACGAGGAGGCCTGCACGCAGATTCACACGCAACAGCATCATACCTGCTACCTACAACATGAACATAATTATGTACATACATACATAGCTTTACACCTTTTCTTATCTCCGAAGGGGTAAGCAGAGACGTTTAACCACCCACTTTCATAATTTTTTTAAGTCCCATGTAACAGGGGACGAACATAAATACATATTTTTAATAACTTTTGTTGGTTGACAGAATTACATTTATTTTTAGTTTTGGTAAATGATGCGAACTTTTGTCACTAACCACCAAATAGTGTGTCACATAATTTTGTATAACAGAAGTTTTATGCTATCTGTGATTTTAAAATAAATTTTATAAAATAAATTTAAGTTCCGTAAGTTTTAGTTAAGAACTAATTTATATAAGTATCATACTGTTCATCTCACAGGTCCTTAACTAAACATGGCGTATCAAAAGCACCTCTACTTTGACTGGTCTGGATTCTGGAGTAACTTATATTATCTTCAAGGCAGTAAGCCAAAACATACCTAGGTCAAATTGGTTTTTCTGCAAACTCATTGCAGTGAATGATCATAAGAAAGAAGTAGCAAAAGAACCAAAGAGGATTAAACATTATACCTATGTTATATTTAAATGTTTTTTCTATTCTGTATTTGATTTTATAACTAAAGCTAAGAATTCACAGAACATAGGTTTTTTAAATGAATACTACACAAAGTTGAATAATACTTACAGCAAAATTTTAGTTTTCTATGTTCCAAAGTGGTTTTGAGTTTGACTACAATTTTTAAAAGAGCATTAAAATGCGAAATCTGCCAGTTAGGTATAAACTATGATGCAGCAGTAATAGATTTATTGTAATCAGTTAATTCCAGAGCTAATTTACAAATCAGTGATTCAGAGCCAAAGCCGCATTAATGCATGAAGCAGACAGAAAAAGACGACGCTCGAAACAAAACGAAGAGAGTAATCATGTCACTAAATATAACTTACCAAGTACCTAGCGACCCTACTCCGGAATTTGCGTGGGTGGTTCAAATTACACTAGAAAGAACACTCTAAAAAACTTTATTGGTTCTTCATTTATAATCTGTCATTATGTGCTCTAAATTCATAAATAAATAGTAATTCTTATTATCGGACTTACTTTGTACCATTCCAGTAACATTCCATTTGATCTTGTATGAAGTGCATCAAATGAAGATTTCTTGTAAATAGTCACATTACAATTAATAACAAGGTTAAGTTTCACTTCACATGTAAATCTAATGTCTCTTCAAAATATTTACACTAATAAGTTTTTTTTTTGAGAAAGCTTTACATCCGCATTGGAAACAATTTCCCTGACTGCAGCTGACTTTTGACAGTTTGTTGTGGTAGACAGTTGACAATCTGATGGCATTTTAACACTAACCTCTAATAAACAATTTCTGTGTTATAATAAAATCGATTATAATAACATAATGTAAGTTTATTATAGAATAATATTTTTTTAACCAGGTGTAAAATATTTTCTATTAAAGGTTTTAAATTAATAACCCACAGAACATAGTATAATGAACTCATCGTGTGATTAGGATCTACACGAGACATAATGTTATTTCTATTGTGTCTGATAATAAAGCATAGTAAAGGTTAAACCTTAAATTACTTTAAAATAATAATTTGTCCGATGCAATAAAAAGGACGTAGGTATTTATTATTTTTTAAAGGATGGGAAACGTAATTGCTATGTATGCACGAGGTTGTGTGTTCGATCCCCACGCGGAACAAAACTTTGTGTAATCCATAAATATTTGTTCCGAGAATACGTGTATTTTGTGTCCATTAGGTATGTGTGTTTGTAAATTCCCCCGTGGTACATGACACGTTCCCAAATGCGGGAGATGTCTTTTGAAAAGATTAAACGTTGACTTGTTGTTGTTGTTGCATCTTTAACTATAAGGAAAATTCATGAGTTTATCTATAGGAGCAAAGCGAGAGCGATCGAGAACAACGAGTTATAACCACGGTTATAACCAGCACTGGCCTAAGTACCTATGAAGCAAAATTTGTAACTTCTCTCCATAGATTTATAAAAAACCTTTTTTATTTTATCAATGCTTCTCTCACAAACCATTAGAAATGTATCTAACTAGATAGGTGTGGCAATTAAATAATTACTGCCCCGGTAGTTCATTGGGCGTCTCTATAATATTCATCAATCCCCGATGATATCCTTTTAATATTGTTATCAGTTTTACTATCTCTGTAGTTCGGTGGTACTGCGTAGGTATGGACTACCATGCAGAGATCGCGCGTTCAATTCTCGCTCAATGCAAATTTTTGATTGATTTTTTGTATGCCTACCAAACTGACATCACTCTGCCACTCTGACATGTCTTAATTTAAAGAAAAGCATGGTGAGAAAACGTAGTCTGGAGGATCGCAGTGTGCAAAATCAAACGCAATAATAAAAATCTCTCCAAAACTACTAGTTTATATTTAACAATTTTAGTAGGTACTTAAGTAGTCCAATAATTCTATTTACATATTTAGGTCTCGACATTTATTTGACTTGTGACATGGTTTTGCAAATTGGCGCGGCGAAGTTTAAACTCGGCCACAAATATGTTTATCTCTAACACGATTGCAGATCTCCGACTAGCACCCAATCGGATTATAGTGCTCGCTTGATACATGCCTATTTCTTGATTGACTTTTCTCTGCCTCAGTATAGAGCAGTATTAAAATATTGAGTTAATTGTTCTACTAGGTAAATGTTTTAATAGATGGCTTTGTCGTTACCTAAAAACGGAATATTCACAAAGTTAATTGATTGAAATTGGAAAACCATTTTCAGGTATTGGTATTCCTTCTTTTCTTGTTTATCTTAGATGTTACTGGCATATTGGTTTAAGGTAAGATCGTAAGAAAATTAAGGCAGTATATATACCTACTATGTGTATTGACATTGGTTGTGTGGTCCCAGGTCTTAAATATGCATTCACCGTATCTTTCCATGAGTATGAATGAAAGCTGCGTCTAAGGATACAACTTGATAAGTGGTTACTAGCCTGTAAATACAGCTATAACTACCTTTTGCAGAAACAAAGAAAAATATCGAAGTCATTGAGTATCACTTGAAGTAGAAAGGATTGAAAGAGGAATTAAAAAAAGCAAGAGCATGCTTATGTTTTATCTTGCTTTTGGTCTAAGACAATTCCAGATTTAAAAATAATACGTACTTAGAATTTCTCAACAGAAAACGCGGCAGTTCATAGACAACTACTAAATTACCAAGGCAATCACCTAGACTCCACTAAAGGTAATCCCGTGAGCATTTGCTTGTAATGTTCCAAATTCAATATTGTGTTAGATTGCTCAAAATCGAGCAAAACTTAAAAAAAAATGTTATGTTACATTTAATTTTGATTATGAGGGAGCTGTTTAAGAATAACAAATCATTAATCAATCGATCTAACTGGAGAACTAAATAGATATCATCACGTTCAATATGAAGAAACACAAACACTTTGTTCCAATTTTCAATTTAAAGAACTTCAGTGTAAAAAGTTTTTACTTTAGTAGGTACTTTGTATATAAGTTGTAACTTGATGAAGATTGTAATTACCTGGCGATTAAAAAGAACACTACCTATATATTTTTCGAGACAATAAAAAACAATGTCAGCTAATTTCAACATTGTTTTAAATTACCTGTTAAATTTTTACCTTACGACTTTCAAACAAATTACTTTTAAGATACATGGATAAATGAGTTTTAAAATTACAATGTAACAGTTGAACTACTGAGAATAAAGTGTATTGATTACAATCCTATTAATATTATAAATGCGAAAGTTTGTATGTGTGTGTTTGTTACCACTCAGCGCCTAAACGGCTGAACCGATTTCGATGAAAATTGGTATGTAGATAGATTTGGTGCTGGAGATGAACATAGGCTTTACCCCGGAAATCGGTCTGGTTTCCGAGGAATACAACAAACCATATTTTACCCTCGGGTAAAACCGCGCCGCAGAAAACTAGTTTAAACTATAATGACAGGGATGAGTCGTAATGGACTAATTTTTGATCCATGATCATACCTCCTCTGTACGAGAAAAGGTTTTCACCCTGCAGGGGGATGAAAATACTGTGGACCTGCGATTTATTGATTATGCCAGATTAAGATTTTAATAATTAATGTCTTTAGTTAATTTAAAATTTTACATTAGGTACTTACATTAGTAACTTTTGTTAAAGTATTTTCGTTCATATTTAGTGATAACACTCATGAAATATAATAGGTACCTGTTCTTTAATTAACATAAGTGTAAAGAGTAATAATATACTCGTATACCTACATAATTTTGTGTACCAACACGAAATTTATACAAATACAAACTTGTTATAGAACTATATGTTCATGTAGATATATTGTATGTTGACTGTATGTATGAGAATGTAACAGGGCACAATAATAAATATATAAGTTATCTAAATAGTGCAATCGGTGCATGTATATACGTGTGTACGGTATCAGGGGCAGGTCACATCCGAGCGATCGCTAACTCGCTCTATTGGAAGTAGCCGCCACCCGCCGCGGCCCGCTAGGAGGTCAGTGTGCGCGCGGCAACTGGGTCAGGGCGGATGCACCACCGCGCTCGGAGGCGGTCGGCTGTTGTCGAGTGCGCTCGGAGGCGCAAGCGCGCGGCTGCCATCGATCGTCGCCCACGCGGCGCAGCGCCGCTGAAGTGCTCCGCTCGTCGCGACGCGAGTCCCGGGCTTGGCCCCTCGACGATGGCGGCGTGAGCGCGCGCCGCCCGCGGCCTCCGGCGGACATGCCGCGATGGCCAGAGAGGTAACCGCGACGCGATCGGCGTCCGCCCGCCGCCTCCGCCCTCTTACGTAACCGGTGATCGCTGACACGCCCGCAGTCATGGTTACTATCACCTCGAGCCTGCCGCCCCGTGCTGCCGCATAGACGCGCCCGCATCGTGACACGCTTGACCACACGGATCCCGCTCCCCTGGTAGCGGCGGTGTACTCGCCACCGTCACAGTAACGTCCCCTAGAAACATAGAATAGAGGCATCGTCCAAGTGCATCGCAGTGGTACATAGTGATGAAGGCTGTGTTGTATTTAGTTATGTACCCGTGGCGGGGCCTGCCCGTGTCTCGCACGAGGCATGTAAGCGGCAGTGCCGCAGCCGGCGTCCCCCTCGCGCACGTGCCGCGACCGAGCGTCCGTCTCGCTCGCTCTGCCGTAACCGGGTGCACATGCAATCTGCATTATATTAAATTTGTGCCATCATCTATACCAGGAATCTTTTGATCGGTCTTTATACAAAAATATTTTCATTTCTCATATCGTCAATATAGTTTTTATACATGTTTTTTATGGAGTGTACACACCCTGCTCATCACCTACACGAACATGGTAGATGGATTTTGTATATATATGTGCAAAATGTCTTAACTTTCCAATAAATTCTTGCGTTGAGCACATGCGTAGCACACTCGTAGCAATTCGTAGCAAGCTACTCCGTAGCCCGCTACTGTAGCAATGCGTAGACCGTAGCTAGCAGTTCTCTATGATTAATAATAATTATTATTATAATAGCTGTATTATCTTTTTATATATTATTAATAACTGTATGATTATTATCTATTTATTAAATCTTATGCATGTTTTATACACAAATTTATTTATATATTAAAAATTAACATTGAAATATATTTACTTATTCGATCTTTTACAATTATTTTAACGTTTAAAAAAAACTAACAATCATAAATTACCGATGAGTACATTACATTACGTTTAGTATTAAACCGAATACTAAGGGATGCTATATAGAACAAATTTATACGGAAAAACTATCTACGACCATGTTTCAAAATGATTGAAAATCATTTGTGAGACTTTACGATCGTAATTTGGCTGGCAAAAAGCATACAACCTATCTAATGGTAAGTGGTTACCGTAACTTATGACATTGCTATGTTCTCTAAGTATTGCAGACACAAAACTCAGAACACTCAAGCAAGTCGGGGACCTGCATTAAGTATAGAATTGGGCGTTAGGAGCTCTCCATCACCAAACAAATATCAAGAGTATGAAAGCTAATATTTTACATCGATATACTATCAGAGCGAAGTACATGCTCGGTTGATTCGTCCCATTTATGCCCCGTAAATGCTTTTACATCGATATTCTCTGAAGAAGTAGTACGTCCCTGATCGGTTCGTCCCATTTATGTCCCGTAAATGCTAAAGAAACCTATAATATTTAGTAACGAAATAAATTGAGTAATACACACCTGTCATATTTATCTTTGCATGACCCTAAGGTTGACTGGCAAAAAATACCTTAGGCAATCCTGCCTTGTGCAAGTTTAAATAAATAAATAAGTAAAAAATACAATTACGAAAGTTGATATCAAGGCAATTCAATTAAAGTTCAGCAAAATATAATATGATAATACCAGTCATACAATATTTTATGCAGAATGAATAATTTCTTCTCTTACAGAGAACATATTATGAGCACTGGCTAATATGAGTATAGTGTGCGTTAGTATATCACAAACGGCAATGAAAAGAGTTGTGTTAGCCTTTTTTGCTAGCGACCACTAAGGTAAAATAATGATTTGATATTCAATCTACGATTAAATATCTAATTAGGTATTTAAATTAGATTTAGTAAATGATGGTTTGATCTTGATTGGTTTTGATAGAATATGTTATGAGTTACGCGACAAGTTCGACCGACGATTGCGTACTACTTATTTTAAAGTATGATCGATGCATTTATTCATTGAGCAATTATAAAAATGCTGAGCTTTTCGTTGCAATGCACCGAACAGGCACACAAATTATTTTCAATTTTGATCGACGTTTATTTAAGCGGGCGTATAAAGCACTTTATAAAGTCGCCGTAGTGTAAACACTAATACTTTATACGATCACGAGTTGATAAAAACCTACTCACAACTTACCTTCATAGTGTAGTCCATCAATAATTTTCCATGGTAGCAATGGTAATAGTATCCACCACTCCAAAACCTTAGTATAGGTCAATAATTACTATTAGATAAGTACCCGTAATACACTGCCACCTAGACAATTATTAACGAAATGTTCTTACTCGTAAATGGTGTCACCAGTTACTGGAGACCCCATTTTACAGTCGATGAGTGTGCCTACCTCACCAGTGACAGCTCATAATTTTTGTATGAGAAATATAGCTGTCAAAGTATACCTAGCATCAGCTATTGCCCACGTGAATGTCGGTTATATTTTCCATACAAACTTTCATCCCCTTTTTTTTTTCGTGGGAAACGCATTACGCGTACGCACCCGCCTGAGCGAGGCGGGGGTTATGTCGGACTCTCCGGCCACAATGAGAAAGCGGCCGGCATACCGACTAAAACCCACGGTGTTCTTCCAGACGGCCAGAGTGTCGGGGTCACGGGAGACGCTCGCGCATTCATCCGCGACCCCGACGGGCCACGGCCCCCTCAATGAGCGGGCCCCGTCTGATTTGAGGGGCCTAGCCACCCTTCCTCCATCAAGAGGCGTTCGTGGAACACGTACGCCGCCTTCTCGGGCCTGTGCTGTTCGAGCGGCGATTGTCCAATCGCCGCCTGCCAATCCTCCTATGGAAACTTTCATCCTCTATTTCAACCCCTTTAACCATTTTTTTTGCAATATAAGATAACCTATGTTGTTTCCTAAGGTCTATTTTATCTCTATCCCAAATCTCATCAGAATCGGTTTATTAGTTTAGGCGTGGAAGCGTAACAGACAGACAGAGTTACATTCGCATTTATAATATTAAAATGGATACCTAGGCCTGTGCCTGGACATACCGTGATGGTCAGATCCGATAGTGTACTCAATAGATACTCCATAAATATTTTAAAATGTTTATTAAACACCTCAAATTTATGAAAAAATGTTTATTAAATATCTCAACTTTACCTACGTAATGTTAAAATGTAAACAATGTCTAATGATAAGTGAATGTTATCACTCAATCACAATGATTCTGTTCGCTACACTGAAATTGTGTAAATTTCGTATTAATTTTTGCTTATCACTGGGTATACACTACCACCTTACATTAAACAAAAGTTTTGGCCTAAATCGAACCATGATAGACCGACCGATCTCTATATAAATTCAGTGTTGCCAATTAAAAGCAGCACTTATTCACTGTTCATATTATGACTGCCTTTGTGGTTCTGTGGTACTGTGTACGGATTACCACGCAGAGATCTCGGGTTCAATTCCCGGGTCGGGTAAAGTAATATGGGGTTTTTAAAACAGTCAAAACACCTCTGCCTACCCCATTGGGGATAAAAGGCTTGAAACTATGTATGTAAATTATGTGTTAAAATCAGGCAAGTAACATCGCGAGTAAAACAGCAACAGTAGTGCAAGCATTACTGCTGTGTACGAGGGTGTGGCTTAGATCCCTACACAGCACAAAACGTGTGATTCATAGATGTTTGTTTCGAGTGTACGTAATAATACCAGCTTGTTTACTGTCCCACTGCAGGTCAAAGGCCTCAGAAAGCATGAGCATTAATCCCCGCGCTTGCTCAAGGCGGATTGGCAATTTCAGACTTTTAAGTCCAGGTTTCCTCACGATGTTTCCCCTTCATCGTCAGACAGAAATGTCCAAGAGAAACTTAGAAAGTTCATATGATTTAAATAATCACATTGGTACTTGCCCGGATTCGAACCCACTATCTCGTGTTTACGAAGCGAGTGACTTATCCACTGGACCATTTCGACTTGTACTTGTGTCCATTACTTAATTATTGTAGGTGTGTAAAGTCACCTGCGCCGACACAGGGCTTGATCGCTATTGCACGAGTTGTCTTTAAAAAAAAAACACAACTCTTAATTTTCCATCATGTTTTTATCACAGTAACTAATCAGTGGGCTGTGTTGAATAGCTCGAAACACACGTTTTAACTTTTTTTATTCTGAGGGTGCCTCTCCAAGTAGTGAAGGTTGGCAGTCAGCTCTGAGGCCCTAGACAAGTGGCAAAGATTTCTATTCTATTCATAGAATAGAATATAAAATGTATTGGATTGACATAAGGTAACGCCAATGCTTATGTCAATTTCATACATTTTTTTATCTATTCTATGAATAGAATAGAAATATTTGACACTTGTCTAAGGCCTCTGCATATTTGTCTCTGTCCTTTGCAAGGCGGAACAGTCCCCGTCCATTCATGAATGTTCCGCAACCAAGCCTTTTGCGTCTACGATCCCGTCGTCTACTTCTGGCAACTTTCCCATCATAATGAGTTGTAGAGGTTCATACTGGTCATGCCTAAGCACGTGACCTAAGTATGGAACTTTGCGCTGTTTGATGGTCTGCAAAAGCTTGCGGTTTTAACTACTCAAATTAAAGTAGCAGTTCTGAGAATACTTCTTACAACACCCACTAGAAACTTGTCCCTGACCGCGTTGCTTTTGATCAGAATAGAACCTCCGCTCTTCAGCCGTGTCTTGTATACCGAATATAAAATGATAACGGTGTTGTCCAAGGCCGTAGAAGTGCTAGTTTTATTTTTCAACTTGTTTGCGATCGTTAACACTTTCTATGTAGCCTTGATAATCGTGTATAAATTTAAGTAGTTTCCGTAGCGCAGTTTCACCCGCGTCTTTGCTTACTGCTCTGCTCCCGTCGCCAGTAGCGTGATGTTACATAGCCTATAACCTTCCTCAAGACCTGGGCTATCATACGCAAAAAGAGTTCTTCAAATCCGACTGGTAGTTCTAGAGGTTAGCGTGTTCAAACAAACAGACAAACAAACTCTTCCACTTCATATAATAGTATAGATTCTCATTCTCATATATCTCAATTCTTTTATGTTTAGTGGTGCAGTACGACTGTGTACAACGCATTTCGTTCAATTTCCAAATCGATCAAAACTTTGCAATCTCGTAATAATACTTTGCTAGTTAGTACTCTTTACTTTAAAAATAAATTTGTCTGTATTAATAAATATAAGCATTTAGAAATTCAGTTATTTTCCATATCATTATTTACATATAATTGAGTGGATACCAATGAAATACAATCGTCTATTTGTTAGCCAATGTGGGATAAACAATCGAGTTCTAATAATTATCTGTGGGTGGAATATTTTGTCTATTATCTTGTTTTTTAAGCTCGCTGCTGCCAGAGACACAACTATCTAAATATAGTTTTAAGAAATGCATGAAAGACTAACATCTGATTGTAATATGATAACGCGAGTGATAAAATAATAACATGTGAAAAAAAAACTGAATAATTTATTTTTGACAATAAAAACAAATTATTTACAACTAGCGGACGTCACGCGGTTTCACCTGCGAGGTTCACGTTCCCGTGGGAGTACGAGGATAAAATATAGCCTATGTTACTCAGTGATGATGTAGCTTTCTAATGGTAAAAGAATTTTTGAAATCGGTCGTGTAGTTTTTGAGTATATTCGTTGCGTACAAAAATACAAATCTTTCCACTTTATTATATTAGTGTAGAAAAACATCATGACTAAAGTCGAAAAAGGTCCACTATCACGTAGGCCTCTCCAATCTTGTTTAGTTTGACCGGCCCGATGAAAATTCATCGTTTACAAGTTTACCCAGTCAGCGGAAAAACAATTACATAGATTAGATAGATAACAGCCTGTTTAATGTACCACTGCACAGCAAAGGCCTCTTCTAATATAGAGAAGGCAAGAGCATTAATCACCACGCTTGTATAAGGCGGACTGGCAATTTCAGACTTTTAAGTCTAGTTTTCCTTTCGATATTTTCCTTCACCGTCAGTCAGAAAGATAAATTTAGAAAGAACATAAGATTTGAAAAATCACATTGGTACTTGCCCGGATTCGAACAGACTTGTGTTTACGAAGCGGGTGCCATAACCACTGGGCCATTTCGACTTTACAAACAATATTTGATAAAAATTAAACTCTTCGTAATGTTTTAAAAAACTTATTATAACTCTTTTAAGACGATTATAACCATGAGAGATGCATCTTAAGTCTATATCTGAGATCGATCTGCCTTACAGATACTGCAGCTAGCGAGGACTCACCCACAATTTTTTTAAGTTTCTTACTACGACGAGCCTTATGTCGCAATAAGTTATAAACAAATGAGTATCGGTCGCAAAGCACATCCAGACTTGAAACAAATATTCATGAAAGTCCTGCTGGCTAGTTTTAAAAACAGTGACAGTGGTCTTCAAATGATATAAAATAAGTTTTGTCGCATGCATAGCAGTCGCACACAACCATTGCGCTATAGCGGCAAATACATTATGTAAAACAAACAAAATAACTAAAACGTCTATACTAATAATAAAAAGGTAAAAGATTTGATTTAGTGTATGTTTGTTTGTTTCATCATCATCATAATTATCAGCTGAAAGACGTCCACTGCTGGACATAAGCCTTCCTCAATTTTTGCCACTGTGGCTGATCGTTCGTCGCCCTTATCCATCGGTTGCCCGCCACCCTTATAAGGTCGTCGGTTCACCTTATGAGGGGTCTGCCCACGCTGCGTCTTCCGGTTCGTGGTCGCCACTCTAGAACCTTTTCTGCCCCAACCGCCATCAGTTCTGCGAGCTTGTTTGTTTGCAACAACGTTTGATTTGAAAAAAATTATACCTTTAGAAATCATTAAACTTAACTTAAACTTTTGATACCCAAGCAAAGCGAGGGCGCACCTCTAGTAATCAATAATTCTATAATATTGCGTAAAACTTAACTTCATTCAAAGTGTAGCAGGCGTAGGTATCACAAATCTCTTAAAATATCGACTGTGATGGGAAGGGCTCGACCGAGATCCTTTTAATTCCTACGTTTAACATTAATCTTTTCATAAAGAGCTTCATAAAGTCTCCCTTCCTAAGTTTGAGGAGCAGGGTGCAACCGTGCAAATTAAACTGATGGAAAATCGATGTTTATAATCAGTTTTATGTCAGCTGTATATTTCTTCATTCAATAAAACTTTTGGAAGAATTTTCATTTTGTTAACGAATGGAATGCTTTCGTTGTCTAAGTTTTTGTTATTGTCATTTTTGGATTGTACGGTGACGTCATGAATCCTGAGTTCAAAACCTCATTTTGTGAATCGTTACGATCGCTATCGACGAATCGTTACATATATTGAATATTTTTATAGCTTAATATAAAATAAGATAATCATTACAATCAATACAACGCTCAAAATCGGGTCAATACCAAAGTAACAGAGCATTCAGACTCGGCACAAATAGCCATCGATTACATGTAGTTATGTTCCCTGTGGGAATCAAATGAGGAACCTCTTGCTGTGCTACTGAGGTAGTCAGAAGAGTTGTAATTGAACACAAATAATGTAGCTATACGATAATATGAATCTACGTATCAAATACTAGCTTTCTGCGTTGCGGTTTCACCCACGTCTTTGTTTACTGCTCCGCTTCCGTCGCCAGTAGCGTGATCCTCGAAGACTGGGCTATCATAAGCAAAAATAATTTTTAAATCCGGTAGTTTCAGAGATAGCACGTTCAAACAAAAATTTTTTTTTGCTTTATATAATAATATAGATAGGTATTTATGGCTCCTTCGGGATGTAATACGCATTTTCGGCAATATGTATCTTATGTTAATTGCTACAAAGTTTAAATTCACGTTTCTTATTTTATATAACTGAGAGTTCTAAATGGAGAGAAACTTAGTAAGTACATATGACGAGTATAGCATGATCGTAATCCTCGGCGACAATCTTTGCCCAAAGGTTTGCAGTGATATGTATAATAATATGAGACTAGTGTTTCAACAGCTACATTAAATCTCACTACAGTATTTAACCTAAAGGAAGGCTTTAGATTTGTAACAGTAGTAGATACACGTTGGTTTCAGCATGAATGGGCCGGTACTAAGTACTACCTTCTTATAGAAGATCGACGAATAATAGTATCCGTACTACTGCGTTTCGTTCGGTGAGTGAAAGAGACCCAATTTCTCCCCTTTCTTCTTTCCTCACCTTCCTCATTCCCTTCCCCTAACCCCATTCCCAGCCGCCATAGTGGAGGCCACCATACCAACAGTTTAAGACGATGGCTTTTGGTATAGTGGCCCCTTGGCTATTTCTGGATTGCACTGACTGCTTACCATCAGGCGAGGTGGGAATCACTTTTGGTAGGCTAAGTCCAGATTATCTTTGATAAAATCACATTAATATTTACCGAATTTAAACCATTCTTGATAAGAAGGGTGCTTTAACTATACGCCACTATCGAATTGTAATGTTTCTATTATTTTAACATTGTTTCCAATTCAAGGATCTTTACAAGGTAACAAAACTTCTTCACTCCTTGCTCCCCACACCCCAGTTTATTCGCACACGAAAACATATCGCACATACCTTTCGCAGCAATTTCTTCTTTATTAAATACTAGATAGATATATTGTCTTTAAACATCTCCAAGATGACTAATAAAAGCTGTAGTTATAAAAATAAACGGGCACCTCGTCGAGTTTTCACCTTTATGCGTTTGTCTCCGTTCCTTCAGGGGGACTTAGGGGGAACATGTATGCGATTTATTTTATACCATTACCAACCTAATTTGTCTAATTGCTATCACTGTAATGTTGCTATATCAGAAAGTTCTTATATTTATTGTATTTCTGTAATATTTATTTACCAGATATGTCTTTGAATACTGTTCTATTCTACCGAATTGTAGTGTGATGTTACAAAGCATACCCTATTAACACTTTCACGGACACAACGTAATAGTACGTCATGACTTGAGACTTAGATACGGCAGAACGTATGATGACGTTCAAAAACAGAATATTATATACGGCAGGGCGTTGATATTCGGCCAATTTTAATGCAAATACTCGTTATATCGTGCCTTGTGTCACAACATATCGAAAGCTCGAAACTTAACTGTCACGTAAAGTTTGTTTTTAATCGTTGCCAAAATGTGCTGTTGATTATACGTGGCAATACTACACACAAACGCACACCGTGTATATACGCCCCCCGCGCCTCACCGCGTCTTTACATTCAGTGTGGCTGTGTCACGGGAGCGAGGTACACACGTTCCATCTGCGCGGGAGTGGCGAATCGTAATATTTGCTGATAAATAAACATCCTTAGTACATACAATTAGATACATAAACTCAAGAGAAACCTAATGAGAATTTTAGAAGATTCTGATGACTCTAACGAGGCGGACCCATTCCAGGATCGTGATGGCACGGATGGATGATTGACGTGATTACACGGTTGTGTCATATTAACTTATAAACATCTAATGCCATAGAACACTACGTAATTAAACGCCAAATATATTTGTATGGCAATCTATTGTGTCATTCTAGAACACAATTTAAACTGAGACTGTCCACGAACGTGTTAATATTATAAATGCGAAAGTTTGTGTGTGTGTGTGTGTGTTTGTTACCACTTAGTGCCAAGGGGCGCTACTAGTTGGTCATAAAGTGTTCCATCAAACGCATAACGATTTATAAATACAGCTTTTATTGTTTTAAAAAACAACTATCGCTGAGAATAAATACTGCAATTTGGGAGCCCTTACAAACAAAAAAAGTAATACTCGATTTCGTGACAAGTAGGCTTATATAAATCATTAGCTCTCCGTGGCGCTGTTTCACCCGCGTGTGTGCTTACGGCTTTGCTCCCGTCGCTAGTAGTGTGATGTTAGCCTATAACCTTCCTCAAGAACTGGACTATCATACGCAAAAATATTTTTTCAAATCTGACAGGTAGTTGCAGAGATTAGCGCGTTAACAAACAAACAAACTCTTCCGCTTTATATAATAGTATATATAAGAAGTTTTGTTACGTGTGGAAACCACAGAGGTGGAAATCAAACATGTTTTGCACAGCAGTTGCACGTACCCACAAAACGAGTCCACTGTGTCTGAAAATGAGCAGTCAGTAGAGCTAGAAGTAGTGGATACCATCTCACTTGCCATCACGGCCAACTGCTGAATTGTCCCTACTATACTGCCTAACAAATTAATAACGTAAGTGCATGAAGCAAGTTACAGAAAAGTAACTTTTAACGCGTCTACTTAAAATATATTTTGTCAAAATTTGTGTTATTAAGTTACGGTGTTCCTGATTAACAATATAGTATGGTAGTAGTGGGCGTATTCTAAACTTATTTTAAAAATATTTTTTAACAAAAAGAAAACCGACTTCAAACAGGAAGAAAACTAAAAAGTAAAAAATAAATTTACATAGCACAAAGTAATTCATATTTTGATTTAGTTAATCAGAAATAATTAAATAAGTATTTTATAATTTTGAAGTTGCTGCCAAGTAAAACAATAACTAGGTACTTATAGGTATTATCAATCTTAATTTGCTATTGTAGTAAGCTTCTTATATGTTTCGTTAATGAGTATTTACTTGGCACCAACTTCAAAATTATAAAATACTTATTTAATTATTTCTGATTAACTAAATCAAAATATGAATTACTTTGTGCTATGTAAATTTATTTTTTACTTTTTAGTTTTCTTCCTGTTTGAAGTCGGTTTTATTTTTGTTAAAAAATATTTTATTTTACAATTTTTAGTGATGGGTAGACCTAAATCTTACTTTAGGTATTATTTTTGTACACACTAAACATTTTGGCATATTGAATCGTCTGAAGTAAGCCCGACATGACTGCTGTTGAGGAATTCCCTCGACTGTCTATGGTCACCTGTAATGGCACTTATAACCCATATGGGAGCAAAGTTCTCATCATTAGAAATGAATTAAGTCCAAACACCAAATAATTGCTGTAAATCGTTGATGAGTTCCCACGACTCTCTTTGTGCTCCATCATCAGATAGACTCCAAACCTTCACTAAATAGTAGTGCCTTAAAATACTTAATGAAAAACATAACAAATGCCCTAGTCGTCAGTACGATTTTCGAAAGTTCCTCTCGATTTCTCTAGGATGCCATCATTAGATCTTGGTTTCCTTATCATGGTACCACCCTTGGGGTATCTACTTTCCAACAAAAAAATAATCATCTAAATCGATTCATAAACGACGGAGTTATCCGCGAACACACATAAAAAAAAAATATACATATATATATACGGTCGAATTGAGAAATTCCTTTTTTTGAAGTCGTTTAAATGAGAAAACATTTGATTTTACTATGTTTTTATGTTTGTTTGTATGTTGGTACGTAATCGATTAAAAAAATTCTTTCACCTTTAGAAAGCTACAAATACCAACGACGGGTAACATGGACTATATTTTATTGTTTAACCTTTTCATGGACACTACTGTAGACATAATAGATGTTTTATTGTCATAACGGCCATATACGTTTAACATATTTAAAAGTTAACATATAACGGGTGGCGCAAAAGTAAAGACCCTATTTGGTTCAGCTATAACATTTTTTCTAAATTAGAAAACTAGATTTAGATTTTTTTAAATGTATATTTGTGCCATTAAATTTCGTACCATTAGGATTTAAAGATGATGTCTTTTAAATGGTGACCTCCAGACTTGATACACATTTGAGCCCTATGAAGAGGATGATTTTCCTTCAAAATTGGTTATGAGTGACGAAGCGCATTTCCATCTCTCAGGGCATGTCAATAAGCAGAATACTCGGTTCTGGGGCACTGATAATCCGCGCATTATTCAAGAAACACCTCTACACCCACTAAAAGTTACTGTATGGTGTGGCATCTGTGTTGACAGAGTGATCGGACCCTATTTTTTCGAAGACGCTGGAGGCAATGCGATTACTGTCACTGGAGAACGCTACAGAACCATGTTACGTGAGTTTTTGATACCCAGTTTGGACGAATTGGGGCTGGAGCACATCTGGTTTCAACAAGACGGCGCTACGGCACACACAGCGCGCGACACTATGGACTTAGTGAGGGACGCTTTTCCAGGCCGAGTTATCTCTCGTTTTGGCGATTTGCCTTGGCCTGCAAGATCACCCGATCTGACCAGTCCAGACTTCTTTCTTTGGGGTTTTTTGAAATCTCGGGTGTATGTGAACAAGCCACAGACTCTCGCAGCTCTAAAAGAAAACATTCGTCAAGAAATAACGAACATATCGCAGGAAGTGTTACGGCAAGTTATGCAAAATGTCATAAATAGGGCTCAAATGTGTATCAACTCTGGAGGTCACCATTTAAAAGACATCATCTTTAAATCCTAATGGTACGAAATTTAATGGCACAAATATACATTTAAAAAAATCTAAATCTAGTTTTCTAATTTAGAAAAAATGTTATAGCTGAACCAAATAGGGTCTTTACTTTTGCGCCACCCAGTATTTTGTCATTTTCAGAATTTGAATATTTTAAGCGCTTTTGTAAACTTGAATAATGCGATACGACACTATGCAATTATATTTTGCGTAAGGAGTTTGTTGTGAGAGTGAAATAAACTTTTAATACCGAAGTGAAGCGATGGTGGACGTCTAGTATATAGTTATTTATTTATTTATTATTTAGGACAACCAGTTGTTACATTGCATTTCACATAAGTTTAAAAAACATTTATAATAATACTACGAGCTACGAGTTTAATGCACAACATTTAAAGGTGCCACATCATGCAAAGAAAAAACTAAACAATCAGTAAAGTACTTAAAATAGAAACTAAAATTAATCTTTAAGATTAAATTAAACTAAATATTGACACTATAACAATTAAAAGAGAAATTTATACAATAACATATAGTAATAGAAGCAATATATAAATAAAAATACAGTTACAATAAAACAATAATGATAGAATTCAATAATAATTACATTTTGTGATAAAAGTTTTACTTAACAAACCGCACTATTCCTGTTAGTTTTTTCAACCTTTGTAGTATTTTACTATAGTTCTGATCTTATCTTTGTTATTACCTACATTCATTATTCCTGCAGACAGGTACAGAAAGAACAAACAGATAAGTTATCTGCACCTCTGTTTTAAAGAACATTAGAACAATAGGCACTAGCACAAACAAGTGCTTTATTTAAGTCTTTGACTTCATAATACTAAAAGGGCAAATGATAATTAACCTAAAACCTAAAACCCGTTACCTAGTGTGTGTTTCATTTTTTGAAAATGTATACTGTGGCGCCACTACTGCTAACTTCAAAACTTAAAGCGCGATAAACTGCAAACCAGCAAATGTAGCCAGGTATAATTAATCATACATCAATATTTTAAGCATTTACTTCTAAATGTTGAAATGTTACAATTTTAAATGACCCTTAAGTTTCATGCTGTCTCTCTCATTTTAATACGCATGTAACGTCTCGTGTGCTATAAAATATGACACAATAAAATATGACTGCCTCTGTGGTTCGGTGGTACTGTGTACGAATTACCACGCAGAGGTCTCGGGTTAGATCACCGGGTCGGGTAAAGTAAATTAGGGTTTTCTGTCGAAAATATCTTAGCATTAGCCCAGAGTTTGGAATTGTGCCCGATAAATGGCAAAAGGCTCGCCCCCTGTTACATGGGACTTAAAATAAAAAAATGGCAAAACGGGGTTGGTTAAACACCTCTGCCAAACCCTTCGGGGATAAAAGGCGTGGAGCTATGTATAGAAATAAAAATATGTATAGAAATAACATTGTGTCTCGTATAGAGCTGCCCTAAGCAACTGAAAAACACAAGATAAGCAAAAAACGCATCTATGCCATTTGAATTTAAACAAGTTTTATCAATTCATAACTCATCATCATCCTTTTACAATAGCAGGCTAAATTGAGATTATATTAGAAGTTCTGATAAAGAGGTTAGAAAGATCTACACTTATCTACTATACTAATAGGGACTAGCTGCTCGCGGCGCGGTTTCAACCACGTCTTTAGTTACTGCTCTGCTCCCGTCGCCAGTAGCGTGATGTTACATAGCCTATAACCTTTCTCAAGAACTGGGCTATCATACGCTAAAAGAATTTTTCATTTCAGACTGGTGGTTCCAGAGATTAACGCGTTCAAACAAACAATCAAACTATTCCGCTTTTTTATAATAGTTATAGATTTAAGCTTGCTTGCTATATTTGACACTTAAGAACTTTACTTAGTCCATGTTTTTCTTCATCGTATGTTATTAATGTTCCAAATAAACTTGGAAAGTACGTATGACTTTGAGAAAGTCACGTTGGTAGTTACCCGATTTTGAACCCTTAACCCCGTGAAGGGCGAGTGTCGTTACTTATCACGATATTAAAAATCCATATAATCTTAGGTGATGTGTTGACAAAGGGCACAATTTCAAGCACCCGTAACCAACGTGTATCTATGAATAGATTAATGAATGTAGAAGAGGCAAAGGAGGTGTGTTTGGATTGCAGCAAATGGCTTTCTATAGTCTCTGCTTACCACATTAAAGGGAGACGGGCGTAAAGTTACGAATGTATGTTTAAAATCTTAAGATATTTAAGCCAGTCTCCGATAGCTAATGTATTACTAGTTTTTGTCCGACTTCTTCTGTGTTAAATTAGAATACGGTGCATATTTTCGCCAACATACATACATAGCTTCACGCCTTTTATTCCTAAAGGGGTAGCCAGAGGTGTTTAACCATCCACATTTCCCCATTTTTTATTTTATTGTTGCCATGTATCGGGCACAACCCCAGACTCCGGACTTATACTGAGAATATTTCTACAGAAAAACCCAATATAACTTTAACCGACCCGGGTATCGAACCCGAAACCTCTGCGTGGTAATCCATACACAGTACAACCGAACTTCAGAGAGGCACTGATTTTGGCAAATTTACATAACATCTTTATAAATTATAGTTAGTAAAATATGTTTGTTATATCCCTTAGGAACCAGACTGACTTTCGGGATAAAAAGTATCCTACGTAAGTAGCCTATGTCCGTCTCCGGCACCGAATGTATCTACTTACCAATTTTCATCGAAATCGGTTCAGCTGTTTTAATATAAATTTATGAGTATTAACAAACACACACACAAACTTTCGCATTTATAACATTAATAAGATATCTTATTCTGACATAGAAGTTATATTTCTGTTAAGTTACATTAAAATATATTCAGTAGTTTTTGCGTGAAAGAGCAAACCATTCATACATCTAAACAAACTTTCTGCGTTTATAATTTTAGTATTTAATGTTGAGTTTGTAAGCTTTTAAGCTTTGACATTTTGAAGATATCAACTGAAAGTGTTCATTAACATAGTCCTACACTAAGTTTATGTATTACACCTACGTATGCCACCTACTAAGCCTTAAATAATAAGCTATTTTAAGTTATATTAATGTGCTTAAGTGTTCAAAGAACTATAATACTATTAATAGAAAATGATTTTGTTTGTTTGTACGTCTCTTTCTATTTATGGGAATATTTTACTAATAAAAAATCTAAATAAAAATCTATTATAATAAGGGAAGTGTTTGTTTGTTTGAATACGCTAATCTATAAAACTACTAGTCGGATTTGAAAAAATATTTTTGCGTATGATAGTCCAGTTCTCGAGGAAGGCTATGTAACATCAGGCTACTTGCGACGGGAGCAGAGCAGTTAGGAAAAACACGGGTCGCGGAAAGCTAGTTACAGTAAACTGGGAGCTAAACAGTCAATAGGGTTGGTTATGGACACTATTTCAGTTACTGATATTGCATGGTGACATCCCTTCACATATACGGTAATGAAAAAAAAAAATCGGCACTAAAGTTTGAAAGAACCACATGTGTTCGTAACGAGTTCTAGGTTTTAATTGATCGACGCATGTACGAAGAATTGAATTGTTAAGTACAAGACTTATTAGATTTATTATTTCTTATCTTGTGATATATGCTTCTCTCAAAATTAAATTCAAGCTCAATAGTTTTTTCTTTTATTCTGACATTTATTTTTAAAAACTCAAGAAAATGTTACCATTCATAGAAAAACGGACATAAGTTAGTCCATCATCATATTACCTGAAAGACGTCCACAGCTGGACAAAACCCTTCACCAATTTTCACCCCCTTTGGTCGGTCGTAAACCGCTCTCATCCCTCGGTTGCCGGAGGCGCACAACCTATTCTTATTTAATTTTTTCATACATATATTTTGCCGCTGTAAGATATACACATTTGTTATTGCCGCCAGTGACAGAAGAGCAAAAAGCCCACGTGATGGTAAGTGATAACTGTCGCTAATAGACTACTCAGAGTCCCTGGCATTGCTCGAGCTATGCCAGGGACTCTGCGAAGCCGCTGCCTACCATGAAGAGGGTAGGGTAGGGACTTTGCGAAGCCGCTGCCTTCCATGAATGGGGTGGGGTAGATGAAGTGATTGAAGGAATTAGGGAAAAGGAAAGGGGGAAATTAGACCTCAAAGAATTTTGGATTGATAGGCTGTTTGGCGATCTCAGTGGTGGCACTTTAATCACAGAACGCTGTTGCTCGTCCTGTGGGATGAATTACATGCAGCCTTCTCTTAACACTTTCCGGGACAGTAAACGTATATGGCCGTGATGAAAATAAAACATATATTATGTCTAAAGTATTGTCTATAAAGATTTAAACGTGTGGTTGACTGATTGCGCTAGTAATACGACTATTAAGTTGTATAAATACATATATATAGGTGGTTGGATTGTTACTACCCAGATCTAGGATTTAATGTCAGAATACAACTAGCTATTGCCCGCAACTGCGCCCGAGTGAAAGTCGGCTATCCAATTCAAATTCAAATTCATTTATTTGCTGATTTCATTCCTATTTCAACCCCTTCGAGTAATTTTACCGAAACAAATAGGATATCTGATGTTGTTCCCCAAGGTGTTGTCTATCTCTATAGCAAATTTCATCAAAATCGGTTCTTTGGTTTAGGCGTGACAGCGTAACAGACAGACAGAGTTACTTTCGCATTTATAATATTAGAATGGAAGTATGTTTGTAATTTAATTGTTACTAGGGATCTAAGGATCTTTTATACCAGCTAAGTAATACTGGTTAGTATTACTTAGTTGAGTAAACAAACATGTGTTTTCGGGTCGTAGTTACCATTTAACATCAAGTAGGGTGTAAGCTCGTTCTAAAAAGTTTGACTCACCATTGCTTACTCTTTTAAAGAGTATACTTAACTTCATTATTACTCTGAAAGCCAATTATTCTACAAATTTCGTTAACAGTATATCAAACAAATGAATATAATATAACAACAAATAAAAAAACTAATAAAACTTGCAAGTTCTACGACAGCGTGTAGCGCCGTAGCCCGCGTAGCTTTCGTAGCGGTTCCGTAGACGTGTGGAATCTAGTAAGGTATTGAACAGGGCGGTATTACACGTTATTAGTGCTACGCGTAGTACTTTACTCATTTAGTACCTGCTGACATTATTACAATGTCACTAGGTCCGTAACAAGTAATCACTCGATATATTACATTGGTATTCAATACTTTCGATATTAATACGAGTGGTAGAGAAAACTTTAACACATTTTGAAACGTACGGTTACTTTGATAACGTTTAAAATGCAATACACATTTGGCATTATTAGTTAGTAAGTACAAACTGGCATTCGATACGAAAACTAAAGTCCATTATTTTGCCAATATACGAACGAATCAAAGAACTAAAGTCTTAAAAAGGCTTTTATGTAGGACCTTCCCAAAAGTGCATCACCGGCATCGCTAATTTCAAGATGTTACGGCATCAAGAGATTACGGGCTCGCGCTGCAGTGCGGGGCCCGGGAGAGCGCGGGGGAGTGGAGGGCGAGAGGCAGAGGGGGCAGAGAGGGCGGAGGGGGTGAAGGGGGCGGGGCCACGCGACCCGGTCACGACTCGCGCCCAGTGCGGCCGCGGCGCTCCGCCGGCGCGCTCGCCGCCGCCCGCACATCTCATATAACCTCTATTCCCACCGTGCGATACCTTTCAACTCTCCAGTGATCAAATAATAATAATAAAACATTTTATTTTTAATAATCATATTACTTGTGCTGTGACCCGTGTTTAGTCTGAATTTCAGAGAATTTTATCTTTAATTGTGTGTGAGAGGCGAGAAAGATGATAGTCGAAATACAGGAGGTACGTTACTTACAAGTCTTGTGTCGCGGATTGCTTACATCGGTGATATCGCGTCGCACCGCCTCTACTACTTGTAATGGATTTTTTACGACTTGAAATATATTGATAGGACGTTGCACCGGACACAGCGGTCGTTTCGAACGATCGCAAATTTATCACCCATTTTTATAATAGAAGTCGTCGTCATTTTTCGAAGATATTTTTTTGTAGATTTATTGAGGAGATGGCACAGAAAGTAATAATATATCGATATACGAAAGTTTTTAAATGCTTGAGAAGTTGAGAAGTCCTAGATTAAAGATCGTGCAGGGCGGCGATGTCAGTGGGTCAACGCACAGTGCGTGCGGGGCGAGGGGCGAGGGGTGTGTCAGCGTGGTGCGGGGTGGCGGGGGAAGGCGCGGGGGACGAGGGTGGAGGTCGCTCGGGCGTTGCACCGCTGCAGCCAGTGCAGGCGCTACGTACGCCCGCTACGCACTATGAAAGCGTAGCGCTAAGCCGTAGCCCCTGTAGGGCGTAGCGTTGTATTATAATTTTATTATCAGCTTTACTAGCTGTATGAAGTAGTTGAAAACATTAGTGCCTTTTGACAAACTAGTATCTAATTATTAGTATACTAATTAAATATTCCAAGAATGAAATGAATTAATAATGATATAGAAATGAAAATAAAATAAAATGGTTGCGATTTATGGTATGTATAGATAATAGGAGTCGTGACCTATATATGATGTATTTTATAATTAGGTAACAAAATGTTCTACCTGCCTACATATAGCTGTTAAATATGTATTTTTTTAATATTCCGAAGTTTTATTTACTCTGTTTGCTTTTAGGAGGTCAGAGGAAAGAGGCCTTTCAAGATATGGGACTGTTCTCGGAACGTGAGGAAGGGGTTGGTGGTCACTAGTTTCGAGGAGTTGATACATAGAGGTCAGTAATAGCCATTAAGTATTTTTAAGGTTTTAATCAAGGTTGGTGATGACCACGTTTTTTATTAACTTGTGATTAGTGGTGTTTTTCTTAATTATTCTTCTAATAAGAAACATTTTTAACAAACCAAGTTCACTTACCTAACGATAAGACAATTAACTATTATGGTGGTGCGGTGCAGCGCTAATAATATAATAATATGTGGATACTATCACACTCCGTCATCTAGTCCTAATCTAAGCAGAGCTCGTGTTATGGGTACTAAATAAATATATCTTCATTTTTTTTTTGTAAATACATACTTAGAATACATAGAAAACACCCAGACTAAGGACAAATACAATTGTTATCACACAAATATTTGCCTTCCGCGGGAATCGAACCCACGGCACCCAACGTCTTAGTATGTTACACTAACCACTAGACCAACGGTGCAGTCAGGTAATGTATATGACTCCGCGTTCAGATTTAAGGTTTGATTCTCAACTCGTACGATTTTAAAGGTATTGGTTTTCAGTCTAGTCTCCAGCCTTTGGAGTGAATGTTGACAGGGTTGATATGGTTTATCCTAATATTTGCATCTAACAGTTAACAAAATACGGATATAGGACATTTGTGCTTACACCATCTGAGGATAGGATAACCTCGGCGGCGCAGTGGGTGGTACGTTTAACTGTTAAGGCACAAGTTCATGAAGTTATGATTTCGATTCCCACACGAAATAAAATTTTGTGCGATTCATAAATATCTGTACCGAGTCTGAGTACTTTGTGCCCATTAATTGTAAGTAGTAAAATACTCCATGACATACAAATACATTGCAGATTTGTCATTTAAAATATATACAGTCAAATTGAGAAACCTCCTTTTTTTGAAGTCGGTTAAAAATATACTATGTTATGAGTATAGTAATTTACTAAAAAACCTTGATTGCTGTCCAGTTACCATATAAAAAAACTAAGTTACGAGAACAATGACTGACAATACTAGCCTTTTTACACAGATAAGGCATCGAAAATCAAATAATCGAGTGGTCATCTTAGTGTCAGGATTTATTCAAATCACCCATAGAGGCATCCGACTTGACCTAACAACTGTTATCAACTTGGTAACAGCTGGGAACGACTTTAAACGTGCCCTCCGAAGCACGGCGATGCTTAGATCAAATACCACTATGCGGTCACCCATCCATAGGCCAGCCGCACTCTAAGTTGCTTAACCTGCTAATGGTTTACTGATAAGCAGATAAGACATGAGCATTGATCACCTTGCTAGCTCAAAAGAAATTGACGATTTTAGGCGTTTATTAATCCAGCTCTCTCAAGATGTTTTCTTTCATAGTCAGTGATATCCAAGGTAATCTCAAAATCAATTGAAAGCTGTCGTAAGATACGTATTGCCTTTGGAAATTTTCATCTTATTGCAACTAGCCTAAGGTTAGATGTTGTATAATGGTATTTCTACACTTGCACCATTTTTATGCCGAGGCAGTGATATAAATTGGAAAAAGCAATTGGTTTTTGAACCCTTGTATTAGGAGGCGCAACCGTTAGGTCATTTTAACTTTCAACACAGTTATGTGAATTGTACGATAGATGTTACTAAAAAATGTTACGAAAATTTGTAACAATCTAGGCTCTAACTGGGCAGCAAAATAATTGAAGGTTAACAGGATGAATAAAATATTTCCTGACGCTTATAATGTTCAATCATCGTGTGATTTAAATAAATGAATGAATTTGACCGAAGACATTAAATATCACATATTCAAGAGTTTTGGTCAAAAGGGTACTTTGTTAGTACTTCACAACTCTTTCACTAAGTACACCCTAAAACACATTTGTGTTTACATTGAATTTTAATTCTGTAATTTTAAACGTCGCATAATTTGGGATGGTTTTTTAACCACTGACTTCTTACTAGAGAGACAGAAAAAGACAGAGTAGACTCATATAGTAAGTTCTTGAAAAAAAAACTTGACTGCCTCTGTGGTTCGGCCTACAGACACGTGACACGCAGAGGTCACGGGTTAGATTTCCGCTCAATGCAAATATTTGTGTGCATGAACATGTCTATTTGCTATTGGTCTGGGTGTTTCTATGTATAACTAATATGTATTTATTTATAAAAAACAATATTTATGCTGTGTTATAAAATCTAGAATTCGAACAACTACGTAGATTTTATAACACAAGCTATAATTGTTTTAATATAGTTGTTTTAATCGTATAAACGTCGATAAGTTGAATAATGATGCCTCAGAAATCACCTGGGAAGATGTACTGACAGCCGACACAATTGATGATAAGGTGAACATCTTTAATAGCCATATCCTTAGATTATATGATAAACATGCACCCGTGAGAAAAATAAAGCTTAGACGTCCTCCAGCTCCATGGATTACTCAGGGAGTTCGAATGTGGATGAGGCGCAGAGATCGAGCCTTTCGAAATTTTAAGAAAGACCGAAGTGGAGAAAACTGGACAGCTTTTAAGTCTGCAAGAAATCGATGCAACCAGATGATACGTAACGCCAAACGCCGACATATTCTCAATAACATCACTTCTGCCTCTCCCTCCGATATCTGGAAGTTCCTCAATACACTAGGTATCGGCAGACAGCCTCCCGTTGATTTACATGAGACATTTGGTTTGGACGATATCAATCGTCATTTCTCCTCTACATTTCTGATGGATCACCAAACCAAGTGTCAAACTGTTAGTTACATAGCTTCCTTACCTCGCTATAACATACAAAGTTTTCGATTTTCTCCAGTTGGAAAAGATGAGATCAAAAAAGTTATCCTCTCTATCAAATCCCATGCAGTTGGCTGCGATAACGTCAGTCGACGCATGATCACTACCATCATTGATCACCTCCTTTTTCCTATTTCCCACATCATTAATTTTTCCCTTGACACTGGAGTTTTTCCGTCCTTGTGGCGCAAAGCCTGTGTAATTCCCCTACCCAAGATCGCAAACCCATCTCTTCCCAGTCACCTGCGTCCCATATCCATTCTTCCTTTCTTGTCTAAAGTGCTCGAGGGCTGTGTACACAAACAGCTTTCCCAGTTTGTCTATCAAAATAACATCTTGAGTCCGTTGCAATCTGGCTTTAGACCTGGTCATAGCACTGTTTCCGCGCTCCTGAAAGTGACTGGCGATATTAGAGAGGCTATGGAAGACACCAAGGTCACAGTGCTGGCTTTGATTGATTTTTCGAACGCCTTTAATACCGTCAGTCACGACATCCTTTTATCTATCCTCTCCTACTATATGGTCTCATCCGATTCTCTGGAATGGTTTTCAAGTTATCTTCGAGGTCGTCAGCAGTCGGTTCGTTACAAAGATTCAACATCGTGTTGGGCTAATGTTGACGCTGGCGTTCCTCAAGGCGGCATTTTATCTCCTCTATTATTTTCAATTTTTATTAATCTCATATGCCCTAACCTTCAGTGTGCGTATCATCTGTATGCTGATGACTTGCAGATTTACTCTCAAGCCAGTGTTAGCTGCGTTACGTCTGCGGTGGATATGGTGAATAGGGACTTGGCTTATATTAAGAACTGGTCGGATAAATTTGGCCTGATCGTAAACCCAACTAAGTGTCAAGCCATCATCATTGGCAGCCAGCGTCTACTCTGCAGACTTGACTTTCTCTCTCTGCCCTCAATCACATTCAATGGTATCAACGTTGATTTGAGTACAACAGTAAAAGATCTGGGGTTGTATATTGATACAACATTAAATTGGGCAGCTCAAGTCACACAGGTATGTCAGAAAGTCACCGGTATCCTACGTGCTCTGTATCGACTGAAAAACTTTTTTCCGATTAAGACTAAAACAATGCTTGTGCAGACTTTAATTTTCCCGTTAATCGATTATGGTGATGTGTGTTATTATGACCTGAATGCAGATCTACTCAACAAACTAGATCGTCTTCTCAATAACTGCATTCGATTCATATTTAATCTTCGCAAGTATGACCATGTGTCTACTTATCGTTCACAACTGAAATGGCTTCCAATTCGTCAGCGACGTAGTCTACGCGCACTCTCTACCCTGTATTCCATTCTTCTATCTCCCCATACTCCCTCTTATTTAACTCCTCAGTTTCAGTATCTATGTTCTACTCATGACCGCAATCTTCGCTCTACAAACAATCTCCTTCTTCTGTGTCCTTTTCACACCTCCGATTTCATTAATTCCTCTTTTCCAATTCAGTCCATCCTTCTTTGGAATGCTCTGCCTTCAGAAATCAGGATGTGTACCAGTCGTATCGTGTTTAAGGCAAAAGTTAAGTCATTACTTCTAAGCAAATTAGCAGAATCATCACAATAATAAGGTAATTATATATTATGTATATATTTATTTATCTTTCTATATAATTATATGTATTATTTGTAGATTATATTTATAATAGGAATCTATATACGTATTGCATATTTGTATATAATGTTATTTATTACATATTTTTTAATGTTCTAGTCTTAATTTATACATCTACCTTGCTTCATCTCTGCATCACCCATTAGGTTGACTGGTAGAGAATGCCTCAGGCATTAAGTCCGCCTTTATACATATGTTCTGTATATGAAGTTTAAATAAAATAAAATAAAATAAAATAATATTAATTATGCTTACTTTGGGTCTAGATGGCGTTGTGTGAGTTGTTGGGTAAAATCTCAATGTATTGTCTATTCAGATGACAACAGCTTAGTGCTTAAAATCTTCAAAAATCCATCGTTTTTTAAGTTTACACAAAAAAATTAACTAACAGGTATCATATAACATTAAACATCAGATAAACGATCTAACATAGTTGTTCAGTAAGCAATGGAGGTCGCACAAGTTTGCCGCGCGGCCTCTCTTGCCTGACCTAGTTCGGGCAGCTGACTAGCCAGAGTCTAGTGTTATCCAACGAGCAGATAACTCATCTGTACATAGCTTCTAATATTATTCCAAAGATTATTAAAATTCGGATTGCACTGAGAAAAAAAGTGGGATTGTTCCAACAATTTTCACCGTATGGTAAGCTCTTATTCTTCATTAAAAAAATGTCGAAATGGCCCAGTGGAGAAGGGACCTGCTTCGTAACACGAGGTAGGGGGTTCGAATCCGGCCAAGTACCAATGCAATTTTCAAATCATATATGTACTTTCTAAGTTTATCTTGAACATTTCTGACTGACGTTAATTGAATACATCATGAGGAAACCTGGACTTAAAAGTCTGAAACTGCTAATCCGCCTTGAGCTAGCGTGGCGATTAATGCGTATGCCTTCTTCATAGGAGAAGAGGCCTATGCCCTGTAGTGGGACAGTAAATAGGCTGATATTATAATCATTATTATGTTAGCTGCAAGACATATGCTAACACTTTCCTATAAATTTTCAAGGTGTGTCTCTCAACAGGTTTTGTCTGGTCTTGAATCGAGAAGGATTCGATCTCTTCAGTCATCTGTTTGTCGTGCTATGTGTCGTTTAATTGAGGTTTTCGAGTATTATCTTGAGATCTTTTTTCGACTACATGCATCAATAACACCATAAATAATGTTGCGACAGGGAGTTAAGGATTTTTAACGTGGCAACAGACCAGTCTCCATTGAGTTTGTCACTATTTTTGCATTATAGTATTCAAGCATTTTTAATGGTCTGTGTTTATTTGTATTTTTGTTGTGCAGGGAAAGAAAAGTTGCAAGTAGCAGCGGGTGAGCCGGTGCGGCTGGTGCTGGAGAGCGACGGCACGCAGGTAGAGGACGGCGAGTATTGGCGTACGCTACCGCCCAACACTGTGCTGCTGCTGCTGCGACAGGGCGAGAGATGGTACCCCACCGGAGTCGACGTCATCAAGGCTGGTGAGTTCAATGCATCAGTCAATATCAGAATTAATGGTATAGCCAGCAAGGTCTTACCTTATCTTATAAAATTTGTTAAATCCTAAAGTAGAATCAGGTAAAACTGAATGAGCAAATTCCGAATGTCAAAAACATTCAAAATGATAAGTTACACAATTGTATTTTTAATTAAATTTCTTCAGGTAGTAATAGTTGCTGGTGTGCAAAGATTTATGGTGTGCATGGTTTTGACATTGACGATTTTACAAACATACTTTCATCCCATATTTCAACCCTTTTAAGCCATTTTTTTTTGCAATAAAAGATAAGTCGAAGATTGTTGCCCGAGGTCTAATCTCTATACTAAATTTCATCAAAATCGGTTTAGTGGTTTAGGTCTTAAATGGTAACAGACAGACAGACAGAATTACTTTCGCATTTATAATATTAGTATGCATAGTATGGATTAAATTGTTCAGGTGCAGCTGATTTTTATAGTTGAAATACGATGTTAATTTTACTAACTTTTTTCCAGCAATATCGGCAATTCCGAAAATAGTATGCGAAACGATCCACGCACTCGAGTTGCACGATGAGACGCCTTCATGGAAGATCATGGACAACAAAGGGCGCGTCACGGTGGTGTTGCACTGGGACCAGCGGCCGCAGGCGTCGCCGGCCGCGCGCTCTCCCTCGCGCCAGGCGAAGCCGGACCGGCGGCCGTCGCTCGTGATACAGACGTCGCTGGACCGGCCGCAGCCGCCGCCGCCGCACATCACCGTCGTGAACCATGACGAGCCGGGCCCTGCGCCGCGCCGGCTGTCGCGCGCTCCTGGCTCGCTGGAGCACACGCCGGGAGGCGTGCACGTGCACACGGCCGAGTGTCGCGCCACCAGCACCTCACCTGCGCCGCTCGCGCGTCCGCCGCCCGACGAGTGCGACTTCCACTGCTGCGCGCTGCACGAGGAGGGCCGCCGCATCGCCGTACACAAGAGCGTCGCCACCTCGCCCATCCAAGACGCGCAGCCGCGCGCTTCGCCGCAGGGACGTCCCAAGGGACACGTCAGGTTTCTTGACGCGGAGTCCGCGCGCCGCGGCGACCGCGACTCCTCGGAGAGCGAGACAGAGAACACCCTAGTAGAGGACGAGGCAGTAACATCGGAAAAATTTCTCTTACTTATAGACCAGCTCAGCGTAGACCAAAAACGTCATCTCACTATTAAAGATATAGGCATCATCCTAGAGCGATTAAGCTCGAAAATTCTAGACGTCGAACGACTGGATCGAGAATCTGAGTCGGATGACTGTTACAACTGGACGATCAAAGCGACGATAAGAGGCGACGCGCTGAGGGAACTAGGGGTCATATACAACGGTAACTATTATGCGATCAGCGAGCACCCCGGCTACCGGGAAGAGAACGAAGAAGCCGGTGATGAGGGGGAGGAGGAAGAAGAGGAAGACCGGCTCTGATCGGGCCTGTGCGGCGCCGCCGTGCCCGCCGCCGCGGCCGCCGTGCGTCACGCGCTGTGCCGCATCGCGGCGCGCTGAGCGCTCCGGCCCGGCGCCGGCGTCGCGCCGCACGTACCCTCCCAGCGCAAGCTAAGCAATATTCGTACTAAGGTCTCGCCGCCCACCGGCAGAGCCACCGCGGCACTGATCGTCAGATCCGATCGACGGATCGTCCGCTGTGAATAATTAGAGACTTATATATGAAATTCGTGGCGTAAGGGCCCCGCAGCCCGACGCAAGCTCGCGGGGTCGCGCACCCTAGTTAATAAATAGCGGATTTATTATAAGTAAAACTGACTTCCTATCGATTTCTAAGGTGATTACTTAAGTGTAAGCCGGTAGCCACCACGGCGATGTGTGTACTATATATGCGTCACCAGAACACACCACCAGCACATATATTTATCATCGAGATAATTGTCAATGTTCTTAGGTAAATAATAAATTGAAGGCGCTCGCTCGTCGGCGCCATACTCCGTTCGTACTTTCGGTTCCACACACGTTCATCACGTTGGCCTAATCTTGAGGAATAAGTTTCTGTATAAACCCATGATCATCATCAACGCATCCCGTAGTTGACAAAGTCTAAATTGTAACACCACAGTGTATAAGACTCAAGAACAATAAAATATAGCGAAGTAGATTGGTCTGACGAGAACGTAACGTTTGCTCACGTATTTGGTTCAAAATGTATGTATGGCGAGAGACACGGCGCCAAGCGCGGCGACGCGACGGCGGGTAGGCGTCGCTCGCGCGCTGGTCGCTACTGAGGAGATGCTAGCACTGATCACGCGCCGACCGCGCACATGACGTATACTTGTGTGTACTGCTAACATCAAGTTCGGTCGCTGGCTGTCGGAAAAGCGAATTTCCAGAACATAGCAATGACGATGATTGAGAGAGAGCACGTAACATTGTATGAATAGATATATTAAATTATTATAATTAATAAAATTGAATGTTATAAAAAAGGTTGTAACTAAAATACGAATATACCGTCACGCATCACGCCATCATGCTATGGGTATTGGTAGTATATAAGTTGATTCTTGTATTTATAGCTATATGGTATCGTAGTATTACTGTATAATGTTTTTAATTTTTGTATAGTACGGAGTACGTGAAAATCACACATTAATGTATAATATAAACAAAAAAAATGAAGATTTAATAAGTTTTACAGCCTTGCGGGGTCTCATAAATTGTATAGTTATTTAAGGTGTAATATTAACGATGATTATTATTAAATAGGTACAATTGGCAAATAACTTATTGACCTGCACTTGTTTGTGAAAAGGTAAGGGTTTGTTTGAGCGTCTATGGCGTGTGTTTCGTTTTGGTATCGAGAGAGGGCGCGCGCGAGCACTTCGTGACGTCGAGCAAATCTACCCATCTCTATTAATATAATCATTAGACTGACTCTTAGAAAATTTAAAAATTTTTTTCAACAAATACTTAGTCAATACATACTAAAGGTCACCCAGTTCTAGTGCGATCCCTCTACCACATAGAAATATATGAATACCTACCTAATATTATATATAACAAGTCGTCTTTTTTCAAAACGGTTCATGAAAGTTCCGTCGCTGTTAATGTTAAACTTTCATTTAACAATTGTCTACGATCAAAGTACTTATATATCGTTATACATATAAAACCTATTTTCATGAACCGAAAATTAAAGTTTGATGTTTTGATACATTATTGGATAGTATTTGATTTTAAGATTTGATATTGTGACTTGTCCTAAAGTTACTTAATTTTCAATTTACTATCGCTATTAAAGGTTAGGGGAAGCTGTAAGTTTCGTTAAAAAAGAGTTCATAAATAAGTGGCCAGTTTGGAGGTGGCAATTCTCTTCAAAATACATAGTGTTTTCTTTCTCCATCTTACTTCTGTATTTATACATTTGTGTTGGAGAGAGATAATGCGAGTTTATTCTGCATTTGTATGCATATTCTTGACGTCGTTTTTCTGACGATGTGACGTCAAAATGTCGTTGTGACGTCAGCTTATTTACAGTTTGTCGATAAGTTAACTGGTCATTGTCTTCTATCGTTAGATCGACTAGATACGTTCTTCAATTCTTACAATTATTGTACAAGACTTGCGACTTGCGGTAGCATCTAAATATTTGTTCGATGTCAACTCGTTGCTTGCCGCAGCTGCAACTACTTAAATACACACGTGCATGCGATGACAACGTGCAAACTTGAGCGCGGTTATGTACGTTGTCTACAAGCAACGCGAGATACTATCGATCGTTCAAGCGATAGTAGTCAATGTATTGTCAGTATTACAAATGGTTCGGATAGTAAAAGATCTTGAAGTTTATATGAGGTCAATCTTCAAAGGTGTAACTGCAATTTTCTTACATTATCTTGTCTGAAATAACTATTAAGAAAAAGGTTGGTTATACGCTAAGAAAATAATATTTCAAAACGTTTGAACGAATGTATGAGATGAGTGTGAATTTGTAAAATATGTGCCAAAAATGAATACCTCTTTAAATCTACACACAGTGATGTAGGCAGCTAATTAATGTAAGTACTGATTTAGTCCAGTCAACTGTCATTTGCTGAAAATCATCTTTAAGGCAGTAATTAAAGTTTCGTCGAAAGCGTATAACCTACCGAAGCTATGGCACGCATGTGTGCAGTTCCTTATGTTCTTTAGTGTTCGTTTGTACAGCTGATGGTGAGTCTATGGTGTTACGGTCCGTTACGCACAGTATTATGTCTAGTTGATACGTTCCGTTTTAATATTTTTATGTGTATAGACGTAAATATAAATTGTAAAAATGGTTTGTGACACGTTCGATTGCGATTGAATTTGGGAGGCGAGGTTTAAGCAACACATCTATCTATCCATTATGATATTGAAGACAATTTTAAGTGATGTTTGCAGTAATTTTTTAAACTGAAAAGTAATTGGGTATTGCAGTCGTGTTGCTTATATTTCGACCGATGTGTAAAATGATATTGTTGCATGTCCCGTCAACAGTGGCATAAGAATATTTATAATTTAATCACTATCAATCATAGAGATAGCCTGAACGACATTAAATTTCACTGATTTATACATTATTTTAAAGAAATTATTTGTGCGGTTTGATAGATTTTAGTTATAAGTACACTTTGACATTATTGTTAACAACAGTGTGGTGTACACACTAATGTACCTACCTACTTTTATCGATCATTGTCAAAGTGTACTTCATAATTGTGAACTAATTAAAGAGTAATTTGTGCTGAAACATTGATAGTAGTTAAATTATAAACTTCATTTGCTGTGGAGCACTCGTTGCCTCGTGGTGCACTTATAGTTCCATGACTGAAATTATATTAAGGTATCATCTTTCTTTCGCTTGACGTTGACGACTTAGGCGTACGACAAACGAGTCGCAGCATTTAGTCGTGAATGTGCAAGTAGTGTGACTGTTGAACACAGGCATAACAATATTATGTCTGGGGAACGACTAGGGTGATTCTTGCATTTTTCGATTAATGTACTTAAGGTAACGTTATATTTGTGACGTCACATTCAAAATTCCGCACATGTCGCAAGAGTCGGTCCTTTCGCCCCAGTGATACCCAACCAAATCGTATTTCCCTCATTATACATACCTACGTAACGATTAGATTATTAATAATATAGAAATGGTAAAACAGAATGTCGATCAATACTTTTTGTTTCTAATTCCGTTTTTATAGGCGGATAAAATAATAACGTTTTTGTTTTTTAATCGTCAGATAAGATTATGGTGTGTATTGACTTGTAGCACTTTCTTGCAACAAAAATTTTTTGAAAGCTTAATATAATAATAGACGTTGAAAAATCTTTGGAAAATTCGACTAGTAGATTAACGTCGTTTGAAAATCAAAAAATCGTTTAAGCTACGATATGAAGTAACTCTAATTGTGGAATTGATATTGCAGTTTGCTTAGTGTGAGTTAACGATAGTTCTTTGCAAGTAACTGTTACAACTCATTACACAACTTATCCAGTGAGCAGTCAAGCAACTACAAATACGTAAAATAATGAATGTTAGTTATTCACTATATCACTTAGGACAACTTACTTTAACGTTACGTGCCAAATTCTTCGTTTACATAGCCATTGTACAAACGTCATTTTGTTAAAAACAAGGCAAAGGCACAAAAATGACTGCTCAGAATTACTCTAGATTAAAAAGCAAAGCAGTGGCTGCATCGCTGTTTTTTAAATACTTCATCAATTTAAAGTAAGAATTGTGTCAAATGATTTGTCACAATGACGAGTGATTACTTTAGTGTAACTACAAGGAGGCTGAATGCAACTATTGCCTGTGCTACGATCAAGTTCATTTCAAGGTGCCAATTTTATGAGTTAGTAAGTTGTTTATTAGATTAGGCACGTACGTCTTTTTTAAACCAATGTAAACTGTATTTTGAAGTATGGGAGAGGGCAAAACCATTCAATTAACAGTAGTATCATAATATACAATAGATACAGGTACCATTTAAATACTGACCTAGTAATTTAAATAAAAGAAGAATTAAATACATGTTCAATAGAAACTAAATCCTCTCTATTATACAACTTAGGATTGATTTGTTTAAAAACGTAACATTTACCGTACAAAAGACAAAACAAAATAACAACTAAGGTATGTACCTAACAATAATCGCGATAAAATATTACGTGCATTAAGAAATTTTTATAACCGAATTAAAATATTGGTAAAACTTAGCCAATGCCAATATAAATACGACCGACAGAAGTAACAGTAAATAATTATACACGCGACAATTTTTGCCGATCTCTAGAAATTAACATACCAACATATATCCAACGGCCATTACAACACCTACTTCGAAATACAGTAGTTAAACTTAAACACATTCCAATATGACAACCATCTCGTACGTTATCCAAGAACGTTTATTTTTGTATTAATTCAAAACGTGAGGCAGTCAACGGCTTTTGTTCGTTCTTACCCAACAAAACTTCACTGCCACTAATTTAAAAATAAAAATATTGGAAACGAGTTGTCGTTTTATTTTTAATTTTTGATACATCTCAATGAATGCTACATTATAAACTATCGAAAACGGCTCTTGCCGAATTTGATAGGCGTACTAATTCCCCGTGATACTACACGAGATGTGATGGGCATTAGACTATTATCTCTCACACCACCGTGATATCATTTCTTAGAATCACGGGGAAGAAACAGGAAAGTGTAGGTACTTTTTATAAAACCGAATTCTAAAACTTATAACAACCGAAGACTTTTCGAGCTCTGACAAAGTGTTTAAAAATTGGTTGGATCTGCAGTTGGCATTGGATCCAGCATAAACACGACGCAGAAACTTTGCGATCGCTTGAGAAATAAAAATTAGCTAGGGGTTCCCAAACAGTGCGCCGCGGAGCCCTGGTGCACCGTAGAAAGTAAAGATGGGCGCCGTGAGTCGATTCTCTACTATCATCATCTGATACATTAAGTAGATATTCCCAGATTCCAATAAATCAATAATAATTTAAGCACTCGCATCGTAGATCCCCACGTAGCGTCGTCGTCACTTACTCGCTGATAAGTCTCACTTGAAAACCTATATTTTCTTTCTATTGTATTTATTTCAAATCTTTAGCTAGGGTAGAGCGTTGTGGCAAAATTTTAAACTTGTAAGTGCGCCGTGGGCTGAAAAAGATTGAGAACCTCTAACTAGACAGCTTTAAGTTTCGTAGCGAAAGTATGTCGCGAAGCCGCAAGAGAAGTTAAGTCATTTTAACTGCCTCTCTCAGGCAGCGTGGGTAGACACCATATAAGGTGGATAGACTACAAAAGAGTGGAGGGACTCCATGGATGAGAGTGGAGAATCTGTCAAGGTGGTCAAGAAAGAGGTAGCGGACGTCTTTCGGCTGATATTTAATGATGCACTGCCCCTCTTATGTGTATCTGTTGACTTATTCTTAGACGTTAGTAAAGTTTCCACGTCACTTCGTACGGATTCTTTTAGGAATTCTTCTCAGGTCTTTATTTTCGAACAGACCGGTACAAGATGAACGACCCGCAGAAAGGACGTTCCTGCTGGTCCACCCACACATGATCACCTGGAGATGCTACGAGAAATTCTTTAATTAAATGATAAGAGCACTCAGAGAAGTATGTGTGCAATTATACTACCAGATGGAGTAAGAAATAGCTTGATGAAAGAATGCGGATTAAATGACTAAAAGTGATGACGAGAAATTTATGGAAAGGAGAAAAATTGGTAGGTGCCCACAAATGTAAGAACCCGTAACCGACGTGAGATTAATGAGAGGCAAATGGCGTCAGACCCACCATACCACCGGCCATACCCTGGTGTTAGGCTGGGTCACAACCATACTACCAAATGGATAGTGGTAAACGGCGTTATATAGTCTCTGCTAACCCCATTAATGGGAGACAGGAGTGAAGTTATGTATGTGTGTATATACATATATTACGTATATTATAATGTATGCCGTACTATAGGCACCTTTCGCGAACATTTCTTTTAAAAGTAGTACCTACATAAGTACAAAGGAGTTTGAATGAAATAAACAGCGTATTCAAATTTAAACACATTCTTATTAAGTGACATTACCATAGCAAACACAACAATTTTATTGAATATTCTAATACTTTTCATAACACGCACAAATACTTCACTTACATGAACATTTTTGTTCGTAGGGATTTCAGAGTAGGGATATCTTCCATGGCCTTATCTTTCATTAACAATGTTTTCACAATCGTGTTTCGGGGAGAAAATGGATTTCTTTTATTAAACAGCTTCCGAAGTAAAACTTTTCTTAGTTTCTGGTCACTTTCCGTGAGTTCTTGCTGTGTCTTTAAAGAAAAACTTACATCATTCTGGATACCATTCATCGCTTTGGCTTGTAAGTTTCTCCAGTTAAATAATGATTTATTCGGTTTTTCTTTAGTTTGTATAGGTACTTGCTTTACTTGGGAGGAAAATGCTATTTTTTGATTTCGTCGATTATCATCTTCTGGTATTTTTGCTGATGGTTTAATTTTCTTCTTCATCTTTTTCAATATAGACATTTTCCTTTCGCTTTGCGTACCTGTGCTCTTTACTTCAATTTCTTTCAGACAAAGACCTGCCTGCATATCATTGTAGCTACTGTCGTAGGCGCTGTTGAACGGTGGAGCGGTAGGTCGTTGCTTTGAACTATGCGAGTAATCATTGTGATGTTCATTAACCATTTGTGGACTGTATCTATGGGCGTACAGGTCGTGAAAATGACTGGACGTTTCTGCACGCATGCTTGGGTTATACGGTGGGTGGTAATCTGGTAGATATTCGTGTGGTCTACGTTGATATTCATGCCATGGTGCATTATATTCAAAAGGATGTCGCGGATACTCCTGTGGTCGGACGTAGTCACGCGGCGCCGGGTGCAGCGGCGCAAGAGGTGGCTGGAAATAATCGTGTTCATACGAGACACGGTTTGTTACATATTGTCTAAATGGCAGTTGGTTTTCTCTTGGATCTACTCGTGTCGTGCTCTCACTCTCGCTTACTTCTTCTATAACATCTTTCTTTTTCTTTTTGAAAAGTCCAAACGAGCGGAGTACTCTTGAAAATCTATTAACTTTGACCTGAAAACATATTTATTAAGTGACTTTCAGAGTAAAAGAGTCTTAAGTTTCTACACATGCTTACATGTTTGCTTGTATGATTATGTACTTAGATAATTTGAATAAGTATATTAAGTACCCCGTGCTAGATTACGAAACATGTAAGCATGTTTATAATAAATTATCTATATACCTTGCTGGTGTCAGGTGTGGACCCCACTTCAGTTTCGGAATAAGATTGAGGTGGTACTTCTATACTTAGTTTGTCTAACAGAGAATCGGTGTAACTTTCATTAGACTCGCTAATATATACGTCGGAAGTTAGTTTCGGTCCTATAGCCTCACAACTTTTCGACTGACACTTCAGTGGTTGAGTGCCTACATTAGCATCTTGTTTAAGGAACTTGTTACTTCCACCAGCGCTTCTGGATGTTACGACTACGGCCTCTGTTTTTTCGTATTCAGCCTGTTTTTCGTTATTTGTATCGTTCGTATTATTCCTGGGTGGACCGTGGGCAACAAATTTGTAAATCTCTTTTATTAGTTCATCGGTTCCTTGCTTACATGGTTGGTCTGTAGATTTATTGCAACAGTGGGCGCTGCTGTCATCTTTCTGAGTTTTCACACAATTAGTGCACGTGTAACTTTGACTAGGTACTACATATCCATTCGGTACAGGCATGGGACAATTTAGAGAGCACATTGGCAGCACCTGATAGCAATATGGATTTGTAAATGGTGCTATTAACGGCGTCATACCAAGTCCTGAATTATTGTAATTATTAAAACTTGCACTGTTTGGTAGCATATTGGAAGGTGCGTGATTTGAAGGGTTCATATCTTGTAATATATTATTCATATTATTGTCATCTGGCATCTTGGATGTGATGTCAGAGTTATCGCACTGCGAGGTTACAGCTTCTTTTTTTATTTCATGTAGAAAGCTTTGTAGTATATCTTTTATTTCGGTCAACGCTTTATCAGTTTTGTCGGCGGTTATGTCTGTTCCTTGTGTTTTGTTCAACGATGAGTCGACAGTAATACTAGTTTGCTCATTAGCTTGTTGTGGATATTGGCCAGAAATGGTTGCATCTGGGTAAGTTCGGTTTTGAGTCTGCATGTGCACAGGCACTTTCAGGTGTTTTTGCGCCTGTGCCGCTCGCTTTTCTGCAATGTCTGACATAATCTCTGATGGGTTATCGCTTTCAAATTGTTCCGAACAGACCTGGTAACGTTTTGGCATTTTTGGTGAAGGTCTTTTTAACTGATGCTTAGTATGAACCATGTAGTCTTCCAGCTCTGTGTAGTATTGTGCTTTTAGGTTCAGTCGAGGTCGGTGTGTTCTCGGTGACGGAGGCACTTCTCTGTAATATTCGTATGGGATCTGATTGTCTTCAATGAATTTCTTTCTAGATTTTGGGCTTGACCGTTCTTTGACTGGGATAAGGTCGTACATGTCAGAATTACTATGGGCATCATGTACCTTGCGATGTTTTGGCCGTAAGTACTTCTTGGAGCTGTAGAGACGAGCGTCACAAACACTTTTCATTGCGTTTAGATCTTGACGTCTGGGTCTCAACCTTTTATGGCAACTGTATCCACCATGTAAACAAGAGCATAATTCGGAATCGGCTTTCAAGCTTGCTGGCACTGATAACTCTTGATCACGACAGACGGGGGCAGAAAACTGACTCAATTCAGAATCTTTCCTGCTGAACAATTTGACTGGCTTGTATTGTCGTCGGACAATGTCTGCAATAAACTCCGGATCCAGTTCTCGTACGATTCGCTTAGGTTTTCGAGTTCTTTCGTGTACTTTATCTTCATGGTATCCTTTTACATGGTCTCCCAGATAGTTTTTCACGTTTCCATAGTATTTGTGTGTCTTGTGATTGTGTGGCATTATGTCATCTTTATTTTCATGTTTATACTGCTTCCTGCTTTCGTTAGGATGTTTGAGATATATAGTGCTAGGATTAACCATTCGGGCGTCTGCCAGAGAATGAAAACTGCTCGTTGAGTAAACTATAGCGGTATTATCATAAACAGATCTTGTTTTATGTTTATGCAATTTAGAGCTGGTGTTGGCAATTTTGTGCAGTCTGTTTTTCTTGTTCGTTACTTTAGCAACATATCCATCTGACATAATTACAGATTCAATATCTTTTGTATCGTCATGCTTGTGTGTTGGCGTAAAATCACTATTTTGAGATATATTGCGTTGACAGCCTGAAGATTTGTATATGGTATGAGTTTTAACGGGTTCCAAGTTATGATCACATGACGGTTCGTTTTGCTTGCTGATAGTATCTAAACTAATGTCCTGCTTTGGCTCTAACTGAAACCCGGTTTCAGATTCTCTCCTGGAACGATCAAGGCTCACAATATCACGACAATGTTTGCTTACTTCACCTAACTGTTGTTCTAGGCCCACTATTTTACGTTTTAACTCAGTGACATTGACGGCTATACTAGAATTTATTTTAATGTTTTGTTGTGAGGTGCTGCCTGTAATAATATAATACAGTTTAATTTAATTTAATTTAATTAAAATAAAAACAAAAAGTGCGACAGAGGTTTAAGATCATAGTGAGTGAAGCGATCTTACCTAGAGCCCGTCTAAAGAATTCTCGTATAGCCCGGTACCTGAGCCTGGTCCGTGGCGATATTCGACGTCGTGGGGTACGTAAGGTCATTACCAAACGTCAGTCGGACGACGTCTGTAAAATATATATTAGCGTTAAGATGGATAAATAGAAATGTGCCGTGTGGCTTCCGGTTTAGAGTATGAAACCATCTCAGCCATGACTTGTGTATTTACTGCGGACACCAACACCGGTGTTTGGTAAGCTTTTCCCGTTACATGAGGCTTATTTCCAGCAGGTGAATGTCTTTACAGAGACAGGTGCTTTCTTTGATTTCCTCAAATTTATTCATTTTTTGTTATTTACAATTGATGGACAAGATTCACCTTTAGTTTCGTAAAATTTAATGAATTCGAAGATGTACGCCATCATACAAAAGATCCATATTTGCCTGTAAATATAATCCAAAGAATATTACGCTTATTATTAATTTTATTTTACTTTAATACAAATAAAAATATGGTTGACATTTGAATTTCGTCTGACTTGGCATCATTAGGTTTTGAAAATTATTTAGCGGCCAGGTTTATTTAAAACGACAATAATACTTTGAATCGGAGAGTACTAAACTTTTTTCTGATGATCTTTTTTATTTTCAGCTGTGTATTATTTAAATCGAGAATATGGTTGACGTTTAACAATAGTGTCATAAACTTTAGTTTTTAACATAATAATAATATATTTTGGTTACAAATGTGTACATTTTAAAAATGATTTCAAAATTCTTGCGGTCTTCGTATTTATTCCCGCCTAGCAAATTGTTGTTGAATAGATCATCAATTCCTAAAGTAGTGGTGCGAGATGTAACATTTATACCAGCTTCACAGTATGACTCCAAGTGGCCGAAGAAGTTTTATTTAGGCTATGTCATTAGGACGTATTGGGAGATCACGCCGTTGCTGTTTTGTACAGCTGTTGCAGTAGGCTTCTCGTTTTGCGCAATCTTATGGGCGATTAAACATAAAGTAAGTGGTGGTATCTTTGTTAAATATGTACTAATGTCGACATGATATAGACCTGTAGTAGATAGATATTATAGTCAAAAATTAAGCTCATTAACGTACAAATATAAAAACGCGAACTTTTATTTTACTTAGTTCATCAACTTTAACATTTGTTTATCCTACTCGATACTTACTTATACAAATTTTAATTTTATCTTGCGCTCAACAGTACCTACGCCCTTTATCTTAACCGTAAGGCTACCTACCATACATTTTAACATTTGCTGTTTCGTCTTGTAATTTTTGAGTTATTTTTAATAACTTTGTATAAAAATATGATATCAGCGTTTTAGCCTATTCACTCGATGGCTAACGCCTCACTCATGTTACTAAGAGCGGTATTACATTATCATATAAATATGATTTCATATCTGTCAAATTCTATGATCATAGTTCGACGACTCTCATACTATGATCATAGATAATCACATGTAGTTATTATGCTTCACGATCATAAGGTCTACGTAGCAATACGTCCAACCCGCAAATCGACTATGTAGCAAAACGTCTAATTAGCAAATCGTCTAAAATTAAGCGAGTACAGTCACAAACATGTTTTATTAGAAAAAAAAAACCTATTATTAAGAAAGAAAGCAAAAAAAATAACGAAGTTTTATTCTTCTTCTAACTTAGAATGGATAATTATGAAACCAATTATTTTTATTTTTTCAATTACTATCTAAGAATTTAGGATCCGCTTGATATGTCCAACATGTTTTAAAAATGCATTGGACTAATTTTTTTTTCTGTTAGCTTTTTCAGCTCTCTTTTGTACTTTTCATTGAACAATATATCAATTTTTCTTCGTTTATTGCCTTCAAACATAATATTTTTAAATTTGCGGTCTTGCCAACGGGCTTCTTTCCTGAGAGCATGAAGGAAAAGCAGTAGGGTTGGTTTTGGTTTTATAAATGTATTTAACCGTCTATGCCAACCTTAATAGAATATAAATATAATATAAATTATTAAAGATAAGATTAAATTAAATTAAATTAAATAATAATTAATTAAATTAAAGATTAAGAATATAAATTAAACCTATGCATGCAACCTACTTGCCAATTTAAATTATACCTACCTAATTAGGTATTAGGTTACTTGTAACATCACACTTTACTTTTCGCAGCCGGGTAAAAACAAATCTAAATGTTTTTACACCCAAGTGTCCAGGCGTTATGAGAATTAGACGATTTGCTAATTAGACGTTTTGCTACTACATAGATGTTTCAATAGTTAGACGTTTTGCTACATAGTCGATTTGCGGGTTGAACGTATTGCTAATTGGACGTTTAGGGTAGTTGGACATTTTGCTACGTAGACCTTATGATCGTGAAGCGTTATTATACCGTCATATGTTCTTCATTTAAAAATGACTTACACATCTTTGATCATATTTCCATGATGGTCTAATAGCGGCCTTAGAACTAGAATTGAAATGCTTATGTTTTGCAGGTAGATGTGGTATTCCAAACCCATAGTCGCGCCAACATATCCCGTACGATGGACTTGAGGAATCCTACTGTACACAAGATGATAACAATTAATCAGAAGTACGAGCCGTGGCCGGAGATGCAGGACGTGATTGACAAAATGACGACGGCTGAGAAGCGCGCCATAGTTCGCGCTACAGCCTGTAGCTTGCCTTAAGCTTGTGTCTGAGTCTGCCTTATGTTATTGGTTCACATTGGGTTTATTCGAGAAAGCTGTTGAACGCTAATTTGTTCTTTAGTAGTTTCGTAACAACGCAGCGCATGATGGAGACAAGTGATTTGTTTAACTCTGCCCTACCACACGATTATTAGCTGGAATGGTTAAAATTTTATATTTTCCGAGTCTCTTTTTATTAATTCACAAATTATATTAAGAATTTCATTTTTCCTCAACATAATCCTTACCTAACTTTGTTTGAAATTTCTATTGGAATACTTTCTATTGGATTCAATCTATAAAACCGGTCAATCTGAACTGTTATTACTGTTTAACTGCGTGACAATTCCACATTTGATGATCAAATTTAAACGGCGGAGGGGTACTTAGTAGTACTGTTGAACATAAAAATTCGTAACTTACTCCTGTCAACCTGTATAGGCTGAGAGGGGTAAATGAAACGGTAAGTTCAACTTATCCCACGAGAAGATACGTTGTTAAAACAAAAGTTTTCTTCCTAAATCTTAAATGTAATTGTTTTAATTTCTTTACACTTAGCACTAAATATACAAAGATTGGAAGTACCTATTACGCATTGCTGGTATAATAATTATAATTAAAAAACTTGTCTGTCTCACAAATAGGATTCGGCCGTGTTCGTTCCCGTATAAGCTGCAGCAATTTGCAATTAAAAGGTATTTTTAGTTAAACAATGTACGAAGGTTGGAAATTAAGTTGTACTTTCTACTCTTTCCTCTCACGAAGCTAATGTGAATCAGTATAATACATACAATTTATATAAAATCTAAAAATCTTACTAAACATTATGCCATCAAAAATGTTTGCAATCAAATGCGCTTTTTTGTAATTTATATTTAAGTTAATTTGATATTTTGTTTATTTTACATTCGTTTTTGTACAAATTAAAATGTACGATTGTTATAGTGAAATATAATTTGTATAAGTATAATTATATTGTCTAATTTTTAGTTGATTCTCTTTTTTTCACTGATAGATACAGGCCCGGATAAAAAATCCACTTTGCAAGAAAGCCTAGATCAGGGATTAAAGTGGACATAGGAGTGCAAAACATCCATCAATGGATCAACAATGGATTTTAGTGGATGCAGTGAACCAAAGAAACGTAAGTTATGGTTCGGCAGTGTACTCCTCCGGTCGACTTTGTCCACTTTCATACGCACAGACTACTAGGCCTCAAGACATCATACTAGTATCGATACGGGATATACAAGAATAGAATAACTTAAAACTTTCATGTTTATCTACTCTGACCAACTGATCCGATCAATTGGTTGTGAAGAATGGAACTCAATGAAAGGTTTTATTCCAATCTAATCAACTAGTTGATCATTAAAAGGCGGCGGGGCATGGACGAAGTAATCACAGACGTAAAGGCGCTTCCTGACCGCAAGTAGTATAATGTGACATTAAAGATTTGAGAATAAATGCTAATTTTCACTTTGATTAATGCAAGTGCAGGTGATTAATGCAGGTGCTTAGTGTTTGGGAGAAAACACGAATCGACAACAATTGATTAGTGAGAGTGATTTGATTAGTAATCAGCAAAGTAAAGGATATAGAAGCATGTTCTATATTCGCTTATTTGACTTTCACAAAATCTGATTTCAACTTTCACAATTCTTTGGGAATGTTCACTAAATTATAAGGACATTTTTAAAGAGTTTTAACAAAGTGGCCCTCGCACCACACACACATCTATTTATTTGTAGCCACGCCTTGCGCGCCTTTCCTTCCCCTTTACTCGCAGCGTGCCTGCCACTAATAACAGAAAACACGTGTGGACGTGTTTGTTTAGTAGTTAGTGTTAAGCGCGTTGTAGGAACGCTCGTTAAGTGCGCTAAGTGCGGCAACTAAACAGAATTGGACACTACTTGCACTAGACATTCTTACAATAGTCATTAATTGCTATTCACCTGCATACGTACTAATCTAACTGGAAATTAGCCTTTACCTATATTGGTGACAGGCGAACCGAGCATTACAGTGAAATGATACATTATTTTAATATGAATTCTGATATACACCAACGAATTTAAACATAATAAATAATGTATATACAAACGAATGCTCGGCATTCAGGGAGTTAGTTTGTGGCGTAATGCTCAATATCAAACTCAAAGTATTTATTTCAATTTGATCATAAAGTATGATGCTTATGAAAAGTCAAAATTACATGAAGTCAGCTAATTAACCTACAGCCAGTTCGCTGACGAGGTAGAGCTGTAAGAAGAACTAGCAAGAAACTCACGCCACTCTTTTCAATCGCCAGATAATTACAGTTTTTTGTATGAGTTACAATTTTAACACATCAACGCAACCAACGAACCATACAAAGTAATTATTACAAAGCAACCAATTGATTTAAATACCAAGATTTGAAAAAAAAGAAGAGAGGATTATATATTATTGTATGTTTAAGATAAGAGTGCGGAATCTCATTCTAAATAAAAGGCAGACTAATCTTCATCATAATGTTTAATTTCGTCATAAATACCACACCTTATATCCATAGTGTTTGTATAAATATATATATTATTTTATATATTATAGATATATATATGTATTTTATATATTATATGTATATATATGTGTGTGGTACGTTACCGAACACTCCTTTAGTTTGATATGATGATATTGAATGATACGAGGAGATAGTTTAGAGAGTTTGTTTATTACTTTAAAGTTCTAATGCTAAGTACAAATTGATAGAAAATGATATATGATAAAATGATAGTGAGTACACGCGACGCGGTTGACGACCGGTAGTGAACTAATTTATATATAAATGTAATGAATTACAAAGCGTTGTGGCGAAAATGCTGACAAGATATATAATGTAATTTCGCAATGTATGGTTGCACCGTACATGCTCCCAGGACAGATGAGATAAATGTGGATGATAGTAATGATTACATCAATAAAAAACATACAATACAAAAAACCAATCGTGAAATAAACAATGGTTATCATTTAAATAAAATATGATTAAAATAAAATTATTGTCCCTGATTGTCCATATGAAACACTGATCTAAATATTGGTGAAGTACCCGAGTCCCTTTTAAAGTTACTTTTAGTGGGAATTTCTTCACCATTACCGTTACTAAGGTCTATACGTGAACAATGTACACTTTTAGAACACTTGGCACACGTACACTCATTATTGCACTGAATTGGAACACTAACACTGATGGCGCTGGTTGCGGGTTGCAACACCGCAGGTTCCTCCGCACTCGACGCGGCGGGAGCCTCGCTCGACCGCCGCGTCCATCCGAAGCGACAGCGCAGTCGTCGCCATGCTACTGCTACTCCAAGCAATACCACAATGCAGAAAATACTGTAGATCGCTACGTAGTGATGAATATCATGGAACCTCACGTCTTCTATTATTGGAGTACTCTGCTTGATTACATCCAATTGGTTCCTGATATTTGACAGCTCTTGTTGTCGTAATTTCATGTCGCTGATATTGATAATTGATTGATATGGTGTTGGTTTCAAGTTGACTATGTTGTTGATAGGTGCCATCTCAAATGTTTGTATTTTTGGTAGGACATCAGTTCTGCTAGATCCTTGTTGGTGACTGTAAATACTAAAGTTTTCTGACTTGATAATGCATCCTTGACCTATATTAAACAGGCCTGCATGTGACAATTGTAGTACGGTAACTTGATCAGGGCACAATAAACGTAGTCGGCATATTTCACAACAAGAATATAAATATTGATTCATTTTATTTGTTTCTGTAAATTTGTTTATACACGGCTCGGTAATTGTTTGACAGGTTCTAGTGTCTTGCGAAATCAAGCAGTAGCTTTCGTCATTTTTAATGTTGTATATAGGCTTCTGTAAGCTACATAAGACAGTTCCTGGACTTTGCTGTGAGCACGAATTTATATCGTTCGCCGTCAGTGATAGTAGGGTGTCCTTGTTAAGGTTGATAGCGACATATTTCGATACGGGAACTATCGCAAACATTTGAGAGTCGACTCGATGAGGTATGGGAATGATCTTGAGCAACTCATACGTATCTCTGGTGATCAATGGTATTTTTACTTCAATTAAGAGGTAGTGTTCTGATATCTTGGCGCGTACTCTGAGTAAATGATAGATCTCTGTAAACTGCATTCCATCCACTGGTGACGAAAGATCCTTTGGAAGATGACTCGAAATGACATCTAGCTCGTGTTTTAGTTGCTGGGGAGATATCATGTGTAAGTTGAATTTGCCGTGATATATATCAGTAATAGTTTCGGTCAGCTCATCTTGTATGGTTTTTAATTGCAATAAAAGATTGTTAGCAATTAACGCCGATAAATTAAAGTCAGTGATGACTGTGCAATTTTGTACTGCAGATTTTAAGTTGCTTATGGAATTTTCCAAACTAAGTAACTTTTGATTTATAGCTTTATGTTGCTTATCCATAACAGATTCCGTTCTTTTCAACAAATTATATTCGGCTTCAACAATAGAGGTTTGGTTTTTCCAAAGCATGGCCATATGATTTTGATTTGTTCTAATCGCTTTAATGTCTTGCTCATATTTCTCTGCGAAGCGATCATCTAACACGCCGAACAATGTGTTGGCTAGATATCCGACACCGTTTATGATACCGCGTTTGTATCGCGCACTGGCACGGGCGTCAATCTGCTGACTCGACAACACACGGTTGTAATGTTGAATTTCTTGGTAGCCGTGACGTAACTGAGTGAGGATTCCCTCGCAATGTGACACTGTGTTTATTTTTATACATACTCTTTCTAAGTAGTCGATATTCTTTGATAGAGCTTTGAGACCGTCCCAGTATGGATTCATATCGAAATAAACCACTAAATTCCAATCTTCTCGAATCAAATGCATATTATTAATTTTATCAAAGTATAGTGATTGATTATTCGGAAAGCTTATGAAATTATATGAGGCCTCTGACGAGGTTAGTAGCGTCATAAAAAATAGTAGAAATGTGATAGCCATTGATGTAAAATTAAATTTCTTTCTAGTAGGTTTATTCGATTGTTTACATTTTGTATCTGTTTTTTGCTGATTATCTAATTGAGTTGTAGTCTGATGAACTGGTAATACTGATAGTTTTACAATGGGTCGTTTTACGAATCCATTTTTTGTTTTGATAGTAACGACTCGTACGTGACCATCTTGTCCAGGGTGAAGCTCCGTAACTCTTCCCATAGCCCACTTGCCGGGGGGTACGTTTAGGTCATTTATTAAGACTACGTCGTTAATTTTGATCTCCCTTTGTGCTTGTTTCCACTTAGATCTTGCGTTGAGTTGACAAAGATACTCTGATTGCCACCTAACCCAAATGTCATGATATATTTTCTGTGATAACTGCCACCTAATTGGCAGATTAGTTTGAGAATCATATATTGTAAGGTTTGGACCACTGGCTAGAAAATGTGAAGGTGTCAGTACGTCAAGATCTTCTGGGTCTTCTGACATAGGGCAAAGAGGTCTCGAGTTCAGGCAGGCTTCTATTTGTGCTAGTATGGTGGTTAACTCTTCATACGTAAGTTTTTGATCGCCAATTACCCTTCTCATGTGATATTTCAGGCTCTTGACGCCTGCTTCCCAGAGTCCTCCTGCTGATGGCCAAGAGGGGGCATTAAAATGCCATTCTATTTCCATCGCTGTTATTCCTGGAATAGCTTGCTCTTGAAGATTTTTAAATTGCTGCTGTAATACGTGGTTTGCTCCTAAGAAGTTAGTGCCGTTATCACTAAATATGTGTCGTGGTGTACCTCTTCTGGCAGCCATCCGTCGCAATGCTGTTAAAAACGCTGTTGTGGTTAGGTCTGAGACCAACTCTAAATGTACGGCTTTGGTCGCCATACAGACAAAGAGGGCCACGTAACCTTTCGTGGTCGTGACTCCGCGACCTTTGTTTGTCTTTACATCAATGAATCCTGTGTAATCTACACCTGTATTATAGAATGGTCTTGATCGATTACATCTGGCTTCTGGCAGGTCACCCATAAGCTGATAGCGCTTGTCAGGATTGTGCCGCCTGCAAGTGACACATAACCGTATTTGCTTCTTGATAGCTCTATTCCCGCCCACGATCCAGAATCTTCCTCTTAAAAATGCTGATGTCAATTTTGGACCTCCGTGCAATGTAGATTCATGTCCAAAATTAATTATCAAATTGGTTAAACGAGTGTTATTGGGCAATATTATGGGATGTTTCATCTCCTCGCTAATGTAAGCTTTTCTGAGCCTACCACCCACTCTCAATATACCTTCATCGTCAATATAGGGATTTAGGTTTACAATTTTGCTCGATGCTTTAATATTGTTACCTTTATTTAATGCTGTAATTTCTTCTGAAAATTCTTGTAGTTGTAAATGTTTTGTTAATAATAATTTAGCTTTATGTAATTCTTGTAATGATAAAAATGTTCCTTTTTGCTGATTTTTGTTTGTAAAACGTAAAACCATTGCTAACGCACGTATAATTTTCATGTAAGAACTGCATCTTTCAATAATTTGTGTTATGATACTTTCATTTTCTTGCTTTATAACTACATTAACTTTGATATTCTTCTTTACTTCTTGGTTAGTAGTGTACTGTAACGTACTGCTATTTGTCGGTGTATCCGACTGCATTAACCAAGTGGGTCCACGCCACCAAAGAGAGTGAACCGTCAATTGAGAGGGAGACAACCCCCTACTAGCGCAATCCGCTGGGTTATCTTCTGATTTTACATAATACCACTGCTCTGCTGATACTGTTTGTGTAATATGAGACACTCGGTTAGCGACAAACGTGTTCCAACGAGTGACATCTCCCTTGAGCCAACCCAATACTACCATCGAATCTGTCCAACAGTACTCCTTGATCTTGTAGTTTTGTAAGCATTGTTTTAGTTTAGCTATGAGTCTGGATAAAAGAACTGCTCCACAAAGTTCCAGCCGAGGGAGTGATACACATTTGCTTGCAGGTACTAATCTAGCTTTCCCAGCCATCAACGTTACAGATATATTGCTTTGTTTGTTTATCTTGCAATATACTACACACGCGTAAGCTTTCGTGGACGCATCACAGAACCCGTGTAATTCAATTTCATCGTTCTCCTCGGTTCGTATCCACCTTTCGATACGATATTGATTGATATTGATAAGATCGTCCCGTATTTTAATCCATTCCTTAAGTATGTCATCCGGTAAAGCGTCATCCCATTGAAGATTCGAACTCCATACCTTTTGAAACAAGATTTTTAACTTAGTTGTGATTGGGGAGAGCCAACCAAGTGGGTCAAATAATTTAGATATATTTGATAATAGTGTGCGCTTAGTTGATTTTGATGATGTTGTTTCTATGCTGTATTGGAAGCAGAATGTATCTTGATGTGGATTCCAGCTGAGTCCTAAGGTTTTTGTTGACTCCACATGTCTAAAATCGTATCCAATTTGATTGCTGTCAACTGAATCGACGGTACGTAACAACTCAGGTGCATTGGACTTCCATTTGCGTAAGTTGAAACCGCCAGATTGCAATATTTGTATTAAATCATGTTGAATACGTTCGCCTGATTTAATTTGATGACTACCATATAAGACGTCGTCCATAAAGAACGAGTTTAATAAAATATCAATAGCACAGTTGTTAGGGTAATTCGACTTTTCATCTTGAGCAAGTTGACGCAAAGTCATCATAGCAAGAAAAGGCGCTGCTTTTGTGCCGTATGTCACGGTTGTCAAACGATATTCTTGCAGACTGTCTCCAGGATGATCTCTCCAAATGATTCTTTGAAGGTCTTGATCGCATTCGTTCACCCAAATCATCCGAAACATTTTTTCTATATCCGCAGTAAAACCGTACCTAAACTGCCGCCATACTATGATTAAAGTTTGTAAGTCTTGCTGTAAATTCGGTCCTCGGTACATAAGATCATTCAAACTATGTCCGGAGGTGGTTTTTGATGACGCATTAAAGACAACGCGATATTTTGTTGTTGTGGAATCAGCCTTATGAACGCAATGATGTGGTAAATAATAATTATTGTTAATTTCACAATTTTTGCTTGCTAACGACATATGACCGAGTGATAGGTATTCATGAATAAATAATTTATATTCACGTTCTGTATTTTTTTGCTGAGTGAATTTCCTTTCAAGTTGTTTAAATTGTGCAATTGCTTTAGACTTTGAATTGCCTAAATTTTCTTGAAAGTTTGTTTTTAAGGGCAGTCGTACTTCATATTTGCCGTCTTGGCGTCTCCTAGTCGTATTTTTATAAAAATCTATGCACTTTTGGTCTTCTGATGAGTACGTAGCATTCTCATGGTGACTTATATCCTCTATCTCCCAGAATCTGCTAATATCCTCCATGTTTTTCAAAACTACGTTGCACTGTAATGTTTTACCAGCCTTACCACATAAGATCCAACCGAGGCTAGTTTGCTGTGCTGTCGGGAAGGAATCTGATTTACAAATACCCTCCAAAATAATTTCCGAAAATATTTCACTGCCTAAGAGTATATCGACGGGACGGCTGACATAGAACTCCTTATCGGCTAGTTGAATATTATCTAAACAAGACCATGCTGGCTTGTTAAATGTAATATTAGGCAAATTATTTACTAAAGACTGCATGATAATAACATCTGTTTGGTATGTAGAATTGCTATAAATTGATGTGAAATTAATGCTGATTGCTCCTGTACAACTGCTACTCTTGGAGCCTACGCCGGACACCACACCTTTCAATTTTTGACGCGGAAGGCCTAACAGTCGCGCTGCGCTCTCAGTTATCAATGACGTTTGCGATCCTTGATCTAGCAGAGCACGCATCTTGATAAATGTTCCATCTACACTCTGGATCATGATCATAGCGGTTGGTAATAGAACTTCTTGTGCGTGACCCTGTAATGACGCGTGCGAGTTCCAATGACCCCGAGGTGATTCGCTATTGTTCGCGGATTTTGATGTCGATGCAGTTGGTGTCACGTTGCTGCGCATGTATGATTCGTGTAAAACGGTGTTATGATTTTCGTTACACGTGCGGCACCGTTTTGCTGATATGCATGCTTTATTATGATGATTATAAAGACAATTATTGCACAAATTGTGTTTCTTAACAGCCCTTTTCTTTTCATCGGGAGACATACCTAAAAACTTTTCGCAATAAAATATGCCATGATCGCTCGTTTCACAAATTGGGCACTTGTGTTTGGATTGATGCCCAGCCGTGTTACTGTCTGATGCTGTTTCTGTTCTATTTTTTGTTGAAAAAGATGATTTTTGATATTGTGGTTTTTGCTGTTTGTTACTAAATGATGATGATTGATTGTTGCTAAAACTATTCTGATTAGACTTTACATCTGCTTGCCTGGCTGACGTCTCTAAAGTAATAAATTTACTTTCGAGAAAGTCGAGAAATTCTTTCAACATAGGTAATCCTCTTGGATCTTTAAGTGATTGAAGATATTCTGTGTGAGTTTCGGGATCTAGTTTCTGCGACAAAATATATACAAGAAGAGGGTCCCAGGATGTAACATCGATACCCAAATTTTTAATGGCGTTCAAACATTCGTTGGTGGTTGAATGAACTCTTTTGATGTGGTTAACTGATAACTTAGGGCTTATTGGAATATTTAACAGAATACTTGCTTGAGACGTAAATAAAAGTTTTTTGTTATTATATCGCTGATTGAGAATTTCCCAGCATACTGTGTAATTGTCGGTGCTAATCGTAAGATGTTGAATTAAACGCTCAGCCTCTCCTTTGACCTTTCCTTTCAGGAATTGCATTTTCTGAGCTCCGGACAATGATGGATTTTTATGTATGGTCTCTGTGAAGAGGTCTCTAAACGATGTCCATTGTCTGTAACTACCACTAAAGGTAGGGATTTCCATTTGCGGGGTAGTTTTCTTGGTAAACGATGTGGACCATAGTTTCTTATTGATTGACTTTTTCATATCATTATAAGTCTGCTCATAGTAAGAATAGATATCCTCATACTCCTTGTTTGAACCTTCCAATTCACTGTCTATCTCCCAATGTAATGTATCGATGACCGACCATCGCGTTTGCAGGGTGTGGAGCAAATCATCGAACTCCCACTTTTCTGCAACTGAATGCAAATTGATGTTTGATACTGTTCGTTTGAATGCTCTAAAATTGCTCATCTGTTTCCTCATCATCTCGTCGGTCTTGCTATTAGTACCCTTAGGTACCGAAGGAGAAGGCTGGCTCGATCCAGCCCCGGTGAGCAATGTAGCTGGTTTTAACAGAGGAGAAGATGGCCTACTTTCTTCCCTATACTGATAATTTTGTATCGCCTGACGTATATTACCGAACCTATCTTTCAAGATCTCATATTGATTGGAGGTAAAATACTCGTGAGACGTTGCTCCGTAACGGCACAGTTTGTCATGGTTCGCCTGGAATTCATGCCAGTAACTGTCGAGAGTCTCAAGACGCCGCTTGATGTAGGAAAGGGTCTTCCTCTCCGCCCCGTCTTTCTTAAAGTTGGTAAAAAGCTGCTCAATGGCAGCAACAATTTGTTGTTGTGTGGACAAAAGATCTTCCATAGTTGTGTTTGATTGAGATGAAAAAAAAGGAAAGATCTTACTTGATATTCCGCTGGGTAGTATACAGTTTGACCGCAAACCCTGGATGCTCACGATCACTGCTGATGATACCGATGTACGAGAACTCTAATGTCCACAAAATGTTGCTGGTTTTGCACTTCACTATGTAACACTGTCACACGCGAAATGTTCCTAAGGCTCGAAGGACCAAAAAGATGTGTGGTACGTTACCGAACACTCCTTTAGTTTGATATGATGATATTGAATGATACGAGGAGATAGTTTAGAGAGTTTGTTTATTACTTTAAAGTTCTAATGCTAAGTACAAATTGATAGAAAATGATATATGATAAAATGATAGTGAGTACACGCGACGCGGTTGACGACCGGTAGTGAACTAATTTATATATAAATGTAATGAATTACAAAGCGTTGTGGCGAAAATGCTGACAAGATATATAATGTAATTTCGCAATGTATGGTTGCACCGTACAATATGTATAGCATCGTATATGTATGTTTATATAAATCTGTATTTTATTATTCACTTTTTTTAACTTTAAATGCACCTACTTTGTTCTTCTCTGCATCACCCGTACTGGTTGACTGGTAGAAAATGCCCCAGGCATTAAATCCACCAAATATACTGTTATGTATATAAAGTTTTTTAAATAAATAAATAAATAAATATTATAATTATATACTTTTATCTAGTACCTATGATAATTTGAACGACAAGGTAATACTGGATTAAGTATTAAATGTATGCCATGCTATGATTGACCAGTCAAAATCAGCTCAAAATCAATTCTGTAAACGCTACATTACAGGTAAATTTTCGCAGCGAGGGAGCACCTTAAAACTATTCTATTCTATTCTTATTCTTTATTGTACACACATAGAAAACATATTACATAATTGGTAAGAAATATCATTTACAAAGGCGAGCTTAACTCAAAAGTCAGCGTTGTGCCGCGCTCTAAAGCGGACGTGTAATACGTACCTTTTATTAGTTTTACTTACTTTATAGCGCGGCGTAAGCCGACGCTCGTGTGACACATGTGCCATGTGTGACACACTCGTGGCGAATGAGCTGCTGGCGTTCCTGCAACAGAAGCTGGATGTTACTTGTTACTTGTTACTTGTTGGTGGGCTCGTTGTCCGCATTTAGACCTCTTGGTCTTTTGTTGCGTCCGGTTTGGCTGGATTACTTCATCCAGCCCAACTCCGCCCAGAAGCGCAGAAGCTTCCTGGGATCTTCGCAGGCTTCGCGGAGAGACCTCGGGTTCCCGAGGATTTGTGCCCGATGTGTCATCACTCCCTCGCATTCCAGGACTACGTGGGCGACGGTTTCATCGTGCTCTATGCATGCTCTGCACAGAGGACTGTCGGTAATGCCTAAAACATATAGGTGTTTATTAAGAGGGCAGTGGCCTGTGATAGTGCCCACCATTATGCGCAGGTCATCCCTTCTTAGGTTGATTAAGTGTATACTTAGCTTTGGCGATGGTTGTGGCAGAGCTTCTTTTGACTGTCTACAGTCGTTAGAACTTGCCCACTGCATCTGGTATTGTTCTCGGGCCCATTCTCTAATCCACGAGCGGAGTAGACTCGCAGTGATGGGTAACATTGGTTCGGGTCCGATTGGTGGGTTGTTGGACCCTCGCCTTGCAAGCTCATCCGCTGCATCATTCCCGAGAGATCCGCTATGCCCTTTCATCCACTGGAGTGTCACCTTGTTGCTTACTGAAACTTTTTCCAGTGTTGAGTGACATTCATATATGAGCCCTGAGTTTATTACGTTACTTACAAGAGCCCGAAGTACTGCTGCGCTGTCAGAGAGTATTCTGATGTCGAAATTGGTTATCTTTCGACGCAGCACCGTTTCTGCCGCTTTAGTTATAGCTACGCATTCACACTGGAAAATCGAGCTATTTGTCCCTAGAGCTGTTGATAAACTGATATTTAGGTCCATCGAGAATATTCCTGCACCGGTACCTGATTTGGTCTTAGAGCCATCCGTGTAGATACGCACCTCATTTACACCCGAATAGTCTGTTGTCGATTCTTGTAGTTGAACATAGTAACTACGTTCAAATACCTGTTTTTTGGGGATCCTATCATGGGGCGCCTCGATTAGCGGTTGGTGCACAATTGCCCTGCTCAGTATCTTAGTGTGTGGTCCCCGGTCCTCGTGCCACAGTCCTGCATGTTTGAGCCTTATCGAGGAGGCTTTTGCCTCTTGTTGTACGTACAAATCAAGAGGCAAAAGTCCCAGCAAGACTTCAAGGGCTGCGGTCGGTGTGGTGCGCATGCTTCCTGTTATAGCCATGCAAGCATGTCTTTGGAATTGTCGCATCTGGGTTTTTACAGTGCAGAGATCTGTTCTAGGCCACCAGATCACTGCACCATAGGTGACAATAGGTCTAATTACGGCAGTATAAAGCCACATTGCAATCCTGGGGGACAGTCCCCAGGTTTTGCCTATGAGGCGTTTGCACTGCCAAAATATGATACAAGCCTTGGTTAACTTTTGTTCTATATGAGTGTTCCAGAGCAGTTTGGAGTCAATAATTACACCTAGATATTTGACCTCATGTGCTCTGGTCAACTGGGTGCCCAAAAGTTCTGGTAGATTAAGGATTGGTATTTTCCTTTTGTTGGTAAACAGAACCAGTTCTGTTTTCGATGGATTAACCGAGAGTTCATGTTCTGTGCACCATTTTTCTACGATCTTCAAAGCGGATCGCATTAGGTTGCATAGCACTCCCTCAAATGGCCCATTCAAAAGAATGGCAATATCGTCCGCATAGCCTACGGTGTAATACCCACCGTCGTTTAGACGACACAAAAGTTCGTCCACTACGATATTCCAGAGCAGTGGTGAGAGAACTCCTCCTTGCGGACAGCCCCTCGATACCACTCCTCTGGTAGTGGTATTCACCGTGTACCTTACAGCTCTGAGTTTTAGCATGTTGTCGATCCATCCACTAATGGTGTCATCTACCCCATGCTTTCTCAGAGCTCGACTTATGCTCGTGAAGTTTGTTTTATCAAAAGCACCTTCTACATCGATGAAAACACCAATAGTAGATTGCTTCGCTGATAGAGAGCTTTCAATGCGTGTTACTACATCATGAAGAGCTGACTCCGTTGATTTACCTGGGCTATATGCATGTTGTTGCTTATGCAGAGGACAACGTTTCAGGGCGACATTCCTTATTTCCCAGTCGCATAGCCTCTCCAGAGTTTTGAGCAAAAACGAGGTAAGGCTGATGGGTCTGTAGGATTTGGCCTGAGTGTAGTCGCTCTTTCCAGGTTTGGGTATGAAGACAACTTTGACTTCTCTCCACTGCTTCGGCGTGTATCTGTATGCTAAGCACGCCCGATACAGCTGTACAAGATGTGGTGTTACATCTTGGCAGCTCCACCTTAGCAGTCCAGGAAAGAGTCCGTCTATGCCTGGTGATTTAAACGTTTGGAAGCTGTTTAGCGCCCATGCTACTTTGTCGTTTGTAACGACCTTTTGGGCGGTGGTCCAGTCACACTGTTTGAAACATGTTCAGTTTCTTCCCATTCTGCTTCATCCCTGGTGGCGAAACCTGGAAAATGGGTGCTCAGCAATACTTCACATGTTTCAGTGTCGGATTTGGTGAATGTGTTATCCGGTTTTTTGAGCGATCCAAGTGTGTGGTTGTCCTTGGCCAAAATAGCCTTGACCCTGATCGCTTGATGATTTGATTCGATGTTGCTACAGAAACGTTTCCAGGCTTCACTTTTACGCGCACGTATACGTTTTTTATAGTGATATTGGAGCGTTTTGTAGTTGTCCCAGTCTTCCTCTTTCCTGGTGTTCATTGCCCTATTAAAGAGCCTTCTTAGTTTTTGTCTAAGTTTTTCTAGCTCTGAACCCCACCAGCGTTGATTCTGCTGGTGTGGTTTAGGAATGGTTAAAGGGCAGGTTTGTTCGAACGAGTTAGTAAGAATTGAAGTTAATTTACTTACATATTCTTCGATGTCTGATGTGCCGCTGAAACTGTGTTTGATACCCAGTTCTCGCAGCTGCATCTCAGTGATTTCTCTAAACTTGACTATGTTGGTCTTACGTGGGTTGCGTTTAGGTTCGATAATTTTTAGTTCCTTTGCTAGTTTATAACATAGGTACCTATGGTCTGAGGAGGAGGGCTCTTTTGAAACATGCCAGTTCGACACGTAAGAAGCTATCCCCTCTGATACTAGTGTTATGTCGATTATAGATTGGGCCCGAGACGTTACAAAAGTAGGTTCTGCCCCTCGATTCAATATTTGGAGATTAGTAGTAAATAGGTAACTTACCAGGTCCTCTCCTCTTCGATTTGATGTGGAACATCCCCACAGTGAGTGATGCGAGTTGGAGTCCACTGCGATGATCAGCTCCTGCTTGTTTCGTTCGCAGTGCTGGATGAGTCCCATTAGTTCTTGCGACGGTACCTCCTCATCGATCGGTAGGTAGGCTGAGGCCAATACCAGCTCAGGTGAGTCTGTACATAGACTGCTCGGGAGCCTGACTGCCGTCAAGTTTCTAGAGCAGAATTCGTTCATAAGTACTGTCGGTATGTTGATAGGAACCAAAATGCATGTACGCGGGTTACTTACGGTGGTGTCAAGAATTAACTTCTTGTCCGGATTATTGAGTCCGCATATGCGGTTGCCATTGATCCACGGCTCCTGGATCAAGGCCACGGACTCGGTAGTAGTCTCCAGCATTCGTCGCAGGGTAGCCGTTGCGGTTTTGCTATGTTGGAGATTGATTTGGACGATACTTATACCAGCATCATCCGCAGCCGTTGGTTTCGGTCCAGTTCCACTAGAGGGGATGACTTTCCAAGTCATCCCCCTCCGTAGTGTTGCCACTCGAGCTACCAACGTTGCTAGTTGTTGACTTCGCCTGTGACGACCCAGCATACCCTCTCGAGGTGGAAGGCACTGCACCGTCTTTGGCGAAGTACTTACCCTGGTTGCCGGCTGGACTTAGCTTTTCAACCGAGTCCAATTGGCTAGACCAGGGTCGTTTGGGGTCTGGTTTAGTAGTCAGACTCAGCTTTTCAGCCGAATTCAGCCTTCCAGACCGAGATTTTTGCAGATCTGACCCCGCATTGCTCTTAACGGTCTCCTGCAGCCTTTCGGCCGCAGGTTTCCCGTCTGAAGCTTGCACTGGGCCAGAGCATTGCTTGCTGGGTTCAGGCAACTCATTTTGCAGAGCACCACCTGAATCCCCGAAGTACCTTACATAGACCGACCCTAGCATATAGCTCATACGTCGGTCTCTGGCGGTGATCTTGGGAATGTCGGTTATGGGTATGCCCAAAATTAGGAACGTACCCATGTTTCCATTCCCATCGACTTGTCTCTCCGCATGGTACAGAGACCAATTCAGCACGTCCACCCAGTTGTTTTGGCAGGCCAGAATCATACTAAGTGTTTCTGACACTCCCTCATACTCCGGAATGAACAGCGCCGCCTTGGCTCTGCGAGGTATGTTCACCTGCCGTTTGACCACAAGCTTGGTCCCCTGATGAGGCGACAGCATTTCTGCCGTCGTCTCGCGGAGCCAGTCCAGAGCTCTTTGGTCTTCACACCACAGCTTGAGGACGCCCTCCCCATGGTGAGCTTTGCCCCTGAATCCAGGAGCGTACGGTGCAACCGCATTCGGGTCGAAGGGTTCGGCTAAAGCCTTGGTGACGGTTTCCATCACTTTCCCCTCCAACGCCTTCATGATGCCGCCCGCCTGCTCTGGACTCAGGTCGGTAAATGGTTCGGTCATTACCGCGACGCAAAGGTCGTTGGCCTTCATTACGTCTGAGTAACTGACCGGACCAGCTGTGCGACCAGGAGTTTGGCTGGGTTTTGGCTTCTTGCTAAACCCGCGCGGCGATAGGGAATCATCCGCGCGAGGCCTCTTAACCGGGTTGGTTTTGCTAGGCGCTCCACCCGAGTTAAGAATCAGCTTCTTCCCTGCCTTGCCTGGTCCTTTATGTTTTGGTTGGTTGGCAGCCACGCCTTTGAGAATGGTGGACGTCTCAGTTGGTTTCTTTGCCGTCGCGAGGTTTGTGCTTTCGCACTCACTCGCAGGCACCAACTGCCTGGCTGCCTTCCTTTCCTGTCGAGCCTTGGCTTTCGCCGCTGCTCGATTGGTTTTAGCCTTTTTAGGTACGGTTCCCCCTTCGGCATCAGAGATGCCTTTAGGGAGTGCAGGGGTCGTCGACCCTTCAGCCGGGACTAGCTTCGCACTTTCGCACGGGACTGCAGGGAGTCTTACAGCCGGTCCTAGCTTCTTATCCGTGCCGTTACGTCGAAGTTCAGCTCGTGCCGCGCTTCGTCGCACCTTGGCTGGTTTTTTATGTTTGTTGGCTTCCTTCACTACCACATTCCATCCCTTTGCTGCCCTTGCGAACGGCGTTGGGATGGCCTCCAGTAGCTGCCGCATGTCCAACGGCGATCTTTCAGCCGATGAAGTTGCGGGTGGAGCCGGTTTTTGGTCGGTGTTTGTAACAGCACTTTCGCACTGTACGGTCGGTTGTTGTGTGTTTTTTCCCTTATCCATAAAGGTGGTTTTAAACTTTCGTCCTCGGTAGCGTTCCACCCTCCTTGGAGCCCGCAGTAGGGGGTGCCATGTTGACACCAGAACTACTACTGAGGATATAGGGTCCGTGGTTACAGAAGAGTCGAGCCAAGAAACGCGAAGGGGTTCTTGGGCTGCCCCTGGCCGGGAATAACCAGAAGCTCACCCTAGGCCCCGCACGCTCCGACTGACTCCCCATTAACCCGCAACCCTAGCCTGGTGGTCCTCTGACGGAACACCTCAGCCGATTGATCGTGCCTGGCTAGGACACAACCTCCCGTTTAGAACAAATCCCGGCCCAAAGAGGCGTGTTGTCTAGTGGCAGTGAACTACTCCGCACCACCACCAGACTCAACCTCCAGGATTCCTTCATCGTCCTTACACGGGTTTCCACGCACGGCACAAACACGCGGGTGGCTATGAGCTTTTCAGCCCTCCCTAACCTCCTGTTTCTTTCGGAGATTAGGTCCGTGAAGTACAGCCACAAACCTTCACAGCTGATTTGAAGGGAAATAAGGATAGGATAGGTTATTAGGATGCTTCTGGAGGAGCGGCTGGTTCTTCTAGTTGTGCACATCATGTCGGCATGATGTGTACATAACAGGCAGCAACCACATGAAGGAAAAGTAACCAGTCTTACCTAGGGGATCATGGCAATTGTATGCTCCTACCTAGGTCATTCGCCATCTTGATCACCGGACAGGTAACCAAGATAGAGACGAACCTATCTAAACTAGCGACCGGTCGCAAATTTATGTTGAGTTTGGCCCGCCTCCGCCCTGGAAGCTGGATGTTATGGACGAGGTGTCCGCTGTCCAGATCTGCTCCACGAACTTCAGCGAGGATGACGTAGCTGCTGCCAAGCTGCTACTGTACAGGTCACTTAACAAATGTGACCAGATGGTGTCTCATCGGCGCGATGGGACAAAGAAAAGCTTGCAGGAGATTATCACTCTGCTGAAGGAGACCGACCCTGATGACGTGCCGACGTTTGTGGCGAAGGACTTGAATAAGTTACCTCCCGTCACCTTCGATCACGTCGACGTTACCAGCCTACTGAAGGACATCGTGTTTCTCAAGGCAAGTCTAGCGGATGTGCATAGAAAATTAGAGGCATCCCAAAACACGGTCGCAGAGTTGCGCATGGAACTCAGTGACTTTCGCAATACTGTGGCCGTGCCTGCGTCACCGGATCGTGTTACTAACGTAAACACGCGCCGGAGAGCATGCCGCCTCGACACATCGCCTGCAAGTTTTGCGTCAGCAATTAAGACACCGGCGCCGCGGAATGCAGAGTCGGCTGTATGCATTGAACGAGTGCATTGCAGCCCCGTTCCCGCCCCCGTCCTCGTCCCCGCGGCTCCTCTTCGCATCGCCGCGCGTCAGAGTCGAATAGCTGACTCACAAATCAAGCGAAGCATTTATGTTGCTCCCCCGGCCAAGCCTATGCCTGAAAAGGCAACGACCCGGGCTGACGAAGATGGTTTCGTGACAGTGCAGAAGAGGAAGCGCCGCCAGCGAACCAACAAGAACTGTTACGGTACAGCACCAGCAGAAAACAACATGCGGCTGCGTGCCGCCGCACCGAACACTCCTGTGTATATCTCTCGCCTACATTACACCACAAAGGCTGAGGATATCGAGGAGTACGTCCGCCAAAAGACGAAGTACAGGCCGAGAGTGCAGCTGTTGGAGTCGCGTCGCAACGTCAATTTTAAGGCGTTTGTGGTGCGAGTACCGACCTGCTATCCGCACCTCATCATGGAGGAAACCTTTTGGCCGCAAGGTGTCGTGTTCCGTCGCTTCCGCGGACAAGTGCCACGTGATAGCACAATGACGTAGTGCATAGGAAGTGTAGTTTATAAGTTTGTATTATGTATGTATGTTAGTCTGTAAGGTATTTATAATATGGGTTTATGCGACCTGAAATAAATGAATTTTATTATTATTATTATTATAAAAGTGAGATAAGGTAAACTAAACTACTGGGCAGCCACTGATCTGTAATATACAAGTACGTGTTTAGTACAGGTCAGTGTGGGCAGCGGTCTATCCTCTGTCACGTACCTGTCTGGTTACATAGAGAATTTAAATTTTAAAACTATGTTTGATAGTTTGACACTATATTCTGCTATTTATATCAGAACATGTCTCCAAAAGTGACAGTAATGTTTTAAGAATTTATTTTAAATAATTATTTAGTGGTTAGATCAAAATGTTATAGTGTTAGGTACGCAAAGAACGAATTATCCATTGGAGAGTTATTTTTTAAGTTGTAAATACTTACGTTTTATTACGGTAAGGCAATAAACAAACAGCTTACGACCGGCTAAGGTAGCGAAAATTGGGAAAAGCCTATGTCCAGTAGTGGACGTGGTTACATAGCATCATGTGCAAGTCGCAAAATGTGCACTAGTGTAAGTCGCAAAATGTGCAGGTAGTAGAACGTGCAGATCGTGAAACGTACAGGCCACCAGCCACCACCTTTTAAAACTTGCGACTGCGTGCGACTTGTTTTAAGTCAAATCAGATACTTTGAATAATTGAAAATCATGACATTTATAGCATTTGTTGTTTTCCAATATGAAATTACTTTACACTTGTCTTAAATGCAAAAAGTAGGTGTACTAAAATAGATGTTTATAACTTTTCTTGCACTTAGACTCTAAGGAACAACGACGCGGCGGGTTACTGCGTATTACTTTGCCTTAAATATTGTAATACATATTTTTTAGCATAAAATTTACAAGGAATCGCATCATCTCAAAAGCCGTTACTAAAACCTATCACCTCTTGCAATGTCATGGGCAACACTTGTGCAGGGCCATCATCAAGTAAAGGACCTCGCTGTACGGGAAGCCTAAAGGACTGGGTAAGTACCTCCTGAATAAAGCAACGCTTCCTCGCTGTAGTCATCAACTCATTACTAGTACGTAGGTGCATATAATCTTCCCCAATTTGTTTTTTTTATGTATTAAACTCGTAACGTTTGGAAAACTACGGATGGCTTCTCATCCAACTACGTTCGGTGAGTGTCTTCGACATGTGTGTGTGACACTTCCATTGTCGACTTGCCTGCCACCCCGTCTCTTAGCCATCATCGAAAAACAATTTTGCCTATTACCTCATCGGTGTTTATCTATATATATAAAAGAAAGTCGTGTTAGTTACTTCACTTATAACTCAAGAACGGCTGAACCGATTTAGCTGAAAATTGGCAGAGAGGTAGTTTAGAGCCAGGAGAAGGACATAGGATACTTTTTATCTTTACTTTTTTTTTTTTTTTTTTTTTTACGTATAATGACTTGTTGAACTTATCAACAATGTATTTCCAGAAATTATTTCTAACTACAAAAATTATGAATGGATGAGTGAGCGAGCAATTTTAGCGGCTAAGAATAAAGATGTAGATGACCTAAACTACATAATTCAAAATAAGATCATTGGAACAATGCATTCATTCAAATCTATTGACTGCGTCACAAATGAAGATGAAGCCACCATCTATCCAATTGAATTTTTAAAATCTTTGGACGTGCCTGGCTGTATGATAGATGTATCATTTTAATTATTTATTTAATAGAAATAGTTTTATTATTGATTTCTTACAAATATCAAATTGTCATCCACACGTCATTACATAGCTGTCATTATACGTCAATTTTGTTATTCCGTACTAAAATAAAGAAATAATTATGAATGATTGATGTAGAAATTTAATTTTTTTTGTATTTTTTCCAATAAAAAAAAAAATATGATTATTTATTGACATTAAGGCGGAACAAAGTTCGCCGGGTCAGCTAGTTTCATATATTTTATTATACAACATCTCGACGGCAAACAAGCATGTGACCCTTGTAATATTAACCGTAATTTTTTGACACTTTTGTTCCCTAATCAGCCTAATTACGTTATTCTACCTCCAGGATTGACTTTAGACTTCACGCAGCCCATACTCGCACAACTAGCAATAGAAAGGGTACTTTGACGTCTCTATACGAAGTAAATTAATACGATACTAAATCCTTGCTGGTTTCAGCATAAATAGGCCGGATCAACCGAGGAACTACTTTTCTCTCATAGAAGATCGACGTAAGAGTAGTAGTATCCGTACTATTGCGTTTCGTTCAGTGTGTGAGAGCGCCGAAGACACAATGGCCTCCCTTTCCTCACCTCCCTCATTTCCTTCGAATTATTCGTATTTCTTCAGTATCGCATCTCACCTACCCCATCCCAACCGTCATAGTGGAGGCCACCATACCAGAAGTTTGAGACGATAACTTGGAATGATGGCCATCATATCTGGATTCCATTGACTGCTTACCTGATGGTAAGCAGTCAGTGACAGGCAGAGTAGAGTCACTTTGATAGGCTAATATAAAAAAAAATTCATCAGAACTGGGTGATGAGCAATAGTTATCGATATAGTTCAGCTGATTAGCTCAAGTAATAAGTATCTGATATTACGAAGTTAAATAAAATTATTATCGTTTTCAGAGATCAAGGATGAGTTTGCCGGCTGAGTGCAAGGGCCGGTCGCGGGAGGGAGGGATGGTTCGACAATTTAAAGGCGTAGAGAACTTCTTGAAACGGATAGCTTTTAATCTAGGTAACAATGCTAGTTTAAGTACCCATTTTGTGGCTGAAATGTAAAGAAAATCTACAATTTATTAAAAAATTAATCACATCATCAGCCTGAAGAGTTTTTATGCAGAGTAAGTGATATATTGTAAAGTATTATCAAATATTATATATAAAACATTTGTTTTTAGGAAACACGCCATCACAAACAGAAGTCAAAATAATTTCTTGCATACCCATAGACGTGTCAGATTTACAACATAAGATATTAGCCCTAGAAAAGCAGCTAGATGCTAAATATTTTGACCCGTCGCCCAATCAACTAGTGTGTCAGTGTCCACAAATGCCTAAACAACAAAGAGGGCGCGCTGAATATTCTTCGAGAATGTTCGGTGGGCCTGAAGAAGAACCTCAATGCAGTAGCAAATATTGTCGAAACAGTAGAAAATCTTGTAATGTTTCGTTCGAAAAGCCTTCGCTGGCCGATTTTGGGTTTGAACCACATACAAGAAAATGTCCATGCGAGGCACATTTTGTTGAGGTGAAGCCATATGACAAAACCATGCAAACATTGTTATCTCCCGATACGAAACACAAAAAGAAGAGTAAGATAAACTTTAGAAAGAAAAAATACTTTCAAAATAAGTACAAAAAACTTAAGTCGCACTCTGTTTACTATGTACAAACCAATAATACTAGTCCATTTAGTAGAACTAGGGCAGCCCTCGATCAGCCTAAGAAAAGCAAGGTCGCAATGCGTTCATATCTTTCCGAGATGATCGATAAGCAGTATAAATCTAGACCATTAGGAGGTAATGCTTCCCAAACCAGCTTGTTTTCATCGCCAGTATGCAGAGATACAACAAGCGAAAATATGACCTACAATGTTTATTCTGATGAATGTTCGTGTTGCTGTAGATATTACCAGAACATTGATAATGAAATAGTAAAACTTAACAAAGAATACCAAGCTAAAAAAAATATTACGGATAGTTATTACGACTCTAATCTCTATGATGTAATCCCAGTTAAGGAAAAGCCAGTTAAGGTAAAAAAGCCTTTAGATGCGCAGAAAAAAAGGGAACCCAAATTTCCGATTGATATTATGAAATATGGTGCAGAGAACGCACGCGCTAATCCTGTAAAATGTGATTACGAAGATTGTTTAAGAATGTCACTTAAATTGAACAAGAGAGAACCAACAGAGAAGAATAATAGGAAACGTAAAATCGAAGTAACTAATAAAGATAAACATACCAAACCAGGAAAAGAAAAAAGAGACCTTTCTATGAAATTTAAAACGATGAGCTCAAGAGTGATTAATAATAGATTAACTGCAGATAAATGCACAGATTTAGCCTGCCCTAAAAATAAAACTGACGCTGAATGCTTGACGAAATTTATAAACAATAATGAATGTCAAACAATTTTAACCGAAGAACCCTCCATTGAAAGTACAGAAGAAACGTTAAATCAGATAAAAAATATATTGCAATCCGTACTACACGAAGTTAAAGTTACGACTTTTAGAAAAGGCGCTGTAGAAACGAAAGCGAAGAAAGACCCTGTCGTGCACAAGCAAGTGTCACAAACCGTTATACAAAACAGGATGCCTACTAAATTGCCAGCCAATATGCAAGAGAGTTTTCTGGATGACAGCTTTTTCGACAAGATGCAGGATAGTTGTGACAGGGGCACAAAGAACTTAAAGGATAACTGTCCAATTAAAATAAAGGAGAAAATGCCGAACGTCTTACAGGGCAACATGGCCAGTTTCGACTACCTTGAAAATCCATATTTGCAATCATGTTCAAAGAAAATTAATTATGATCAATGTTATTGCCCGCCATCTACATATTTGCAGAGTTTGCCAGTTTTCTTGCAACCGCCTGCGCGACATTTGTGCACTTGCTGTTTCCAGCCTTATTCACTACCAACTAGAGGATATTCGAAAAAGGCGACCACAACGGCTACTAACACCGACACGGTTACGGCAGAACGTAGTAAAGAGACTAAACAATTGATACAACAGATATATAAGACTATGGCTCTAAATATTGGGGCAGTCCACGTAGATAGTAACCCTTTCAACGAAAACAAACCTATTTGTGAATTTACAAAGCATATTAACACACCGGAAAAACATGAGTACAAGAATCTACCGCCTGTAAGAGATACAAAAGTGAAGACAACTGTCCAAAAGGTCATTTCAGAGTTGTTTAGAACGAAGGATTTTAGCGCTGTGACTCCCAACACGACAGATAGTAATCTAAGATCCAAACAAAATATTACTAGTTCAGAACAAATAGCTTCAGAAACTGGTATTGAAAAGCCCAGATATGAGAAATCCGAGAAATTTTTGGGTAAACCCGGACGGTTTCGAAAGAACCGACACGAGAAACGGCAGTTGCGAGTCCAAGAAGTATCCGATATGGGCAATCTTAGCGATGTTATGTCAAACAACAGTACTGCGTTTGGTATCGTTATAAAACCTTCTCAACCCCAACAAGTAAGTTTTGTTAATCTATCTATATATAGAAAGTCAGAAATAGTTCTTAATAATTAGAGAAATTACCTTGACGGCAATCTATGCTGGCTATGCGGAGAGAACGAATTTGGTACTGAGTACAAAATTCGTTCTCTTTATTCATCAATTTTGCACACTACTCCATCCCACGATTTAACTATTTTCTTCTAACTTATGTCCAAATGTGAAAAACTTAGCCCATTATAACTCCACTTTGTATTATGTGCGCGTTCATTGCGAAGAAGGATATATGGTAGCGCCTCAGCGTCAAAACGTCGTCGTTATTTTAAAAGTATTGATGTTCCAAATTCTAGTCATATTCAAAATGGAATTTATTTAGGTATTTATTTATTGGCTCACAAAACGAGATTATACAATAGAAAGCCAGGTTGTAGCTCTGCGTATGTGTGCACAGATGCTTCAGATATTATGTTACTTGTGACAATACAAAAATATTATATCTTTTATTAACCGGATTTATTACTTTATTTGACTAAACTGACGAATAGCAGTGAACGTGAACACAAAATTACCTTGAGTTCAACTGCTATATTTTTATCGAATCTCTTCTAAGATTATACCCCTTTCAAATTGTTAACCATTACTTACAGAAAGAAAAAAAGGAGAAAAAATCCAAAACTTTTATCAGCAAGATGTTTAACTCTGTGAAGTTGTTCAAGTCTAAACATAAGAAACGAGACAATGATAAAGTTGATACACAAGTGTTCTCGGGATCCTCCAGGACCCTACCACATACGTCTAAAACACAATATATACAGATACCTAGAATACGTTCCAAAATAATATACACCCAAATGAGTCAAACGGACAAAAGCTCAGACAACCTTATTAGAAATTCGCCTTACATGGAGCAGGAGTACCGGCGGCAGTGGAACGAAAAGTTGATGTTCGGAGGAAACAAATGCAGCAATACATCAGACCTCCCGTTTTCTGGCGAGGGTAACATCAAATCTACATTTAACCGTACTTTTGACTCCAAAACTACGATAGTCGAGCCTTCGCACTACTTGGAACGAATAAACTCTAGTCTAGTGTTAGACAAACAGGAAAAAGGACAAAATACTAACAAAGAATTGGACACTTTCAATGGGATTTCGTTCTTTAAAAAACGTAAAACGGTTCCTCGCTGCAGTGCTTAGCATTGCACGGGCATTTTACTAGAGGTCTGTAACATGTCGTTCGTAATTGTCTTAACATAACATTTGTAGACATTGTAATGTAAAAATTTTATCGTTTAGTTTCAAATTGCTCTGTGATGTTTCTGAAAGAGTGTTTTTTTTTTCGTTTTAGTCGTGGTTAGTCCTAACTCAATGAGATATAATGTTTTGTGTAATGAAATTTTTAGTAAATTATTTATTTAAATTATTCATTTGTTTTACTTTACACAATACCAGAAGTTCATATTGAATTTTTCAAAATTGAAGACCTAAAATAACCAATTTGAATTACCCAAATAATTCTGTGATCCGTCTCCGATATTGCAAATGCAAACATGATGGTAGAGATCTATATGCAGCAGCAGACGAGTTTATTTCCATACCATACTTTGTAACTTTTGTAAACTACAACCATCGACATTCTAACTTCGAAGGTCAGCGGAGGCCGTCGTTAGTTTTCCAGTCGGCGGCTGCTGTTTACACGTAGACGGTTAGCTGTCGTTCGCATTTGGAATGTCAATGGTTATTGTCGGCTAAGATTGTTCTCATAAGGACAGATTCTCAAAAAGACAGATTTTTAAAAAGACAGATTCTCAAAAGGACAGATTCGGTCCGTCCACCACTGTCAACGGCTGCCATCGACGTGTGGCGACGGCGGCAGTTACCTCTGCCGTTGACATCCTGCCGTTCATTTATAAGTGCTCTAAGAAAACCAATCACAACTTTTAACAATAAAACAACATATTAAAATAAAATAAATATATATTATGCTATAACAACACTGTATATTCTGACAAGATGATCGTTGCCGCAGCTCGCTAACAACATCTTGTCGTCGGCAGTAGGCTTGAATGCGAGCCGCTTTACTGTCAGGTGGTGGGCAAAACTGAAATATAAATATAGATTTTGTTTAAAACTTGCACTCAAATTTGCATTCAAAGGGATAAACAGACGTGTATCGTGTATTGCCAGTTATGTTAGTTCCCATGTAATTTTTGACATTTACTAGACGGCACTTGCGTCATGATAACAAAATATCAAACTAGTGCCTTATGACATGACATGAACAGTCATTTTTGGTGTAAACTCATCCTGATTTTCTTAAATATTTGCATTCATTCGACTTATTTAGCCACTGGAATCATATTTAAACGAGTATAAGATTTTAAGACGTTTTTTTATACTCCCCGTTTAAAATAATCTTTTAATTATTTATGAAGTGCCACACTGTTTAAAAACACTTTAGATTAAAATGAAATTTCTCTTTACTGGTAGTGCCTAAACAAATAAAGGTTAGATTGCACTGTGAAAGTCAAATATTAAAACTAAATTCACACTTACTTATTATCCAACTCCTTCATCAAATTCCAACCATCAACACCGAACCGATATAACCTCACTACACCAGTGTCTAGTCCTATAGCTAATAGCAAACTTGTCTCTTCACTACGCGGTGCGAACGATAGCGCTGTTACAGATATATTCACGTCTAAAGGTGAACTACATAGACCATAGTCTTTCAGAGATGATTCTGTTGGGTCTGATTTAGACCAGAGACATACCTGTAAGAGAGAACGATTTGTACTAGTTTTAGAAGCTCAGTAAAGCTCCCGACTAACTTTCACACCGCTGTGTCACACTGGTGTGACAGTTATTAAAAAAATGATTAACTCCTCCGTTCCTGACCTTAATACCGTTGCTTGATTTATTGTGCCGCACGTTCACACTCAGGCGGAATAAACTTCACAGTTTTGTTTTTGTAGTATGATGAGCAGTTTGTAAATTAGGTAGAAAAATATGCATATAACGCGTGTATATATTTTATTTTATATGCTATGAGTAACATTGCCTTTTTTTTACGAACAGTGTGAAAGTTGGTAATTTTTTTTTTCTAACCGTCACACCAGTGTGACACAGTGGTGTGAAGGTTAGACGGTCGTGGAAGACGAGCGTTGTTGCTTGCTATTTTGCCGGGCACAATTTCAGGCTCCAAGAGCTGAGAATCTCTCGACACGACAGGAAATCCAATACATATTATATATTTGGTTAGGGATAACGTGATAGCTATCTGATAATTTTTAGACATGTAGTATCTGATAATATTACTGTCGGACATACCTACCTAATAACCCTATATTGGCAGTACCTACACAGTACTGCTGGCCTAACTTTGAGGCAGGCTTAACCGACATCATATTGATAATATACATACATACAAAACTTCACGCCTGTCTTCAATTAATGGGGTAAGCAGAGACTAAAGAACTACTAAAATTGATAATATATTTCATTTAAAATCAACGTACCTTGCCATCTCTAGAGCCAGTAGCAAACGCCTTCCCATCGAAGGTCCACGCACAACACCAGATAATTCTACTATGTACTCCATTAGACTTATCTGTGGAGGCAATCATGTCGAACAAATTTGTGCCTTGTTGCCTTTGATATAAAGACCATTTTCTATCACGTGACACTGATAAGAGTTGCTGACTGTTTGGTGAAAAAGCTAATTGGGTGACTGTGAGCTGATGAGATGTAAGCTTTTGTATTTGCTGCCATGTTTGTGTTTCCCTATAAATAAAAATATAATGTAACATCTCAACAACTACACACAACGCCATCTAGACCCAAAAGTAAGCATATATTATAGCTTGTAGTACGGGTTCTAGAACGTGGATATAGGTACACACTTATATACTTTACTAGCTGCGCCCCACGGCTTCACCCGCGCGTAAAATATGATAATATTTGCTATATTCAGAATAAAAGTAGACCGAAATTCAGAATAAAAGTAGCCGTTTAGGCGCAGAGTTGCAACGAACAGACACACACAAACATACACACAAACTTTCGAATTTATAATATATACACAATATTTTTGTAAATACATACTTTTTATACCGTATTGCATCATTCAGATTTACAAAAGCGCTTAAAAGTTTAAAATTTAATAAATGACAAAAAAACGATATACACAATAAAATATAGCATGTTACCCGCCATATTTGCAATTTTCTAAAGTTGAAAGAATTGTTTAGATCGGTCAGTGTAGATCTACGTAGATCTTGAGTTAAATCGGAACAAACAAACATACAAAAAATCAAATATTTTCTCTTTATAATAATTAGTTTAGACAAAATTGTATAAAAATTAATATCTTACCATATCAACACAGAGGCATGTTCGGCTGTGGTCGCTTTACAAGCGGAAGCGATTAGCGTTCCGTCTGCGCTAGCGTCTAACGCAAATACTTCGTAACCGTGACCGTATAGCTTCTGTACTTCAGGCCAGAGCGTATTCTGCATTAAAGTCTCTTCTGTAGGTGGTTCTAGAAGAATACCATTGAACGTAAAGAACTTTATCAAAATAGCAGTTTTCTCTTAAAAGAAACAATTAGCAGAAGAGCAAAAACGTTTGTTTATTTATTATTTACTTCACAGCTTGGAATATAATTATACTAGCTGCGCCCTGCGGCTTCGCCCGCGCGGAAAATGAGAGGTCTACTCTAGAACTTTCTTGCCCTAGAGGCTGTGGAGGTATCACACCAGATACCTTCAACCAAAGGAAAGATCCTCCGACCAGGATAGGTGATCGTGTCTGGCGGGATACTGCCCGACAGTTGTTAGTCGGGACTTTGTATATAGTGAGTGTATAAATGTTGATATCGCGAGTCAGGCTTTCATATATTTGTGTTTTTTTTGTATAGAAGTTGATTAAAAGTGTTGCTCAGCGCCATCTATGTTTTCTATGCTGTAAACTCGTAGTCGTCGTCTTCACTTAGTTAATTTCTGTGCGTCACCATTGGCCAGATAGATGACGCCACAAGGCTATCAGTTTTGCGTGCTATGACACATTATGGTTCTTATTCGAATTTCCCCGTTTTTGTATGTAATTGTAAGGAAACACCTAACATAGCCCACTTCATCTATCTGTCCTTGTATTAATACTTTCTTAATCTATGGCGTACTATAGTCTGTGGTATTACCTGTCATTTCAATAGGTACAAAGTATCCATCGTTTTCTTCGTCCGCATCAGTCCGTTCGTCGTCATCGATGAACACAGCCTTGTTGGATAGACCTAGGGACGGCACTGAAGCTCCTTCTGGTCCTAAATATATCGAAATAAATTATACTTCTTAACGACTGCCTTGGTTTGGTAGTAACTGTGTAAGGACTATTACGCAGAGGTCGCGGGTTCGTTTCCCGCTCAGTGCAAATATTTGTGTGCATGAACATGTCAATTTGCATTTGTTTGGGTGTTTCTATGTATTATATATATGTATGTATTGACAATAAAGTATGAACACAAGCTATAATATATGCTTACTTTGAGTCTATATGGCGTTGTGTGTACTTGTTGAAAATTATATTATACTTTACCATCACCCCTTTTTTCTCAAAAAGGTAGGTAGATGTGTATAACATTGAGGTTTCGTAAACTATATTGTGTACCGTGTTTTAGCAAGTCTATTGCCATTCACCAGGTACATTTCAAAACTGCAGACTAATGCTGAGAATTCTTCGAAAGAAAATATAATATCACTTCGATCGAGCCAGGGATCGAAAATGACCGAAATGTATTACACATTAATGTCTATTTTACGCATTAAGAAGCAAAATATATCATGAAAAAAAAAAAGAGAAATCTCGTCTGCCTGAAACAAACTCTAAAGAAAGAAATCCATTTTTTTCGTGCTGTACATTAAACTTAATATACCCATTGTCACTCCCACAATTAATACGAATCTAATGACACCTCATATGTTAAAATCCATCAAGCTATTTAGGCTGTAGAGCGTGCCAAAGATATAGGCATACATATATACATACGCTCGAAAAACATTACTGTTCTTCGACTTCGGCAGTTGGGCAAAATACATCTAGTAGTGTTAGCCAAAAGACGTCCACTGCTGTACATAGGCCTCCCTTAATTTTCGCCATCGTGTAAAATCTGATAGATAAACAGATAATTATAATATTCTATTTTCAAAATTTGCCGCGTGAACGGTTATTGAGCCAATCAGGTGTAAGTAGCTAAAGAATAAGACAAAAAAAAAATTGTGTTAGCTACTCATGCTGACTGAAATTTAAATATGTGCGAAAGGGATGGAAGCATATTATTTTGTTTCTGTAAAGTATTCTTGTTGTGTGTAGGTCAGTGGGCCGTCGGTGTCCTGTGACGTCGCACGCGTGCACGCATCACAGCGCGCGAGTTTCAGTGTTTTTAAAGGTGCCGCGTCGTCGCAAGCGCCATTTTTTTTTGTGATTATTGTGAAGTGATTTAATTAATTGTGAGATACTGCTCGACTATTATAAATTATGGTAAGTGTTAGGAATAATATTATTAAACGATGTTCGCATAAATTTAAATTTATGGCGGACTTATTCAAAATTTAAATTTGTGTACCTGCACACAATAAAATTATGATAATAAATGAATATATTGCTCCAAATGACTACGGAGTTGGATGTTTATAACATTTTTTTTTAACTTATGTGACATATAGTACTGCTTACCTTTACTATCCTCTTGTATAACTTGTCCAACAATATTCCTAAAGTTTTGTACGAAGTTGTGCGGCGCTTTGAACACCCTTATCACCTTTTCTTCAGCCGCTGAAGTAAACGTAGTGCTATTGATAATGGCTAGTGACGCCATGTCGTATCCGTGGACTTGAGGACGAGCTATCTCATGCCATTCAGGGCCTGGAGATTAAAACCATAGACAGTGTAAAAAGGATGCCCGTTAAAAATGACAGAGAAATTTCGACTTTCTACATATTGACATAAGTTAAATATTGGCTAGTTAATATAATAGAATATATGTTATAGAGGATCAAGTAAAACATAAATTAGTTTTCATATTCTTCAGTATTTAAATAAACAGCACTGAATATATAGTATCAAAACAAAACTAATTAGCATTCCTTAGGTATATTTTTTTGAAAGCGTACATGCATTTACCTTGTCAAAGAAAAGAGACGGTTAAGGCGTCTATTTATCCTAAATCAACTTTCTTCGAATGGTTATCGCATAATCTTTCAATATGTTCTATATTAAATACTTACTAGCGTCTTTAGTTACTGCTCTGCTCCCGTCACTAGTAGCGTGATATTAGCCTATAACCTTCCTCAAGAACTGGCCTATCATACGCAAAAAGAATTATTCAAATACGACTGGTAGTTTCAGAGAGAAACAAACAAACATACATACAAAACAAATATATTCGATATATCTTACCATGAGATGTGTTCCAAGGCGCATGTACCCTAGTAGTCTGGTCAGCTGACACGCTCATTAAGTACCGACCGTAGTGCGGCTCCCATCGAATGTCTTCCACCGCGCTAAAGTGACCCCCGCATACTACTGCTGGCTGCCATTGATTGGTTTCCTAAAAGGTGAAATAGCAGTATGAAAAAACGTTTAAAATGTAAATATAATGGTCCTCCAAAAACTCGATTGACATCTGATAGAGATGAGCGGAACCGATCAAAATACAAATACAAAATGATAATGGGTATCATCACTTCAGTAGAAGAGAGACTTTTTGGAAACCAGAGTATACTTTCCGCTTATTACCATAGAGCTTAAAATAGCCAAGGCACACATTCATATTACATCATTTTGCATTTAAGATGCAATATTTAAATAATAGTTATTTTTTGTGAGGACACTTGTATAAGGAAAAATTTAATAAAAGAAAAGCAAAAAGAAACAAAATGGAACAGGTCACATCATATCAAGAACTTCAATATAAAGCGGAATTAGAACAAGCTACTAACAAAAAAAAAAGAATAAAAATACTAATTATTACTAAACTTATATCCTCACCTCATCATGCTTCCAAATATGAAACGACCCATTATATCCATGTCCCAGAAATGTCGTCCCACCTGGTCCAAACCTGCTGCCGTAGAAGCCTAGCCCGTTGCCTCCCACTTCCCCTACTCTCACTCGTTCGACCCAAGCTCCTTCGCCCTCCCCCTTTTGAGGGGAGGACTCCGGTTCCCAGATAATTAAAGTTTTATCCAGAGAAGAGGATAGTAGCCGGTATATTGGTTTTTTAATGGTTTCTGAAATTATTGATATTTTTTTAGATAAACATATAATAATAATAGTTGTCTGCTTAAATGCGAGTAATTTTTTGTTTATAGAGTGATTGGACACGGGAATTGTTTCCTTGTGTAAAACATTTAAAACAACATGTGAACTAGGTTTTGGTTTTTGACTTTTTTTTTAATTTATACATCGCATCCTCAGTGGCAAAATGCTATAAGTTATTATGTATTTTTAGACTTTATGTCAATGAGAACAAGATAAAGACTTCCATAAAACCTTGAATTGTCTTACACCTTTATTCCATTAAAAGTAATTTAAAATACTTTACTATTCATAATTTATAACATGTCCCAACATTTAAAAATCTGAGCAATTTTGCAGTTACGAGCTTTGTATCAATTAGCACAAGATCCACATGTCCGTAAAAGCTTATTATGTATCTATCTTATTGAAAGTGCGATGACATACTTTAACAGTGAAGTACTAAGTAATTTTTTAACAATCTGGCGATTAAAGAGAGTGGCCTGGGTAGTGCTAGTTTTTCTCATGGCTCTCTACTTCGTTAGGGAATAAGCTGTAAGATAATTGGCTGATATTGTTACTTTGACGTTCATAACCGGTACTGGTATGATTTTTATGAAATAGACACGCCTATTCCGCTAAATATGTATTTTTGTGTGTGTATTTGTGTATTTATATCACTCTTTACATACCTCCGATTCCACAAGGCTGCCACTGCACTCCATACACCCACCCCTCATGTCCCGCTAACACTGCTTCAAGTTTAACAGTCCATTGTACACCATATGCATTAAAAACTTTCTCTTCCACCACAATGCCTTTACTTGAAACTTGTTCAATGTGCTTTTGGATTCGCCACAGACGGATGTATGTGTCTTGGGATGCTGATGCTAGGATTATTGTGCTTTCATCTGTTGGAAGGGGAATATATGTTTATGGTTTACTTATACTACTTATGTAGTAAGCCGTTTTTTTATGCGGTTTTTTATTACAATAGTAAAAGATACAATAACCATGGTAGGAGTAGCGTTGAATGAATTAATCCAACCAAACCAGACGCAGAATGGATTAAGCAGTCTGAATGTAAACAACAAGCCTATGGACATGGCTATATTCTCTAGAAAAACACAATCAAACCTTGTCTATCTACCTCAGGTTAAACAAAAATTGTTTAACCTGAGGTAGAAATAGGAAAGAGAAGGAAAGAACTCATGTATCTATATATCTATAGATGAAGGTGACTTAGTCACTAAGCCAGTGTTTATATAATTAGATAATTTTCACAAGCCCCTTTGTGACCCACTTTACTTTTAAACCCAAGCTACACTAACATCATATACATTTATTTATAATAAAAATGTTTCATTTAAATCTAAGTCTGCAGAAAATGACGAATGTTTTATCCTAAGGACTGGTTCCAGTTCAAGTCTGTTTTTATATTTTGCGACCTGGCAAATAGGAAACACTGTACTAGTCTATTATTGACGTCTTTAACTTACCAACATGTAACACATCAAGTCCTCGCACCCAATCTTCATGTCCTACTAACATATGTACTCTGTGGTATTCATCACCAACAAACACATGTATCTTGTGATCGTCTAGTGCACATAATAATATTGGCTTGTCCGTGGTAGGCAATATGTGTGCATGGAGCGTCAAACATAGACCTGAGTGTAGGCTTATTGTTTGCTTCAATTCTATTACACCTGAAATTTTTAATGGCATTGTAAGAAGAGGAATCTTAAAGCGCAGGTGGCAAACAAGCATACGGGCCACCTGATGGTAAGTGGTAACCGTAACCTATAGAGATGGCTGTTTACAAAGCATCACAGAAGTTTATAAAACACAACCAAACCGTTGCCAACCACGGGGAAGAGTAGCAATATAATTGAAAATAAAAATAGTGTCAAAAAGTGGGTGGCTTTGTTGCTCCAAAAAGTCAATTTAAAAATAGTGAAAAATTTTATGGATGGGCAGATATATTATCAAAAACAGGATGGGTAAGCATACGTAGCGTAAGCATTGTAGAATACTTACGGCTACTGTAATTGCCAATAATTGTCTGTTAAACATGATGATTATATATCCAAAAGCCTTGAAGCCAATTTGAACAGCAATCAGTTAAAGAAAAGGCACTTGTCTACTATAATAAAAAATGATAAACACTTCTCACTAACCATTTTTTCTTTCCCAAACTTTAACTGTTGAATCAACAGACCCTGTATAAGCTATTAGATCCTCTCCACTATAAACTCCATGTATACACGTCACTCCATCTTGATGACCTGTAAGTGTGCTGGTGACTTTCCACTGTCCATCATCAAAAGTCCATATTGCAGCGGTTTTGTCGGCCGATCCTGAGATAAGCTCTGTACATGTGCCGTCTGGTTTGAGAACCCATTTTACAGTATTTACTTGTGATCTGTGATGGCTCAATACTGTTAAAGGATCTTTTCCTTTCTGTATCTAGAAAATTTTAATTAGTGCCTTTACATTAAAAAGGATTATAAATTTTGTTTACGTAGTGACTGTCAAAGATGATGTATCGAATTTAATTTTTGAATTGAAATTAGAATTTTATCTGGGTTTTTCGCTTTGTGGTTAGAAGAAACTCATACCATTGTTGTTTAATAATTTAAAATGTCTTACTTTGACAAATTGAATTATTATCAGTGTATTTATAGAAGCTAAATTGAACATTTATTATAATTTTAATAAAGCTTTGCGCCTAATAACACAGATTGTATTCTTACAGTGTCGTAAATAACAACAGAGTTAGTGGCTCCAAAACAAATGATGCCTTCGTTATTCCAGTCGACGATCTCGGGCGTGCGATTACACGCGACGGACGTGTACACTTGTTCTACATTAACTTTCATTTTTCTACTATTTAATCTATTGTTATAACGGAAACAAAAATAATTTTGCAAAACTTTTGTAGCGAAAGTGAGGTTAGAAACGTATCGTATGGATGGTTGACAGTTTGACAATTTTTTTTTTTTGCCCAAAGGGCAGATGACAAATTGACAGCTTGCCTTTGAGGCATTGACGTATCAAAATTTGTTTAGAAGTTTTTAATTTTTTAGTGACAAAATACGTCATAGTTTATAAATAAATAAACTACTTATAAACAATAGTTATTTAATTTATTTTTGTATTAATAGTTTTTTAAAATACTAATTTAGAAGAATAGTCATATAATGCAAACTTTTGGCGGCAAATCTGACAGCTAATCGATTGTTAAACGTCGGGAAGATCATTTGTATTGTGTTGAATGTGGTGTGTTGTTATTTTGCATGAAATGTAAATAATTTTGAGTTGAAAATCGTTCTGTAACTGAAGTTATATATTAAAAATATGCCAGAAGTAATGATATCTGGAATACCCGTTAACTTTCCATTTGAACCATATGAAGTACAGACGGAATACATGAAAAGAGTGATAGAAAGTCTTCAGAACAACACAAATGCCTTACTGGAGTCTCCTACAGGTACTGGCAAGACTCTGAGCCTCCTATGTTCTTCATTAGCCTGGTTGTTAGTGAAGAAGGCACAGCTACAAATGAATGCCCAAGTAGGCAACTTTACTGAACACAGTAACAGCTTGCGAGATAGTTTAAAAGCCGGTGCTGGCAAAGCAAAAGACAGCACATCATGGGGAATGCCAAAAATAATATATTCTTCACGAACACATTCACAATTAACCCAAGCTATGCAGGAACTAAAACGGTCCAGTTATAGGCATGTCAAAGCCACTGTATTAGGGTCGAGAGATCAAATGTGCATCCATCCTGAGGTTTCTAAAGAAACGAACAACATGAATAAAGTGCATATGTGTCAGTTTAGAGTAAAATCAAGAACTTGTCACTTCTACAACAATGTTGAGTCTAAAAAAGATGATAGGGCTATAAAAGGTGATGATATACTAGACATAGAAGACTTAGTTACTGTAGGTAAAAAGCTGAAATGCTGCCCTTATTATTTATCTAAGGAATTAAAACAGGATGCTGATATAATATTCATGCCATACAACTATATCCTTGATCCAAAATCAAGGAAAGCTAATGGAGTGGAGCTAATGAATAATATTATAATATTAGATGAGGCACATAATGTTGAGAAGATGTGTGAAGAGTCTGCATCCTTACAAATAAGAACTACCGATGTTGCATTATGTATAGATGAGATTACGCATGTGATGCGGTCTTTTGGTGAACAAACGGAAGACCAGATGGACATGACAGTTGACAATAGCCAACCAAAAGATTTTACATGTGATGATTTATGCTTGTTAAAAGAAATGATGCTGGCATTTGAAAAAGCAGTAGATGAAATTGTTGTAGGTAGTGAAGGTAGCACATACCCTGGAGGTTTTATATTCGAGCTGCTTACAAAGGCTGAGATCAGGGACCATAATCAAATGGCAGTCATAACTCTTATAGAGAATCTTATACAGTATCTCTCAAATGCTAGCGCTTCACCTTTTCAAAGAAAAGGAGTAGGCTTGCAGAAAATAGTAGACCTACTAAATGTTGTCTTTAGTGGAACTACTCATGCATACAAAGAGAGAGTCAAGATGTGTTATAAAGTTCATATACAAATAGAAGATAAAAGGAACAAGAAAACAGATGGTTGGGGAGCCTTAAAGACAACTAGTACTAAAATTGCTGAAAGAGTCCTCAGTTATTGGTGCTTCAGTCCAGGATTTGGTATGAAGCAACTGGTAGAACAAAATGTCAGAAGTATTATACTGACTAGTGGTACCCTTGCTCCATTGAAACCTTTGACATCAGAATTGGGCATACCAATTGGAGTCCAGTTAGAAAATCCACACATTGTAAAGTCTAATCAAATATGTGTAAGGATTTTGGGTCAAGGGCCTGATGGGACACAGCTTAACTCAAACTATCAGAACAGGGACAATCCTAAATACATCTCATCTTTAGGCAGAACTATACTTAGCTTCAGTAGAGTAGTCCCTGATGGTCTGTTAGTCTTTTTCCCATCATATCCTATCATGACTAAGTGTCAAGAATTTTGGCAAAATGAGGGTACCTGGTCCAGTATTAACAGTATCAAACCAATATTTGTAGAGCCACAGAGAAAAGATACTTTTAATGCCATCATTAATGACTTTTATAGTAAAATCAGTGATCCTAACACAAGAGGTGCATGTTTCATGGCTGTCTGCAGAGGAAAAGTATCTGAAGGCTTAGATTTTGCTGATATGAATGGCAGAGCTGTTATTATTACTGGTTTACCATTCCCACCTCTGAAAGACCCAAGAATTATATTGAAGAAAAAATATTTAGAGGAACTAAGGACTACAGATAAGCAGTTTCTGTCGGGTGATGAGTGGTACTCTTTAGAAGCAACTAGAGCAGTAAACCAGGCTATTGGAAGAGTCATAAGACATCAAAATGACTATGGTGCAATCTTACTCTGTGATACAAGATTCAACAGTCCAAAACTGAAAAGCCAGTTGTCTGCATGGCTTAGAGATCATATCAATGTATCAAATAGGTTTGGTGAGACTGTAAGTGAAATATGCAGATTTTTTAAAAATGCAGAAGCAACATTACCATCTCCTAGATTAAAACCTCTTTTACCCAAAGAGGCTAATCATGACAGGGACTCTGGGCCAATGTATGTTTCAGGAGTCTCATTTCCTGTTACAAATGCTAGAGTTGTATCCAAGCCTGGTAAGAAGTCAGTCAGCCAGTATCCTAATTCTAATGAAGTGTATGCAGACTTCTCAATGGACTTTTACAAAAATGCCAAGTCATCTGCATATGTAAATGAATTCAAACCGAACACTACTAAAGATTTATTTAGCTCTATTGATAGTGTTGAATCTCAGCAATCCACCTCTCAAGCTGTAGTTACAATTCACAAGAGAACTGCAGATCAGAGTTTCATTAATAATTTAGTAAAGAAGAAAAAACTTAAGATAAAACCTTTTGGTTTTGAAGATAACTTAAATGGTAAAGAAAGTGCTGACAGTGAAAAGACTGAAAGAATTACAGAAAAGATGCCTCCAAGTTCACTAATAGATTTTGTCAAAGAAATAAAAGTGCTTCTACAAGCCAAGCAATACAAAGAATTTCAACTATCAATTTCTGCTTACAAGAAAAGTGGTGACTATGAGGCATTTCTTAACATTTTATCTATTATATTTGAAAATAATAAAATGTTTTATTTATTTAAAGGCATGAAAAGATTTCTTAAAGAAGAACATAAAGCTATATTTCAGGATTACTGTGATAATACAAAATTAAATAGATGAAAATGTAATTAAATTAATTTATGTAATTTATATAGTTGTAATTAAGTAGATATCAATAAAACAGTGATCTTATTTATGTTGGACTTATTATTAAAATTCTTACACAGCATTAGCACACTTTTGACTTGGAGTCACACATCAACTATTAAGTTCTGGGACAATATATACTATTATTAAATTTTAAGAAGTGCCTGAAATATTATTGATTTAAATTGAACTAATCCTGTCTGAAATTGCTAAGGCAAGTGTGGAATGGTATTATTATTATCAGATAGTAACTTCATCTATTGAAATGTTTCTATTGATTATGATACTTTTTCTATGACAATCTACTCCATTTACTGCACCTACTTAAAGGCTTTTATCTCTGTATCACCAAGTTAACTGGTAGAGTATCCATATAGCATTTAAGGCTGCCTTCGTACCTGTGTAGCTTCATTCAGAATATGTTTAGGTCTATAAATAAAGACTATTCATATAATCTAACATTTAATAACTACTTAAATTTACATTATCATCAATTATTGATCTTATTTGCAATCTCAACAGAGTTAATTCTTAGGATGGTTTGTTGTGCTCTTTGGAAGTTAATCCTCATGTACTGCTTCCTTCTCTTCTTTTTAAAATGGGTTCTAGTATGAGATAGACCTTTGGAGATCACAGTAGCGGTTACGTCAACTAAGCCTGGTTGTACAAGAGGTCTTCCTATGAGAGATAAATCTTTTGTGCCAGCTAACAGTACTTTGTCAAGCCTAATTTGATCGCCAATGTTCGGTGGCCAGAATCCTTCAACAACTAATAGGTCTCCGTCTGTAACTCGCCATTGTTTGCCAAGTAAATGTATGATTGCGAAGTTTCGTGAAGCGTTCTTCTCGATGAGCTGGTTACATTCCGCTATTACATCTTTAGTGGCTTGGGAGACTGATCTGTTGTCAACTGAAGCTAGGTTTGTTGCAAATCTTGATAAAACACCCGCTGTGAGAAGAAGAAAGACTATGTAGGTATAAGTTAATATAAAAATGTTAGTTTAAAAATTGAAGTATTTGCATTGTTACCTTGTGCTCCATTGAATAGGCTGGCAAATCTTTGTAGACCAGCTCTAATCAATGCCATTGTTAATTCTATTAGCTTCGATATTCGGTAAAATGTTTTTATTATATTTGCCTAAAACATTTCATAACATAACCTAAAAATTGATTTTTTTTTTTTTTTTTTTTTTTTTTATTTGCCCAAAGGGCAGGCTATAGTCTTTCGACCATACTGCCTAGTCTTCCGTGTAGGATTTCTTACGTGGTAAGTTTGTAAAAATAATGTCTTTCGTTTATATACTCATTGTATTGTTTGTTTTATTTATTTTGTCTTTCGTATTTAACCCATTTTTTAATAGAGTAATTTTATTTTTGTCCAAAATCATTATTCATGTCATTTTACTGTCAATGTCATGGTAAATAACCTCCTTTTTCCGTTTTGTATGTCTTCAATTCATCGATATATTTTTATTTCATATATTTCAATATTTTTGTCCTATTTTCCGAGCTGTCTCCTTAAGTACCTAGTTAATTGTTTACTTTACATTTTTAAGAATTAAACCTAAAGTTAATAAGTATTACTATTAAAACAAATAATATTATTAAATACACGAAAACTTATTATAACTAAATATCATTTACAGTCTCTACTATAAATTTGTACAAGTATATATAAACTGAGACATTCTTAAGTAGCTCCTGAATGCATTGCGGGACCTCGTCAGGATTATTATAAATTTTAAGCAGCTCATCCGACAACACAAGGCGCTGAATGTTGAAAGATGAGCACTGGAAAAAGATATGATGCAGTGACTGAACTTCTTGTGATTGACAATACTCACAGTTAGGAGAATTGACCATTCTAAGGCGATGAAGATGATAATTTAAACGACAATGACCAAAACGCATACGACTGATAATTGAATAAAATTTTCTATTTATGAATCTGTTATACTTGCAGAACCAAGGTATGGAGTTTATTTGAACGTCTAGAGTGGCAAACCAAGTACCTTTATTTTCAACCTGAGTGCACTGGTATGAATGTCTCCCCCACTCGCGACACATGCGCTGTCTTAAAAGACTAACTGCATCTGTAGGTGGTATGGAAACATCCATATCAGGGTCAGAATTAGGAATTAGTTCTTCCAAATCAACAATCTTTTTGGCTAAATAGTCTACCTTTTCATTCCCTACAACACCAATGTGCGAAGGCACCCACACAAAACTAATTACAATATTTGATTGATATAATTCCACCCATAACTGCTTTATTAAATAAATTATATAATTTGTGTTAGCATTTAATTTGTTGTTTGACAAGTTTTGCAGAACACTCATGCTATCACTTACCACTACCCATTTGTTATGTCCTGAATTATAATTTTCAATATGTTTCAAAGCACTCAATATAGCAACAGCTTCAGCTGTAAAAATACTTGAATTTTTGTCAATTTTTCTGCCAATGCCTATATTTGAGGAGGGCTCATATATGGCAAAAGACACAGCCTTATCATTCTTAGAACCGTCTGTATAAACAAATTTATGATCTGACCACTCTGATAGCATTGCATTTACTTCCTCTTTTGTGGACAATTCTTTTTTTTTTCTTTAGAATTACATTAATTGCTGGAAATTTACCAATAAAAGTTCCTTCATAGCAAGGCAAAATATGTTTGGATTGATAGATATTTAAATTTTGAATAAAATTTATGAAACTTTGAAGACCCTGTATCATAAAAATTGGTTTAGAAACTAAAGGAGTAATCGAGTGTAACAAATTGACCAATAGACTGTTATTAGATACACTATAAAGTTTTAGTATAAATCTTTCTTTTAAGTAATTAAAACGAATGCTTAATGGTGGGATATTACAATCAGTCTGCATTGCATTTATAGGAGTACTCCTGAATGCTCCAGTTATTACACGCAAGCATTTATTTTGAAGAACATCTAAACTATTTACAATTTTAATATCTGCAGCAAAACAATAGAAACCATATTCAAAATGACTACGAACTAATGATTTATACAACAGTAACAAAATTTTTGGGTCTGCACCCCAATATGAGCCAGACAAAGATTTCAGTACATTATAAGCTTTAATTACTTTGCTTATTATATGTTTTATGTAATTATTCCAGGTTAGATTATATGAAAAAAGAACCCCCAAAAATTTAACCTCAAGTGAAGTGGGTAATGCACAAATATTATAAAGCACATTGGGCATATTATGACACTGTTTACCAAACATAACAACTTTGGACTTGAACAGATTAACATTTAGATCAAGGTAAGAAAAATATTCATAAAGATTTACCAATGCATCATTGACTATTTGGATGGTTTGTGGTAAATTGTTCCCAGATGTATAAACAACCAAATCATCTGCAAACTGTAGATTTTTAACCTGAGACCCTAAAATAAGATTTAATCTACGTATATACAATATAAATATTAAAGGTGATAATATACCGCCTTGACAAACTCCTTTTGACGAGAGTCTAGGTCCATAGAGATGTCTATTAAATTTAGCAAATACTTCTCTATTGCTCAGAAAACTTTTAATCCAATTTATAATTTTTACAGGAATTCCTATTTGCAATAATTCATGACAGAGAATATCTATATTTACACTATTAAAAGCTCCTGCAACATCAAAGAAAACTCCAACCAAATTTTTTTTTGCCAATAAAGAGTTATGAATATCGAGCTGTAATTGACAGACACTTTCCCTAGCAGACCGATTCCTACGAAAACCAAATTGATTAGAAGGTAAGATATTGTTTTGTTCTATGTAAAACTCTAAACGTTGCTTCAACAATTGTTCAAATAACTTTCCTACACAAGAAGTAAGTGCTATGGGACGATAAGAATCAGGACATAACTTTGGCTTATCTGGTTTTAAAATTGGTACAAGACAATCTACTTTCCAATCTTGAGGTATAACATTATTTTCCCACAGTAAATTAAGTATTTTTAGAAATGTTTGTAAACTTGCAGTGCTTAGTTTTTTAAATAAGATATATGGTATTCCATCAAGACCATAAGCAGTATCTCTTCGGGAGGAGATTGCAGATATTAATTCATTAATTGTAAAAGGATTAAGTAGAAAATTATTTTTGGAATTAATACTGTCAGTGAGAGTTTTTGAAGAATGTTGCACAAAGTCTGGAGTGTATTTCTTTAAAAAATCTAAAACCCATGCGTCATTTTCATGAATATTAAAATTATATGTCTTATTATATTTACGCATAAATTTCCATACAATGGATAAATGTGTGCATCTATTAAAAGTTTCACAAAGAGAAAACCAACTCTTTTGTCTTTCTGTTTTTAAAATGAGTTTTTTAACTGCCCGGTCTTTTAAATTGAAGATAGGTTTCTTCTGTTGGATTTTCTTTAAAATTTATATATGCTGTTTTGAAATTTAGTACAGCCTCTGTACACTTTTGATTCCACCAAGGAAGAGAAGGTCCTTTAATCTTATTTTTTTTGCATGTGTGATTGGTGGTATTTGTGATAACATGACCATTTAAATTATTGGAATTAGCAGCTGCTGTGCGCAAAATAGAACAAAATTGAGAATATGAATTAAGAAGACTTTTATTATCTATTTGAAAATCAATTAGCAATTCTTCCACACAATTGCTATAGATTCGCCAATCTACGAGTTTATAATTTGGGTGAATGGGCAAATGTTTAACATTCAAACAATTCCCATAAAAAACATTGTTTTTGTTTCTGCTAACCATTACTTTTATGATTACAGGAATGTGATAACTACTACCAAGAGGACTATCATGTACAGACCATTCACAATTAAGTGCCAACGACGATGAAACCAACGATAAATCCAGTGCATTGGGACGCCATGTTAGAGAACCAACAGTTGTTGCTTGACCATCATTAAGCAGAACCAAATTATTTTCGTCAATGACTTCTAAGACTTCTCTACCTCTTGGAGAGTCAGAAACGCATCCCCAGGAAGTGTGATGGGCATTAAAGTCTCCAGCAAATATAAAAGGACCAGGAATAGATTTCACCAATGAATCAAAATCATCTTTTTTAAAAACTGGATTAGAGTTTAGGGGGCTATAAAAGCTGACTATACTTATTTCTTTATTTTTAATTTTAATTTTCACACAAATGTTTTGTAAAGAATTATCAAAATAAGTGTTAATTTTAGTGTAAGTAATGCTTTCATGAATTATAATTGCAACTCCATTGTGTTTGTTACCACAATCATTCCTTTCAATATTGTAATTTTTTATTTTAAAAGACTGATCAGGTCTGAACCATGTTTCAGAAATTATTGCTATATGTATATTTTGTGCATAGAGGAAATGAATAAATATATGTTTATTGCTATTAAGACTTTGTGCATTCCATTGAACTATATTTAAGTTTGACAAATCCATTATGAGGATGATGGAAATTTCTTACTTATAGTTGTTTTTAAAACCTCTTTAATTGATGATGAATTAATAGGAACATCTTTAGATGTAACTATTTTTGTAATTGTTTCTACTAAAGTACTTATAAATTTATCGGATTTCATTAGATTATTAATTTGTACATCTAAAGTTCGAGCAGTTAAAGCTGGGAATGTATTAGCGTCAAAGAGCTCAGAGTAAGTGACACTTCGTGACTTAATTTTATTTTCTTCAACTTTTTGTTTTTTAATTGGGCAAGATGAGGAGATAGCTATATGATTACCTTTGCAGTTTGCGCATTTAGCATCTTTTGGGTCAACCTGACAATTCTTAAAATTATGGTTTAAGGTACAAATTGAACATACTTCAGTATTGCGACAGAATTTAGCAATATGTCCATACCGCAGACACTTAAGGCATTGTTTTACTGGTGGTATGTATTTACTAACTTCGTGACGCCATGAGTCCAAGTAAATGTACTGAGGAAGAATAGTGGACGCGAAGGTTACTGCGACAGCCTGTGTAGGGACGAAAGTTACACCAGCGTCACCTCTGACCCTGCGCATGAAGCGCCTAACTTGTATTACGTTTTTAGAGCTGCCAATCAATGAAAAAATTTGTTTGTTGGACATTTCCACGGGAACCGAAGTAAGTACTCCCGTTATTTCGGTATCTCCAGCGGGTATAGTTGCCTTAAGAGACAGCTGATCTAACAACTTTTTGTTTTGAAGAAACATATTGGCGTTGTTTGGCAGGTCAAATGTTATGCCGACTTTGTACTTATTTATAGTACGTAGATGCATGACGCCTGAAACTCCATGCTCCCGTAAACCTTTTGATAGGGCCATACGATCCCTATCGCTAAATGTTGCATTTTGTTCGTGATGAGCCAGGAAGACTATGAGGTCCGTCTGCTTGGTTTCCTCGGGATATTTACGATTGTATCCTTTTACCTTGAAAATGGCGTACTTATCCTTTGTTGTGTCTTTGCAGCTTTCTGTTGACTCCGCTGAATCGGAGTCCGAAGATTCAGCTAACTGCTGCTGTTGCGGCGAGTCAGCATAGGACATTTCGTCCTTCCTCCGCCTTTTTTTACCCATTTCGGGTTACTAATTTACTATGTACACTATGAACAGTCTATTTAACAAAAATATTTACAAAAATATAGTTTATAATAGAAATTGTTAATTTTTTCGTAAATTTGATAGAGAAAACGCGCCTTTTCACTTTCAAAGTTTCCCGCCTTTTTCCCTAAAAATTGAATTCTATCCACACGCCACAGAATAATAAAAAACTTTATGACACTGTCATGTTCGTTCAGAAATAATTAATTCGAGGTTGGCTACTAGCAAGTAGTTTAATATTTTTATGTGACCCTAGAATGTCGAGCATTACCAGAATTTATTTTTACGCAAAATATGAATTATTATATGTAATATTTACGAAGGCAAATGAAAAATACTCATACCCTCATTAAATATCGGCAAGTATTAGTTTTCACATACTAATACGTTTCGTCCGGTGAGTGCGAGCGTCGGAGCCCTAATTGCCACCCTCAGTCCTCTCCTCATCCCTGTCTTCCTACATGGTCGATATCGGATTGGTTGTGTTTTCTCAACACTGTTTCTATGGTGCGTAGAGGATAAAACTGAAGCCTGTAGCTTAAGTAGGGTAGTTACGGGTACCACGGACCATCGGATGGACCACAGAACAAGTACTACTTGTTCTGTGGGTTGGACGTATGCTCGCCTGTCACCGAAGTTGTTTATTTTTAAAAAGATTAAAGCAAAAGTCAGGCAGCTAATCAACTTTTGAAGGTGCTGTCACGGTGATTTTCGCGCCATCTAGCGTAAAGTAGTAAGACTCAAAGCTTACCTTTTCATCTTACATAAAAGCCGTTGCGAGCTTCATTACAAAACAAAATTTTAAATTTTTATTTTTGAACAATCTCATTTTTAGTGAACAAGTTCTGTATTGCTGCGAGCTTGAAAAACATACAATATTATAGTTACACAAAGAATTCCGTCCTGAACGAAACAACTATCCGTCCGAATAAAATGCTCGTAATCACATAATTATTGACGAGATGAGTACATATAAAAAATTACACATACAAGGCTACTATGTAAAAAATGTCGGAAAAAGCTAAAAGCTATGCTAAATGAATAAGTATAAGTTTCTTTCAGTTTTTGTAATCGCGTGCCACTTAAGCACACTACAATACATTTTATAAGCGGTATTATTTTATCACTACTAAATAAATAAGAAAACAATGCACATGCGCGCCTGTGACGCAGTTCTTCTGCTGTCAGTTGTCGTTTTTCCCAAGTTAGGTCTAGAAGCCCTATTTACTTACCTTTACCTACACGAGCGAGAACTCTCAGTCTTACTAACATTACGCTTTAGTACCTAGTATTTCACTAATTTGGTTGGATTCTGGCTTAGTATGAAATACTTGAGTTAGTCGAGCCTTTTGTACCCAGGGTTCCACTGTGAAATGTTACTGCTCTGCTCCGATCGCCAGTAGCGTGATGTTACATAACCTTTAACCTTCTTCAAGAACTGAGCTATCATAAAAGAATTATTCATATCCGACCAGTAGTGCCAGAGATTAGCGCGTACAAACAAATAAATATAAATATAAAAAAAAGTATAGATTTATGGTTAATGTTTAAAAAAAATAAAAAAACCAAATCTACTTTACCCGGTCGTATGCTTAAGTTGTCGATTAAACTTTTTACTGCGAACGAAGGTCAGAGTAGCAGGTAAGTTAGCTGATATCAAGTGAGCTAGAGCTCAGATAAACAAATTCCAGTGTAATTAAAAAAAAAACATTTTAGTTCCATTAAAATTTTTTGGTTCTATTGTCAGTATCAAACAAATAATTTTTAACTGTACTCTATGCATTCTTCGTTTTTCGTTTTTAGGGTTTCGTAGTCAACAAGGAACCCTTATAGTTTCGCCATGTCCATCCGTCAGTCTATCCGTCCGCAGAATAGCGAATAAAGACTATTGGTACTAGTAAGCTAAAAATTGGTATAGTTATACATATAAATCACGCCGCAATAGTAACTGTTAAAATTTTTTAGCGTACGTATTATTTTCTAGTTTACCCCATTATAAGGGTTGAATAGGTTTTTTAAAAATATTGAGGCTATGTGAAGACTATTTTGCAATTAAGAGATCCGTTTGCGAAATATTAATAGCTTTAATATGCCTGTTTTTGTAAGAGTTTTGTGTCCATCCCTTCTACCAACGAAACCGTTATATTAGGCAATGTAAAAAAAAAGTATTATGCGATCTAGTAGGTACTCGACGAATGAATACGTTGTTCAGTGATGGATTACAAAATAAGTCTCGGTGCATATTCAAAAATCTAGCCCTTTTCATACGCGTTATCGTTCAGCCCGCGATGTTCGGGCTTGTTCGGCGCCAGTCGGAAGACTTCGTCGGCGTCTGGGGCGTGTTGCCATGGCAACGAACGGGCACGCGGCGCACTCGGCAGCGGACGTAGCCGAAAATAAACACGAGAATGACGCCTCGCGGACTTGTTGTGAGGAGACACAGCACTGGGGCGCTTTGGGGGTGTGCGACCCGTGACGTATGTAATTATCGTTTCAGATTTCACCGGAGATGTATTGGATTATTCCGAATCTTTATATATTTTATCCTGGTTTTGCTACACAAAAATGAATCTTATGCTGGATTGATTTGCTGGATTCACTAGAAGCTTAGTGTTAAATGTTTGCAGTTCGAGTTAAAACTAACGTATCAGTTGAAGTTAGTACGCGGGCTTTTCCAAGAATTGTATGAAAGTTGTCTGCGACCGGGCTCGGAGGCATGCGGCTCTTGAGCAGTGTCGGCCCCGGGGCGGGGGTGTATGAGGCGAGGGGTGGGAGGTCAGTGCGCGCGCAAGGCTCTCGCGTCAGTCGCTGGGCGGCGCGCGGCCGGCTCGCGGTCGATAGCTGCACGCTGCTGGGCACGGCCATGTTGCGCGAGGCGTGCACGCGCGAGCGGCCCCGACGTGCTGCTGTGTCAGTGTAGTGCTGTGACCACACCGGCGCCCCTCTCTCCCCGCAAGCGCGGCCCTCGCCGCCAAGAGCTTTCGGTCAGTATCTGCCTCAGACTTAGGATCCACCAACAAAACATACACATCCATGTGCCATCATCACCTCCTAACCCGCTCCCATAAAGGAGCCTCGTTTAGTGATTGAAAACTCGTTTATACGACATCATTCCATTCGTGAATATTTACGGATGAATGCGCGTGACGTTTAGATACGACCGTGCATACACGTCCTAAATTCAGGTAAGCTTCAACGCCTGTGTGGTACGGTAGGTATATACAACATAGAACAGGTACGAATGTTAGGTTATGAAGTGGTGATAGCGATTACGCGCGAAGATACCACGCTGCTTTGATACCTGTGAGTACTTAGACTAAGATATAAGTACCCGATAAATGCAAACATTTCATGATTAATTTCGTAATAGAATTTTATATTGCGAATCACTGGTAATATTGGTAAAGTTTGGCGGTACAGCGAGGCCGTGAAGTCGAACGTTAATATCATAATTTACATTTAGAGGTACCTATAATTATGTATTGCTGGTTCGTAGCCCTTCGTAGCATTTCGTAGCGCTTCGTAGCGGTGTAGACAGCTCTACAGTTTTACGTTGGGTAATGAAGGTTTTAAGAAACACCTGGCTGGCATTAAAACGCTGAAACTCGACCGCTAGAAAAATTATGACAATTGAGATTTTTTAATATTAACTGGTATTACCTTCAAGTTTATCTTGGCAATTACATTGTTTATAGGAACCGTGAGGAAATTTAAAATGTAAAAAAGAACACAAAATATCCCAACGGTCAAATTACACTGACATAATAAAAAAGATTCCAATTATAAAATATTATTATTATAAATGCGAAAGTTTGTGAGTATGTATATGTGTGTTTGTTATCATTCAGTGCCTAAACGGCTAAACCGATTTCGACGAAAATTGGTATGTAGACAGAATCAGTGCCGGAGACAGACTACTTTTTATCCTGAAAATCGGTCTGGTTCCCGAGGGATACAACAAAATATATTTTATGCGCAGGCTAAGCCGTGGGTCACAGCTAGTTATAAAATAAGGCCTTAACTTTGAAATAGTTTCATGAATACACAAAGATGTCGAAGTAGTATCATCGACACAGTTGGTATTAAACAATTATTTGATATGGCAATCAATAGCAATTTATATCAGTAATGGAGGACGGCAATTGTCAGTATCTATAATCGATATAAAAAACATTGTAATTATAACAAACGACCTTAGGACAATTCACTGGTATTCGTCTAGTGGTCAAAATTAATTTTAAATTTAAACGTTATTGAAGTTATTTTGACAAAAAATGAAACCAAAATAAGTAAATAAATGAAATATTACTAGCTATCCGCCCTGGGTTCACACGTGGTATGATTTACGATGATTACAAATTATTAATTCTTCTATATGCATTATATCCTTCTAATATTATAAATGCGAATTTTTTTGTGTATGTGTATACGTATGAGTGTTTGTTACCACTCAGCGCTTAAACGGCTGAACCGATTTTGATAAAGATTGATATGAACATAGATTCGGTGCCAGAGACGTATAAAAGATACTTTTTAACCCGAAAATCTGGTTCTTGAGTTACATTAATTAAACAAATACCTAATATTTTCCTACCTCTACCTATGAACTATTTACCTGGTAAATTTTAACTCATAGGTCGGGTACTTCCAGAGTTTGATTTTGTATTTAGACACTGAGTTATTGGTAGATTTTTTGTAGTACCGTGAATAATTGTCACGTGCGTAAGCGGTACAGAGGGCCTAAGTATGTAGGTGTAGTGTAGTATATAAGTGGCATAAACGCTAATAGAACAGATTAAAAAAATATGAGATTGATGTATGTAGATTGTCGTTAGAAAGTCAACCCCATAATTTATTTAATCTATTCTACTTTTTAGCGTTTATGCCACTTGTCTAGGCCCTCTGAACTTTAATTCTTGCTTTTTATCTCGAAGAAGTAGGCAGAGACATTTTGCCAGCTAAGGATCTATGTAATAGAAATCCTTTATCTATTTGCTAGGCACAATTCCAGATTTCGATATGATACGACGTGATCCAAAGATCACACTCTATCATGAGTTAAAATGTGTTTACCTCGTGTCAACAATAAAAATGTATGAAGAAATTAGTTCTTGGGACAAACACTGAAGGCGCTGTTAATTTCTTATCCAAATATTTTTCGTCTAACTTAAAGTAAAACTAGTGATGTGAGTTCAAAATAAAATGCAGAGAGTCGTCTGTTTAAAATTCATGCGTGCGTTACGTTTAAGGAAAATATTGCGATGAAACCTTCGCACCGCTCAAAGTCGATGTTCCTGAACGATGGTTTTATCTAAAATATTTTTTCTGTTACGATATATCGATCTTATTACGAGGACAAGATTGTGTAGTTTCGTTTTTTACGATTTACAGGTATATTGTTTACGATTTCTAAGTTTTTTGGTACGATATTTATACTTTAATTAAATAAAATGCAATATAATAATAAATTATAATAGACACAAGCTTAGGTAATTATGCTTTTTAAAGGTATTTCTTTTGAAAACCAAAGGTGCACCTAGGTACTTAAGATATAATGTAATTAAATGCCTATCTTTGTATTTTCCTTCATGGAGTGTCCTCAGTAACTTATATATCGACTACCTATATGCTAAAACTAAACTATCGATAGTGATACGTCCCTAACACTCTAAACCACATACGACGTATAAAATTATTAAATAATATTACTTGATATTGCGCCCGACATAGCCTCGTAGCAATAGTGCTACGCGTCTACGAAATAGCTACGAAGTGCTACAGCGTTATTTGAAATAAATATTAAATGGCTACATTTTAGAAACATCTAGGTAGAACATTTTTATTAGATTTTTGTTTTATATTTTTCTATTTAACACGAAATTGGAGAAATTTCTTGTCTTTAGTTCAAAAGTTGTAGGTATAAGCATTGATCGCTGATCATTCGCCTCGAATCGTTGCCGACCATAGAAAAGGGGACGAGGAAGGAAAAGGAAAAAGAAAGAGGACCGAGGGGTTCTTTGGGCTGCCGGCGCTCTCACTCACCGAACGAAACACATTAGCATGAAAACTAATATTCTTATGTCGATCTTCTATGAGAGGGTAGTACTGCCCCGGTCGATCCAGCCCATTTATGCTGAAACCAGCGTGGATCTACTACCGTTATACTTTAGAACATATATATTAGTACTTTAGAACATTTTACAATCGTCAATCGGAAACGAGAAATCAGTATCCAAACTACATTTATATTTGGACTTCTGCACTCGTTTCAGTAGTAAAAATCATGTCTGTGAGTCTCAAGCATGCAAATAGCGCACAATCCGAATGTCGAGCGTAAAACATATCCCTGACGCGGCTCCACCATAAAATATCTGAAGAGTGTTGTAAAAATACTCTCATGCCTCACACTACTTGATTTTATCGCCTGATAATTTGCTACAGCGGTATTGACAAAATATATGTTGTTTTATGTATTTTATAGGCTGTTCTTTTAGCTTTCAGGGTTGCTGTATTTTATTTATATAATTATATTATTAGTTAATGCACACATACAATAGTTATAGGAAAGTACATACAGGTACAAGATCACAAAGTCTTATTTCATTAGAAATTGCTTCCTGTGACAGGAAGATGTAATGAAAGACATAGACACATTATTCATCTAAATAATGATAGCAGTAAGAAGAAGTATATAAAATACACATACTTACCTAAGTACAATATGAATATACAAAAATATACATATATAAACAATACATATTTATATATTTTATGTAAATATATAAGAATAATCACTGTAATATTGAGAGGGAGTGTTCTCTTATATTTTAATCGCGTTGACTTTATTTTTATTCTATTCTCCTGTTATTAGCAAACTTAGGCATTCCGATTCCACTGATTGCTTCTAATTAGGCAGGGCGGAGTCACTTTGGTAGGGTAATATAAAAAACAACTGGACACACGCCTCTTTTATATTGCCGTTTCATCTGAAGACTTTACGTCCCAGTCCTGTATTGGATGTTTTGCATGCTGGCTTTTTTAGAATGTTTAATCGCCATAAATTGTTTTACTGGTTGTGTTGTGTGAAGTGTGTGTGCGTCCGAGTATGTTCGCAAGGTTATATGTACCGTTATAAGCGTATCATTATTATCTTTGCTAAAGGATATTGCTACACTAAACACATAAACCTAGGTCATCAATTTTAATAGGGAATGATTGATTGCAAGATTGTAAAATAAAGAACTTTTATGCTCAAAGTCAATAAACTTATCAAATTTATTTGAAGCTGCTTAAGCAGACAAATCGTGTAGGTCGATAACCCTATGTGGAGCACGTTTCAAGAATATTTTACTGTTCATATAGTTCGTAATATATATTTTTATTGTGTCTAGTATATTTACTTATTACAAAATATGTTTATGTAAACAATTGATATGATTTAGTACGTTTTATTAACTGATATTCGAATTGAGTTGTTTCGATCAGTTAATTAAATAATCGATCATCTTCTTAACGTGTCGACACGGGCAAGTAAAATTTGTAAGGACCAATACCCTGGCGCTAATAGTGCATTATCTGTAGCGTTGTATACGTCCATGCGTGTACATAAAAGGAGCGTACCCGTGTGACTTACTAAAACAACATGTGGGTCCGGCGCACCTCGGGCTACAGTCTCCGAGTACAGCAAGTCGGTAACGCAGACTGACTGATCCTTCCATCACGACCAATGGCGAGTCATAAATAATCGACTATAGATATTACGATATCTTGAATTGATTATTTTTTTATTGTAAAAGCCTAACCTCATACTACTATTGTTTCAGTTGGAAAACACATTGTATTTGATAATGAATAATGATGACAAAAATATTTTATCTCCAATAAAAACACACATGTTAATTCTCAGAATATACTCGGACAAATATTTCCAAGAGCCCGTTAAAATGATTAATCGGATGTTGTTGGTAATCCTCGGCTAATTTTGGAGCCTTGATGTGTCTATGCCAATGAGAGCGATCCTTTTATGTTCAGCTAATTTGTTTATAGAGGTAATGCCCCACTCGGGGGCCATAGCGGTTCGATACCCAACTCGTACAAGATTAAGCTTAATACTGTTAATGATTATTAACATTGAGCTTACAGGTGACCTTCGTTGGGACAGAAGGTTAGAAATTGGGATTTACTGAGAAAAAGGTGTCTCGAATAAGCCTTTTTTTAATTGTAACTGAATTTTCGAATTTATTTAACTCTTATTTTCTGTTCATACTAGACAGTGTTTTCCTTAAGTGTACTTAAAATTATTAAACTGTTTTTACCCCCTCTGGCTCTTAATATAGCTGGGAAATGGCTTACGGTTTAGTTGATGGTTATTTTGCGACGACCGCGACCTGATAAAGATGGTTGAAAATAAACCAAAACTTGTGAACCACATCGGTGGTATTAAAATTAGGACATTATCATCCCCCAGGTTAAATTGGATCAGATCCCGTCACCTTTCAAATTGGGTCATTTAAGGTATAGGTAAACAATTATAGAAATTGTTCAAGTTTTGTGGAACCAATAAAAGTGTTTTGAATGTCGATAATCGTTTAGTTGAATGTTGGGTTGTTTTAGTGTTAACAGTTAATTTGTGAAAAGGGTTTGAAGGTTGTGTTTAGAACAAGAGGTAGAAATGGTTTGACTGTATATGTGGTATATGGTTAATGTCATATTATTATCGTTACACTGAGTGTCTTGGATACGATTTTTACGATATAGTGACTGTATTTTAGTGCGGTAGTTTTCTAATAAAATGGACGTTAATAGAAAGATTATTTAAATAAATAAATTAATGTCAAATTACTCTTTTTAATTTATTTTACTACACTCATAACTCAATCACGTTTACTCGGTATAATAATGAACTTCTCCTCTAAGTCAGAGAGCAATTTTCATCTGTCAAATCAGCAGAAAATTTGCTCCGTAAGATCTTAGAGTACACGCTCAAATTCGTACCCCTACTCTATTTACCTGCAGGCATTTCATGTAGAGCTCCGAATAAACTATTAAGGCAATACGAAATAACCATTGCCTTACCGTGAGGGCGTGACTATGGGTAAAAGCTCTTAGAGCAATAACCTCTTTGCCTCAAGATAGAGAAATCTGGATAATGTGTTTAGCATTTAGTTAAGGGCCACTATGGGTACTCGTATTTAGGAGATACAGGTTAAATAGTATAGTGTTTCAGCGTTGGCTTGTGATAACTTCAGCGCGCACTCAACATATATACTTTTCTAGCGTAATTAGTCAATAGAACGATGGTCAAACTACAACATAAGTAAGCATATCATCTAATAGAGGACAAGTAGTAGTTTTCTTTGATAAGATTGCCATCTCTGCAATCACCCATACGGTTAACTAGAACTCTTTACCAGCGCATGTGTTTCCATATAATTATGATTTAGCTCTTTAAGCGGGGCATGAAAAAACATCTCACTAAGCCGCCATAGTGGAGGCCACCATACCAGTAACTTGGCTTTTGGAATGGTGTCCACCACTTCTGGATTCCACTGACTGCTTACCATCAGGTATGGTGAAATCACTTTGATAAGCTAATACAGAATAAAAAGAGTACATAATGACAGAAACTTCTGAAATATCTAATTAGAGAGACTTTGTTTGAAACTGCACGTTTTTAATAATGATTAAGTACCTCTACTTCTAAAACGTATGCGTAAACATACAAACAGTTGATGGGAGATGCATCCAACTGTAAATAATCCACTAGTGGGTGATGGAATCATCGTATCTTTACTGTTTTTATAGTTTTCCGATGACGATCGAGCAGACTTGTTATCTGATGTTTATTGATTATTGATTACTTTAGTTTATATAGCCTTTAGACTCTGTTCACTAAAGGCCTGCTTCACCACTAGCTGCTAAAGTGTCTCATATATATCTAACAGATAAAACATCTTCTAGTTAAATCTGTCTTATAATTTAAAGGGTATAATACTTGTCAGTTAAGGTTATCAAGCACTTGCAGAACTGATTTTTGAGTACTATCTGTCAGTTAAGTCTCGTATAGGATATCATGCACTTTATCAGCAAGTGATGAAACAAGGCCTAAGTATTGTAAATAAAATGCTAAGAAAACGTTACGTGCTTAAGCAGTGGTAGTAGATCCACCCTGGTTTCAGCATAAATGGGCTGGATCGACCGTGGCAGTACAACCCTCTCATAGAAGAACGACGTAAGAATATTAGTTTTCATGCTAATGTGTTTCGCTCGGTGAGTGAGAGCGCCAACAGGCCAAATACCTGGTTGGTCCTCTTTCGTTTTCCTTTTCCTTCCTCATCCCTTTCATCGTGGTCGGCAACGGCCTGGTTGTGTTTTCTAAGCATTATTACTTCTGCTATGCTTGGAAAACACAGCCATCTCTATAGGTTACGGTTACCACTTACCATCTGGTGGCCCGTATGCTTGTGAGCCACTAAAGTCGTATAAAGAAAGCAAAATGGATAAAAGTCGCAAATATCAAAGTCAAAGTCAAAGCATTTATTTCATTTTGATCTTAAAGTATGATGCTTATGAAAAGTCAACATTACATTTTGTCAGCCAATTGACCTACAGCCAGTTCTCTGTAACAACCGGCTAAAATAAAGAAATCCGTGTATTTTAAAGCTCACCCCTACATGAGTAGGTTGTACATTACCATGACCCATACGTTTTGGTGTCAGTACTCCGTAATGCGAGGGGTACGTGGGGGTGAGGTCACGTGCTCATATAATGCGATTTTTCTCTAAAAATTTTACGTACAAAATATACTCAGTAACACGTACGTCGTTAGACAGAATTGATAGACCACGTTAGTTGTTGAAATGTTTATTCATTTAGATTTTATTAAATATGTGTGAGGCTTCCTTCGTTGGTAAGTCGTGAATATAAGGTTTAATTATACTGTATCGGTGGCATGGTAGATGTATGTGTGTCTGCTATGTAAGAGATTGTGGAATAGATTCTTATAAGGAATAAACTTTAGTTTAAAAAAATTGGAATAAGAATTTTAGTGCTGTTTTAATTTTAAGTAAAATAATATTATTTAATAGCAGATACATTTTTTTAAATTGTTTTGATTATGCTTTTAATGTATAAAGATGTAAATTAAAAGTATAACTACTAAAAAAATCACATATTGACAAATAGATGTGTAACTATAATATAAATATGCCACGCAATTTTAATTAGGAGATTCTGAATTTAATATCGGGTACATTATTCAAATACATGTATTTACTTTCTAAGTTAACCTTTGACATTACTTGCATAAGGCTAAGGAAAACTACAAATCCATACTAATATTATAACTGCAAAAGTTACTCTGTCTGTCTGTCTGTCTGTACGCCTAAACCATAGAACCGATTTTGATGAAATTCTTGAAGGGGTTGAAATAGGGGATAAAAGTTTGTACAAAAAAATATCATTAAATAAACAGAGACAAGTTCATGATTAGTAAAAATATATTATGCGATAACCGACATTTACGCGGGCGGAGCTGCAGGCAACAGCTAGTGTTTGTATAAGGTCTGGAATAGTTATTACCTGTGCGTTTGCTATACAAGAAGATGCCTTTCACTTGCAGTGGGACAAAAATAACCTGTTATTATTAGTACACACTTAAAAATATATAATTCAAGTAAAACTTTCTATCTAATAGAACATCTTAAATCAAAACATATGTCAAAGACAGCATGTCACTGTAGGTTGTGTCACCAATATCAGCCGCCAATGACAGACGTATAAAAAAAAAATTAAAAAGTTTCAGCTGGCTTGCGTCACTGGGGGCGTGGGAAGTGACGTCAGAGGCGGAAATAGACCGCGGCCGTGCACGACCCTCTTCTATTCGCGAACAAGTTGCTGCGGTACTGTTCAATTCAATACGTCATTGCAAATTGCGTAATTATCGTGTATTACGTCAGGTATCGGTGTTATCGATGTGTTTTGATTAGGTCATCGTACAAAGTTGTAATAATTTATTAATTAATACATACTTGAATAATTACGTTATTAAACTAGACACATTTATCTATATACATATTCCTTTAGTTGTACTTTACTTTCACAGTGCTACTGTTTTCTTCTATCTCTATGATATGAAGTTTTTTTCAGAGAAGAGAAAATACATTTTAGCATCTCAGTAATTTTTTTTATATTTTTTTATTTTTGTTTTTTTTTTTTATGTTAGCCTACTAAAATGACTCCACCCTGCCTGATACTGCACTTATCAATAAATCTATTTATTAAAAAAAAGTAATTAGTAAAGTAACATTTCGTGATGTAATGATGGTCTAGTGTGAATTTGAAATTAATGAAATTTAAGTCATCAAAAATAATATTCAGGTTTTTAGTCCTCCCTATGATGTTTTTAAGAGCTTTTGAAAGAAAGAAAGAAAGAAGAAAGAAAGAAAGAAACATTTATTTGGTGCAAAGTAATACATTTGAAAAACTAAGTTTATAGATAATTATGTATAAACAGGAAGTTTTATTTAGGTATATTCATCACACATTATACAAAACAAGTGATACCTCGTTTTTGCACCAAACGGGTGTCCAGTTCAGCATGTGCTAGGCCTATATAATCAGGACCTAGCGCTGGTTTTCAACTGGAGCCCAGAAGTAGTGACACACAACACCAACATAGGTGTGTGTGTGTGTGTGTGTGTGTGTGGTGTGTGTGTGTGTGTGTGGTGTGTGTGTGTGTGGTGTGTGTGTGTGGTGTGTGTGTGTGTGTGTGTGTGTGTGTGTGTGTGTGCGTGTGTGTGTGTGTCTGTGTGTGTGTGTGTGTGTGTGTGTGTGTGTGTGTGTGTTTGTGTGTGTGTGTGATAAACATAATAGGTATAAGATAATTGTATAAAATTGATTATGAATTAACTAATTATTAAAAAGTCATTACTTACATTATAGTATCATAGTGTAAAAAAACTCATAAAATTGAAATATTAGCATTTATATTTTCTAGCTTCCGTTGCGCATCCAAAAGATATTGCCGTAAAGATTTTTTAAAGTTTATTGTGGACTTTATGTTTCTTATTGGTGGGGGTAGGTTATTCCAAATTTTGGACGCTGCGTAACGGAAGCTGCCCTTGAAGGATGCAGATTTATGTGGATGGATCGCGAGTTGTTTCGAACATTGTCTAGCCTCAGCCTCGCGACTGCCAGTTACCCATCTAAACTTGTCGTGTAGGTATTGCGGTTGCCTAAACCTGATCACACCAAAAAGGAGGCATGCCACATGCAACTTATATCTTGACTTCATTTTAAGTAACGAATGGGCATTCAGAAATGGCGTGACATGACCTCTGGCCGGTACCGAAAAGCAAAACCGCGCACAGGCATTTTGCACTCGTTGGATGAGGCGATCAGTTCGGGCAAGCAAACGCGGGCCATAGACAACATCTGCATAATTTAGCTTAGATAACACTAGAGATTCTACCAATTGTACCCTCATTTCCTCAGATAGATACGGTCTTATTCTGTACAAAACTTTGAGTCGATAGAAGCAGTTTTGGACTGACTGTGCTACATGTTCTTCAAACCTTAAACTTGAATCTAAATAAAGTCCAAGATTACGAGCAGCATACACCCTATCTATTGGCTCACCCATAAGAGTGAGATTAAATGTTGTCGGTAGCTTACTAATCTGACATTTGGTACCAAATATTATATATTTTGTTTTAAGTGGGTTTAAAACTAGGCAGTTCGTTTTTGACCATTCTTCTATCCTGTTAAGATCATCATTAAGTTCGCTAATAGCTCTTCTGTATTCATTTGGCTTAAATGACAAATAAACCTGCACATCATCAGCGTATATATGATATTTTGAATTTTTTAAAACAGTGAACAATATCCGTGCAGTATAATATAAACAGAATAGGGCCTAAAACTTTTCTCCACTTAACCCTACTCTTTACCTTTATATGACCATTTAAACCAAACTAGCCGCGCTCCACAGCTTCGCCCGCGCGTAAAATATGTTCTATTGTATCCCTCGGGAATCAAATCGATTTCCGGGATAAAAGTAGCCTATGTCCGTCTCCAGCACCAAATCTATCTATCGCAATTTTTATCGAAATCGGCGCTGCCGTTTACGCGCTGAGTGGTAACACACACGGACACACACACGCTAAATTTCGTATTGATAATATTAATAGGATATAGATTCACCTTTAACCTTAAACTCTAAGATCTGATGCCAAATCAAGATGCACTTATAAATAGGAGGCTGTTCATGGGCACTAGCACAGAGTTAGTGTTACGATCGACTGAGTCTATATTTAGTTGTTATTGTAGCTTGTTTCAGTGTGAAAGTGAATGAATGAATGCTATTTTCGTATGTGAATGGTGATAGAAGAATATAAACGTTTTGTAAACTCTTGAATATACAATGAAACATAAAAATGTAGGCAAGTTTGGATCGCAGCAAATTAATAATGTTAATTCTTACCGAAACCAGCAAGTATCTATTCAGTTCATACTGTACCTGTATTCTCATAAATTATTTAAATTAAGCAATTAATATTTATTATTCTAGTAGGATAAACTAGGAGATAATTTAGTGCAATAAACAATGTTATTTGTTAGTAAAATATTCCACGATAAGGCTGTATATCACGTAAGGATGTCGCTTGTAAGCGGGGTTTCGCTTAATTAAGCTATATCTTAATTTGTTTAAGCGTTAGTGGCGCGTATTGATTTTATGATGTTGTTTCTGTTTTATATTAATATTTTGGTGTGGTCGTTTTCTTGGAGGCTTTTGTTGAACATTTACGCAGGCGAAGCTACGGGAGCTTCGCCTGCGTAAATGTCGGTTACATCGCATATTATTATTATTTATAAAATATTTTTGAAGTTATACTTCTTTTGGTGCGATTGGGAAAAATTATGAGAGTGAATTTTTACGATGCGCGCGCACACCGACAGAAAAAAGCAACACCCTGAAGTTAGTTCCGAACCTTTTACACCCTGAAGTTAGTTGCGAACTTTTTTGTGTCGTATCAGTACAAATAATCAGTGTGAATAAATAAAAAATATATTATGGGCGTTTATATCAATTCCATTGACTGGCCTGTTGGTCTAGTGGTTAGTGACCCTGACTGCTAAGCCACCGCCCAGAACAAATCTTTGTTTGATGAGCATGATTGTTTGTTCTGTGTCTGGGTGTAATTTATATATAATATGTATGTATTTACAAAAAAAAAGTGTATATAAGTAGTACATCAGTTGTTTAGTACCCATAACACAAGCAAATATAATTGCTTAATTTGGGGCTAGATGGCGTTGTGTGAATGTGGTAGAATATTATTATTATTATTATTATTATTAATTATATTTATGACGGTGATAGATATTTTTATTGATCATTTATCAGTAAAATATTTATTTTGAATATTAGTGGTAAAAGTGGTTTTAATATACTGTTTTAAGTGCATTTATAGATTTGAGGTTAACTGTTGTGTATGTATGCGTTGTGTTATTATTTGGTATTTTTGGATTGTGACGCTAAAGAAGTATAACTTCTTACGTGCGTACATGAGTACACACACTCATTTATTTTTAAATAAACGTAGCATAAGTTACTCCTTATTACATCAGCTACCTGCCAATAAAAGTCCAGTCATTTCAGAGATTAGCCGGAACAAACAGACAGACAGACAGACAAAAATTGCAAAAAATGTTATTTTGGTGTATGTACCGTATATATATTGATATACATGTAGTAAAAAACGGTTATTTCAATATTACAAACAGACACTCAAATTTCATTACATGTATAGATTACATAAATAAGATTTTGCTTATTTAGACAACTGCAACGGCCAGGGGCACAACAAAGCCGTTGTTGCTTCCCCTTCACATTGTCTTCACGTGGAATATATAATACCAGACAAAATATAATTGATACTATACTTCGTATATGAAGTTTTTAATAAATAAATAAATAATTCCCACTCACACTGCACTATAAAAATGTAAAAATAAAACATTATCTAAAACATCAAACATGTTATCAAAAACAATTACACAAATATTTGTTCATGTTTAGAGACCATAAACAACACGCTGCTTTTATTGCGTTAAAGAAATTGTTGAGGAGTGCTACGATGGCGTGCTACGAAGTGCTACGAGGCGCTACGAAATGCAAATAATGATTGTACTACACGACATCGTAGCACGTTCTTGGCTACGAGTTCATTCATACATTTAAAAATTAGTGTTGGACCTCGAATAAAAAAAAATGTAATAACAATTTAACTTGACCTTTATTTTGGTTATGACCTTATGCAATAGGATAAAACTAATTACTAAATCGATCACGCGATAGGTGAAGAAGGACTCACATTTTATAGCAGTAATACATAATTATTAAGTAAAACTTTATATTTTTTTTGCATTATAATAATTATTATGAAGGTAAAGCTGTAACATTTTACTGCACATGAAATGGCACGTGTACTAATTACATTAAATGAAGATATAATAAAAAAGTAGCAAGAAATAAAATTAATAATTATTATTATAGTTTTCACAATTTTTTCAATTAAAAAAACCGTACACGTTTTATAAATAGGAACAAATCACTCAATATTAAACAATTCTTTCGCACAACAATAATCTATAGTCTATACTATTACATAAAGCAGAAGAGTTTGTTTGTTTGAACGCGCTAACCTCTGAAACTTCCAGGATTTGAAAAATTCTTCTTGCGTATGATAGCTCTGTTCTTGAGGATGGATGTAGGCTATGTAACACCATGCTACTGGCGATGGGAGTAGAGTAGTAAGCAAAAACGTAGGTAAAACCACGTCGCAGAAAGCTAGTAAGCAATATAATCAAACACACATGTACTAGATTTTAGAATATATGTGGTAAATTATGCTGGTGTTGAAACTAATAATTAAGAAATAACTACTATTTAAAACTCTGTTTTGGTCACTGTTTTTCTTACCCAAATAATTATAAAAAAAATTGCCAAAGTTAACTGTATCTGGTAGTAAATCGTCAGTGAAAAATACTATCCTAATTGTCATTGTGATCAAAATTAAATATCAAGTGGTTAGTGGACATTCTAGTGTCAGTGTCGTGTCACGATTTGTCCAGGTCACCCATAGAGGCATCCAACTTGACCTAACGACTGTTATCAACTTAATAACAGCTGGGACCGACTTTAAACGTGCCCTCCGAAGCACGGAGACGCTCAGATCAAATACCACTGCGGTCACCCATCAAACTCAAACTAAATCTCAAAGCATTTATTTCATTTTGATCATAAAGCATGAAGTCAGCTGTAGGCTCCTTAACCATATTATTTAAAACCTACTTCACACAATTTACAACACTTTACATTTTATATTTATTTATTTTCATCATTTCAATTACACTACAATTATAATAAACTTTAATATCTACACTATCATTTGACTGGTCTGTTGGTCTAGTGGTTAGTGCCTCTGACTGCTAAGCCGGAGGTCGTGGGTTCGATTCCCACCCATTACAAACCTTTGTGTGATGAGCATGATTGTTTGTTCTGTGTCTGGGTGTAATTTATCTATAATATGTTTATTTTTACAAAAAAAAAGTATATCAGTTGTTTAGTACCCATAACACAAGCAAATATAATTGCTTAATTTGGGACTAGATGGCGCTGTGTAAATGTGGTAGAATATTATATTATTATCATGTTTTCTTTGTAATAAAGTGAATCAGCTATTACATATCTACCAAATGAATAAACATAATTGTGAACAGCATTAACGAAGTGGCTAAAACAACTAGATTATGACTAAACTGAATCTTTCATGTTAGTAATAGCCTAACCACACAAACATATCCTTACGCAAACATACGCGAGCACACACAAACACATGCACGCACACGCACGGACGCACACAGATCACACACGCATACACACACTATTAAAGAATTATTTGTTAAGCATGTAATACTAATTGAGTCGTATACATTACCTTAATCTTAACACGAGAAACCTATGGAAGAGCGGAGCCTCCTACCACAGGCAATGTTATGCCTAAAAGGAGTGCTTCAATTGACAAATTGTAAATAGTTAAGTTATAAGTAAATAAACGATGATTATTATATTATTATTATGTCAATACTGGTTTGTCGATAGATTATTATTGATAGCAAATTATCGACAGGGTCACAACCCGCTCGTTAGTATATAGCGGTTATGTGTTAGTCGCCCGGCAACGCGCGGGAGAACATGCTCCTGCGCAGAGGTCAAGTCAGTCATTCACCAACATCGACGCGGAGCGCTTGTTAGTCGTCTATGCAAACGCCTATTTACCTTTACGCTATTCCATGTTACATTTTTTAATTCTTGTGCCTTGGACTTTCATTACGAGTCTTTACTTCAATCTCAGTGCTTTGCTTGAGCTTGTCTGTATACTGTTGTGCCTTCTAAACTCTTTATGTGTACCTATGCGATACGAGGTCAACGTACCCGATAATACATTTGGACTAAACCGTGAGTGAATCTTATACTACTTATACTTATATATAATTTATTTACACCCACTTACCGGTTAGGTTATATACCCATACCATTATACCTAAACAGCTAATTAACCTACAGCCAGTTCGCTTACGAGGTAGAGCCGTGAGAAGAACTGGTAAACTCGGCGTGAGTTTCTTTTCAATCGCCAGATAACAGTTTTTTGTATGAGTAACAATTTGAACACTAAACGCAACCAAAGAACTATACAAAGTATTTTTTTTTATATTATAGCCTACCAAAGTGACTCCACCCTGCCTGATGGTAAGCAGTCAGTGGAATCCAGAAGTGGCGGCCACTATACCAAAAGCCATCGTCTTAAACTGCTGGTATGGTGGCCTCCACTATGGCGGCTGGGAATGGAGTTTGGGGAAGGGAATGAGGGAGGTGAGGAAAGAGGAAAGGGGGGAAATTGGGCTTTCGGCGCTCTCACTCACCGAACGAAACGCAGTAGTACGGATACTACTACTCTTAAGTCGATCTTCTATGAGAGGGTAGTACTTCCCCGGACGATCCGGCCCATTCATTCTGAAATCAGCGTGGATCTACTACCGTATAAATTATTAACTATCAAGATAAAAAAAAAGAAAAGAGAGGATTTTAATTATAATGGTAATTTGACTACGTATTTTAATTAAAATGGTAAATGCATCTCCTGGTCACATTGAACGACAAGGTAATGCATGAGCCAGCCGCAGTCTATGCCACTGAACCCGCTAATCATTTACCGATCACTGAGCGCAACGAGCTATGAGCGCCATTGTGGCAAAATAACCTCTACTGTGGTGGCTTATGAGATACTTTTGTATAATCTATATTTTAAAGTTTAAGTTAACCTTAAACAGTCTTTATGTAATCAAGATTAACCAATTCAGGTTGTTTATACTTCACTAGTTACGAAGTACGATGACTAATTTGTACTATTATATACAGATTTGTTTGTTTGTTTGTTTGAACTCGTTAATCTCTGAAACTACCAGTAGGATTTGAAAAATAGCCTAGTTCTCGAAAAAGGTTATAGACAGAAGTAGTAAGCAAAGACGCGGGTGAAACCGCGCCGCGAAAGCTAGTAAATTATAATCGACAGCTAATAAATTATTAATTAATAAACAGTTATTGCTTTGACAGTTATTAGGGCGAATAAATCACGATCCAAGTAATTGTTGAAACAGTTAACCTGAGATATCTGTAATTTAAATTATTGGTGTAATTAACAATATTTGTAATTGATATGCGTAATTTATGTGTATGATTACGTAAGTACTTTACGTCACAATCCAAACAAATATTATAAAGAGAAAAGATTTGATTTTTTGTATGTTTAATTATTTGCAACGATTTAACTAAAAATCTACGTTACTGATTTGAAAAATTCTTTCAACTTTAGAAAGCTACAAATAACATAGGTTATATTTTATTATTTAACATATTTAAAATATTAATGTTTTTAGCTCTTTTGTTAATCTAAATAATGCAATACAACAATATTGCAATTATATTTTTCATAAGCGTTTGTTGTAAAACCTATTTATACTTTTGACTTGGGTAGTATCCATTACCTGGTTAGAATACAATAATTTAAAAATAAACTTGACGAAAACTAATATAATTCAATTTCAGACATACAACACTAATATTAACTCACTTGACATTTACCACAAAGATTATCAACTACCAATCGTGGATGAATGTATATTTTTGGGTATTACGCTAGACAAATTCTGCTCTTGGAAACCACATATAGAAAAAATTGTTACTAAACTTGATCGATTCGTTTATGTTTTAAAAAAAATTGCATGTACAATAGACCTAAAAGCTGCTGTGACAGCTTATCATGCTTACGTATCATCTGTACTCAGATACGGTCTTGTAATTTGGGGCAATTCTGTTGATGTAGGTAGAGTGTTTAAAACCCAAAAAAAATGCATTCGTGCGATATGTGGAGCTGACTTTCTAGACAGCTGCAAACCTTTATTTCAAAAACTTAAAACTCTTCCCCTACCTTGTTTATATATTTTCGAGACATGTTTATTTGTGAAGAAACATCCGGAACTCTTCCAAAAAATGGATGATTGTGCGAATAGTAGGACACGTCACAAAGAAAAATTATGTATACCAAGAGCTAGATTAGAGGTAATTAAAAGGAACTCCTACCACATGTGCATTAAAATATATAACCACTTACCTAAGAATTTATATAATTTACCATTCACTGTATTTAAAAAAGCATTATTCAAATTATTAATTAGTAAAAATTATTATGATATTAAGGATTATTTAAATGACAAACTGTTAGATTAAGTGGACATTATTACCTATTTATTATTTTTATTGTATTATTGACATTTAGATTAAAGTTCCTTAGATATTATTATTATTATTAATTTATGTCAATGTTTTATCGAGTGTTTTTAATAATTATTAATTATAATTCGAAATTTATAATTATATGATAGTGTATTTGCACGTCAATGTATGGCAGAATATGTATGAACTTATTATAATAACTAAGACCTTATATGTACCATATTTGAGCAAATAAATAAATTATTATTATTATTATTATTATTATTATTATTATTATTATTATTATTATTATATTATCTTCACTTTACTTACAGAAAACCCTATTTAAACTAATATATAAAGCGGAAAAGTTTGTTTGTTTGTTTGAACGCTCCTATCTCTGGAACTACCAGTCTGATTTGAAAATTCCAATAGCCAAGTTTTCGAGGAAGGTTATAGGGTATGTAACATCACGCTACTGGCAACGGGAGCACAGCAGTAAGCAAATACGCAGGTAAAACCGCGCTGCCGAAAGCTACTTCATTATTAACGCAATATGGTAGTATCATATTCCTGTTTAAAACAGTCGTAATGACCTTTCAGTTAGTTGTTTAGTCCACACAACGCAAGTACTAATGTAACTTTTTCAACTTATGTACTCTATAAACTTACTTTTTCTTTGAGAAATGAAAAACTAAATACTGTTGGCTGAAGAAGCGTGTGAATTCACTTCTGCTTACCACATTAGTATAGAAAAAGCGCGGTGTTTTCAATGTGGAAAGTATTTACAACTAATCTAAAGAAACAAGTTTTGCACTAACTTGCACTCATAGCGTTTAAAGAGCGTTCTTTTGAAGCAAGAAAGTTTTCAAAACACTTGCTTACCACTTGAAGCCTTGTAGTATAAAGTTTTAATCCCTAAGCAAGACTGGTTATCTAACAAGCAAAATAACTAATTAAAAAACAAAAAGGCCGTCTGCTTAAAATAAACTGAAAAGAAAGAAACTCTTTTTTTTGTGCTGACGCTACATTTAAATTTTATTGTCACTCCCACAATCAATACGGATCTAATGACACCTCATATGTTAAAATTCATTAAACTATTTAGACTGAGCGTGTCAAAGAATATACATACATACCCACATACATACTTACGTACGAAAAAGATTACCCTCCTTAACTTCGGCAGTCGGACAAAAAGAGAGCGCCTGCAATTATCCCCTGGGTCTTCTTCCTTTTCCTTCCTCATCCCCTTCTCCGTAGTCGGCAACAGCTTGGTGGTGTTTTTAATCCTTATTTCAATGCTTAGAAAACATAGATACGTTACGGTTACCACTTACCATCAGGGGCCTAAGTCTGATACAATAGTGTCAGAATGTTCGGTCATTCAAATCAAATCATTTAATCAGTTTAAATAGAAGTACAATTTTTCGTGGGTAAAATATTGTTAGGTGCCTGTACTAGGAGTATTCCTGTATCACAGGCGGTTTTTGAAACACACATTGATCTCTTTTTGGTTGAAACTTGTCAAAATCAACCAATAAGAGGTCAATGATCGACCATTTTGATACTATTGTGATAGTAGACTTAGGCCCCAGGTGGGCCGTGTGCTTTTTTGCCACAAAAGTTGTATAAAAAAAAGAATGCAAGAATTCTCCCGGCAAGTGATTGGATCGGCTCGTGAGGTTTTTATGTGCCTTTGAGTTCGTGACGACGTTCGAGAAGCGACGGTTCAGAATATGTGTTTGACGAGTTTGTTGGATGCATTTATGTAGAAGGAATATTCCTATCTGTATGTTTATTTTATACGTATTTGCTTGTATTGATTGGAAAACTAGCAAAATGTTTACAGTAAGTATATCGGTAAGGGGTTTTTTTATACTTTTTCTTTCGTTTAAATTACGAGTACATAAATCGTGATGGCTTAGTGATTTCACAGTGGGGTTATAGATGGTACGTAACGTTTATGTCCGTTACCTGAAATTTTCTTCGTCGCCAGTAGTATTATCTTAGAGACCATCGTCTTGGCGTTTATACTGTATATTTATTCCTTGCTTCCCGCGATGCAATTTCAAATTTCATCTTTGGTTACTGCTTTGCTCCCATCGCCAGTGACGTGATGTTTTAACGCAAAAATAATTATTCAAACCCGACTGGTAGATCCAGAGATTAGCGCGTATAAACAAACAAACAAACTCTTCGCTTTCTATATTAGTATGGATTATATAGAACAGAAACAGATATGTACAATCGTTTAGCTGAATAGGGAGATAAATTCACTGTGTCTAGAATAGCGGCGTGTGTTAGATTGTCACCGAAATAGATTCTTTTGTAGTAAATTTGTATTCGCATGATATTTTTAAGAACATTGTGGTGGCGTAGTAAAAATGTAGGTCCAACTTTTTCAGTTTTTTGTAGCCCACATAGCGACTAAGAATATTTGTGTAAGGAAAAAAAAATTATATGTTTCAGTATTATACAGTAGTGTATTATAATTTATTCCTACCTCTGTGGTGGTACTGTGTAGGGACTGCCATGCAGAGGTCGCGGGTTCGATTCCCGCTCTGTGCAAATATTTGTGTGCATGAACATGTTTGCATTGGTCTGGGTGTTTCTATGTATAAAATGTATGTAGGTATTTACAAAAAAAAGTATGTATATTCACATTCTAGAACCTATAACACAAGCTATAATATAAGCTTATTTTGGGTCTAGATGGCGTTGTGTGTATTTGTTGTGATATTATTATTCTCCTTTAACTGTAATTTATACACCTTGTTACCTCTGCAGCTCATCTTAAAAGGTAAATTGGTAGAGAGTGCTTAGGAAATTAAGTTCTCATCATAAGCATAAGTTCTTTTGATAAAAAAAGTCAACAAGGTTTGAATTTAAAATGGATTTAATAACAGTAGACTACTACATTGCATAAAATCTATTGATAATATAAGTAAATCTCATAATATTTTTTACAGAACAATTAATATTTTACAACTAAACAATACCTAATCTTTGTTTAATAGGGTTCAAATTTACAAAATAACGTTTTTCCAAAACTCCTAACTGATTAGCACTACTAGTATAACCAGACCTACAAGCCTTTACAAGACATTTTCAAATGCATGGGCGGGATAGGTCCGAAGTCTCTTGCCCATCGACCAATTTAAAATGGCCTTTATAAAAGTTCGATGCTCGTATCTTTGTTTTACTTTATCTTCACAAAGGAGGGTTCAATTGATTCTGGCTGACGAAGCTGATAAGACAGCCCTCGAGTGATGCTCGCCTTGATGTTGTACTACTGTTTGAGATAATGGATCGGGACAGGTTATATAGTACAACTGAGTTAGGCGGGTCGTACACTGCGCCGCGCTTTAACAGTCTTTATACAATAGCACAAACGTATAGTGTAGTACGGTACTAGATTCGCGACCACAACTACCGACAACAATTTAGGAGTAAGTTTGCTTGCAACGTAATTAACTGTCAAACAGCGATGGATTCAGAATATACTCTCGATTCTTTTTGCCCGGCTAGAGTCAAGGAGGGTAATGTTTTTCGAGCGTATGTATGTATGTGGGTATGTATGTCTATTGGTTTGGCATGCTCCACATCCTATACGGCTTGATGGATTGTAACATATGAGGTGTCATTAGATTCGTATTGATTGTGGGAGTAACATAGGATATGTGAAATTGCAATATAGCGTCGACAAATAAAATGGTTTTCTAAATGGCTTGGATATCTAAAAATTGTTCTGCAATTCTTTAAGAATACTGCCATATCCATAGGGTTATTGTTTTTATATATTATTTTGTGTGTCTCACTGCTGTTAGTGGTAACCTTTCACATAATATGTGATTACCTAAAAAGAGAATGAGAGATTACTAGAAAACTGGCAGTAGCTCTAACTTTTTATGATAACTCACTTTACCGCAGCCTAAACAATTATAATAATAATAATAATATTCTACCACATTCACACAGCGCTATCTAGCCCCAGATTAAGCAATTATATTTGCTTGTGTTATGGGTACTAAACAACTGATAAACTAGTTATATAGTTACATTTTTTTTTTGTAAATACATACATATTATAGATAAATTACACCCAGACACAGAACAAACAACCATGCTCATCACACAAAGGTTCGTCCTGGGTAGGAATCGAACCCACGACCTCCGGCTTAGCAGTCAGGGTCACTAACCACTAGACCAACAGGCCAGTCAAACAATTGGGGAAGTATATTCAGTAGTGATATGAGTCAGAGAACATCCTCTAAGAAAACACTAAATTAAAGTTACAATTTGCATGCGTTTTTTAAGAATTACTAAATATAACCATTTCCTTACTATTGCCAACAAATACTACATAATGTTCAACAAAGAACTGATTTCATAAATGTCATCTAAACATGACAACTCGTTCATAGGTTAAGGATTTGCTATTCCATTCAATTGTCCACTGTAGAGTATAAAGAATACAGTCGTTATTCTATTGAGTGTGGCGTGGAGCCTGAATTTTACTATTGTCGTGATCGTTAAACACAAGTGTTATAGAAGACATTTGTCGTACAGATTTGAGATGTTTCGCTGAGTTAGGAAGGGGGGAGGTAGGGGAAGCTTTGTACCTCTTAAGTCTTATATCATCACTTTTGTTGTGAAGGAAATTGTATCAAAGACTTAGATAAGGAAAAAGCGAAATTTTCTGTTTAAAATTAGAGTTATTTCCCTGCTTTTAAAGCCTTACAATGCACGTTAAGATTGAAGCATGTTTATTATATTTTCAAATACTATTTTTCTAGTTTGGACATTTATTGTTACAGTTAGTTTAAGCCGTTACCTGTAATTTTTAATTTTCTGTAAAGAGAGCTCAGTGGGGCTTCATCAATAAAGAGTTTTCATAAGAGAAATATCTCAGAAGCGTATAGTCCACATGTACACATGACTATGTTCGAAGCATGGAAGAATCAGAGCTAGAAAGACAACGGAAGGTAAAAAAAGAGGTTATAGATTTTTTTAAATACAAATTTGTTGGCAAACAAGCATACGGTCCACCTGATGTTAAGTGGTAACCGTAACCTATAGAGATGGCTGTGTTTTTCAAGCATCGCAGAAGTATTAATGCTTATAGAACACAACCAAGCCATTGCCGACCACGGAGAAGGGGATGAGGAAGAAAAAGGGAAATAGAAGAGGACCAAGGGGGTATTTGGGCTACCGGCGCTCTCACTCACCGAGCGAAACCCATTAGTATGAATACTAATATTCTTACGTCGATCTTCTATGAAAGGGTAGTACTTCCCGGTTCGATCCGGCCCATTGATGCTAAAACCAGCGTGGATCTACTACCGTTAAAGATGAAAAACAAAAAGCTTGTAACGGTAATTGGGTACCGACGCTCATCAAATGTAACTAAATAAAAATCGGACAGTCGAAATGGCCCTGTGGATAAGGCACCTGATTCGTAAACACGAGGTAGTGGGTTCGAATCCGGGCAAGTACCAATGTTATTTTTAAATCATTATGTACTTTCTAAGTTTATCTTGGACATTTCTGACTGACGGTGAAGGAAAACATCGTGAGGAAACCTGGACTTAAAAGTCCGAAATTGCCAATCCGCCTTGAGCAAGCGTGGTGATTAATGCTCATTCCTTCTCTATGAGAAGAGGCCTTTGCCCTGCAGTGGGACAGTAAACAGGCTTGTATTATTTTATTATTATAAATAAAAATCAGTTCACTATCATCAACCGCGTCGCGTGTACTCACTATCATTTTATCGTATATCATTTTTTATCAATTTGTATTTAGCATTAGAACTTTAAAGTAATAAACAAACTCTCTAAGCTATCTCCTCGTATCATTCAATATCATCAAAGCAAACTAAAGGAGTGTTCGGTAAAGTACCACACAATGATAGTATAAGATACTTCTCCAGTTGATCCTGCACATTCGTCTTGAAGCCAGAAAGATTTTAACTGTACATTTATTACTGAACAATAGCATTTCTTTTCTACACAACACCAAAACCTAATAGATGTAATACTACACAGACTCACATCGACGACGGCGATTAAATATGCATCACAAGGTTCGGCTACTCAATCCATAATTAATTAAAGTCTTGGACGAGATCAGAATGCTGTGCTGATTGCCTTTGTCAATTCATTGGCACCTTCAATTTATTGTCTTTGAGTTTATTACAATTTATTGGAAATCTTTGAGATAGAATGCAGAAGTAGTAGTTGTATTAATATTGCTTGTACATTTTAAATATTTTTTTATACATAGTCATTATCACCATATCGGTCCATTATTATCACACTGAAAAGCCTCTTCTCATACTGAGAAGCTATGAGCATTGATCGCCACGCTTGCTCAAGGCGGATTGGCGATTTCAGACTTCCTCAGAAGTTCAGTTTTCCTCACGCAGTTTTCTTCACCGTCAGTCAGTAATGTCCTGATAAACTAAGAAAGTATATATGGTTTAAAAAATCACATTGGTACTTCCCCGTATTCGAATCCCCGACCTGCGTCACTTTGCATGCTACTTGAAATTGTATGTAAGTTACAAAAATTGTAACAATCTGGCGATTAAAAAGAGTGGCCTAAGTTTCTTGCCAGTTCTTCTCATGGCTCTACTTCGTCAGCGAACTGGCTGTAGGTTAATTGGCTGACATTTTGTAACTTTTAACGTTCATAAGTGGTAATTTAATTAACCGAAATGGAATAAACATCTTTTGATTTTGATTTCTTGATCTTCGTTTACGGGTGCCTTTACCACTGGGGTAGTACGACTTTTTATACATAGTATCACTACATAAATTATGTATGTCTATAAAGAGGTATGAAGGATGTTTTAGCTTAAATGCTTGCTAACTAATTACTTAGACGTATTAAGCTTTGCAGTGTACACTATAATTAGCGTTTTCTATTGTAATATAAAATACGACTGCCTCTGTGGTTTGGTGGTACTATGTACGGATTACCACGCAGAGATCTCGAGTTCGAGCCCCGGGTTTTTCTGCCAAAAACTTTTCAATATTAGCCCGGAGTCTAGAATTGTCCCAGACAAATGGCAACAGACTCGCTCCCTATTACATGGGACTAAAAGAAAATGGCGAAATGTGGATGGTTAAACACCCATATCTACCCCTACGGGGATAAAAAGCGTGAAGTTATGTAAAATACAATTATTTTAAACAATAACGCATATTTACAAATCATTCAGTCACTCATTGAAATGCTAGTGATCATTCAGGCCGACGGCGATGTTATCTATCAACGATTTGACTGCGTTTCTAAATCGCACCGATGGATCGTTCAAGATAGCGATTGATCGCAACGATTTGTCGTCAGCGTATAACTACGGCTTTACCTCCCAAGCCCTACTCTCGGAGGATACAATTTTGTACGAAAAATTGATTCAATATAATGCAAAACGATTTTTGTTCTGTTCTCTTTATCCGATATTGTCTTGGGTACTTTATTTTTCTGTGATCGTTTTTAAAGGTGTACCGATGGTTTACCGAATAGTTTAGGAAACTGTTTTTTTTTAGGAAGCACAGTGGCATTTTAAATAGATTTATTTTACTGGAAAAGAACTTTTACCTAGCAAAGAAGATCTCTCTTAAATAAAAGCTTATTAAAATGGCTTCTCTCTGGTTGATGTTGAACAGTCTATTGATCCCATAGGTGCGGTCATCATTTAAGTTATTATTACCAACTAACCAACCAACGGTTTCTTGCGGGTTTTTGATTACTGCTCTGCTCCCGTCGCTAGTAGCGTGATGCTACATAGCCTATAATAATGTAGGCTAACCCAGTTCTTGAAGGGTTCCTCGAGAACTGGGTTTTCACACGCAAAAAGATTTATTTAAATCCAACTGGCAGTTCCAGAGATTAGTGCGTTCAAACAAACAAACAAACTCTTCTGATTTATATAATAGTAAAGATAAGTATAGATAAGTATTAAATAAATCAAACTCTAGACTATTTAGTAGACAGAATTTAGATCTTTAATATTAAGTATTGAGGGTCGTTTGTCTAATAATTTAAGTTTAAAATGACACCTAAGCCAAAACTCAAAGAGTGATGCGAGATTTCTCCTAGGAGTATCACGCTCAACCCTTTCATGGACACTTCTGTAGACACAATAAATGTTTTCTTGTCATCACGGCCATATCCGTTTACTGTCCCGGAAAGTGTGAATTTGAAGCAGTTTAGAAGACACGTAAAAATTTATTTATTTTACTTTCTTAGGAAAAAATCTTGATAACTTAATAAATATTGTGCGTAAATTTTAAAACCAACATTACCTAGTAACTTAGGTTTTATTGGACATTAAGCCTTAAGACGCATTTACATTTCACGTGTGAAATAGAAATAATAATATAATATATATTCTAACAACTACACATAACGCCACCTAAACCCAAAGTAAGCATATATTATAGCTTGTGATTTGGTTTCAAAATACGGATATACATACTTAAATTTTAATATTATAAATAGAAACACCCAGCACCAAACACCAATGCAAATAGACATGTTCATGCACACAAATATTTGCACTGAGCGGGAATCTAACCCGCGACCTCGTGGCAGTCCATACATATTACCACCGAACCACAGAGGTCGAAATAATTAAGTACTATAAATCTAAACTAATATTATAAAGATTTATTTGATTTTTTGTATGTTTGTTATGGATAAACTCAAAAATTATTTAACAAATTAAAGTATTTTTTCACATAATAGAAAGGTACAATATCAACAAGTAACATAGACTATATTTTTTGTGGTATATCTACCTACACACGCTATCGAAGCCGCTGGCAATATTACATATTATTCAAAATTAAGACATTACAAAAACAACATGTCTATGAGAACCCTAGGTGCGTTTCCATTGACGCGGAGCTGGGTGGAGAGGAGCGAACTGTGAGTTGGGCAATCACAATGCTCGAAATTTTCACTCCGCGTCAGTGGAAACAGTACAAGCGGAGCCGAGCGGAGCTGAGCAGAGTTTCAAATAAAATGTGTAAATACGCGGCCTCGAGCAGAATGGAGTCGAGCGGATTGTGGTGCCCTCGCTTTGCACCGCAGTTTGCTTGACTCCGTTCTATACGTAGAGGAGGGTAGCTTGGCGGTGCGGAACGGCGCGGTGCCACTGGGTAGGATAGACTTGAATAAATTTGACTGATCGAAACGTGGCTGAATTTAGCTTTCAGCTCCACTCCGCCCCACCCCGCTACAATGGAAACACTTGCCACTTTTCACTGCTTTTATCCTCTCCACTCCTCCCAGCTCCGAGTCAGTGGAAACGCACTTACTCTTTCTACATAAGCTTATACGTAAACGTAAACGCCTGGTTCAGGCATACCGATACAAATTCCTTGGCCAACAAGCGAGCAGTTTGCAGGGGGTGGGTCGAGGGCGAAAAACTACTCCCTTCATTTGTTCATAATGTTGGCCCGAACATACCCCTACTATGAACGTTGTCTTTACAATTCTATAGTTGCCAAAAAAATTTGATTGTCAAAAGAATAGATCATGGCAGTTTATAGCCTCTCATTACTATTTGATTGCGTCGGTTAGGCAGCGGAACCGCAAGCGATTGCTGCTGTGCACGAGGTTGTGGGTTCGATATGAGAAAAACTTTGTGCGATCCATAAATATTTATTCCGAATCTGGGTGTACTTTTTATTTGTTAATCAAAAAAGCAAAGGTGTTGCTTTGCACCGGTATCGAAAAATGCGGGATTCCATTTTGGTTTACTATTATTTATGCTGCTGGGCTCCTCTATGTGATAGGGTAATACATTACACAAAACATGCACATTAAAAGAGTAAAAACCGCATCCAAATTTATTGAACAGTTCTTGAGAATAACGGTTCATACAGATATACTCTTTTTAGCGACTTCTTGTCTATACTATGTATAGATATGTGATTCGTTAGCATAAACGATTATGAGCGAAGCCACATTTGGCAAACAACGAGTTCATAGCTTGGCCACCATCTCATAAATTTATTAAACCAATTGAAAACTGTAGCTTGTGAAATCTATTAGGGAAAGTTGCGGCTGAAAATTTTAACCATTCTTCATACCTTATTTTTTTTATAGTCATAACGTTAATCATGTCAAAAAGCTAGATTAAGCCAAAGAAATTCCTGCAATTTTTCAGGAAAATAAATAGTATAAACGATTTTATAGAAGAAAGATCGTTGCCATTTAGTTTTATCTGTCTCTTATTTTATAGTAAATGTTATCATTAACATTATCAACAAAAAGGTTAATTTACACTTGAAGTTGAAAAATAGCTGACTCATTCGTTCACTAGCCATAAAAAAGGATAGTAAAAAACTATCTCAGAGTTTTCTATTTTCAAATTTCTCAGTTATTAATTTGCTTTCACAATAATATAATTTCTCAGTACTAAAAAAATTAGTGTATAACATTTGCTGAACGTCTAATGTCTTTTGGAATGAGCCTCGTACATTGCATACATTTTATTTAAGTATTGCTAAATCTCCAAAAATACTATGACGCAGGAATTTAAAATGTATTTGACCTTTTAATAAATAGTATTGTATTTACTTTATGTTACGAATATGTATTGTAATTTATACAAAAAATATATTAATATCTTTAGGGATATTTTTTACGGTACTACAGGTTACTCACATTCAACTAACTAAAACAGAACTGCAGTTTATAGTATGAATTTGATTTCGCAACTTGTCGTCTTATTGCTCTCCGAATGGTTAATAGTAAAATTAATATTGTTTTATTTTTTAAGTCCATCTAAAAGTTGTCTGGAAGAGATTCACTTTCACTAACTAATTTTATGCTGTTTTGTTATTTTTCTTGTAATGCGGTGTGCATTAAAGAATATTGTACTAAAAAGCGTTTATAACTTACTATAGTAAATCACACCCATAGTAGGTGCACCGTGACTTTTTATAGACCCCTTGGTTTTGGCTTTTTGTCGTGTACGCTATTAGCTTGTACGCTTTGTGCCCATATTTGGATACAGCCGAATTTTCCAGAACGTTCGAGCACAAACGGTAGCTTTGTTTATTAGAACAGATGTTTGGGTGAAGCTACATGGAAGCAAATTTGATTGGTCGTTCTGTCAGATTTATAAGTTTTTAGAAGCCTTTGTATGATAATTGATAAGTGTCCACTTTGGCTTTGTATTGTTCCACGTTTTGTGTAAATGAATATGATTTTTTACTATAAATTATACATTCGTATGCTATTATTTGTAAGGAGTATATAGAAGTGTGTTACCTATAGCTATAGTAAATACCATGTAATGGGGGATAAGTTTATTCTTATATTTCGAACACAAAGTCGAAAGGTGTATTTGTTCTGATTAAAAAAAGTCAAATTTGTGCTTTCTGGGATTCGAACCCACGACCTCGTGTTTAGAAAGCGTGTGCCTTATCTACTGTGTTATAAACGAACAATTATCGGATTCAGTACAGCTATATTCGAAATAGATACTTAAAGATCAGTTCTTACACAGCTCTCGGCACTACACCATACATCAATAAATTATTCGCTGTTTCAATATAAACATTGCCAAGTATATAGGTAGCTATTTATCTAAAATCAATTAGACTCCACGTGCTAAAGTCACGTTGTTTCTATTTGTATAGTGCGTGTGTACGTAGCTGGATCAATAAACCTTTTGGTTTGGATAAACAAGGATCTGACGCGGTGGCGCCTGCCTCTACAGAAGTTTAATTGATTTGGATGCGGTTTATTTGTAGATTAATTTTGATTATAGTTTAACTTTTGCGAGAAATCCTACAAATATTATAAACTAGCAGTTGCCAGCGGTTTCACCCGCGCGGTTATTATGTATACCACTAATAATAAGAGCACAAACAATATCTTTATAGAACCATTATTTTCCATACTGTTTCTCATCCCCCATTCATACAATCCCCCATTTAACCTATCTAAATGTATAAAATACAAGCCAATTAACATAACTTCTTTTTAAATTGTAATTTATATCTTATTCTGCTGTATATAAGCTGTATTACTATAAAGTATAATGAAAATAAATTTAGTGGATTTTGAAAAAAATAACAAATATTCATACATCCGTACATCCATACAAACTTTCGCTTTTACGATTTAGTAGGATGTTCAAAATATTTAAACTTAAAATCGGATTCATCGGATTAGGTCAAATGTGTCAACTGTCATACAAGATATAATATAATTTGTACACAAGATAATAGCGTTCAGTGAGTGATATCAATCATAATAAATATAGTCGTTGTTTTTAATATTTTAATGTTAAATTTTGAACAATAATATTTATTAATATTATTAAGTCTTCATGTGTTATAATGGTGTGGTGTAATTTTACAAAGTGATGATTATTTAAGTGATTATTTTGAAGTTTATTTGAATGTCAGTACAACGAAAGTGACCACCTAAGGTCAACGACCAATAATTTAAAAGGTATGGCGGTTTTTAAAGGTAATATTTACTTTTTTGAACTTGAACGGCAAAAGAAATCACCGTGAGGAAATCTAGATTTATATGAGTCTGGCCTTAAGCAAGCCTTCGTACCCTTTATACATTAAAAATACAATATGTTAGGAGAAATAAAAATAGCTTAAATCGCTGTAAAGCACTTTCTTTGCTTCTTAATCGCTATATTTATTTATTTATTTATTTATTAATAGGACAACTTACAAAACATACACTTAGGAAATGATTAAGTATTACAAATTTTGTTATGTGGCTCAAGCAATAGTGCTGTTTCAGTTACAAGTTGCCACGGCATGCATTACAGTTTACAATGAGCAAACAAGTAGTTAGTAGTTATTGTTTTTTTTTTATCACAATTTTTTTATTATTTAATACATAAAACTAAGGCTATAAATACATCGGTATATAGACAAACGTTTCACATCGTTTAGTTTAGAAAATATACAATGTATCGCAGAAACAACTTAGCATAACAGTATATATTACCATAATGTCTCGCAAAATTTCAAAGATAATACAATTTATATAAATCACTAGCGTCCCGCCCCGGCTTTGCACGGGTAGACATTTTTTTAAACATTTTGGGATAACTAACGATACTTTTTAAGGGAATATAGAAAAGTGTTTTTCTATCAGGCAATTTTAAAATTTTTCTCTCCATAAGAACCATCCTCGTACTTCAAGGAATATAATAAAAAAGAATTAGCTAAATCGGTTCAGCTGCTCTCGAGATTTGCGCTTAGCAACATATTCAGCGATTCATTTTTATATTAAAGATATCGGATGCGGCATTATAACTTGGCTCATCCGTTATTTTCGATGCCAAGTTTCTTCCCCATCAGTGTATAAAAGCCTACAAGCCCCTATAATATGAATGTCAATAAAATGATAAATTAAAAGTGCCGTATCCATTATCTATCTGTTCGCTTCGTTCCGAGACTCGGAAACCATCAATCACGCAGACAGACACAGCTCAAAACAATATACGATGAAGACGCTACACTAGCGGTTGTTATGTATATATTATTTGACTTGGAAGTAATAACGCAGTTTAAAGTAGTTAAATACTAGACGTCCGTACCGAAGCGAAGGTATCAAAAGTTTCATTCGGTCTTACAAACGCCTATGGAAAATATCATAGCAATGGTGACGTATTACATCATTCAGATTTACAAAGGTGCTGAAATATTTTAATTTTGAAAATGACGGAAAAAATTGTTATAGTAAAATATAGCCTATGTACCCTCGGTTACGTAGATCTTGAGTTAAATCGGAACAAACAAACATACAAAAAATCTAATCTTTTTCTTTACAATATTTATATTCACTTTATTTTTATTAGGAAAACTTAAAAATATCCGTACTGCTTAAAGCAACTTTTCTTAATTACATATTCATATTACAGTTTGTGTGTAGACTATGACAATCCTTTGGGAAAAGGTTCAAAAGAGTAACCGATGGATGGGAGCAACGATCGGTCAAGATGTAGATGCTTGAAGCATGTCCAGCAGGGAACGTCTTTTCAACCGATTTCAAAAAGGAGGATATTCTCAATTTGGGTCGTATGTATGTTACGCGATTTCTCCACCAATCATAAATGGATTTTAATGATTCTTTTTTTGAAAGATAGGTCATATTTCAGACGTGGTTCTATATAAATGTGATAGCAATTGGTTCAGCGCTTTCTGAAAAAAATAACAAAATTAAAATGTACATAGATGATGTTTTGGTTTGTTTAATTTATATTGAGGAATTCTATTTTCTATTCTATTTTTGTTTAAGTTTGTACATATAATTTAGTTTAGAAAGTCGACTTTTTGTTTTTCTTAAAATTAATTTTATTATTGTTTGCAATGAATGAATAAATATTACTGCTGTAAAAGAGCTCTTCTTTCCCTATACTATTTTAAATGTTTACCGGCAAGCTATAAGCATATTTGCCACTTTAGTGCTGTAAAAAATCCATGAAATACTTTATTTATGTAAACATTTTATTATTTGTTAAAAGTACGATCACTTAACATCTCACATCTTGTTACTATGTAAGCTGTAAACATGCTAAAAATTTATCATACATCGGTCGCTTTGACAGTAAAACTAAATTTTTACGCGTACTAAAACAGCAATGAACCGTATAACCACGGGACAAGAAGTGATCGTAAAAGTTACAGTAAAATATATCGTATTTGTTATTACTATTTGGTAGCCACGGGGTGGCTTGACGACTATCTCAGAAACGGACAACGTGGAGATATTTGGAATATTGCTACGTTTAGCACGGCGGCTGATAACTTGATGATGGTTTTTTTTTATTGCCGAGAATCTCAGACGAGCAAACAGCTCACGTGATGGTAAGTGGTAACTGTCGCTCATGGACAACTCAGAGTCTCTAGTATTGCTCCTACAATGACAGGGACTCTGCGAAGCCGCTGCCTACCGTGAACGCAGCGGGGTAGGTTATTTTTTTTCCTATATATTAGCCTACTAAAGTGACTCCACCCCGCCTGATGGTAAGCAGTCTGTGGAATCCAGAAGTGGTTGCCACCATACCAAAAGTCATCTTTTAAAACCCAGGTATGGTGGCCTCCACTATAGCGGCTGGGAATAGGGTGAGGGTGAAGGGAATGAGGAAAGTGAGTTCAAGTGAGGTAAGAGAAAAGGGGGGAATTGGGCTTCCGGTGCTCTCACTCACCGAACGAAACGCAGTAGTACGGATACTACTACTCTTAATTCGATCTTTTATGAGAGGGTAGTACTTCCCCGGTTGATCCGGCTCATTCGTGCTGAAATCAGCGTGGATCTACTACCGTAAAAAAGTAGGTGAAGGTATTGAGGGAGATAAGGAAAAGGAAAGGGAGAAATTTAGCCTTCGGCACTCCAGATTTGAGTACTAATAATTAGTTACGTGGGTGATGGCTACAAGTTCGTGGTAGAAATGTAATCGAATGGTCCCATGTCAAACACCTACAAAGAACAACTCACAGTTTCTGAAGTATTTTTTAATTGTTCTCATTTTTTATCTTATAGTTTTGTGTTGTTTTGTTAAAATTGTATACTTAGTATTGTTAAAATTATACATTGTGATTTGTGAAATAGAGGTACCTACATGGTGAACTCCTGTGGTAAATTAAGTTCATCTAACTTTATACTTATACCAAAAATTAACAGTTTACATAATACCTACATAGAAACATTTATCACACTTCACATGTTGCCTTTACCTTTTTGTAGCAATATGCAAATTGAGGCAGCCTGTAAAGCACACATTTTACTTTTTAATTTTTCGTTACAACATAGAAATCTGTAAGTTATTAAGTATCTATAGAGTTAAGTGTATTGCCTGAGTCACTTTGCGATTAAAAAGAGTGGCCTGAGTTTATTGCCAGTTCTTCTCATGGCTCTACTTCGTCAGCGAACTGGCTGTAGGTTAATTTGCTAACATTTTGTAAACTTTGACGTTCATAAGTGTTAATTTAATTAACCTATATGAATAAACATATATTTCATTTCATTTCATTTCATTTCATTTCAATTCATTTCATATTTCATTTCATTTCATATCTTAAGCAAGTACATTAAGTAAATGATTTAATAATATATCTAAAAAAGAAGCTTTATCTCTGTATATTTACTTGATTATTATCTATTGAACTATTAAGTAGGTAGCTTGTGGAAAGCAAACACTTTATAAAAATCATAATTTTGTTTTGACCATATAAACAAGTACAAGTTTTTACCTACATAAACTGTTTTGATTAAGTGAGAAATATATACTTAAAATATGTATTTTTGTTGCAGGATTTTTTTTAATGATGCGGCAGTCTAATGGAGTCTAGCTTAGGCATTACTGAAGCCGGTAAGTCACCATATTGTATTTTATTCAACCACGCAATATAATAATAATAATATATTTATTTCACAAAAATGTTGTATTTTAAACAGACTGTAACTAAAATATTACAATACCATTAAAATAAGTTGTGCCAGGAATTAGCATCTGCTGCTGAACTAGGCTTGTCACCAGTATTTCAGCTAACAGCGTCTCCACACCGACTTCCGAGGACAATAATGCTAAGCTTTTTATATCGTTTTCGTAGATCTTGGGATAAATCGGAACAAACAAACAAACATACAAAATGTTTGACTGCCTCTGTAGTTCGGTGGTACTGTGTATGGACTACCACGCAGACTCGCGGGTTCGATTGCCGCTGAGTGCAAATATTTGTGTGCATGAACATGTCTATTTGCATTAGTCTGGGTGTTTCTATAAATAATATAATAATAATAATATTCTACCACATTTGCACATCGCCACCTAGTCCCAAATTAAGCAATTATATTTGCTTGTGTTATGGGTACTAAACAACTGATATACTACTTACATACATTTTTTTTGTAAATAAATACATATTATAGATAAATTACACCCAGACACAGAACAAACAATCATGCCCATCACACAAAGCTTTGTCCTGGGTGGGAATCGAACCCACGACCTCCGGCTTAGCAGTCAGAGTCACTAACCACTAGGCCAACAAGCCAGTTACTATGTATGTATTTACAAAGAAAACGCATTCTAGAACACATAACACAAGCTATAATATACGCTTACTTTGGGTCTAGATGGCGTTGTGTGTAGTTGTTGAAATATTATAAAAAAAACACGAAAATTCAAATCTGTTCTCTTTATAATATTAGTTTAGAATACCTATGCTACCGTTATAGTATCCACTATGTTTATATCTTCCACTGATTTCATCTCATTGTTACTCGTACAGGCCTGGGGCCCTACCACAACCTCGTATATAAATCTGACTATAACCTTACTTTGTCTCTATATGTTTCTTTAATGGTATAAAGAAAAAGAGTGAGATTAAAATACTACTGCTGTAAGAGGTGGTGGCCCCCTGGATGATGGACAGTAAATCAGTCATAACACAATAGCTTGACGTTGATAGATTGGTAGATGCATATGTTATTATAGTATTGCTTTTCTTACGAAATGTTTCATTTAGATAAGTAGCTACCTACTACACATTACATCACGCCTTTTTTCCCTTGATGGCATAAGTAGAATTGGATCAACCAAGTTTTACCAGTTATGTTCGGACCCAAGACCTAAGATAAAATTAAGAAACGTGGATGGTTAAACACCTCTGCCTACCTATTAGAAGCCGTGAAGCTATGTATATATATATATATATATATATATATGTATATGTATGTAATGCCAAACTCTGGGTTAATACTGAGAAATTATGTCCAGAAAAAGCAAATATCATTATACCCGATTCAGGGATCAAATCTGTGGCGTCTCCGTAGCAGTTCGTACTCATCATCATCATCATATCAGCCAAAAGACGTACATTGCTGGATATAGGCGTCTACCAATTTTCAGCACCGTGGCCGGTCGTTCGCCGCTATAATCATCGGTTGCCTGCCACCCTTATAAAGTCGTCGGTCCACCTTGTAAGGGGTCTGCCCACGCTGCGTCTTTCGATTCATGGTTGCTCCTCCAGAACCTTCGGTTCAGTTCGTACTCAGTATCACCGAACCACAAAGGAAGTCAAAACTAAGAAGATATAAATAAAAAACCTTAAAAAGAATTAAAATGTATTTTAAGACAAATGTCTGCTTTATAGTATAAGCTCGAAATTTGATTCCCCAGTGCAGGACTTGTCCGTGTCATGTCACAACTCGATTTCGTTTTCATCCAAAATACAACACTTTATTGTTTTCACTACGTATGCTAATTTCTTTTTTGATTCACGATATGTGATGCTAGGACAATTAATATTTTGTTGAGTCTAAGTGTATTTTATGTCTCTATGTCCCATGGCACTGCTTATTACAAAGCAGTTGAAATGTCTAATAATAAAAAAAACAAAGTAGGAGACTTTTTATTTTTATTAATATACGGAATATGCCGCCGTCGTGCATTCTCTAATACATATTATTATACACCAGTTTCATACCGTAAATCCATTCAGTGTAGGTATACTCCAGCAAGCTATAAGTCATGGCGCCAACATTCTCATAAAGGACAATGCAAGCTAAAAAGAACTCTCTGCAGACATAACATTTTAAATCTACGATGCCACAGTGTAAACATAAACAGAAAGTGTAGTCGGGAGTGCCTTTAAAATTCATTTTAAACTGTAACAAAGAGGGGTTCGTACAATGCTGAGTAAATTTATATTTGGATTTTCCGATTTCCTCCCTTTCCATTTTCTTCATTATCCTCAATCCTTTACCTAACCCATTTCCCTTCGGTAGGCAGCGGCTTCGCATGCGGCTGTCGCCCATGAGCCACAGTTATCACTTACCATGACGTGGACTGTTTGTTTGTCCTTGTGCCACTGTCAGCAATTAAAAAAAAGCCGTCCAGGCTTTCTGGTTGGCCTCTAATGTGTTGTTAAACAGTTCTTCAAAGATATAACACGTATAAAGTAACACTGATTCTTGGGTTGGGTTAAACTATTGTCCTGGACATACAATGCCAACATAGCTTCTGCTAATGCGACGACATTACATAAAAGAAAGACAATCGACGTAAAGTAATAGTTTCCATACTAATGCGTTAAGTTTGGTGAGCTAGAGCCTCAAAGATCCATCTACCCCTTTGGTATTTTCTTCCCCTTCTTGGTAAACAACGAAGTCTTTGCTGACCGAACGTATAGGTAGAAAAGAGCACAAACATGTCTATAGGTAACCCCTTACCATATCATCAGGTGAGCCCACCAACGTTAAAAGTATATATGTATAACAAAACTAAGCCGTTATAAAATTTTTAAAATAATACAAAACATCCATTGTACTACTGTTATGGTTGTATAGAGTGGGGCGTCCGGAACATCCAATCAATCACCAGCTGACATAATGACGTCATCCATTATCAATTATTGACAGTACACGGATCGGATGCCGTCCGATTTTCCAAGTTTTATGCCTTATCCTCCCCCTCCTTTTCCTCCCTGTCCCCCTTTCTGGCCTGTGGGGGGATCCACGATTGATCATAGTTCGAGTGTATTCATAATCAAACTTTAGGGACTGCTTACTTGTAATCTTGTTTATGTATATTTAAGGCTTGGTCGGATAAGCAGCATGTATTATTTTGACTGTCTCGGTGTCGGAGTGCGTATAACTGCTGTCCAGGTTTGATTTCCACAAGCCAAAACTTTGGGTGGTACCGTAGATATTAGTTTCGACACTTTGTTGTATTTTGTGACCGATATGATTATACAAATAACATACATGAAGTACGCCCAGAAAGACTAACTAACGGAACTAATATTTGTGGATCACATAAAGGTTTGCCCAGTATGGCAATCAAGCCCACAACAGTGGCATTTACGCAGTAATAAAACTGGTATATAAATTGTATGTTAAATATTAATCTATAAGAAACAGCTGAGATTTTCAATTCCCTAGAAAGTTCGTTGCCATTAAAATAAACCATGTAGTCTGACAGTATGACCGTTTTAACCGTACAATGTTGTAGCAAAGAAATAAGTAAATTCAAACATGAATGGTCTGCAAATATAAAGCAATTGTCATATGCAGGACCTTCAAAAATAAATATCAGTAGAATTTCGCCACCTAAAATTCAGATCTACATTTTATTAAGGAATAAATTTAGTTCAAATTACATAGTAGACATAAAATGTTCCTAATTTACAATGGACCTTTAGAGAAGGCATTCTGCCAAATGAACCCTAGCTGGTCATCTTTGGACATTTGCCTTACATAATACTCGTTTATAGATTTTGGCAGTCCAACAGAAATATCGACATAATGGTTGGATTTATATGCGAGGAATATATTAGAGATACATGATGTCAGAATATTTATGCGTTATAAAAAAAATGTTGCTTACATAAAAATATTTTATTTATTTAAAAATAAATCACTTTTAACCGTTTTTTGAAAGAATAATTATGATAATGATAAGATAAGATAAAAACATGTTTGCAAAAGAAAAGTCCTGGTACATTTTGTCAGTTTTTTGACATGCAAATATTTGGTTACAAAAACATTTTAAATATGCATTACAAACACTACATAATGTAAATGTGTCTTTATTGAATTTATGCTTCAATTATTTAATCTATTAGTGTCGTGATGCTCTAGTGTTTCAGAGACATCAAAAACCACATTATATTTTGCACTTTCTAAAGTTAATCTTAGATGTAACTGAATTGTGGTGAAGGATTCGCAACGTGAAAACCTAGATGCTTTTTTTATCTCCCTCTGGTGTAAGCTTACAAAATTCCCCCATTTTATAACCATTTATATTTACGTCTAAATAAATTAACATTTTACAACAGCTGTAAACTCTACGTGATTTAAATGCGCGACAAACAACAACAGTCAGCGAGGTTGTTAGCAGCACTGTAGTGGTGACTTGCGCCAACCGCCGGAATGAAGTGTTAAATACCGGCCTGTGGCGGATGAAACCGAATAAATCTGGAGCTAAACTAGTAGTGAGAATCTGTGTGCATTTAGTTATAGTGCGTATAATATAAGTGTAGTTGTGATGCGAATTATATAACAGAATCTATATAAATAAAAGATCATTTACATTACTTTTTGTAAAGTATTTTATCTATGACGAAGAAATTTAGCATGTACTATTTTTAAGTAGGTAATTTAGTATTGTTTAGCATTTATATTAAAATAGTAGCCTTGACTACACCCCTACAATTAAGTATAACTAAAAGAGACAGAAATATTTAAATATAAAAAATGTACGCTCATATATTTTGATATAAATTACACAATTTTAAGTGGTTTTAGGTCTCATGCTAACTTCGTCATTTAAATATATGATTAGATTAGATACAGAAAGACCTTCGAGTCTAGCTAAAATTTGGCAGGGCGTTAAAGTACTTGGGCAATAGACTATTATACTCGATCAAGCCTAATCTAAAGATCTCTTTATTAGCCTCTTTAGCTTACGTACTATTATTGGTACTGTCAGTACTACTTAAAATCGTAAAATCATGGTAAAATAAACTGCCTTGATCTTGTGGTAAAGTTAGAATTAGATGTTACTCTAGCGGTTCTCGTTAAGGTAAATTTGAAAGTAATGTCATATGAACTGCTAACTATTTGAGGACTATAAATGCAACAGCGAACAATTTAAAGTGATATGATTGGAATCGTATTAGAGAATTTTCAGAAATTCGTTGATTTGCCGTTAGTTAATGTGCCTTTGTGTTTTAGGTGATACCGTATTTGGTTTGCGTTCACTCTGAGAACTAAATTTCTAACATTATAAATGTTTCGCTCTGTAAACACTAGGAGCGCTTTCGTTTGTCAAACAAAATATATTTTACGGTACATAGGTAAGTACCTAATCGTCACGGCAATCTTATCACAGAACGCTACTAATCCTATATTGAATAATTTCTTTCTTTTATCTTATAAAACGGTTTATTCAATAACCAAAAACTAAGTACAAACTACTGAGTGTTATGAAAATATATAATATGATAATGGATGGTAATTTTAATCAAAATGACGGTAGTAGATCCACGCTGGTTTCAGCATGAATGGGCTGGATCGTCCGGGGAAGTACTACCCTCTCATAGAGGATCGACTTAAGAGTAGTAGTATCCGTACTACTGCGTTTCGTTCGGTGAGTGAAAGTGCCGGAGGCCCAATTTCTCCCTTTCCTCTTTCCTCACCTCCCTCATTCCCTTCTCCTAACCCCATTCCCAGCCGCCATAGTGGAGGCCCCCATACCAGCAGTTTAAGACGATAGCTTTTGGTATGGTGGCCACCACTTCTGGATTCCACTGACTGCTTACCATCAGGCGGGGTGGAGTCACTTTGGTAGGCTAATATATATATATATAAAAAAAAGAGTGTGTGTACTCATGTACGCACATAAGAAGTTATACTTCTTTGGCGTAACAATCCAAAAATACCAAATAATAACACAACGCATACATACATAAATATTTGAATTGATATAAACGCCAATATATTTTTTATTTATTCACACTGATTATTTGTACTGATACGACACACAAAGATTCGCAACTAACTTTAGGGTGTAAAAGGTTCGCAACTAACTTTAGGGTGTTGCTTTTTTCTGTCGGTGTGCGCGCGCATCGTAAAAATTCACTCTCATCATTTTTCCCAATCGCGCCAAAAGAAGTATAATTTCAAAAAATACACAAGAATCAGGTCATTACCGTATACATCGAGCGAGGCTCATTTGTCTCAGAATCGTTATGGCAATCTGCCCACGATGACCACTCTGTTGTAGAGCTGATATATTTTTAAGCAGTGACTGTGCAAGTCACTGCTTAGACCAGATGCATGCCCGCATTAAGTTACATATTTGTTTACTTTTCCGCTCCTGTGGGTCATAGCGTGATGTTACATAGCTTATAATATTCTCTAAGAATTGGGCTATCAAATGCAATAACAATTATTCAAATCAGACTGATAGTTCTAGAGATAAGCACGTTCAAACAAACAAAAGAACTACAGCGTTATATATTATGTTGCACAATTTTCCTTTCACGTTCTCATATAGTGGTTTGAATCCTATCAATCGATTAATTAATTTCGTTATATCACCTCCACATTGTATATTATACTTTATTAGTGAGCTTTGGGAATGCGAAATAACAAAAATATGTCTCTACTTCGTATTAATTACTTAATTTAATTCACTTAATTAAATCAATCACTTAAATAATCCTGCATTGACCGAGTAAGTCTCCAATATTCGCTAATAGTTTATTAAGCCGTATGAGATGGCTCTTGGCAATTAGTTTGAATATATTAACGAAAGATTTATGATATCAACTAGTTTCCTGCAGCGCGATTTTACCTGCGTTAAGTTACATCTTTGGTTACTGCTTTGCTTCTATCACTAGTAGCGTAATGCTACATAGAATATAACCTTCCTCAAGAGTTCAAAATCTGACGAATAGTTTTAAAGATTAGTTCAAACTCTCTATTGCGAGCTCCTCAGCATTCTAGAAAGACCCAGATATTAGATATTGATCAACTATCACATATCAACTCAAGAAATGATTTGAAGGAAACTGGCACGGAACTACTAGCAAAACATGTTTACTAGGACCTTTGTGCTTCAACAACAGGAATGACTCGCCCCAGCGCATTCCCAAACTTTCACAAACTTATAACTTGAAACTCTTCGACATTTTATATTGAAAAGTTTGCACATATTTGTGAAAATGTTGTTTTTTAACACAAAATAATTTATATAATAATAAATCATTTATTTCAGGCATCATAGCCCATACAATACATACTTTAACCTAAAATACATATTAAGAAAAAACTTAAATTTAAAAACATAATCACTTTTTTCGGAGTAGTGTTTACGCAGATCGGTATTGCTAAGTTTTCTACGAAAGCGTCAGAACACAACACCTTTCGGCCAAAACTCTGGACTCAGAAACTTGTCGATGTGTTAAGTCAGCACACGTATCACGAACGAATTAAAGTTCGTTTTATGACGCGCCTCCAAATTCTCAACTCTCAAAGTCCAGTTGGTTTTCACTTGTGCATATTTCACCATCTCCTCAACCATGGTTGTGTGATGCAATCGGGACGCAGCCTCATATTTGCTCCTGATAGTGCGGTGCCGCATTTATTCGGACAAGAAACCTTTTTTTCTTCTTTTCGACTTTGATAAAGCCATGCTTGTCGGGCTCTATATGCTTTGTATCTGGCAATACTTTCTATAAGATTTTACATATAAAAGAAAGAAGTCCTATTTGCAATATGCAAATTGAGGCAGCCTGTAAATTTTACATTTTACTTTTTATTTTTCTTTACAACAAAAAAAGCTGTAATTAATTACCTATAAAGTTAAGTGCTACCTGAAATTGTAACTTACAAAAATTGTAACTTACTACTTGAAATTGTAACCAGGCATCTTCGAACTTAGTCAGCTAACTGGCTGTAGGTTAATTTGCTGACATTTTGTAAATTTTGACGTTCATAAGTGTTAATTTAATTAACCTATATGAATAAATATATTTTTATTTTCATTAAACCAAAAAATTAAAGAACTATTGCTGATATCAGCAGGGATGTACTAACGTATTATTTATTAACAACTTATAGCAGTTACCGCTGTGATACGTGTTGAGTTTAGAGTTCTAAATTCTATTGTCTAGTAAAAACATTATATTAACATTTGTAATGTAAAACCTACCTACCTACTACTTCCTAATGTTCGTTCAGATATATATTTTTAAATTATTTGGTTTTTATTTGTAGCTATTAATGATCATTTGTAAATTTTGTAAATGTAGCCATCTATAACTATCTAATCTATAATTTTAAATATACAATCGTATTTATTTGGTATTATTTTACTAACATGATATGGCTCTTAATGTCTACTATTAGGCTTTAAGCCAAAACAGTTCCAATGTTCGAAATCATATCAGTAAGCCCTACCACAACTTCATAGAGCACTGTTATTATAATCTTACTTTGTCTCTATCCTTGTTTTAATGGTACGAAAGAAAAAGACAAAACACAAAGTAACATTAAAATAATACTGCTATATGATTTTGGTAGGCCCCCAGTTGTTAGTTAAACACGTTTCCTTATCCTTGTTTTGTTTAAATGTATCGATTTTGGCAATATCGTTTTGTTTAAACTGGCACGTTAAGATAGCAGTAAAGTATGGTATTAGGTAACGAGCAATAATATTACGTCATACCTGTGCACTAATTATAATGCGTGGTACTAGACATCTAAAAACTTTGAACAAAACTAACTTAAAAGTAATATTATTAATATCATAATATCACAACAACTATATATTTAATCTATACATATAATAAAAATGTAACCGATCGCTGTCTGTACATGGAAGACATATGAGAAAAAAAATTATTGGGGCCTTTATCAACGCAAATAGAACCCAAAACAATGATTGTTACAATTTTTGTCTGTTTGTCTGTGCGTTTGTTCACGCTAATCTCAGAAACGGCTTATCTGATTTAGATATGGGTTTCACTAATACATTGTGGTAAGCTTCACTTAACATTTAGTGTTTGTTTTATGTCAATCGGTTCATAAATAAAAAAGTTATGCCAATTTAAAGAATCACGTCGAACATTTTCAGATAGAAACAGAGACTTTAACAGGTTACGGAATAGCTGATAGCGTTTTTATTTTTCGGATTCCTCTCATTCTAAACAATCTTCCGTTTAGTTTTAAATGAGTCCAGTTTCCATAGTGAGCCTATGTTTCGCGATGACAATTAATAAAGCCCAAGGTCAGACACAACTAAAAGTTGTGGGCGTGGATCTAAGTATTAGCTGTTTTTCGCACGGTCAGCTTGGCTCTATCACGTGTTAGCATTCCTAGCAGCCTGTATGCTTTGATCCCTGATGACTATACGTCTAATCCATACATCCATACACCTATACATAATATATAAGGCTTTGTCCTGACTGACTGACTGACTAACAAACAACGCACAGCCTAAACTGCTGGTCGTAGTGACTTGAAATTTGGAGGGTGTGGTGGATTTAGAGGGGTGAAATTAGTGATGAAATCTTATATACAAAGATCTTTAGCTTTTGAAGCTAGCGACTTGAAATTTACAGGGAGGGGGAGGGAGGGAAAGAAGGAGGAAAAGGAGGGAGGAAAAGGGAGGAATTGAGGAAAAGGAGGAAGGGAGGGGAAGTGAGAGGGAAGTGATGGGGAAGTGAGAGGAAAGTGATGGGGAAGTGAGGGGGAAGTGAAGAGGAAGTGTGGGGAAAATGCGAGAGAAGTTAGGGGAAAGTCAGGAAAAAGTCAGAGGGAAATCAGGGGAAAGCCAGGGAGAAGTGAGGGGAAAGTGAGGGGAAGTGAGGGGGAAGTGAAGGAGAAGTGAGGGGGAATTGAGGGGGAAGTGAGGTGGGTGAGAGGGCAGTGAGGGGGAAGTGAAAGGGAAGTGAGGGGAGAGTGAGGGGAAGTAAGGGGGAGTGAGGGTTAAGTGAGGGGTGAATGAGGGAAAAATGAGAGGAAAGTGAGGGAGAAGTGAGGAAGACAGTAGAGGAAGGGATGGGGAAGGAACGCGGAAAGAAAGGAGTTCTCGAAAGGTGGAAAAAGGGAGGGGAAGGGATAGGAAGCGATAGGAAGCGATAGGAAGTAGAGGAAAGGAGGTAAAGAAAAGAGAAGGAAGGGAGAAGAGAGGGGAAAACGAGGAGGCAAGGTAGAGGGAAGTGGAGGAATGGGCAAGAGATGCTGGAGGAGGGGCAAGGGATGCTGAAGGAGGTGAAGAGGAGAAGGGGGAGGGGAGGAGAGGAAGGAGGAAACTGTGGAGAGTGGAGAAAAGTGCAATAGGGAAGAAGGGGAAGGGGAAAGTTATTGTAGTGAAAATTTGCCTTTGTGTATTGTATATTGTTTTTACGAGGAATATCTTTAGGTAGGTGAAAGAGGATTTGTATGAATAGGAGATTAAAAATAGTATGAAAAACAGTATTTAAACAATATAAAAATGCTATCTATATACATAAAAGCAAAAGGTCACTCACTCACTTATCACGAAATCTCAGAAACAACAAGTGCTAGGAATCTCAAACTTTGCATTGTCGTTCCTATTAGGATATAGGTGCTAACTTAGACGGAACTTTGCGAAATCCATCCCCTAAGGGGGTATAAAGGGGTATATAATCTGCAATTATGGTCAAAATGCTGTTATGACTCGACTACCTCGCACCTACATAGACAAATTTGAAACCCTGGATATATTCCATCTGTCTAAGGTATCTTATCGCAACCGAATAGTGAATATGCTCACCAATAAGTAAACAATAATATTTTGTAAGTCACTTCTTTTCGTTTTATTTTAGTTTTCTTGTTATATATTTTTTTTATCTTTTTCTCCACTTTCTAGTTTTATATAATGCATGCTGTGGAACTCTGTTATTGGCTTAAGAATCACATGTCATATTACGACCATATCATGTACGCTGTAAAATAAGCTGTTGAGTTTCCTATAAATACATAAATAAATAAATAAAAAAGAACAATGCAATTAGTCATGTTCATGCTAACAAATATTTGCACTGAGCGGGAATCGAACCAGCGACCACTGAGTGGCAGTCCGTATACAGTACCACCGAACCACAGAGGTCGTCTGTGACTTTGTCTATCAGTATTCTCTTCAATTGTCTAATCGTCTTCAAAACCAGTCGTTTTATATCATTGTACTATAATATAAAGCGGAAGAGTTTGTTTGTTTGTTTGTACACGCTAATCTGTGAAACTACCAGTCAGATTTGAATAATTATTTTTGCGTATGATACCCCGATATTAAATCAAATCAAATCAAATCAAAAAATCTTTATTTGTTGAACACAGGTAGGAAGGTGTTACAAATTATTGCATGATATGTAGCTTACTGTGTCAGGCCACCAACGGCGTTGCGCGACCAAGTGCAGGGCACGCCACGGTGGTGGCGGTAAGTCCCATCCTCGAGGAGTGGCTGGAGAGGAGGCACGGCGTCCTCACGTTCCGGCTGACACAGGTACTCACCGGTCACGGGTGCTTCGGCACGTACCTGTGTCTCATAGGCCGGGAGCAGACGTCCGTCTGCCACCATTGCGGGGTCTGCCCGCGCGACACGGCGCTCCACACGCTCGTGGAGTGTCCAGCGTGGGCGGACCAGCGCCGCGACCTAGTTGCGGCGCTCGCGACGCCCCAACTCTCGCTGCCGGCCGTGGTTCTGTCCATGGTCCGCAGCGAGAGGGCTTGGGAGGGGGTCGCCTCCTTTTGCGAGCAGGTAATGCTCGCCAAGGAGGCGGCCGAGCGGGAGAGGGAGCTGACCACCTTGCTCCCCGCCCGTCGCGTCCGCCCCGGACGTCGCCGTGGGGCGCTCCGGGATCTCCAGCCACCGTAGGAGGATGCCTGCGGGCGGCGATTGGGCAATCGCCGCTCGAACAGCACAGGCCCGAGAAGGCGGCGTACGTGTTCCACGAACGCCTCTCGATGGAGGCAGGGGGCTAGGCCCCCCAAATCAGACGGGGCCCGCTCACGTTGAGCGGGCCGTGGCCCGTCGGGGTCGCGAATGAATGCGCGAGCGTCTCCCGTGACCCCGGCACTCTGGCCGTCTGGAGGAACACCGTGGGTTTTAGTCGGTATGCCGGTCGCTGTCTCATTGTGGCCGGAGAGTCCGACATAACCCCCGCCTTGCCCAGGCGGGTGCGTACTCGTAATGAGTTTCCCACGAAAAAAAAAAAAAAAAAAAAAAAAAAAAAAGGCCACCAACGGCGTACAAATATTTAATGTTGGTTATTCCTTAGGTACCTATATACATTAAAATACCATTATAATAGATTATTATTAGTTACTGCCTTTAATTTATGACATGAAACCATTGACCCTTAAAGCTTTTTTAACTAACAACAATTTGATATTACTACACATAATGAAAAATTTGCATTTTTTACACAATAAATTTATACAATGTCAATTTCTATCATAACAGTCAAACCTAATATAAATTAATAAGATAAAATGTCAATAATTAATAAAATAATTTTAAAAATACTAGCAGAAATGTCATAGAAAATTGCATTGTCTCACACAACCTATTGCAACTCGTCAATATTTAATCAATATAATTAATAAATACAGAACTGTCACTAGTTATAATATAATCGCACACAGACATTTTATTTTTTGTCTTCTAGATATTCCCTTACGGAGTAGTAAACTTTTTCACTCAGATATTGATGGAAACACTTCTTAAAAGTGTTAATGTCGCTTTTATCTCTAATAAATAAAGGGATTTTATTGTAAGTCCTTGGTGCCATACCCAAAAAACTTTTTGTATACAGTGTCGTATTATGTAAACGAGCACGTATTTCTTTATTACGGCGTTTAGATTTAAGGGTTTCAAATAAATAAATGTTAGTTTTTGTGAACACTGCTGTCTCATAAACGTATAGGCAGGGCAATGTTAATAGATTTAATTTTTTGTAAATTGGTTTACAACTATCCGTAGGTTTTAATCTGTACATGGCTCGTAAGCATTTCTTTTGGGCCTTAAAAGCAACTTGACAATTAGTGGAATTACCCCAGTATATAATACCAAAACGTAGTGTGGATTGCACGTAGGCATGGTACGCAACCAAAACCACGGACTCATTGACAATTTTTGAAAGGTTATATAGCGCGAATGAGTATTGGTTCAGCTTTTTGCAGACCATTTCGATGTGAAACTTCCATGTTAAATGGCTGTCTAAATGTAACCCTAAGAATCTTGCATTACTGGTTTCAGCTATTTTTTCACCTGCATAGTCTATATTTAAATTTAATTTATTGGTTTTTTGATAAAACTCATAATTTTTGTTTTTTCTAAATTTATTTTTAATTTGTTTAGCCTTAACCAATTAATTACGCACTCGATAGAATTGCTGATGTCGTTTTGGTAAGTTTCTAAGTCTGTGCATGGAACAATCATTGTGATGTCATCAGCAAATAATACTGTTTGGTGTTTTACACATTGTGGAAGATCGTTAATGTATATTAGGAATAATAAGGGACCAAGCACACTTCCTTGGGGTACCCCATAATTAGGTTTTCTGACCGATGACATGAATGCTACTTCTTCTTTTGATTTAGGACATAATGTATCTATAACAGTAACTTGCCTTCTATCAGATATATAAGCTTTAATTAAGTTTAAAATATTTCCTCGGACGCCACATCTCTCCAGTTTTCTAAGCAGTATTTCGTGGTCTACATGGTCAAATGCTTTTATTTATTAAGGAAGGTTATAGGCTATGTAACATCACGCTACTGGCGACGGGAGCAGAGCAGTTACTAAAGACGAGGATGAAATCGCGCTGCTAGAAGTTAGTCGATGTTATTGTTTGACGTCACAAGTGGTCGGATCTCGTGGCAGACCATTAATTGGATCATTCATGGTACTGGTGTAGTCAGTGCCAATTACACTTATTAATGTTACTATTAGTACAACTGTAACTTATATCTACTAAAACCAAAAATCTGTCCTCAGCCTCTCTCCATTCTCATCCTGTCTAAAACATCGCAAAGAACCCATACAATAAAGCCCAACTTTATAATAATTAATTCAGTAGTTTTATCGCACAGTTGCACATACCTAATCCTATGCTATTGTTCCGCTGGGTGATACGCGAGGCGGATTACTCGGACACAGTTCGCTGACAGCTTGCTTAATTAATAGTTCGGTTGAAGATTAACCTGATGACGTCACAAGTTATGTGACATGTCATGCGTAAGGATTATGATAACTACAGTCAAAATTCTATATTTTATATTGATTCCATTAGTATGCAATAAGTAAGCAACAAATGTAGCCCTATAGTATGCCCAGCTTAAGTTGTTACCGAGCTTAATATTATACTGACACTAGCTTTCTGCGGTGCGGTTTACCTCGCGTTTTTGCTTACTGCTTTGCTCCCGTCGACAGAAGAATGATGTTACATAGCCTACAACCTTCCTCGAGAACTCGGCTATCATACACAAAAAGAATTTTCAAATCCGACTAGTAGTTCTAGATTTTACGCGCGTTAAAACAAACAATTTGTTACGGTAGTAGATCCACGCTGATTTCAGCATGAATCCTACGGAGAAGCACTACGCTCTCATAGAAGATCGACTTAAGAGTAGTAGTATTCGTACTACTGCGTTTCGTTCGGTGAGTGAGAGCGCCGGAGGCCCAATTTCCTCCCTTTCCTCTTTCCTCACCTCCCTCATTCCCATCCCCTAACCCCATTCCCAGCCGCCATAGTGTAGATCACCATACCAGCAGTTTAAGACGATGGCTTTTGGTATAGTTGCCGCCACTTCTGGATTCCACTGACTGCTTACCATCAGGCGGGGTGGAGTCACTTTGGTAGGCTATACTATAAAAAAAAGAAAGAAAGAAAAACATTAGAGAGATTTAATGGCTAAAAATTGAGTGATGTTTCAGTATTTCAGAAACAGTCTAATATAGTTTTTTTTTTAGTTAGATAAGTGCGTGAAGTGCTAAGCTTAGTCAAACATATCAGACTTGCCTTCTACTATAATTATGTAATTATGTAAGTTAAAAAAATGTATGAGATTGACATAAGCGCTGGCGTTAGCTTATGTCAATCTCATACTTTTATAATCTATTCTATGAATAGAATAGAAATCTTTGCCACTTGTCTAGGGCCTCCGACATCACCAGCAAATGTGGCTGAATCTGAGATTAAAAGCCTATTCCTTGAATGTGAAACGTGTGATGTGACTTTTATTCTGGAAAAACGTAATAGTATCTATTTGTATTGGAAAAATATAATTGACAAATGAAAGAAACAAAAACTTAATTTTTACTCGAGTGACGCAATTAAAGAGGGTAATGTTTTTCGAGCGTATGTATGTATGTATGTATGTATGTGAGTATGTATGTCTATTTCTTTGGTTTTTAATGTATGAGGTGTCATTAAATTCGTATTGATTGTGGAAGTAACATATGGTATGTAAAATTTCAATGTAGCGTCAGCACGAGAAATAAAATGGGTTTTTTACTTTTCACTTTGTTTTATACATTTCATACAACTTATATTTAAATATCGGTCGAACCCGAGACAGTTCCACAAACACCTCACAGACCACTAGCCTATTTCCTACTAGTAAAAACCATTAATCACCGTACAAATAACCGAGTAATTATAATTAATGCCTAAACTAACAACATTCAACAAACCAGATGATGTTTCCTTATTAAAATAAACCGACGTTTAAGTTTAACCAAACGATATAACTTAACCGGCCGTTAAGTTAACGCGAGTTTGAAACTGCCCAAGACTGTCACTTTAATTAAGTAATAAATAAATGATGCGCCGCAGAATCTTGTATCAAACAATTATTAATAAACGTATCATTTATGCAGTAGTAAGGAAACATTAGTATTGTAATATTTACAGGATTACATAAAACAGGGAAGTTTGCCCGCAACTCCATTTTTTGAAAAATTAACATATTTTGAAAAATTAACATATTTTAAAAAATTAACATATTTTGAAAAATTAATATATTTTAATTAAAAAATTAAATAAAAATATTAACTACTTAATAGTTTTGGCAGAAATTAGTTTATTCAAGTTAGCATAAAGAAGGATCTCCCTACTGTTAGAATTAGGGCTTACCATACGTTTTTGTACACCTGTTGTTATTATTATCATCTGTTACTATAATACACTTAGGCCTTATATTAATTTATTTATACTTTATTATAAGAAAACAATTTACATTTGTAATCAGTTCACATAATACATTTGAAAGTATGAAATTTGACTATATTTGAAAGTGAAACTAAAACATGTTTAATAGCTTGTAAAAATCATTTAAATTCATAAAAAAAATATTTCAAAACTTATTTCAAATTTATTTACATTAATCTTAATTTATATAGAATAAATAATGATACCGGATGTTAATAATAAAAAGGGACTTCGATAGACGCCGCGTGGCACGCAGGCATTCTCTCGCAGTCCTTTGGACAAGACGAACGTATCGTTTTAATTGTAAGCGCGTGTACAGAGAATATACTAAGAACTACCGACATTTTGTTTGATTTGTCACTCTGATCTTATACTACTTACTGCATACAGACAATAGACTACAATATGCACATGCAGACAGAATAAATAAAAAATACACATACAAATTCTTTTGCGACGTGTTTTGCGTCTTCACAAACGTTGTCGAAAGTCCTACTTTTTCAATCTTCAATCTCAATTAAATATTGCAAAGCATCCTTCAATTTTCTGCTAGCCTAGTACTATTTTTTTTAACATATTTAATTATATTAGATTTTATAAGAAATAAATATTTATAAAAAAGAAATATTTCGATCAAAAAATCTCCTACAACCTTCTGCTAGCCTAGTAAATGTTTTGTTAAATATTTAATTTTAAGGTAATATTTACTGCGTTTATATACAACTTCATGCCTGTCTTCCATTAATGGAATACGCAGAGATTGTACAACTGCATTTTTTATTCTTATTTTTTAAATTAAATAATACATAAACTGTTTTCTTTTGACTGTACTTACCTGTCAAAAAGACTCAGGGATCAGTCCGGAATGACTAAATATGCAGGGGATCAGACCGGAATAACTTGCATTTTATACGGATTTTTCGCAAAATGACGCCTGATTCTATTCTATTTAATTGTCACTTACCTACCTACCACTATCGTAAGAATCTCAATAATATTTCTTTTAAAAGCTTCTTTTTATTATTTTTTTTTATTTTTTTCTTATTATTTTCATGCATTCTCGTTATATGAGAATGCGCTTTAGCTCAATTAAAAAACATAAACAAGAAACAAAATATGTCAAATAAGTCGGTGAACCGTGAACCGCGACAGTGACGTTGCGAACTGTGTCCAAAGTGTCTCAACTCGTCACAAAGTTTTCATCGGCGAATCAAACTTGTTCCCAACACGGGTATCAAGAAGACGCCAGGGGCCCCACCATTATTCTCTTATCTATATATATATTATATCTTATTATAACCTTACTTTGTCTCTGTCCTTGTTTTTAATGGTACAAAAGAAAAAGACAAAACACAAAGTAAGATTAAAATAATACTGCTATAAGAGGTGGTAGGTTCGATTGAAATGAAGATGAACGGAGATAATTTCAGACTGTTCAGTGGTCTATAACTATCTTTGTTGTATCGGAACTACAGAAAACTATAAACAAATAGTTGTACCGTTCTATTCAAATAAATGAATAAATTTAATCGCTACAGTAAATACTTAGCATATTGTATTTTCAAACACAGTTTTTACAAGTCTTATTTACAGATGACTTAGTAAACGTATTTCCATCCAAAATAGGCTATTCTCTCAAAAGTAATATGTACCATTAACATGTCGCAATCGATGACACTCCGAATAATGGTGAGTGAGAGACGACCGCGATAACCGCAGCACACGTGCCGTGATATGGCGCCATATTGCTTAATTAAATCACGAAACATCAAACTTATCCTGATGCCATCAAATTAATAAGTTTTTATAAGTTCCAATAAATAACCAGTTAATTGCAAGCAAGAGTTTTAATGCGCTATCGGGCAAACGACAAGCTATTAATTGGTTTTTATACAACTCCGCTTCGCTCGTCCCATCTTCAGTGGCACCACACCCCAATAAGCCGGGCTTCCATTAAATTTCCCCTTTGTGCCCGTAAACTTGTGAGCAATTAATCACAGTAACATTGTAAAACGGTGTGCGAGAAATTGTGAATTGTGCAAATATTAGCAATCGATGACCTGTAAAGAATATCGGGTCGTACTTAAAGACTATGTATGTGCGAGTACTTGCTTCAAAAGGGGCGAAAAAAGTGAGATTTATTTAAATTACTTTAGTTGGAAACCCTTATCCTGCAGGACACCAGTCTAAGAAACATTACTTAGGTATATTGAATATATTTTAGCAATCAGGTTTTAGCACTCATTGGTCAGATACATAGCACTCCAGACCTGAGATTAATTTACCAACTTACCATCATGCAGGCCGCAGGTAGCCATCAAAATGACAAAAAAAAGCTATAAGAAAAACAATAAGTGTGACATACAAGAAAGACACCAGTTTGCGCTTATAATTGTTACATTCAGCACAAAAATATTATACAATAATTTTTCTTCGAGGAATATCTCAGTAGTAGATCAAAGACATTTGCATGTCCATGTTTTGCATAGGTAGGTTAGTCATATTTTAGCAAACTCTAGACAGAAGCGAGAGAAATATTGATTTACGACTCAATGATATATGATCTCCCTTTCATTCATACCATCTTTGCAGAACGTTAGAGTGGGAGGTTATGCTTCGTCATATTGAAATTAATGGTTAGAATGAAAGCCCAGATAAATACGGTATTCTAACTGAAATTGCCAATATTGTAATAGTTAAAATAATAAAATAAAATAATGATAAAATTTAATATCTTTGCTTTTTCCACTACATTTACACATTCCTACCGTCACGTGTGAATATTATATCTATTCTATTATAACCGAAATATGTCCACTGTTGGACATAGACCTTAACAACGACTGGTGGTGAATCTTATCCAGAGTACATCAATATATTTTAAGAAATGAAAATGAAAATGAAAATATATTTATTCATATAGTTAAGTTAAATTAACACTTACGAACGTCAAAATTTACAAAATGTCAGCCAATTAACCTACTACATTTATTACCTAGAACATTTTCAAAAATAATTAAATCTTTTAAAAATAACTAGAAGACAATCACGTAAACTTCAATATTGGACGGGCTATTAACTAATTAAAAAATAATCCCTCGCTCAATAACAGACGAGGAGGCAGTAATAACGGACAAGCCTCGATGGAAACACAAATACTAAAGGTTCTATTTACCCCTCTCTGCCTGCGGGATACACGAGTACCCAACTTATATTTAGACACGCAGTTTTTATTGCGAAACTGGGACTATAATTAAATGAAGGCTGTTTTTATATTTTATTTTTTGTTTAAATGACAACGCCGCAGCAGGTTCAGACTCTGTCACATGCAACCTTTTTTGGACACAAACAAGGCACAAAATATACCCAAATTTGAAAAAACGTCTCACTACAATTTAAACGCTATTAAAGAAAAAAAATATTTCTATAATTATGCAACGCAAAAGTTTCAATCTTAATCAAAATTGACATTTATAGATCACACACAACTTCGTCACGTCAGAGAATCGAATTTACAATTTCATGATTTTCATGTACAGCACTACTTCCCGCTGCGCCGCTGAAACATAAATAAGTTGAACGTAATAGACTAGGTGTCAAATTTCCAACTCGAAGCTCAAAATGTAGTTTAACTAACTTTACCTAACAGCTGAATGGACTTGTATACTAGTAAATCATGACAAGTTTATAATAATGCTTAGGTTTTAGTCTATACATTTGTGTTTTAATATTTATTTTACGCTTTCCGGGACAGTAACGTATATGGCCGTGATAACAATAAAACATCTATTGTGTCTACAGTAGTGTCCATAAAAGGGTTAAAAGAATTTACAGAAAACATTTCAAAACAAATATTTTTTTGGTAGGTGTTTGCCAAATTTGGGGTATTCCTCGAACCGCACCAATTTTGAAACGCACCAAACGAAGCGCACAAAAAAGGTAAAAGCTTCCTGTCTGAAATTGTCAATCACATTAATAATGTCATGACATCAATCCTGAGGATTCGTGGGGATCAATATTTATGTATTCAGTAGCAGTAGGAACAAAATTATAAAACTTATTTATTTATTTTAATAAAAATATTTTTTAATTTAACATATTATGGACACGTAGTTACACATAGACAACATTGAAGAATTATTTACAATATCATTACAGATTAAAAACCCAACACGATATTAAATAAATATTAAAGGCAAGGTAGCCCCAACATAAATGTTTTTTAACTTACTGGGGCTGCTTTATAATATATTATTGTTAACCAAGTTTTGATTTGTGAGATTAAATAAACATTTTTTTTTCACTTTTATTAAAACATAAAATTAAAAAAAATATAACTTAAATGAGGCTACTTGGTGGGGCAATGTTAAATAATTAAAAGAACAAGCTTTTTGGCCTCAGAATGCCGAGATTCTACATACCCCATATATTTGAACGGCTATGTAGGTCATATCGATAACAGTCACAATAATCCAACGCTCAAAAGATCTGAACATAACCGTTGTACTGTAATCCATCTTTCATACTCAGTATGATAAACAGCTGATACAGTGTTTTCCTTTCATCGCCACACAGACACGATGTATTTACATAAATCAATAAAACAAGGAAGATCGTTTATATGTAACGAGACGGGTACGAGACGAGCTTGATAGAGACTTATACAAAGATTGGTCTAATAACTACTAGTTAACGAGCAGTTCGCTTGCCATGACGGATATGCTATATTCTTAATGAAATAGTATATGAATACTAGTATATTATGGCACTGTTAGACATACAGAGAAAGCATAAGCATTGATTACATTACTTGCTCAAGATATATTATTTATAATATAATTTTCAGAATCTTCATAGTAAAAAAGAAGTAAAAGTAGGTAAATCTAAGTTTGAAAAAGTGAGTTATGAAAAAGTTACACTGGTACTTTCCTGGTTTGTAAACCACAACTGGTTTGTTGGTGCAAAACGCAACCTCTTTTTGCTATACTTACTCGTATTCAATTTTTTCCCTTAGAATGTTTAATTTCATTCCATTTGACCACAATAAAATTTTAAAAAGATTTTATTATAAGACGCAGTTTATTTTTAATTTTTATTTTAACGTAAATCATTAAGTATGATCCACAAATAACTGTCATGAGTCTGTCTAAGTACGTTATTGCTTGTCCTACAGTTTCGTGGTCGTTTTAAAAATAATGTTTATTAAAAACAAGGTTTACCTTGCGGTTTCACACGAGGTGACCTAGGCCTTTTTTAATACCGTGATTGTGGTCCTTTTCACCGTATTATCATCAGACCCTTGTCACGTTTATAGCTACTGCACTCCTTTGGATTGTAGCGTAATGTTTTACAGTTTTTAAAGTAGCTCAACAAACGGTTTACCTAACATAGAACTATCGTTAGATAGACGAACGTTTAATTTTTGAGGTTAGTGTGTACAAAGAAACAAATCTTTAGTATTACTTAATTAGTTGTTTGTTGTACGAGATTGTTTATAAAAAAGTTCTTAAGTAAACTAGACTAAATTGTATCGTCATAGATTTAAACAAAACAGTGTTGTTGGATATACAGGTTCATTTGAAACACGATTATGCCAAGTTTCATTGCAATTCTTTGGCTCCTAGAACTATGATCAAATAGTGGAAGAAAAGTTATTACACTATATCATATGTAGGCACGTGTTGGCACTAGACTTATGTACTTTATAACTATGTACCTACGTATACTTCCAAAAGGGGCAACTAACTTATACTATTGTATCTATACAAATGAAAAATTTGTTGTAACTAAACAAAGGTTAATTGTAGGTTAACTGGCTGATATTTTGTAATTTTTAACGTTCTGTGTAAATTTAATTAACCTAAATGAAATAAACATCTTCTGATTTTGATTTTTGACATATTATATAGCTTTACTAGTAGCGCCCCGCGTCTAAAATAATAAGTGTATTGTCTCCTCCGGAACTCGGGATAAAAAGTAGTCTATGTCCGTCTCCGGCACCGAATCTATCTACCTACCAATTTTAACAAAATTTTAAAATCACACTAACTTTTAAATTCATAATATTAATAGGATCTGCAACGATAATATACCTTGTTTTATATTGAATAATAAAGATTTATCTCGATCTCGTCGCGGTCCCGCCACGTTTGGTATAAATAATCCTTTAACAGTCCAATAGTCGGGCGAGGATGTTTAAAACCGGACACGGTTTGCGAGAGAATTAGCTTGTAAATCATTTGTAGGGGATGTATCTGCGATGTGTGTACGAGTGGTTTGTTACCGCTGTATTTTTTTGGTGGTAGAATGTATGAATATATAGGCCATAATATTGCCTCTTGTTTTAAGGACCATCAAGGTAGGATATATTGCAGTGATATTTATTGGATTTATTGCTGTTTTGACCAGGATACAGTTCTCTTGTCGTAAGCTGTAATGAGCACGCTTGACTTTATCAATCTATCAATCATCTTCATCACTTTAATCGAATGACGTTTAGTATTGAATATAGGTTTACCATTTCCACTTTAAGGGGCCTTCAGCCGCCTTCAGCAGCTTCGCAGCTTCAGACACTACTTAATTAAGAGACAAAGTACATTCAGATTCAAGAGTTGATGCTTAAAAGAATTGAAGAATTGATTGAACATAATCTATACACGGCAGTCACGCATCGGGAAAATTATACATGGACTAGACGCATGTAAAGTTCGCCGCGTGCCAGAGCATGTGTCCTATGCGAGATTTGTATTTAAAAAGATGAAAATATGAACTATCAATCTCCAATATATTCACAACAATATCTGTAGAAAAATATTACACTGACTTGCTAGCCTAGAATATTTTAACTACTTAAGTATCAGAAAAATATCCTTAAAGATGCGTTCTATAGGTGCGTTTTTCCTACAACACATTTCGGGTACTTAAATCCCTTTTACTTGGTAATGCAGAACAGTAAATAGCTCATACTCGCGAAACATTCGCCCCTTTTCAACCAGTAGTAACCTGCAAGGGAACGGATCTCAAATCAATTTTTACATTCAAATGATACGTTATTTTTTACCTTTCATATCGCCCCCTTTGCCCCAAATTTATTTCACATCTTCCTGCAATGAAGTTGTATTGACAATATGTTTGCTTTTGCCGTAATCTTTACTTTATGACTGTGGTATATTCGCCATTTTTAATTTAGCGTTTGTATATGAATAGTTGTGTTTGTTTTACTAAAAAACAAAATGTATTTAATGAAAAGAATTGTTTCTTTAATATTTTTTATTAGCTTGCGATTACGTACGGTTCAACACATACAGAGCCTGAGTAATTTTTAAATTGTATGTTCGTAAAATCCCTCGCGACGTAGGACTCGTTCCCTATTACAACAATTGTCTGATAAAAAAAAACATATTCTATTAGGTATAAAAGCCAAAATAGTCGAAAAGAGACCTTTGTACTGCAGTTTGATAATGACGAGGAAGTATTTTATCCAAAAACTCAGAAATCAAACCCGAAACCTAATCATAACAGTTGTATACGTGATAAATAACTGAACACATCAACATAGTTTCACAAGTCATTCACCTTTATAACATCATAACTCTACATAGACTCGAATAGCTTTAAGATAGCACCGAACGACATTTACAGTCTTTAGAACTATAAAGTGCTTGCAGGAACTGTGCGTGGAGTCGAAGGGAACTCGTAAACACACGGTTATAAGCGAGTTTGACATGAGATTTACAGCTCTATATAAGTCATAACTCTACTAGTGTGGGTATGTTTATTACTTAATTATGGGTATACTTGTATAAATTTTCTTTTACTTTTCTATTAACTGTTGTGGTAAAGTAAACATTTTATATGACTGTTTTACAAGAAGTGGGTTACATTTTTCCAAGGGATAAAACTTTGTAAGATTATTTGTTCGAAGTTGAATATAATTGCCTGTGTGTTAGTAAAGAACTTGCTACACAGGGCGCATTTCTGAATGGACGTTATCGTCTTAAGAAAATTACATTTACATTAGACAGTATAATATAGAACTGCTTAGGTAGCGTAATGCGTACGACTATTTTATTAAGCTTCATAAACTTATACAATTTTAATAGTACATACCTACGTAGCGTTGTAAGAGTAGGTGGAAGTATGTGAAACGTTTTGCTATAACAGATGGTCCCATGGAAGCGAGTATATTATTGCCATATTCCAGGAACAATTGGGTATTTTACTCTATACGAGAAAAAATCTAAAGGTTTCATCTTTTTTAATCTGTTTCTTAGCACCACTAAATAGTAGTCTCCATGTTATTACGTCATACGGCTATGTAAACTTAGAAGTGTCAACTGTCAACTATCGCGTCCTAAGTCAAATTACGTGCGAAATTTGAAAATGCAAAATGTTCAGGCTTCCGATGTTTTCCTTCAGCGTTTTAGTCAGAAATGTCCAAGATAAACTTAAATAGTATATATGATTTGATAAATCACATTGGTACTTACCCGGATTTGAACCCACTATCTCGTATTTACGAAGAGGGTACCTTATCTACTGAACCATTTCGACTTCGATTATAATTATATACATAATAAAAATATCAGTTCTACTTTCTATAATAAGAAGCATAGTGTATCTATTTACTCATAAAAATGTATTGTTTTGTAAGTTGTCTTGCGAATAGTGTACTTATATTTTATGCCTCACTGACACTTTATGTACTTTTACTTTGTAGTGTTTTCACGTTCACCAATAACTACTTTTAATAGTAAAGTTTTAATAAACAACAAAGTATTGCCTCAGTGTTTTAATTGTTGGACTGCCACACATTTAATGGTCTTGGATTCGATTAGGTAATACGGTACTGGTTTTTTCCGTAAGTGGAGCCGGAATATGTCTAAATAGCAACAGGATTGAACTCTAATTACACGGGACTCAACAAAGCTGATAAACGTGTTATACATATTATTACCTGTTTACCAAAAAATGCAAAATTCGAAATACATTTTTTTCTTTCCAAAAAGTATTATAACTAATACAACTTACTTTGTAATGGTCCCAGCACTAGTTCAAGCCTTGTGTGCCAAATTTTATGATTACTAAATAAAGTTTATTTTTGGAGAACTACTGATAAAGAAAATGCAAAAAAATTACTTATTTAGTAACAAGAATTAGAATTAGATTAGTAACGGGTGGCGCAAAAGTAAAGACCCTATTTGGTTCAGCTATAACATTTTTTCTAAATTAGAAAACTAGATTTAGATTTTTTTAAATGTATATTTGTGCCATTAAATTTCGTACCATTAGGATTTAAAGATGATGTCTTTTAAATGGTGACCTCCAGAGTTGATACACATTTGAGCCCTATTTATGACATTTTGCATAACTTGCCGTAACACTTCCTGCGATATGTTCGTTATTTCTTGACGAATGTTTTCTTTTAGAGCTGCGAGAGTCTGTGGCTTGTTCACATACACCCGAGATTTCAAAAAACCCCAAAGAAAGAAGTCTGGACTGGTCAGATCGGGTGATCTTGCAGGCCAAGGCAAATCGCCAAAACGAGAGATAACTCGGCCTGGAAAAGCGTCCCTCACTAAGTCCATAGTGTCGCGCGCTGTGTGTGCCGTAGCGCCGTCTTGTTGAAACCAGATGTGCTCCAGCCCCAATTCGTCCAAACTGGGTATCAAAAACTCACGTAACATGGTTCTGTAGCGTTCTCCAGTGACAGTAATCGCATTGCCTCCAGCGTCTTCGAAAAAATAGGGTCCGATCACTCTGTCAACACAGATGCCACACCATACAGTAACTTTTAGTGGGTGTAGAGGTGTTTCTTGAATAATGCGCGGATTATCAGTGCCCCAGAACCGAGTATTCTGCTTATTGACATGCCCTGAGAGATGGAAATGGAAACGCAGGAAGTGTTACGGCAAGTTATGCAAAATGTCATAAATAGGGCTCAAATGTGTATCAACTCTGGAGGTCACCATTTAAAAGACATCATCTTTAAATCCTAATGGTACGAAATTTAATGGCACAAATATACATTTAAAAAAATCTAAATCTAGTTTTCTAATTTAGAAAAAATGTTATAGCTGAACCAAATAGGGTCTTTACTTTTGCGCCACCCAGTATAAATATAGAACATCAGGAATCATAAGCTCGTTTGTCACGTAAACGATATAAAACAAGATTAAAAAATATAGTCATAGGAAGGTATCTATGATTCTATTATCAGTTGAACCCAATCAATAGTTTAATTATATACTATTATATGAAGCGGAAGAGTTTGTTTGTTTGAACGCGCTAATCCCTGGAACTACCAGTCGAATTTAAGAAAATCTTTTTGAGTATGATAGCCTAGTTCCTGAGGAAGGTTATATGCTATGTAACATTACGCTACTGGCGACGGGAGTATGCAAAGACACTGGTGAAACCGCGCCGCGGAAAGCTAGTAATTTAATATAATCACAAAACAAAACGTTTGGTTAGTATGCATTTAGCTCTCCAAACAAGAATAATCTCAACTTATCAATGATTACATCTACAATTAATTGACAATTGGAATAACTGTATGTAATTAACTGTTACGCATAATTCGCTAATTGTTCGGCTAATAATTAAGCTTATCAAATGCGTCAGGTAATTATTGTATTTATGTCAAGATTTGGTAATAATGTAAATGTAATGAAGTTTTAAATCGGGTACAATGGCGCAGTAACAATGCACGGGAATGCCGTGCAAAAGGTAGTAATAGGTAAAGACTATTAGTGTAATTTTGCTTTCCGACTCACAAAATTTTTTTTATTAATTTTTATTTCCTTTTTTTTGGACAGCATACTGTAACACTAAAGGCTTAAACAAAACATTATGTACTAAATAATACTGATAGTGTAACAAACTTTGTTGTTCACAAATCAATATTATTATTGTAACTAACTACACAAAGCAAAATACTTATAAATTACATCTACGTGTGTAATGATTATGTTCACAGCACTAAGAGTACAAAGTAAAAACATTGATTCATACGAGATACAATAAACTATCCAGATATCCACTACTATACATAACTCTCTATATAAATCAATACGTATATAAATATTCAAAAATATTTTCGACTTAGAAACAATAATACATTTCAACTTAATATAACAAGGTGAATGTAAAAATTGATTGAAAAATAACACGGGGTTCTGTATTGAAGAGAAATTTGTAAGAGCCAATAAATATTTATCGATGTCTTTGAGCTACATTCCGAAAGGGATGAAATGGAATGAAGTAAGGTTGCAGTAGCATCGTATGAATGAGAAACGACCGATATATTGTATCATCTTGTTATATATAAAATTTATACGTTATTTTGGGTATGTAGTTTTGTGGTGTGTGGTTAAGAATATGGAAGATACTAACTGCCCGGTGCGCGGTTTCACTCGCGTTACATCTTTGGTTACTGCTCTGCTCCCTTCGCCAGTAGCTTGATGTTACATAAACTATCTTCCTCAAGAACTAGGCAACGAGGAAGCTGACAAATTAGCAAAGTTAGGGTCTAGACAGGGTTTTTTAATTCAAATTTTACCACATTATTCGGAAATTTTAAACGTATAAGTACAAAAATGTCCATCATCTCTTGTTAGAGTGTGATCGGAATCGCAGAGCCAGAGATAAACTGTTTTCGGATTTTAATATTGTTAAGGCGAACTTGGGACCAGTTAATAGTATATTAGCTGAACCTAGTTCTGACGCAGCAAGAAGAGTTTATGAAATGGTCGTGTGAAACGTGAAGTACGTTTCATATACTATTTTATAAAATCTTCTATGTTTATTTTTATTAAAATTATAGTTATATTTTGAAGATAGTTATGTTTTTGATACTATAGGACTGACATGTTTTTTAACAAAAGTCCTTAAATAAAGAGAAAAAAAAAAAAAGATTAGGCTGTCACACGCAAACAGAAATGTTTAAATCTGATGGGTAGTTTCAGAGATTAGCGCGTACAAACAAACTCTTCCTCTTTATATAATGTTATAGAGTATAGATTGTTGATTTTGTTTATGTAGTTTTGTGCTGTGTGGTTAAAAATCGGCCGTCTAGTAAAATGATGAACGGATGACATCACAGACGTCACAGGCCGAACATGGATGAGACTGGTCACAAGACCATAGAGTTTGGCACAAAAAAAGACAGGTCTATACCCAGCAATGAGTAGATTAGGCTTGTGGATGATTATATTGATGATGTGAAAAATATGGAAGATATCGGTTGGATTTCTTAGGGACATGAGGACAGGTTACAGTTATGCGGTTAATCGTCGCCCACACAGGGTCTATGTTTTGTAGCTTGTACCACAAGTACTTGCTAGACATATACCTCTCCTAAAGAAATTACGTTTGGTTGTATTGATGACTGTGATAAAGTAATATTTAATAAGATAATACTTCGCTATCTATCTGTGGCTGTAGTGCCTTATCTGCCTTCCTCCCAATGTCCAAAGATATAAAATAATAATAATATTCAACAACTACACATAACGCCATTTAGACCCAAAGTCAGCATATTTTATAATATAGCTTGTGTTATGAGTTATAGAATGCGGATATTAATACTTAAATACTATTTTTTTTTTGTAAATACATAAATATTATACATAGAAACACCCAGACCAATCCAAATAGACATGTTTATGCACACAAATATTTGCTCTGAGCGGGCATCGAACCCACAACCTCTGCATGGCGAACCTCAGAGGCGTGATGCCGTGGTGATCAATGATGACGCTGTTTTATTATTGTACAGCAAACTGTTGATAAACGGTTTATATATTAATGATATTTGACTGGCCTGTTGGTCTAGTGGTTAGTGACCCTGACTGCTAAGCCGGAGGTCGTGGGTTCGATTCCCACCCAGGACAAACCTTTGTGTGATGAGCATGATTGTTTGTTCTGTGTCTGGGTGTAATTTATCTATAATATGTATGTATTTAAAAAAAAAAAAGAAGTATTTAAGTATGTATATCCGTATTCTAGAACCCATAATACAAGCATATAATATGCTTACTTTGGGTCTAGATGGCGTTGTGTGTAGTTGTTGAAATATTATTATTATTATTATAGTTTTATCAGCAGTATCCGAAACTGTCGCGTTATCAAATCACCCAATACGTCGGTACCTAGTCGTAATAACTGATTAATTAGGAATTTGATCGTATTCTATATTTTTATCTTATTGTCTAATACGCACTGTCGGCGATAATAATTTCATTATATCGTTTACTGTTCATATTTGGATTAATTATTACAATATAAAAAATATATTTTGTTTTTAATAATGATAATTAATTAATTTATTAATAATTATTAATTATAAAACAATTATAATTAGTTAATATCACTGTAGGGTAATGGCCTCCTCTCAATAGAGAAGGCGTGAACATTGATCACATTGCCTAAGGCAGATTGAAAACTTTAGACGGTTTTTAAGTGCAATTTTCTTCTCGATGTTTTTTCGAAGCTTTTTAAACGTACATTTGATACAAAAAAGATTACGTTACTAAACAACACACAAGTAAAAGTAAAACCAGTAGACAAAAAATACTATACATTTTATATTAAAATACAATTTTCTGTGATGATATCTATATAGGAAACACTTAAAACACTTCACATTTTACACAGTCTTTATAAAATAAATATAATAATATTAATTAACTGAGACTGGAATAGTTTCTCACGCTTCAACAAAATGGAAGCTCCGGTAGCAATTCATTTGTAGATTAAATCCGTCTTTCAATGTTCTTTGTGATAACTCGAATGCTAGGTAAAATCCTTGTTTATTTATGTTCATTTGAAATTAATATGTCGTTTGTGCAATAAGTTTTTATCTATTCATTATTATGAATGCACAAAGCATATTGTGGCCATTTTCATCTCAAAAGTACAAAGTAATATTCATGTATTTTTTTAAGTTTCTTTAGGCATCAGACATCTGTTTGCGTCTGACGTGTTTTCTTTATACAGTTTAGGGGTTGTTATACATACAGCTCATCTCAACAAATTTTTTAATGCTGTGGTTATAAATAGCTAAGAACTTTATTCTCTTTAAAATAATAAAAAAAACATTTGCTTGAGAAAATACAGTTATTATAAAAGTAGGTTAATAGAAACAAGTACTAAAGCGGCATAATACACTAAACATATATCACAAACTTACATAATATAATCGCTTTGAATTCAATAAACAAAAAAACGATAAACAATTATTATTAACGGTAGTAGATCCACGCTGGTTTCAGCATGAATCGACTGGGGAAGTACTACCCTCTCATAAAGGATCGACGTAACAATATTAGTTTTCATGCTAATGTGTTTCGTTCGGTGGGTGAGAGCACCGGCAGCCCAAATACCTCCTCGGTCCTCTTCGTTTCTTCCTATCCTTCCTCATCCCCTTCTTCGTGGTCGCCAACGGCTTGTTCGTGTTTTTTAAGCATTATTACTTTTGTGATACTTGATAAACACAGCCATCTCTATAGGTCAGGTTACTACTTACCATCAGGTGGAACGTATGCTTGTTTGCCATCAAAGTTGTATAAAAAAAATCTTATTATTAATATTTATTAGGCAAATTAATAATAATTAAATTCATTTATTATAGTAACCATGACTCATATTTATTAGTAATACATAAAAACTTATCCTATGTTAGTATTGACACATTTTACAAAACATTTACAAATACACTATGGCGAGTGGGCGCATTGTACTCACCGCCTCACCACTCCATGGGAGATGGCGCTGCAGTGGCCAATTTACCTACAATCTAGCCTCTCCGCAATCATGGCTAGTAAGCTGTTAGAGCTAGCCCGCACCCTGCCTACCAGGGATGCACACTGTTTTCGCATGGTGGTGTAAAAGCAATCCACTCTTGCCTCAGCGAACATCCCCGAAGCACTGCAGAAGCGGGGTAGCCCGAATAGCACTCTAAACGCATTGTTGTATTGGATACGGAGGAAGTTGTAAGCTTTTCGAGAACATGTAGCCCACAGGCTGCATGTATAAAAAGACGTGCAGTAGGCTTTGAAAAGCGTAATTTTTACACTTGTGGAGCAATGAGCAAACCTGCGAGCCAGCATGTTCGCTCTCATCGACAACGCCCTCCGTTCCCTTTCCACGTCTTCGTCGTCTTTGAGACTGGGAGTCAATATGTGCCCTAGATATTTAAATTTGTATACCCTTTTTAATGGATACCCATTTAATGGTATCTGCGGCATATCCTTAATATGGCTCATGATTAAATAAATGCAACGTAATCTCATAATGCTATGGCTAAATAATGAAAATTATCATTAGCGACCTCACTTATTTATTTATTTATTTATTTAAACTTTCTGCAATAAAAAGCTTGCACAAGGCGGACTTAATGCCTAAGGCATTTTCTGCCAGTCAACCTTAGGGTCATGCAGAGATAAATAGGGCAGGTGTCAAAATTGGAAAAAAAAAGAAAATTAAACAACACAAAAAGGGATATAAATATGATATAAGTACTTACATACATTATATTAAAATATAAATAACTTAATTATACCTAAAATATAAATAAACTTACATATTATATGCATACATACATATTTATACATATATCAAATATATACAATTATATATATATATATATATATTTATAACTATACAATATGATTACAAATGCATCGATAGAAAATAAATCTGTTCCACTACTGTTGACTACTGTCTCCCGCCAATGATCTGGTATAGAACTGTCGCACCTTAGCTTTAAAAATGTTACGGTTATTACACATCCTGATTTCGAGAGGGAGCGCGTTCCACAGAAGAACTGATTGAATATTGAAGGAAGAATGGACTAAGCCAGAGAGATGTGTAGGACAAGCAAGAAGACGATTATTCGCGGAACGTAGGTTCCTGTCATGGGCTGAGCAAAGATATTGAAAGTTAGAAGTTAGATAAGAAGGAGCGTTAGGAGAGTGTAGTAGAGAAAATACTGTCGTCAGCGACCGCAAACTGCGACGTTGACGAATCGGTAACCAGTTCAACTGAGAACGAAATGCGGATACGTGATCGTACTTACGCAAATTAAAAACGAATCGAATGCAATTGTTGAGAAGTCGGTCTAGTTTATTGAGTAGATCTGCATTCAGGTCTATATAACACACATCACCATAGTCAATGATTGATTACTGATTTTATTATAAGTAAATACTATAAGAACCTTACTGCAATAGCAAATTAAGATTGATAATACCTATAGGTACCTAGTTATTGTTTTACTTGGCACCAACTTCAAAATTATAAAGTACTTATTTAATTATTTCCGATTAACTAAATCAAAATACGAATTTATTTTTTACTTTTTATTTTCCTTCCAGTTTGAAGTCAGTTTCCTTTTTGTTAAAAAATATTTTGCTAAATTACTAGATTGATTTTAATATAATATGCCAAGGGAATAGCCTAAATTTTGCCTTAAGTTCCTTCGGTGAACTGGGCACGGACGAAAAGCAAAATGTGATTTTTCCTAATTTACTTAATTAACGTAGTAGGAAACAAATCCTGATCGATTGATCTTCACAAACACATTAACGGATACAAAATACGAATATACTAAGAAATATAAACTCGGTTTTATTTACAAAATAGATTCTTAGTATTAATTATATAGTCTTTAGATTAAGTAAAAGTAATAAAACAGTCGTGAATCATAAGTTATCCTTGTGTTAAAGTACAGCATCTGTATCTAAAACTGTGTCACTCTTATCTCGCGTTAAAATTTTATCTCGCACATTACATTGTCAGAGGTGATAACGCGGAATTGATCGCGCGATAACTTGATAAAGTCATATAATATAGAGCCGCGTAACATGGGGGACGTTGCGCTGGTTGTGGGGGCCGCCAGCAACCTTGGCTATCAAGTCCTTAAGAAACTCACACACATATACAAAGGAAAAATTTACTTCACTTCAGAAGATGAAACCGCTGGCTACAATATCCTCAAAAATATAGAAAAAGATGGACATGACATCAACTTTATACAAATGGATGTAACCTATACGAGAAGCATTATAAAACTTAGACATTATATTCAAGATTTGGATGAGAGAATAGAATTAATAATCAATGTGACAGACTACGTACCTGAAAAGAAAATATCAACTGCTGAAATAGTAAGAAGAACGCTTAGTGTGAATTTTTACGGGTATATAAATTTTGGGAAACTTGTTTATCCCTTGCTAACAGAAAATTCAAGAGTTATCAATGTATCCGGGCCAGCGGGACTTTTAGCTACAATAGAAAGTGAAGCTATAAGAAAAAGGATTAGTGACTCTAGTTTAACAGAAGATGAGTTAGTTGCTGTAATGCAAGATTATGAGTATGCTGCTAAGAGAGGCACGGAGAAAACTGAAGGCTGGGGCATGAACGTGCAAGCTGTTAGCAAAGTGTCTTTAAACGCTGTGACATTTCTTCAACATCGAGAATGGGCAGATAAGGGCGTGATTATCAATTGTGTAAATCCTGGAAACTTAAGCAGCAAAGAGAGTAGAAAATCTACGAGGCTCTTTGAAGAAGGAGCTAAAGCGATACTTTATTTGGCTTTTGAAGCGCCTTTGTCCTTGAAAGGTAATTTTGTGTGGAGTAATTATTCTGTGATAGAATGGAACTCAGATCCTTACGTTGAAGTGACTACTGTGTAGAATTATAAAAAGAGAGAGATTCGTGATATGTATGATTTGTAGACATTGTAATGTAAGTGTTATTGTATTTATTTATTCTATTGTGACTTAAAAATAAATCAGTATTGTTAATTTTAACGCTTGTGTTAATTTAAATCGGATTGCAATACGAAATGCATCAAGTTTTATAGTTGTTCTGAAGGGTGATGTTGCATTATTTTTCTGTGATGTGTTTTTATTGTGTTACACATTTACATCACTTCCTTGGGTATCTGTCACATGAGCTTAAGTTTTCAATAATGTTACATACGGTATGTTTAGTACCTTTGACTTCTAGAATACTGTTTAAATTATTTTAAAGAGACATCTACTTATCTTTTTAATATTTTTGACTTTTTTTGTAGGTGAATATTTTTCTAGGTTTTCCCAATTAGTTCAGTAGTGGTCATTTATTGGTAGTAAGCATGAGTGACACTATTTTCAGTAAACATGTTGATTCATTGTATCACTTATGTGGATTCCTATGAAGATTATCTAACTCCATATTATCATTACTATTTTATCTCTATTTTATTGCATACACAAAGATAATAAATTTTTTTACAATTCCAGTAGTAAATAAAATAACATGATTAAATATTTGATAAATTGTTTAACCTAAACCTTTGGTCTTTTAACGATGTAATTCAGCCACCTTTTTTTAAATGTATTTATTTATCACTTTTGAAATAATTATTTTTTATTGTGTATGTAATAATTACTATTGCACGATTCACTTCACAGTTTTATAAATAAGCACCAGCAGCCGTTTTAAGACGATGGCTTTTGGTATGATGGCCACCACTTTTGGGTTCCACTGACTGCTTACCGTTAAGCAGAGTGGGGTCGCTTTGGTAGACAATTTCTCTTCTTTCCTTTTTCCTCGCCTCCCTTAATTCCTTCGTACCCTACTTCCTTCATGTTATGCAGTGGCTTCGCAGAGTTCCTGGCATTGCTCGAGCTATGTCAGAGACTCTGAGTCATCCATGAGCGACAGTTATCATTTATTGCCACTGTCGGTAATAAAAAAAAGCACGAGGTGTATTATTTCTTCTCGTCCTTTTGGTTCAGCTGAAAATATACCTTGGTAGAAGAGTTACACCGGCAATGAAACAGTTGTTACTACTTTTTTACTAGCTCCATCGGTGCGATCTCTCTTGCTTTTTTTTTGTAGAGTACTTGGATAAAATAGAGCCTAGATCACGCTTCTGCAAAATTAATAATTATAAATATATAATATCCCAAAAACTACACAACGCTATATAGCTTGTGTTATGGGTTCTAGAGTGCGGATAAAAATACGTAAATAAAAAGAATATTTTTTTTTTGGAATACGTAAAGACACCTTGACCAATGCAAATAATCATGATCATGCACACAAATATTTGCACTGAGCGAGAATCGAACCCGCGGTTTCTACGTGGCAGACCGTACACCACCGAACCACGGATATTGTCACTAACAATGTACAAGCAAAATATAAAATTAAAAAAACAAAAGGCCCGCCTGCCTAAAACAAAGTAAAAAGAAAGAAACCCATTGTTTTTCTCGTGCTGTCGCTACATTTAAATTTTATATACCCTATGTCACTCCCACAATCAATAGGAATCTAATGACAGCTCATACGTTAAAATTTATTGAGCTATTTAGGCTCTAGAGCGTGCCAAGGAAATAGACATATATACATACATACATACATATATACATACATACATACATACATACATACATACATATATATATACATACATACATACGCTCGAAAAAGAAGAAGAAGAAAAAGAGTAAATTAATCATAAACAGTTACATATTTGTTACAGTTCAGCAATAATATCTGACCTATTTTTACAAATTTTACTAAGATTGATAAATATTATTATTAACATTACGGCATATCACAGTTGTTACACTAAAATTTTTACGTAAGTCTTTCGATATCTTTCATATTATTCTAACATATTCACAACTAAATCCATCGTTTTCATCTTTGGCATCGTTAATCCCTCTTCAAATGTCACGATATTATGCCGCTGTCAAAAATGATCCGCGACCAAATTCCCGTTGAATTTGTACCACATCATGTGTTTTGCATTCATCGCGTGGCTGATGGGTATTTATAAACATTTTATAGTTTCGCTAATCTTAGAAATACAGCAATGTATTAAAAGCAAGCAATTCTGTTGCAAATCGAAAAGAATTAAGGTAAAAATGGTCTCGTAAAATCACTTTTTACTATCTACAAAGGTGATTTCGCTGATCGTTCTGTGGAAGCGTAGATTGAGTCTAAATGTCGTAGTTTTCTCATGTTTCCAACTTGAATTCTATATGTGAGTATTAAGGTAGCTTTTTGAATGGCAACTATTCTATAACTTTTAATTAAGTGCAGAGATTAGATAATTTCTTTTCTTAAACTGTATTTATAATTCGACGATGTTTGGATTTTATTACGTTATCTTAGGATTTGTTCTCATAATGAAGCATTAAAAACGTTAGCTTTTAGTTTAGGTTGTAGATGTTGTCTATAAATTTAACACTGCGAGGAGATAGCCTGCGGGCTGGCTGTGTTGTTTAAGTGTTACAGAAACATTGCGATGAAAATACAACCAATATGTTGGCGACTGTAAGATATACGGAATAAATTGAATTAAAACCTCAAACACAAAATACCAAAACGAATATTCTTCATCGTTATACCTTCAATAAAAATTAAGGCATCAAGATTGGAACAGTTTTAATCACATTATGAAACAAAGTGTTCTAAATATAGTAATTACGACGACAGTAGGCGACAATGCGACTAGGTGAAAACGCTACAAGGCGACAGCGCACAAAAGAAGTAATGACGCGTCAGACACACGCCGTTGGTGTTGCCACAACCAATGTTACAAACACGATTAGTAACTTTTTGTTAAAATATTAAATAGGGTAATACAAATATGTTTATTACTAGAAATTGGAAGAGTAAATTTATGTCAGATAGCAATTAAACAATACTAAATTTATCTAACTGCTATCTGATATATTATTAAAAAAAGATATAGCACCAAAAAACGACAGAAGTCTAAACTTAGCATGTTTTTTGTTGCTCTATAATTTGTTTATTAAAATCAAGCCTTTAGCTTACCGAACGTATTTTAATAAGACATTCGCCGTATTGAAATAATCTGCTATTATCTTTTTCCTATCTATTTATCTATCTATCTTTGTAAACTGATTATAAAATAGTGTTTTACTGTTTATATAATTCTTCTAATATAAAGAAGGTATAAACATTGGCCAACACCCGTGCACAAAGCAAATCGTGGCTTAAGGCTCAAGCATAAGTGATCATCAATTTATTATAGAGTATTCATTGTAAAAAGAATTTGTAGACTACAGGGGAAATATTTCAATGAAAATCTGTGAATGATTTTTCTGTGCTCGCCGGCGAGCGTGCATCCGTGAAGCAGAATAAAAAACAAGAGTGCGAGATCTATACTATTATATAAAGTAAAAGAGTTTGTTTGTTTGTTTGTTTGTTTGTTTGTTTGAACGCGCTAATCTCTGGAACTACCAGTCAGATTTGAATAATTATTTTTGCGTATAATAGCCCAGTTCTCGAAGAAGATTATGTGACATCACGCTACTGGCGACGAGAGCAGAGCAGAAAGCAAAGACGCGGGTGAAACCGCGCTGTGGAAGGCTTAGTATTCTATACAACGCTATAAATACACAATGAGCCAGTATTATCTATATTAAAGTTAGCTTGGTGCAGTTCAACTTTTTAACTGATGAGTTAATTAATTGAAGTTTCTGACACGGGCTTTTTGCTTAGCCGAGCGATTCCACTAATAGTAATTGGAAGTTAAGATAGAAATGTACTAACGAGACTGCAGTTTTTTGTTTTAAAAGTACACTGAAATGTTTTGCTCAAATAGTGAAGGAACATCGCATTATCTTATAATGAAATGAAATGAAATATGTTTATTCATGTAAGTTAATTAAATTAACACTTATGAACGTAAAAGTTTACAAAATATCAGCAAATTAACCTACAGCCAGTACGCTGACGAAGTAGATGCCATGAGAAGAACTGGCAAGAAACTCAGCCACTCTTTTTAAACGCCAGGTTATTACAATTTTTGTAAGTTACAGTTTCAAGTAGCATGCAAAGTGACGTAGGCAATAACACTTAACTCTATAGATAATTAATTACTTACAGCTTTTTTATAATTAGGCGGTCCTCCTTTAAAAGATTTATGTTCTAGATCTAGAACATTTTTTTAAAAAGGTTTATTGCTCTTTTAATTTCTTATGTACGTATGTATATTTTAAGTATTATGTACTTTTAAATGTTTACCTTGGTTATTATTAATTATTTATATAATGGAACTAGCTTTCCGCAGCTCTATTTCACCCGCGTTTAGTTACATCTTTGGTTACTGCTCTGCTCCCGTCGCTAGTAGCGTGATGTTACATAACCTATAACCTTCTTCAAGAACTGGACTGTCATACGCAATAAGAATTACTCAAATCTGACTGGTAGTTCCAGAGATTAGTGCGTTTAAACAAACAAACTCCGTTTAATATATTAATATAGATAAAATGGGCTTGATTGTTAATTTTCTTGTTCTGTAGGTCTCAACATAAAGGTATTAAAACATACTCATAATGATCAGCTGATATGTGGCTGTGTCCTCTAACCATTTAAAACAATGTTATAAACTTACATCATAAGGGAAGAATGAATGAAGAGAAGAAATAGGAAGAAGCGAATATTTGGATCCCCAACAGTACGTTGTTATCATAATCATCACCCTTTCACAGTGGAATCTAAAGGGTCTCGAACCAAACGGTTCAGCACTTCATACTTTTGTCGCTCAATTAAAGCCTGGAACTCTTTACCAGCGCATGTGTTCCCATCTAATTACTATCCTCTACTTGTCTTTTACGCGGAGCGTGGAAAAAGTATCTCACTAAGCCGCCATAGTGCTGGCCACCATACCAGTAGTCTGGCTTTTGGAATGGTATCCACTACTTTTGGATTCCACTGACTGTTTACCATCAGGCAGAGTGGAGTCACTTTGGTAGGCTAATATATATAAAAAAAATAACTACAATTCACTTCACAACTAATAATTTTCCATTATTTATGTAGTTGCACTCAAAATACTACTATATGCCAGAAGTAGTACTTATGCATTCGCGATACAAAAATGCTCTCCAGAGCTGTACCGCCGCAATATCATGCAGAATTCATTGTATGGTGCAATACACTAGTGGAGGGGTTACCAGAGCTGCCTTGCATTTGAAGCTCTACATTTACAAATGCATTTTAAGTATACTATATTTTGTATTCTTACAAAAGTCTTTATAATTTTTTTAAAAACTGCGGCGGTCATAGACATAGAAGCTGACTATGCCGCCCTGTATGACTATAAAATTGCATTTTAAATATACACTTTTTATGATTATATTGCACTGTAGGAACTCTTATATTATGAACCCAAAAAATGACATCACTGCTTAGGTCTATCCATGAGATAGTGCAGAAATTTTGTTTATACTTTTAAAATAATTTTTATTTCCCCAATTTTCTCCCTTTTCTTTTTCTTCACCTTAATCCCTTCACCTATCCCCCTCTCTTCACGGTAAGCAGCGGCCTCGCAAAGTCTCTGATATAGCTTTTGCAGAAAAAACTAGAACTAGAATAACAAATAAAAGTTTTTTTTTAAATAACATACAAAACAGCTGTGCACATCAATGTGTACAATTACATTAACATACATACATATGTAAATAACTTTATATCAAATTCAATTCGTTGTTTGATTAAAAAAGTTGTAACATTGTAAAAAGTTTATTTTCTAATTCGGTGAGTTGTAAACCTTTATGGTGCATGTGTGCGTATTTAATTGAATCATTATCCTCTCGACTTTTACCAAGTTTGTTGGGTCGGCTGTCAGTTTAGAAGCAAATGCCAACGGATGTTCATAACCCAATTACTGGTACTGGTACTGACAATGGTCAGATTTTCATAGAGAGGTAGAAATAAGGAAAGAAGGAAGAAAGAAGAGGGCAAGGGAAGAGAAAAAGGGGTATTTAGGCCTTCGGCGCTCACATTCAAAATGAAATGCATAATTAGTATAAATATTATTTTAATAAAATTGTGTTTTTGTGCTATTATTATTTTTATTTGTACTTGTTTTAAGAATTTGTATGACTTTTTGTCTGTGTCAAATAAATGTATTTCCTTTTTTGTTTTCCTTTTTTTTTTTGAAAGTTTAATATTTGCCTAGTTGCCTAGGCCTATTAATGCTGTAATCAGCAAGGATCTACTAACGTACAATAGTACTAAGAATTCTTACTCACAGAAAAGCAATGTCTTAGATATAGATATGACTGACAACCAGAGGCCTAAGTCAGCCATTAGAATAGTGTCAGAATGGTCGATCATTAATCAAATAATGGTTGACAGGGCTCATGGTTAGGTATTCCTCGCACTATTCACACTGAGTTTAAAAACATTCTCTATCGATTTACGCCGTAATAAGCTACGAGCGTCAGCCATAAAATCAATACGGCGACACATAATAAAATATATCGTTCAATAATATATTATGCTCGTCATGAGTAAGCAGTCAGTGGAATCCAGAAGTGATAACCATCATGCCAAAAGCCATTGTCTCAAACTACTGGTATGGTGGTAGGGGAAGGGAATGAGGGAAATCAGAAAAGAGGAAAGGGGAAAAATTGTGCCTCGGGTGCTCATCGAACGAAACGCAGTAGTACGGATACTACTACTCTTACGTCGATCTTCTATAGGGTAGTACTTCCCCGGACGATCCGGACCATTCATGCTGAAACCAGCGTGGATCTACTACTGTAGATATATTAACCTAATTGCTTATATATGTCTAGCCATAGCCACCAAATGCCAAGATGATACTGATTTATTAATAAAAAACTCAATACTACTTCATGTGGAATTTTGAAATAGCAGTAAGCTCGTATAGCAACTTACATATATACTAATAGTATCGTACAATAAATAAATAATTATGTCCACATAATTTCTCTTTGCTTATGTTAGCGAACATACACGTCTTACACAAAACAAAATGTCCGACATAAAGTATAAGCTCAAGGACGCAATAAATCGTCATGAATTACGGATTTGTACGTAATACTCACAAATAACAATCTTTTTACTCAACTAATTGGACAATACTGAAATAAGTAGTTCATTATATGTAACTAGCTGTTGCCCGCAGCTCCGCCCGCGTAAATGTCGGTTATGTTCTGTTTATACATTGCCGATTTTTCATACAAACTTTTATCCCCTCATTCAACTCCTTCGAGTTATTTTTCTCGATAAAAGAAGCATCAGGGTCTAGTCTATCTCTATAACAAATTTCATCAAAATTGTACCTGTGGTTTAGGCGTGAAAGCGTAACAGACAGACAGAGTTACTTTCGCAATAATATTTGTATAAATTATAGAAACAGTCTTCTTTGATTAAACTAGGTATACATAGTATGATTTTTTGGGTAGTAGATCCACGCTGGTTTCAGCATGAATGGGCCGGATCGTCCGGGGAAGTACTACCCTCTCATAGAAGATCGACGTAAGAGTAGTAGTATCCGTACTACTTCGTTTCGTTAGGTGAGTGAGAGCGCCGGAGGCCCAATTTCCCTTCTTTCCTCTTTCCTCACCTCCCTCATTCCCTTCCCCTAACCCCACTCCCAGCCGCCATAGTGGAGGCTACCATACCAGCAGTTTAAGACGATTGCTTTTGGTATAGTGGCCACCACTTCTGGATTCCACTGACTGCTTACCGTCAGGCGAGGTGAAGTCAGTTTGATGGCTAATACAAAAAAAAAAATTAAACAACTGTCTGTATGTTAAAATCTTCTAAGCAACTAAACGGCTTTTATTGGGGTTTTAACTACCATTCAGAGCATTTTTGATGATTTATGTAAAGAGTTTGTTTGTTTGTTTGGACGCGCTAATTTCTGGAACTTTATGTTTTGCGTCAATGTTTTACGTAGGAAACACATAAGTCAAATTCTCTTGCAGAGCAGTCTTACACTCCTATTGAGCACTGAGGCAGTTATTCTATATACATATTTAAAAAAAAAGTCTTATTCGTACCCACACTTGTACACGCGATATACATATTTTCGTTAAACCATATTAATTATTTAAATTCATACATAAAACATCTTCCTTCTAAAAGTTCTTGATAATTTTACCACCAATTTTGTTGGTGCACCACACGCTTTAATATTTAAACAAAATAGTCTAACTTCCAAACTATTTTATGCACCTTTTCATTCTCAACCCTCTTCACATTTATAATTCATACAAAACTTAAAGAAAACTTGTCCATAAAATGAAGAAATTCACGACTTTGACCGCAACGTTACGTGACCGTCTAACATGGCCCAACATTAAATAAAAACACATGCAGCTATGCGCATAGTGAAAAATAAAAGAGTTTGTATACGAAAAATAAAATTTGTTTACGAGGTTCAGGTGATGGGGCAATGGCAGGAATGAATAATGCAGGAAAAATGCAGTTTGCTCGGGTAATTTGGGAATGTCGGGCATACCCGGCAGTCTCTCTCTTGTTCGCTACGTATTTTACTTGGCGGTTTAATATGCAATGGCCTGTAGGTATACAAAGTTAATGAGCAGCGGGCTAGCTCACACATCAAATGTTTCAGTTGGGAAATAAAGATTCTCAAAGGTCTAATGGTTGTGTAGACTTTTACAATTTTGTGGATGCAGTATTTGTTTAGGCTTTTTAGTGTTTGTATTTTATAAACTTAGTTTTTATGTATTTAGTTTTGGGATGTAAGAAATTTTATTTAAGTGGGTTACATTAACTAATTTAAAGCCCTTAGTCGTCTTTTCTTTTATTGGGATGAGTTGTCCCTAGGTGGAGGACCAATAACCTAACTATTAGTTGATAGTTTTATCGAAAGATCTATAAACTTCGGTAATATACTGTCATTCAAATTATATGATAACCTGAAACAATAAGTGCTACTGCTTTAATTGGTATTTACGTATCTCATAGAGTAAAACGATTAGTAGTGCCTCATCAATATTCAATTTAATCTTACTTAGGTTAAATTGAATATTGATAAGTGCTTCTCCTTCTGTAAGAAAATTATTTGCGTAAAGAAGATGACGGACAGAGAAAGTGAGAGAATATCTCTGTCCTTGGTAGCCACCATGCGCTTTGAAGGCGGCCGTCATAATTTAAGCTTATGGGCGGTGATATTAAGTTGAATTATCTGGATAAAAAGGAATTGGTAGTTTAATTTGTATCCTTCTGAAAGTATATCCAATATATTAGCTATTTAATTATTGATGACTTGCTTCCATTAGCTTAGGTTACTGGGAAACCCTTTAGTCTATCTGTTTAATAAGTCTGTGAACCTTTAATAAAATGAGTAAGTCTTTATCACTGCGCAGTAAGCTGATATATTTAGCATGCAGTTAGCGATGCTGCCTGAGATGATTAAATTTAATTAAAGATTGAAGAACACAATAGTCAAGACATACGGAAAACACCTTGTTTACTTTTGAAAGACCAGACTTATTACACAATATTGCTATACTTACCCCCAGTTTCTGAAAGGCTGATCAACGAAGAATTAAATAATCATCTGTTAAATCTTAATGTGAAGTACCTGAAAGATTTTAGCAATTGGTACTTCACATGAGATTTAACAGGTGATAAGTTAATTTTTCGTTGATCAGCCTTTCAGAAACTGATGGTTAAGGTTACGGTTAACCACCTGATGGTAAGTGGTAACCGTAACTTAAAGACATGTCTATGTTTTCTAACCATAACAGATAAATCCTCTTAATTCAAGCTATGTAACCTAAATAAAATGAGTGATAGTTTTTGTGTATAAATCTGTGTATTGATTCAGATGGTAACGTTGAATTTAAAGAATGTATGTTGATATATTATATTTATTCTATTATCATTATTAATATTGTACGCCGTATGTTACGGCAATACATAGTAAAACTGTATTTTTAATAAACTGATAAATTGATTGATTGATAAGCTTAGAAAAAACAAACATGTCATTGCCTACTATAAGGGGATGAGGATGGAAACGTTTCCCGTTTCCATCCTCAGAGGATAATTGAATTGCCTGTGCTGTAAGAAGTAAACAATAACCACACTAAATAATAAAATAAAAAATGGAATAAAATGAAAATTGTTTATTGAGACGAAGGGGTTTCGAATCTGTGCCATCCATTTGTATAAAAGTAGGCTAAATCTTTGGATGTTTATTATAATATGTACTGATACTGTTTCCCAAACTAAACCAAAGCCTGTATCTTGGGAGACAGTATTTGTGTGTTAAATAAAACGTATAAATTTAAAGTAAATAATAATAAGTAATCAAAAGTAAAGCGTTAATCTACAAGTACAATAGTTGGTAGCATCGGCCTACTTGCAGAATATATAAAAACGCAAATTCGAACAAAAAACGGTTCCTCGCGACAGCAAGTTTGCCGGCGGTGGCTTAAACTTATTTCTCGGAATTAGTGTTGCGATCATCTAAAGCCAAGCCCGGAATTTATAACTGTCGAAGTTTTTGTCAGATGATTAAGATGTTTGAGTATAAAACTATCTGATGTATGTTGGCTTTTATTTTACGTATTTAATTGGGGTAATAGAGTGTAATTTATTTTACATATTAGTTACTAGCTTGCCGCGGCGAGGTTTCACCCGCATCTTTTTATTTTTTTTATTTTTAGACGAGCCAACAGCCCACCTGATGGTAAGTGGTAACTGTCGCTCATAGTCATAGATTTCTGCAATGCCAGGGGCTATGCGAAGCCGCTGCCTACCGTGATATTAATGCTCTCTTTAAAACTCGTTTGAAGAAGGACATGTCATCAGCGTTCGGGAAACACCGCAGCTGGTAGTTCCTTCCAGAGTCTGCGTTCAGAAAACGAACCGTGCTAGACGAGATCGTGTCTAGGTAGTATGGATGAACTTTGCTGCGATGTCAAGTGGTGCGATGATAGAAAGAAGACGATGGCACTAAGCTTTTGTTTACTGATCTGCTACTGTCGCCAGTAGCGTGATGTTACGTAGCCTATAACCTTCCTCGAGAACTGGGCTATCATACGCAAGAAGAATATTTTAAACTCACCGGCAGTGCCTAAAACTAGCGCGTTCAATTAAACAAATAAACAAACAAACTTTTTCGCTGTATTTCATATTTATATATAGATACCTTCGGTACTTGCTTTAAACACGAGCGGTACAGAGCAAGTATTTAGGGCTCCAAACTGAATGGTATACATTCTAGTAATAAATGTGTAAATTCTAATGTTATTAATGCAACATGCCGCTCGACATATAAAACATGAATAATTATGAATTCGTACTTATATACAGTAGTCGAAACCATGTTTCTGAAAAATAAATTTGAGTTTAAGTTTATTTTTTTGCACTGAGGGTTAAGTGATGTGGTATTCCATTTCTTGCCAGAAAACAGAAATAGTAGAGTTCAAAATCTGCATTACATATTCATGTTCAAATACCCAACTACTGAATTTTGACATTTGTATATCATCAAATACTTCCCACTAATCCCGCACCTACCTCGACATACGCACATCACTAACGGCGAATCTTCATTTTTTCTACAGCCGTTGTTGGAGCTAAATAAGGCCGCAAGTTTTAATAGACGTACGCTATTGGTTAAAACTGAAAGTCACTCGTTATAGTCCATATACCATTAGCTTTACAATGGTGATTGTTATAGTTTGTAAATTGGCGATGTCAAAGTTTTGTATTAATTGAAAAAGTGTGGAAAGTGTTTGTTAGTAAGAATAAAGGAGAAAGACTAATAGTTTAGTACCTGCCCCTTGTATAAAGTTAACGATTTGAAACGAGGTATTAATTAACGAGACTTGATTAATAGCAAAAAACGCATAATATATAAATAAATAAAACTTTATTTCTTTCTTTCTTTATTTCTTTCTTTCTAATACGTAATTCGCCGGCAATGTTTAATAATTGTTGAATTGCATTTTTTATTTAAAGACATTTTCATTGTAGATGCAGTATAGAATACCACTACATTTTTAATAAATAATTATATCATGTGACATTTATTTATTAATTTTATTGGACTTTTCTATTTACAGGCGTCTATATTTTTTAGGAAAGACCATAAAATTTATTCATTCAATGAATAAAATAAAATAAACTGCCACTCTTTGATGTTCCGTATTACCGCTTGAGTTCGCCCATGGGGGTAGAAGAGCTATGATACACGCCAATGACGTGGTTAATTTCCCTATGGATTAACCGAAAAGCAGGTGTTAGTTTTTTTTTGCGACTGTGCAGACGAGCAATCAGTCCACCTAATGATAAATGGTAACTGTCGCTCATGGACGACTCAGCGTCTCTAGTATTGCTTTTGCAATTCCAAGGACTCTTCGAAGCTGCTCCCTACCTTGAAGGGAGTGGGGCAGATGAAGGAATTGAGGTAGGTGAGGAAAATGTAAAGTGGGGGAATTGGTGTAGTTGTTCGAACGCTTAAAATATGTGAAATATTATCACAAATTGTGCTTTTTACATAATTTTTTTTATTATGTAATAAATACGAAAAAATAGTATAATACTACCTGCGACCCTCGGCTTCGCCCACGAGTAAAATATGTTTTGTTGTACCCGATTTGGGGGATAATAAGTAGCCTATGTCCGTCTCCGGCACCGGATTTATCTACATACCAATTTTTATCCAAATCGGTGCAGCCGTCTAGGCGCTGAGTGGTAATAAAAACACACATACACAAACACATACATACACACAAACTTTCGAATTTATAATATTAATAGGATTATTGCTACGGTATTATACCATTAGAAGAAAACCGCAAAGCAGTCTAGTGTAACAATTGCCAATATCCCATCAAAACTAATCAAAATTGATTATTAAGTGCACGTGCTCTTAACAACATACACCGGCTATAACTGGTTATGTCTAATGTTCGATTTAAATGCATACCGCGAAGCGTCTGTAGTGGTAATTTTACACGTAGCTCAATCCAGTTACTATGCTTGTATGTGTATGGTTTAAAAACTATTGATAATTGTAAGTTGCGTACTCAAAGGCCGCGGCATACGTGATTGGTTTTTATCAGGACGGGCAATTTTGGGAATATCGTTTCATACAAAATATGAAAGAGCATATGTCACAAAGACACAGACGGATAAGAACTTGCCCTTTCTGTTTACGTCCCGTCCGAGGTATTATAGCGCTACGTATGCCGCAGCCTTTAAATTGATGTATCGCTTTAAGTGAGACTTGGAGGAGCGTCCAACAGTGGCCGTCGAAGATTGCATCTTATAAAATGTCCTCATTTTATTGAGTTTCTGTCTACTCAATATTTTAACGTTTTACTACCAATGTCTTGTTTGTAAGGGTCAGCTTCAGTAGTGACGTCACGAAAGCTATTACGTCATGAGTTTGACGTGTGTTGATAGATTCGAGTTGCTCATGAGTTTACGGATAGAGTAATGAGTTGAGTGATCACAATTTCTTTATATGATATTGAAGGTTTACGCTTCGATTAAATGAGTTCATTGTATTTATTATTATAAAAAGGATAATAAACATGACATGCATTGTTATAGACCTGTAGCATTAGTTCCGGTGATATCCAAAATCTTTGAAAAAGTTATTCACAATTGCTTATCCAATTATTTTGAGACAAAACATTTACTGGTTGATGAACAGATTGGATTTCGAAGGAATAAGGATATCAATATGGCAATTTTTAAATTTCTTCGAACAGTTATGACAGAAGTAGATAATAAGAGTCAGGCATGTGCCTTATACATGGATTTATCGAAAGCTTTCGATTATGTCGATCATCAAACGCTGCTAAATAAATTGAGCGCCTACGGTGTTAGAGGAAATGTGCTTAGTCTTTTAAAGTCGTACCTTACTGATAGAAAACAGTTTACTCAAATCTCTAGGCTATGCTCTACTGATAAAAAGATTACGAATTACTACTCTGACCGACAAAATGTTACATTCGGTGTTCCACAAGGAAGCGTGCTGGGACCACTACTGTTCATAATCTACATTAACGACTTTCCCAAAGCAATAGGCCAGGAATCTATACTATTTGCGGATGATAGCACTATTCTATTTAAAGGCAACAACAAACTAACTGTAGAACATGATATTAATTATACTTTGAACAATAGCATTAGCTGGCTAAATATAAATAACCTCAAAATAAACATTCAAAAAACTAAAATTATGATTTTTAAAAATAGAATAAATAAATTAGGTAATTTGGATATAAATCATGACGGCATAAATATATCACAGGTACATAATACAAAATTTTTAGGTATAATTATTGATAATGGTCTTAACTGGAAGAGCCACGTAGAAAGTTTGTGTACTAAAATAAACCAGTACTCTTATGTTCTATATATGCTGGAAAAAAGAGCATCTAAACCCACATTACTGACCGCCTATCATGGATATGTGGCTCCAATAATACGTTACGGTATCATTTTCTGGGGGAATTCAGCAGATGTACAACACGCATTCATAGCCCAAAAGAAATGCATACGAGCTATTTGTAAAATTAAAACAACAGAAAGTTGTCGACCCTTTTTCACTAGATTGAACATTCTTACTCTACCATGTATATATATTTTGGAAACTGTAATATTTGTAAAAAAGAATTTAAATATGTTTGAGAAATTGACGAGCAAAAGACATAATTTAAAAATAAGTGTTCCGCCTAACACAACAGCCTATTTTAACAAAAGTATATTTTGTATGGCACCTAGAATTTATAACCACTTGCCTAAGTCGCTTCTTGAAGAACAAAATGTAAATATTGTAAAGAAAAAGTTTAAACAAATTTTGTTGCAAAAATGCTATTACAGTGTTAATGATTTTTTATGTGATGAAATGAAATAATACCTAACTAACACATTAAAATCTAGTATTAAGTTTTCTAGTTTTATATAAAATATTGCATGCCGCAAGGTTAAGTACAGTGTTACCTAATTGTATACTTACTACACAACATCTCTTACACCTGTATTTGCAATTCAAATAATAAATAAATAAATAAATAAATATTTACGGATCGCTTATTCTGTGATCATAGAAACTTATCCATATAATCTAGTAAGATTTATATAAAGGTTTTCCTGCAAGATTACAATAGGAAGTTCTTCATTAGGGAGTTATAAGGTTTCAACAGGGTCAGCAACACGCTAGTAATATTTTATCGATTACTAGAGTTCCGTCCTCGTTTCGCTTCGAAAATACCATAGCAATAGTGTCGTGTTGTCATTTAGATTCATAAAGGCGCTTAAAATATTGAAATTCTGAAAATGAATGAAAATAATAAAATATAGCCTGTGTTACCCGCTGAATTTATTGATTTTTAAGAAAGATATCTATAAAAGAATTTTTCGAATCGGTAACACACAAGGTACAAAAACTCTAATTTTTTTCTCTTTTTATTATTAGTATAAATTATACTGATTACTATCAGCAAATCCGTGTGATCCTACTTTCATTGCATTGTTGTAAAAAAGCAGTTGTTCTATGGTGGGTATGAACGGCATTCAGAGATCGGGGTTTGATTTCTGACGTGGGTAAACTGATATTTATATTTATTAAGAATGATCTTTCATTCTTTGTTATCATTATTTATTAAGTATTTAGAAATAAGATATTTTATGCATGTCTTTTTAATTTTTATTTTTTTAAATTGTGTTTTATTTTCTATGTGCGTCGTGTTTTGCACAAATAAATACTTTTTCTTTCTTTCTTTCTTTCATATTGAGTTCTGTTTATAATTGCCCGACTGCCAAATCAAGGAGAGTAATATTTTACGAGCGTATGTATGTCTATTTTTTTAACGCGTTCTACAGCCAAAACGGCTTAATGAATTTTAATATATAAGATGTCATTAGATTCGTAGTAATTGTGAAGTGACAAAGGGTATATAATATTGCAATGTAGCGTCAGTACGAGAAAAAATATGGATTTATTTCTTTTAAGTTTGTTGTGTGTTTGGGCTGGCCTGTTGGTCTAGTGGTTAGTGACCCTGACTGCTAAGCCGGAGGTCGTGGGTTCGATTCCCACCTAGGACGAACCTTTGTGTGATGAGCATGATTGTTTGTTCTGTGTCTGGGTGTAATTTATCTATAATATGTATGTATTTACAAAAATGAGTGAATACTTGATAAGTCGAAATGGTCCAGTGGATAAGGCACCCACTTCGTAAATACGAGGTAGTGGGTTCGAATCCGGGCAAGTACCAATGTGATTTTACAAATCATATGTACTTTCTAAGTTTATCTTGGACATTTCTGACTAACGGTGAAGGAAAACATCGTGAGGAAACCTGGACTTAAATGTCTGAAATTGCCAATCCGCCTTGAGCAAGCGTGGTGATTAATGCTCATACCTTCTCTATATGAGAAGAGGCCTTTGCCCTGCAGTGGGACAGTAAATAGGCTGGTATTATTATATTTACAAAAAAAAAAATGTATATAAGTAGTTGTATCAGTTGTTTAGTACCCATAACACAAGCAAATATAATTGCTTAATTTGGGGCTAGATGGCGTTGTGTGAATATGGTAGAATATTATTCTTATTATTATATTATTGTTAGGCATAAAATTTATAAAACAAAAAGCCTGTTTTTATAAATTTGTTTTATAAATTTTTTGCTTGTTCATTATTAGCCTTAAATCAGAAATTGTGCTTAGTAATGGAAACAGGCTCTCTGTTCGATACATGTTATTTAATATAATTGGCAAAACGTGGGTGTTATACCTACGCGTACTCGTTTGAATGGAAAATACGTAATGCTACCTATTACGTCTAAGTCTGGGGTTACTTAACGTTAAATCAATACACAATACATACTGATTGCCTCTTTAATTCGGTGGTACTGTGTACAGACTGCCACGCAGAGGCCGCGGATTCGATTCCGAACAGTGCAAATATTTGTGTTCATGAACATGTCTATTTGCATTGGTCCTGGGTGTATGTATGTATTTACAAAAATAGTCTGTACCCTATAACACAAGCTACAATGTATGCTAGGTTGGCTCTAGATGGCGTTGTGTGTTGTTGTGATATTATTATTATTATATATAATAAATGATACAAATTTTAATGCGTCTAATTAGTTTTAGTAATTTTCTTTATAATAATAGGTCTACCCCATTTATAGGTGTTCTGTTCGTACTTTCACAATAGTATAATATAATTAACGTTAAATTGAATTATTGGAAATTTATTTTATTTACAATTTTTCAGAATGCAAATTTTGATATTGTTGAAATTATTTATCATGATGGTCAGTATTCGATTTGATTACTGGTGTTGTTTATTTAATTTCTGTTGCTTTTATTTATAAAATTATAAGAAAAATAGTTTTAATAAAAAATCATTTTGTATTTCTTCGCTGGCAAAACAGTATACCTAATGTACTGTACAAGATAAAATTAATTTATAAGTTTTAAATCTTGCTATTAGCTTACATATATTTTAGAAGACAAATAACATTAAAAGTTTGAGTGGCAATTTTATAAAATGGCTTTAGTACAGTATTCATCAGTACATCTCTTAGGAGTTTCCACTCGTTATATTTGCAACTCCCAGAGAAACCTGTCTGGGATAAATTCGTTATGCTAAATTTGAGGTCCGAGATTTTAAATGAACTTTAATTTTGTTCAAAATTAAAGTGACGTTTGATGATACATGAATTAGGTCCCTTTTTGTAAATATAAATAGATTATTTAGGTATTAAATTAAACTAAACACTAAATTGTATGAAGTTTTTAAAATAAAATGAATGTTGTTTATTTTCAGGTATATTTTTACTTTAACTACCTACATTTTTGGTATAGCTACGTTCAGCGCTTACAACCATTCAGTTTCTTGAGACTTAAACGACATTGTTGCCTATGTGACAGTCGTCGATTACGTTCTGACTCTTTAAATGAGTCTCACCCTCTTCCTACCCGGAACAACAATGACAAATCATCAATTAAAACTTGTAATTCGTCACAAGCACATGTGTTTCCTTCTAATTAAGAACACGGCTCTTTTAACCGAGTCGTGAAAAGCATTTTATCTTTATAAGTACCCAGTGTACAAATTACCATATTATTAACAATTGGTATAGTGTCTAATACCCCTTGGCAAACTCTTGACTGCTTACCATCTCGCAGAGTAGAGTCACATTGGTAAGACAAACAATACGTATTTCCAACTATAACTTTAATCAACTAATTGAAATTCTAGAAAATTGTTGAACCTTGTAATATAAACAATGCCTGCCATGACTTTCATTTTCAAAGCAGAAATTTCTTGTATAACACTAATTATAGATTTATTGTGAAAAGGTTATACAACGGAACAAATTGTTTCACTGTGGATGGGATCACGAGTCTCTTAAGTTTATTGAATCGTTACTGATGTAAACTAAAAGATTGCTAGCCTTGTGTCCCTCGAGTACTACTTTGACTATTTTATATACAAATGTAAGGTAACCAAACTTCTTTGATAGTTAGTGCGGAAAATGAATATGGAGTCACTTTGTTGCTGTGTATTTCGTTTTTAGATGTTTTTGTTATTGTATTTTGTGTTTCTAGTTTTTATTTTATTATTGAAAAGCTTTTACTTACATTACGTATGTTCACTGAATAATAAAAGCGGTTGTCTTCTGTCAAAACTCACCCTAACTTCTTGTAAATCACGCAACGAATGTTGATACAGCTTCACTATCATTTAATTATTTATTATTTATGTACACACACAACAATTATAGAATAAGAACATAAGTATGAAGAGCATAAAGGTAATGCTTATTTCAAAAGAAAACTCTTCCAGCAGACCTGCGACAGGAAAAAATAGCAAATAAAATTTGATCTGGAAGTTTTATACATTATGTATACATTTCTGCCAAGCCGCTTGTTTATAATAAAGAAATGTAATGTATATTTATCTCCAGAAATATCTCTCACACTAGGGAGTAAGTTAGAACTTGTTCTTGGAAGAGTTAGTTTATATAAATAACTAACAAAAGTACATTATTCTAATGTAACTTTGTATGGCGAGAGACTCTTGTACTCGTATGTAAAAAATCTCACAAAACAGAGTCACGAGAGAGTTTTCTATAAAATTAACGAACACAAAGTTTTTTATTGCCTACACTGGATTTAAATGCACAC